>CM047886.1:17048299-17660727 GCA_026212405.1 Petrea volubilis
CTTGTGCTCCCAAATTCTCAACTCTTTATCTCATCAAAGCTCCATGTTACCCCCTCCCTCTGCTACCACAGTCTATAAACAGCAACAATTGGGGCCGCATAGAGAGAAAAGCACAAAAAGTAGAGACACTTAACAACAAAATCGACAAACCTCACTCCAGTTCAAAGTATTTTTGGGTGCTAAACCACGAACACAAAGAAAAATGCTCCAACATTCCAATTGCTTCAATAAAATCACTCATCCACAGAAAAAAAGGCTCAACAACCAGCTACAAACAAATGGCTCCGCACCAAAACCTTGAAATTCTAAAATGCACACGCAAATTACTACATTTTTTCACAAGCATCATTCAAGAAACATAAACCCACGTGTTGAAGAAAGCGTGTCGGCTCTCTGGAGGAGGGGGGGCGGCGAGATAGAGAGAGAGGGGAGTTAAAAACCTGAGTGAGATTCAGAGCACCAATTTGAAACTCGAATGTTTATTGAGGGTGTCTGATGAAATTGAAGGGTGACTGAGTGGCATGGGTTTAAAGCAGAGGTCGTCCAACAGTAGCTGTTGAAGTGTTCATTTTTCGAAATTACATTGCCGTTACGACGTCGTTTAGATACGCTCTATGCGTTCAGAAATAAAAACCACAGCGTTTTAATTTCAAGAAAACTAGATTGATAACCTTTTTCTTTTTCTTTTTCTTTTTTTTCACTTTTTTTTTTAATATTCCTATCATTGGGTGAGCATAAATTTTTAAAAATTGCCGAACCACCTGCACCGCACCAAAACGTATTATTTTTGTCCATTTTTTGAAAAAAAAAATCTTAGTTCAACAATTAAGTTCAAAATCACACCGCAAAATTAGTTCGGTTCTAATTTTCTCCACAAACTGCACTAAACCGAACCGCTCACATATTATATATATATATATATATATAAATTTATCCAATTTTTTAACTTAAACCTTTCAATGTATAAGATAAATTCACTAATCACATTTTAAATTTTTTTTTTTTCATTCACATTTTAAATTATTTCAAATTTCATTAGTTACTATTTTAATCATCCAACATTTCAAATACATCTAACCATTCATTATTAAATTATGCATGGGCTAAAACTGTAGTATGTTATAGTAACCAAAATCTTAAGAAGTTGAGTACTAAAATCAATATTATTGCTTGAGATTGATTTAAATATACAAAGTCACCTCATATCTATTAATTTTATGGACTCTATACATTTGGTTTTTATACTTTTTTATTTATAATAATTTTATTTTCATGCACTGAATTTTTAATGATGATTTAATTATTTTATTGATATTAGAAGATAATATATCCCTTTCTTTTGTCTAATTATTTATTTTTCTTGTTTAAAACCGTCAAACTATACCACACTGAACTGAACAGCTTTAAACAACACTTTCAATTTTAATTTTAAAAATCACAATTTAAAATATATTTTTAAAAAAATCGCATATGACAATTCGATTTTAAATATATTTAAGAGAAATCTAAGCCAAACCGCGATTACCCGTGCCTATCATCCATCTATCTTCTTCTTAATTGAAATGATATTATGTTGGATTGTAGAAATTTTTTATACACAACTAACTTGACACACTTTATAGATAATTATAGAAACTCACTGTTTCAAACTAATATTAGAATTTTTCTTTAAATTTTGTGTGAGGAACTTTTTAGTTTTTGAACTTAATGCAATACTTGACTACTAGTACAATTTTTTCCAAATCTTGTTCGTATGTATTCAAGCTTAGATTTAGTTTTTAATTAAGTTGCGAAAATCACTTCATAGTATTTTTGATTTTTGAGTTTTTAAATTACAAATGAAAAATATTATTGGCGTTTCAAAATTGTTATAACCACTCAATTTTTATTTTTATATTGAAAAGCTGAATAAAATACCCTTAAATCTATACAAATGTATATTTCTAGCGGTAATTATTTTTTGTCATCCGAATTATGACGTTTTTTGGATTTTGCCATCTAAATTATTGTTTTTGTTGTCTTATTGTCATCCAAACTATACGATTTTTTGACTTTACTCCCTGGGAGCAAATTCCGGCCAAAAAAGTCAGCGGAATAGTACTACGTGCATGGTATATGATCTTGATAGAGCATTTGGTATGTGATATTGGTAGGGGCATTTTTATTATTTTACTTGTAGGCATTTGGCATGTGATTTTAATAGGGGCATTTCCATCATTTCACTTATAGAAAAATTATTTGTAAAAATATACCCTATAGGATTCAAACTTGGATTGAGAAGGAGTGGAACCACACCCACCACCACTTGACCAACTACCATTATTATTAAATATAGGGCAAATTATATATTTGTACTATATAAATTTAAATAAATGAATTTTAATATCAATTTAAAATTTTAAAAAATAAAAGAAATATGTTTATTTTGTGAATTAATAATTGATATTACTTTTATTTTAATATCAATTTTTACTCCAAAAAAATAAAAAGAATAAATTATTCTTTTTAAAAAATATTTTATCTTGCTAATTATTTAAAAAATATTTTATCTTGCTAATTAATTAATTTTAAAAAGATTTTGATTAAAAAAAAAAAAGTGACTTGGGCTTCCCTCTGCCATTGTTTGGCAAAATAAAGCAATTTTTCAATTTGTGGAGGACTGGATATGGTCTAAAATTCAAGAATGGGACAAAAAGTGGCTTTCGAGGGCGGGTAAAGAATTCTTATTAAAACTGTTACGGTGTTACCCAAGCGCTACCAGCTTATGCAATGAGTGTCTTTTTCCTTGCGGTGACATTAGCCAAAGATATAGAGGTCATGCTTAATTCTTTTTGGCAGGGTTTAGAAAGTCGACGAAGACAAGGTACTAATTGGTGGTCTTGGTCTCTCATTTGTGTGTTTCGAATGCTGGCGGTGGAATGGGATTCCGTAAGCTTCACGAGTTCAATATTGCACTTCTTGGCAAACAAGGATGGCGTATTCTTACCATTCCCGATTCTTTAGTAGCATGCACTCTGAAGGCTCGGTATTTTCCTCACAACTCGTTCTTAGAAGCAAGCCTAGGTTCTAATCTTAGCTACAGTTGGTGGAGCATTTTAGCTGCTAAGGACTTATTAATCCAAGGATGTCGATGGCAGGTTGGTACAGGACGTTCTATTCATGTTTGGGACTGTCCTTGGTTTCCTGACTCAAGCAACCCGTGTATTACATCGCACGGGATTCAGGCTTGGGAATCTCTACGAGTCTCTGATCTCATGCTAAATGGTGTATTGGTATGGGACTTTTCTAAAATCCAGCCAATCTTTAATGATAGGGATCAACAGCTTATTATGTCCATTCCTTTAATTAGCCGCTCGCCCGTGGATCATTTCTTCAGGTGGCCTGAGAAAAATTGTCATTATTCTGTCAAATCGGCCTGCTGTCTTTTGGCCACTGCTAATGGTGATCAGTTGGTGCAACAATCTTCTAATATTTGGACTCCTTTGCGATATCTCAAAGCCCCTCCAAAAGTCAAAAGTTTGTTTGGAAAGCTGCTTTGTAGTGCTTGCCGACACGTTATCAACTTAATGAGAGGCATGACCCATCTGTATATTATGCAGAGAGGAGAAAGAAACTGCTGCTCACATTTTTACATCATGTACTTTTGTACAGCAGTGTTGGTTGCAAATTTCTGCTTCTGTTTCCTAATGTCGTGATACACAGATTTTTGTCTTGGATTGAATCAGCTTATGCTTGTTTTACCGGGGATGAAATGGCGCTTTTATGTACGATTTGTTGGAATATTTGGCAAGCTCTTAATGATGTTATTTGGAATCATCATCTCCGACATGTTTTTTCAGTCGTTGAAGGAGCTTATTCGTTTTTGTCCCAACGGAAACATGCTCAAAGCTTGAAGAAAAACCAGCCTCAAGATCCAGTAGTACACCCGACCGCATGACAGAAACCTCCTGCTGGAATACTCAAGGTTTATTCCGATGCTGCGCTTTTCCCAGAAATGCAACGAACGGGAGTTGGATTGGTTGCAAGGGATGCCTCGGGCTCTTTTGTTACTGCAAGGGTCGTGTCCTTCGCAAGTACTTTAACTCCGTTCACTGCAGAGGCTTATGGTGTTTGCGAGGCACTGGGTTGGATTAAGGCTAAGCAATGGTCAAATGTTATCCTAGAATCTGATTCACAATTGATGATTCATGTTTATCACTCAGATTCTACCATTTTATCAGAAGTTGGTTTGTTAGTGGATGATTGTCGTTTTCTTAGCAATGAGTTGAGGAACTTGCAATTTAGATATATCAAGAGATTTGCGAACCATTCTGCCCGTCTTATTGTTAGGCGGTCTGATTTTATGTCTGATCCTATAGATTGGAGAGTATGTCCTATATTCCTGTATGAAGCCGTTCAGACGGACAATTGCTCATGATGAATAATAGTACTTTTTAGTTTAAAAAAAAACAAGTGCTCATTAGTCATTGTACATATTTACGGGTCAAATGTATATTTCTTTTTTTGTGAATTTTTATGTTACGTTGTTCAATTGAAAGTGCAGTAGCAGCGCGTTCACAGGTGTGTTTATCATACATATACGTGTTTGCAACATACGTTTGTTCTAATAATATATAGTTGCACACAAGCTTGTACGCACACATACATATTGATGTGGTTCTCATGGGATTAAACAGGTCAAGATGCAGTAGTTCCAATAGCTTTGATGTATATCTCATTTTTGGGGGGCTTGGAACAAGGTTGTTGTTTGTTTGCCCTTAACACAAGCTTCACAAATTTTATTATTGACAAACTTGATTTTTGGGATTCCTTTGACAAGGTTCTTTCTTTGATATGTGAGAGATGAGATCCATATTTATGTGAATAAATCTTCTGCGCCATGTCCAATTGGAATCATCTTTTGCTGTCAGACACTCAAATATCCGTTGTCACAGAGTTAATTGATATTAATCAAATTATGTTGCAGACATTCTACCAATCGTACATTATAAAAATGTGTACCTAATAATGTGGTTTTAATGGTTCCCTTATCGGGAATCCGTCATTTTGTGTTGTCAGCAAACATAACATTTCCTCCATTAAAGTCTTGAATACTTGAAAATTCGTTCTTATCGCCAATCATATGTCAAGAGCAGACATTGTCAAGATAGAGTAGTTCTTAGGTCCCCTTTGATAATTGGGTTCTTCCAAGTTAGTGCCTTTTGGTATTAGACCCGACTAAGTTGTAGTCTCCTTTTAGTTTCAGAATAGCAAAACAATATGAGATGTGACCGTATCTTCCACAATTGTAGCATATTTGTTTATCATTATGATTATGATACCAAGGTGTAATGTCCCGGATTAATAATTATAATTTCTTGGTAATAATTTTGAGAAGAAACGAGGGTGGGAAGAAACAGAGAAAGAAGATGAGAGAAAACAGAATGAAATGAAACTTTACTGATATCCTTCCTTCCTCCCTCTTGCTCAATGGTTTTTATACAATAAAAAATAAATGATAAAAATCAGGCGAATCTAAACGAATTGGTACGATTTCCACTAGACGGTCTGTGCATGGCCGTTAGAAGATGTTAGCCCAGCTTGAATATTGGCCGTAGGATGAGCCTTCTCTTGGACGATCGTGATGATGTTTCGTGGCTGCTCCTGGGGATGACAGCGCATTAATGGGATGACGTCGTTTTGCTCTATCCCTCTTTCAATTTTGCCCTCATTTCTACGGTCACGATTTGATCTCTGGCTTTTGATCCAATGGTCTTGTTTAAATTGGGAAAATTGTTGAATTAACATTACACAAGGTTCCTTGTAATCTTGTTTTTTCAAATTTCAAATTACTCTATTTAATCGTGATTTATTTATTTTTTTTCCAGATAATATTTCAATCTCCTTGTCGTGAGTTTGTTTTCCAATTTTACCAATAGCAGATAGTTCAATTAGTTAACACTCAAGTTCTTGTTTTTCTTTAAGAATTTTCAAAACGTGACCTTTGAAGGTTTTATTCCGAATTTTAAGCTCTTGCATTTTCTTTTGGCAATCTTCTAAGAACTCGTGCAGATCAAATTTTCCTCATCGGATGAGTAAGAAGATGAAAAAGTGGGGTACCTAATTAGCCATGAATGCGATGAAGCCCTGATTAATCTTGAATTGTTCTGGTTCCGAGACATCATAAGTGACCGTCAAGTTTACCAAAAATAAATAAATAAATAAATAAGTGACTCATGGACTTTGGTTTTCCGACTGGTTTTGAGTTTATTTGCAACAATTGGCATTTTGGTCCAATATAGTTACAGAAAATCCGTAGCTAAATAGCCAAATTCTATTATTTTTAGCTATGAAAAATCCGTGGCTAATCCATAGTTAATATTTAGCCACCGATTATCCGTGGAGCCAAATTCTATTATTTTTAGCTATGAAAAATTCATGGTTAATCCGCAGCTAATATTTCGTCACTGATTATTATCCGTGCCTATTTAGCTACGGATTAGCCATTAAAAATCCGTAGCTAAATTAGCCATGGAAAATCCGTGGCTGAATGATTAGCCACGGATAAATTTATCCATGCTACTTTTAGCTATAGAAAAAATCCGTGGCTAATCAATTAACTATGAATTTTTAGCCAAAATCCGTAGCTAAATCCTTTTTTTTTTCTTTTGTAGTAATTGTTAAACAATGTCAGGGTAAAAATAATAAGATAAGGAAGGAACACGATGATTTATCGTGGTTCACCAAAATGGATTACGTCCACTCCCCAAGTATGTTTTCGTGTTGACATTTAACTTGTAAAATATATTATTAATGTCAGTAATGAAATACAACAAAAGGCGATAAGCAAATGAGCAATATTCAAAGTGGAAGAAACACCTCTTCGAGGTCTTGACGAGGTGGTACTAAACACTTAGAATCTAAACACTTGTCTTACAACACTGTAAGCACTCTCTGTATCAAAATACACTTAAAAACAAATTTGCTACAGCCTACAGAAGTTTAGTGAAAGGATAATCCTCTTTTCCTCAAACAAGTTGCTTAAACAGCCTTCTCCAATCCTATCAAACATGGAAGTAGTAGTTGCTACCATAATTTGCACATAGAAAGAGTTGTTTGCCACATTTGATCCCTGCAAATATACAATACAGGTGCACATATAATAAAAGGAAAGATTATTTCAATCACTAAGGTCAACACTATAATCTCATAAAGTAAAGAAAAATTTGGCAATTCATGAGAAAAACGCACCTAGACAATTTGTCATAATCAAAAACATGTCCAACAATTCTCTTTTCTCATCTTCTTTATATATATATATATATATATATATATATATATATTTACCCTCCTCTTCTTAATTTAAATGATATTGTGTTGCTTAATGTTGATTGTAGCAACTCATTGTTTCAAAATAATATTAGAAATTTTACTTAAATTTTGTGTGGGGAACTTTTTGGTTTTTGAACTTAATGTAGTGATTGACTATTAGTGCAATTTTTTTCAAATCTTGTTGGCATGTTTTCAAGCTTAATTTAGTTTTTAATTTGTTTTGCGAAAGATCACTCCATAGGATTTTGATTTGTGAATTTTTGCTTTACTAATATATTTATAACATTACCAATAAAAGATGTTGAGTTAGTTGTCACTTATCAACACATGAAATACAATACTCGGGGAGTGTATCAGTGTACATTTCAAGATAGATGTAAAATCTGTTAGAATTTAGAAAGAGTTTTACGATCCAATTCTGACGTAGGCCCATTAAAGAAATTTCAAGATGTTACTTCTGATCCACAACACGTCCACATTCCCATCAAGAGGTCCACCGTCCACATTCACATCAAAAGAAAGAGTCCACTTGATCAGGTATTCAGGCTCTCTCTCTCTCTCTCTCTCTCTCTCTCTCTCTCTCTCCTCTCTCTCTCTCTCTCTCTCTCTCTACATATATATATATATATAGATATACACATGTATGCTTGTTTTATTTTTTAAATATAAATAAATCTATACTCAGGTTTATTACTTTGCTAAACATGTGGTCATTAGTCATTATACATATTTACGTGTCAAATGTATATTTATTTTGTATATATACTTTTGCACAAACTTGAACGCAGACATACATGTTCAGACGTACGTGTAGGAACATGCGTACGTATTATGTGGCTGCAGATATTATCAGTTTATCATGACTATCTAATATACTTGTGTAATCTTATGAGCAGAATTTTTAAAAAAATGTACGGTATTAAACTTGTTTTGTGATGTTTTTAGGAATTTTTTTTTTTTTTTTGGCAATTTCTGGTAAGTTCCCCAGCTATTTTGGTGATTGGTTGATACCCAATAATAAACTAGATAAACGAGATATTCAGGTTGGTAATATATTAAATATTATAATTGTAATAATCATAATTTGTATTTAAAATTGATTTATTCTTGATCAAATAAGAAAAAAGAAGAGAAAATGCAAGGGAAAATAATTTTAATTATTTGGTTATAAAGAAAAATACTAAGCAAAAGAAAATATTAGCGAAAATATAGAGCAAACGTAGAAAACTCAATTTCTTCGCCTTTTAATTAATTTGTTGAGAGAAAATGAGGGAACTTTGTACTCTTTTATTCTTTAATTTAATGCATCAAAATTCTTTCTTTTCATCAATTCTTTTTTTTATCTTTATATATATATATATATATATATACAGCCAATCAAATCCGATATTTCGTCTTTCTTTACTTTAATTTTTTTGCCACTATCCTTTTCCTTTTCTCATAAAAATCTTTGGACCAAATATAGTGTTACGGGAGATAATTAATAAATGGTTAGAAAAATTCTTCTATACATTCGATTTGCACGTTATATATGCATTCAATTATATCACATTTTTAATTTATTAAAAAAATAAAATACAAGATCTATACTATTATATATTTGAAGAAGATATTTTGACTACAATATTCAATTTTGACCAAATTCTCAATTCTTAGAATTTTGAATTATTTTTAATTATTTAAAATGAATTATTTGATTGGTTGGCATTAATTGTAAATTTCTTAATTTTTTATTATAATCATTAAAACCCATCAACTATTCATAATGATATTTTAAATACTTTTTGTACTCTCTCTCCCTATCTCTAATAAAAAATTAATATTAGCCTTCAATAAAAACATATACATAAAGAAAATTTTAACTAAAATATTACGTAATATCATCAAATTAGTTATGATTTAAGAAATGTTATGAATGTAAATATTAACATAATGTCATTTATGGTAATTATTTCTCCTAAAAAAAACATTCAATTAAAACTGATGTTACCCAAACTTGCAAAAATATCTTTTAATATGATATTACATATCCCAAATTAAATTATAATTTTAAAAGGATTATAAAAAATTAAAATGTGTAAATAATATTATCAACGATATATTATTTTATCTTTTTGTCTCTATCATTTATTTGTATACAATTTAACATTATATGAAAGTTTTATTATCTAATCATTTTTTTAATTGCCGTACTTTTTATCTTTAATTTTTTTGGTATTAATGAACCTATTTTTATGTATTTATTGTTATTTATATAGTTTGATACTATATATACATTATAAAATGTTTACATCTAATACATCGTTCTTTGACTATAATTTGGTTAATTTTGATCTCTCAAATTTTTGAATCTCTTAATTAATTTTTTTGTTTGATTAGATAGGTCTTTTGAAATAATAATAACAACAATTAAAAACTTTCTTATCCCACTCATCCACTTACTTACCCACTAACATATCCAATTACGTACTCTCACTTTTCTATGATTTTTGATTTCCATTAAGTAAGATGTTTTATAATTAAAATATTCATTAGAAAATGAATTAAGATACGAAATGAGATTATTTATCCCGAGAGAGAGAGAGAGAGAGAAGAAAGGAGACTAAAAATGTTCACAGAATCTAAGATTCATCTTACACAAGTTTAGGGCGAAAGGTTTCTCTATAGATGTAAAAGAAGATTCACAACACCCAAAATACATCAAGAGTACTTGGTATTTTATAATTTAATTATTATTTTATTATATTTATATTTTTATAATTATTCTTTTTTTTTGTAAAATAAATTTTATTTTATTTTATTTTATGATGATTCACATCCATATATATTTAGGTGTGTAAAAAAAAATCATCTGTCACATCTTTCAATGTGGATAATAATCAATTATTTTGTGATTTATTAACTTAGAGTAGCTCATAATTTAACATTCATTACTTTAATAAATCTAAAAATTTTATTTATAACTTTAGCTTGGATCATATATTTAGATTTTAATTCTTTTAAATTCTTATGATATGATTTTTTTGATACGACAGTATTTTTCTCTTTCCTTTTTAAATTCAAAAGCTTTAAATACGAGTAAACATTATTATTTATTTAATTACTAAACAACGGTAAAAATTATTTAGAGTAATCGTTATTTCATATGAATAGTATATTTTATTTTTATTTTTTTATGTAGTATAATAAATTATAATATCTATATATAATACGGGATACATACTAATATTATATAATTTAAATATTTTTTGATAATATGCACACACAAACCATCTACAGTTCCACATGCATACACTGTCAAGTTAAACTCTCGATAATACTCCATACATCTCTAAAAGCGAGATACATATTTATTACACTAAATCCATAAATGATATAATTTGAACTATTTCATTAATGCTTGGGTCAAACACTCGAAATATATATATATATATATATATATATACATATATCATATATATATTATAATATAATGAAGTCGAAGTGGAAGACAGCTTATCTACACTTGCCTTATGGATTTGATTTGATAAACAGTGTAATATGGACCTGTCCTTATCTCCGCGTTTCAACTGAAATCACCCTCTGCTTATACACCTCATCTGCACACCGCCTTCTCAACCCCTAAATTTCCATGTGCACTTTCTTTTTCATTTGTTTGTTTCTATTTTTCAATATTTATCTTTTTGACCAATCACGCAAAAACTAAGTTCAACCGTGCTTTTTTTTTATGCCACCCATATTGGCCAAGAGTTAATTCACTGTTCCATGTACTAAAGTTGTGTCAAGATAAAAAGAATTTGAATTTGAACGATAAATTTCCAAAAATGGTTCCAAACAGTTTCACGTTAATTGATCTAAAATTGGATATCATTATCATACAAAATTACTCAAAACAGGTTCAACAAACTTGTTACCACAATTTTCACAATTGCAATTCTAAATGCATCGTGTCAAATCAAACCACAATGTATTTTCATTAAAAACACAAGAAATTATAACCAAACTGTATGTAATACCCCCCGCCTCGTATGAGATATATATTGAAAAAATTGAACTTCTTATGAGCTTGAGCGGTGAGCCAAAGAACTCAAGTACGGATCAAAAATATGACCCCACTAATTTCGAATTATCGTATTTAATTTAAACTAAATCTACTTTTTTTCATAATAAATAATAAAATTCGACTAAACAAATTCAATTCGAATTATCCTTTTTTCAACCAATACCTAAGTAAAGAAAAATAAAATAATTTTTACATAATAGAAAATAAAAATTAAAGGAGAGGCTTCACAAAGAGAAAAAAAAATTCTTACTCAAACCACAATTAGATAATCACACGATAAATATTATTTCGTTCGTAAATACACGTTAATTATATAATAAATATAACATACACGTTATGTAATTAGTTTCGATGTTACCAGAATCATAGGAGAGCTAGAATTTCAGTAGCGGTAGAATGCAAGAAACTTCAAGTTTCTTGTTTGAACTGATCAAACTGGAATTTTGTCGACAGCAGAGCAACAGTAGGAGATTTATGAGGCGTTCTGTTACATAGATCACCACTCTTTTAAATCATCAACCAAACTCGTAAATTTAATTTCTTATTAAAACATAATTTACATGCACGTCATTCATCTTCATCTTCTTCTGTCAATTCCCACATTCGCTCTATCCTCTCAAATACTTCGAATTTTCTCAACTCATATCGCTTCTCTCTTTTTTTTTTTTCCCCCACCATTAGAAACTGAGAAACACAGAACTTAAGATCACTGGTTCAGCTTCACTGTGACCTATCAGTAAAATTTTTTTTTTACATACTTTTTTTTTTGTCTTTTTTCACCTAAATGACAATAAGTTTTACCGGATTTGAAACTTTTCCGGCGAGTCGAGTGATTTTCCGGCCAACATTCCCGCTTGTTCTCGTCGATACGCGTTCTTCGCCGTCGCCGGAATCTGGCAAAGTCCCCGACCTACTTGTTTTATCTCTCGTCAAGTTCAGGAAAAGGTGATTATTTATTTATTCTTTATTTTTTGTTGTTTGTATTATTTGTTTATGTGAAATTTAGGTGAAACAATCAAATTGACCGGATACAAATTTTTTCGAACTCGTTTTTACGTATAATGGAAATTTTAGGTCTAATATACGAAAAAAAAAAGGAAAAAGAAAAAAGAACTATTAGGTCTGGATTTTACGTTGATGTTACGATCAGATTGATTTGATTCATCGGAAATTTTATCGCACCCCAAGTGTTTGCGATTAGTTCACTGTCCAGCACAGTGGACAAATCCAATTTGAAAGAGAATTTTGATGATTTTCACTAATGTCCTACAATGTGGAGCACATTTGATCTCATGTTTTTTTTTTTAATTTTTTTTTTCTATGTCATTTAGTAACTGTTGACCTGGAACCATGATGTCCGTTGATTGCTTTTTTTTTTTAGTGCAAAACCCTGTGCTAAGACTGTGATGCTATTGATTTCATGAGTGACAGTTTTCATGTTTTTGAAGATAGGGATGGAAGCAAAAAGTTTAATTTTCGGGACGAAATTTTCTATTTTTAATAAAAATATGTATAGAATATTGTTGAATATAAATTAGAGGGGCGACTTCTCCTACCGGTCTTTTTCACTCTGTTCCTGTTGACGAGATGAAGCACATCAAGAAAAAAGTTGGATGCTGCTCGACATGGTTAGTGACGAATTACGGAGTATTAATGAATTAATAAACCAATAAGGAAAGACATTTTCCTTATCTAACATTAGAACAATCAAAAAGACATGAAGTAACAATAGCGTATCGCTGTCAAACAATTTTACCAATCCACTTATCTAATGTCTGGAGTGATTCAACGCACTGATGACCCTTTTTTGTGGCCAAAACTATTGCTGAACCATGTCATTCAATCCCTCCCACTAATATCTTCTTACTGTACTGGTGAAATTTGTTTCCACACGAATGATGATTTTGAAAATGACCCGACGTGCCGATACTTGTTTCTTGCTTGACAGCTATCCTCAAGGCATGCTTAGTTATTTACCGAACGTGTCAATATGACTATATATAGCGTATCGGCTATGCCTTATGTTGCATGGAACTCAGAGTCCCTCGTACTTATTATCAACTTCACTTAGTAATGTAAGATCAGAAACTACACAAAAAGACTCGATAGATATGTTGTCTTAAGTATTTGTGTCAATACAACATGAAACTTTACCACGTGCTTAATGACTGATTTCGTCTCACTTTATGTTTTTCTGTTTCTTTCAAGTATTTGGCATGCATCATAGCACGTTTATTTCCTCTGCTTGGTTATATGTTGGTTTTCCCCCGGACAGTTCGTGATGTTTCTATACTTGTGGTCGAAAATGAACATGATTATATTGTTCGTTTTGTTTCATATTTTCTTGTGCAAGCTAACTATATGGCTGCCGATTGTTCTGTTCAAATATGGTATTATCTATCTCTGATAAAATCCTTGTTTATATAAATGTTGCAGAGGAAGCTTTGATTCACTCCAATTGACTCCCTCGCCATGATTACAGAGACTTTACCAAAGGTTAGTACAACCTTCTCCCGTTGGATACTTAGCTAAGCTAGTATTCTCGATATGTAATAGTTTTTTTAACTTGTTTTAACTTCTCGTCACGTACTCGCAATTTACAGGTTTTCTAAAATTTTCATGCCACGCACTTTTTTTCTTCCTTTTCCTTCTAATGCCTAAAAGTATTTGTCATTTTCTATTTGTCTTTCATTAACGTAATGATGTAATTTCTTGTATTTCAGGGAACTGGAGCCCTGAATATCCTGGAATCACAACCTGCATATAATCAAGACAAGAGCACACATGCCCGACACTGCATCAAGAAGAAAAGAACAGGCGGCTGGAGTTTAGCATTTATTTTGCTTGGTACTTCCTCACTAAATCTGATTCAAGAATATCACGGACCTGATATCTTTCATGCACTTTTCCCACTGTGTTTTTCTCATTATATTTTATCTTTTTACCGTGTAGCAAATCAAGGGCTCGCGACACTAGCTTTCTTTGGTGTTGGGGTGAACTTGGTTTTGTTCTTAACTCGTGTTCTTGGACAAGACAATGCTTCTGCAGCTAACAATGTCAGCAAATGGACTGGAACTGTTTACTTGTGCTCGCTCGTGGGAGCATTCCTCAGTGATTCGTACTGGGGCCGTTATCTTACCTGTGCACTTTTCCAAGTCGTATTTGTTCTGGTAATTAATATGCATCACAATCCTATCATTTTGCTCTGTAATTCAATTTTCCATGAATGATCGTTGATCACAGAATATATATATATATATATATATATATATATATCTTCCTTTGAATTTACAGGGTCTTATCCTTTTATCCCTCACATCTTGGCTCATCTTGATCAAGCCTGATGACTGTGGAGATGGCAAACGAATCTGTGTGCCCACTACTTCATTTGGCTCATCCATATTCTACTTGGCTATATACTTGGTGGCTTTCGGCTATGGCGGCCACCAGCCCACTATAGCTACCTTTGGATCCGATCAATTTGACGAATCAGATCCCAAGCAGAAAGATTCCAAATCTGGTTTCTTTTGTTACTTCTACTTTGCACTTAACACAGGCTCGTTGTTTTCAAACACCATATTGGTGTACTATGAGGACACAGGCAAATGGACACTCGGTTTTTGGGTGGCCACTGCCTCAGCTGTCCTGGCGCTGGTGGCTTTCCTGTTGGGCTCCTCTGGGTACCGCTATGTTAAGCCGTCTGGAAATCCTCTACCGCGTGTGATGCAAGTCTTTGTTGCTGCAGCCAAGAAATGGAAGGTAACTCTCGGTCAAGGAGAGGTGTTGTACGAGGTTGAAGGATCTGAATCTGCCATCAAAGGAAGCCGTAAAATCTTTCATACTGATGACTTCGAGTAAGGAAAAAATAACAAAAGAGCCCTTGATTTCTTCAACTTTTTTACCACCTTTTTTTGGTTATAATTACCATTTTTTGTTTTCCCCCAAAAAAATTTTTAGGTGTCTTGACAAGGCCGCAATTATAACGGAACAAGACCGTTGCAGCCCACCGAATTCGTGGCAGCTTTGCACCGTAACCCAAGTGGAGGAAGCCAAATGCATCCTCCGAATGCTACCAATCTGGCTCTGCACAATCATATACTCAGTAGTCTTCTCCCAAATGGCGTCCCTCTTCGTGGAGCAAGGAGATGTCATGAACTCCCACATCGGCCGTGGTTTCCACCTCCCCGCCGCCAGCATGTCGGCTTTCGATATCTGCAGCGTCCTCATCTGTACAGGAGTATACCGCCAGATTGTCATCCCGATCGCAGGCAGGCTCACCGGCAACCCCAGGGGCCTGACTGAGCTCCAGCGCATGGGCATCGGCCTCATCATCGGCATGCTGGCCATGATCACCGCTGGTCTGACTGAAATGGAAAGACTCAAAAGGGTTATCCCCGGAGAGCGCGACAGTAGGATGAGCATATTCTGGCAGGTCCCCCAGTACGTGTTGGTCGGGGCGTCGGAGGTCTTCATGTACGTCGGGCAGCTGGAGTTCTTCAACGGGCAGGCGCCGGATGGAATAAAGAGCTTCGGGAGTTCTCTGTGCATGGCGTCGATATCGCTCGGGAACTTCGTGAGCAGCATGCTTGTCAGCCTGGTGATGGATATCACGGCGAAGGACGACAACCCCGGATGGATCCCGGAGGATTTGAACACAGGGCATATGGACTGGTTCTATTTTCTGATTGCGGCATTGACAGCCGTCGATTTTGTGATATATGTGTGGTGTGCTAAGTGGTATAGATCCATCAACGTTGACGACGAACTTGGTGGTGTAGGTGCTGCTGCAAACGTGAAAGATGAACAGAAGGTGATTACCAGAGTTTGAATGGTAAAAAACTGAAGCTTTAGGTGAATGCTTGACGTGGTTTCGATATTTGTGGATATAAGGGGTGCTAGGAATAAGAGGAAGCGAGACCCTTCTTCTTGAAGGGGTATGACCGCTTCTTTTCTTTTTTTTTTTTTTTATAACTTTTTGTGGTTTAAGTTAAAATTTTCTTGTACCTCTTTGGACTTCTGATTTTGAACTTGAAGATTATCAGTTTTTTTGTGGAGAATTCATCTTGTCCTCTTAACTAAATTCTTGTCGGGAAATTCTAGTATGAACCAAGTTAATTTGGTCTTATCGAAACTAATTATGTAGCAAATGTATTATACTTATTAGTAGAAAATGATCAATCATTTGGTAAGTAATTAATTTTGTGATTTGTCGAGTGTGGTCAAGTGAGTTTATGTAATTTAATAAGTATAATTAAATAAGAGGTAAAAATAAATTATTTCGAAAATGAGTAATGATATGACAACCTTATTATTAATTATAAGGGGTGAAGATTTACTTGATTTATTATTATTCTTATTATTATTATTATTATTATTATTATTATTATTATTATTATTATTATTGCATTGCCATGATTTAAAGTCAAATGATTTAATTTGGATTAACTTATTAGGTTGCTTTTTTCTCCCTCTTTTTTTTTTAATAATAACTTCATATTAGGTGGCTTTTTCACTTTATAATTTATATTTCACTTTTGCATCTAAGTGACAAAATGAAAAAAGTTGAAATGGAAAATGTTTCTGTACACTAAAAGTGGTAGGAACATTCCATTTAATATGCGATTCTCAAATCATCCATTTCCATGCACACGATGCTTGATTGAGAAAGGTTGTGGTTCTTTACGTGCACAATATACTTGATTGGTTGGTGCGGTCAGATCAAGTTTGGACAAGAATTTTCCTTCTCTCTAGATTGAAATTATTACGCAAAAATATTGCTCGATCGACGTAGTTATTGGACTAGTCAACAATCAAAATATTCTTAGGCTATTAATTGGGATTTTATTTTTACAAAAATATGATTATTAAATTAGTTAGCTACCAATTAACAATTAATTCAGACAAATCATAAAGATATGTTTTTTCATTAAGGTTAATTAAGTTTTCAATGAAATGTTGGAACTTAGAAATTATTTAAAATATTTTAATATGCATATAAAAAAAATATTATTATGAAGTTACAATCACAAGTCCCTTAATTTCTATCCAAATCACGTTCCAAACTGACCATCAATATTCAGACACGGCATCTGCGAAGAATTGAGACCATGAAGATTTTGAATAGGATAGTTGACTATGATCACTGTATGCGAACACTTTTTTTTCCAATAATTAATTGTATGCGATCATTCACTAACTAATCCTTTCATATTTGCTTCCTAGCGTGACCATGGCTCAACGCATTTGATGTTTTTTTTTTAAAATCAAAACACAATTACATATCAATCAATTAAATTAATGATCGCAAATGAGGGTTGAATTATCACATGAATTATCAAGATCATCCATTATTATTCGGATAATCTATCGATTTTTTATGCCGAAAAATCGACGTCTTGTTATAGAGTATCCACATTAATAAAATTCGAACTTTATTACCTCGTCCCTTACCACTAGCCCAAGGATTAAGGGCTCCTTGACTGACGGATTTGATGGTTGAGGACCATCGAAAATTTGGTTACTGGATGGTAGTCACTATAAAGGGTGTGTGTGTGTGTGTGTGTGTGTGTGTGTGTGTGTGTTTTGATAAATCTGTATAGGATGTTTGTGTAAAGCTAAATTTAAATGTTTTTAGACACTAAAAGTATTTGGAGTGACTATTTTGTATTTATAAAACTCAAAAATCCTATTAATTAATAAGTGTTGGCTATAAAAAAAATTAGCAATTTTTAAGTGCCTTTTAGCAACCCCGTTTTGTAAAAATTGTTTTCAAACATTTCTAATTTACATTATTATTATTATTATTATTATTTTAAAAACACAAAAGCCCTTCCAGACACCCTATAATTTGTACCCGCTTATTGATAATTCAAAAACAGCTAAATCTTGACATATTAATACTCGATATATAATTGTCGATGAGATCTAGTTCAATTGGTAAAGTTGAGACTTAAAGATTCTAAAAGTATTTGGTTCAATTCCCTACAGATAAATGTATTGTCTTTATTTATATCTTAATGGTAGTTTAATCATGATTTAATTTTTAAGTGGTTTAGTTTGAAATATGATATAATTATTTAATTTTTACTCCAAGTATTGTTGATGTAATCCTATATATGTACTTGAAAAAAACAAAAAAGCCCGGTACCTAATCACTATTTGTGCAATTATTTTACTTATTCGAGGGCTCATATATTCTTTAATTTAGTAGACTAAATTAATGCTTGAGGAAATTTGGAATCACGTTATATCACAATGCTAGAAAAATACTTTTTCAACTATAGAAAATTTAAAATTTTAATTTTAATTTTCTTTCTCCTTTTCTTTTTTTCCCTTACAGTAGCGTGTCACTTTAATAAATTATAAACATCTCTTAGTGTTTGGCATTTGATTTTTTTTCTTCTTCTTCTTTGTATACAATCAATTTGAGACACTCTATTAATATCAATCGGAACAACATACACACACACACACACACACAAGGAAAGAAGGGGAGAGGATAAAAGATTTGAATTCAAAATTTTAATGGTGCCGATTCGAACCCCACTATTGAATTACATCCCCAGTGGCAGCAGTCAAATTGACTATTATAGTTATAGAAAAATTGTTTT
This sequence comes from Petrea volubilis, assembly GCA_026212405.1. Classification (NCBI taxonomy): domain Eukaryota; kingdom Viridiplantae; phylum Streptophyta; class Magnoliopsida; order Lamiales; family Verbenaceae; genus Petrea; species Petrea volubilis. Next base: position 17,067,284 of record CM047886.1, read on the forward strand.
TTTTAAATATCTTTATTAATATTTATAAAAAACTTCTAAATTTTGATGTGATATTTGTATTTTTTTTAAATAGGAGGAATTAATTTGTAATTATATTAGACCACTAGAGTATAGACGTAATTTGACGCACATTTTATTAAATGTTTATGTCTAAAATCTCATTAAAAAAAAAGCGTGTACTAAAGAATTTACTTGACTTTAACAACATAAAAAGAGAATCTACTTGATTTTAGTTTTTAATTATTAACCATGTAACACTTTGATTAATGCGACAAATTCTTTAACCACCTGAGAAGGCAACAATATTTACTATGAAAATGCCCAAACACGAAGGCCCAAAGGATAATCAACGGCCCATCCGTTTTCTAAGGCGGTGTACCACATAGATTCCACCCAATTTTAAGCGCCCGTGAAAAAACTTTTAAGAATCGCGTTTAAATACTTCTTTCAAATCCGGTCGTCAATCTCTGTCTCTCTCTCTCTCCTCCGTTCGCCGTTCTGCGAACGCGCTCTCTCTCTCTCTCTCTCTCTCTCTAGGGTTTTATCATTTGGCCTTGCTTCTTTAAGGATTTAAGCTTCTTTTGTTCTAGTCTCTGTTTGTACTTCTTTCACTCTCCCTCTATAAGTTTTATTCTTCAATTGGGAATTTCTGTAGTGTTCTTTAACATTGTACAAGAGACTTGAAAAAAGATGGAGTTTGGAGGCGCGAAAAAGAGAGGCAGGGCTGAGGGTGGCCTCAATGGCAATGGCAGTTTCAAGAAATCCAAGCAAGGTCCCCCCCTTTGGCCTTTCTTATATTTCTTCTATACTTATTTCTTGGGAACAAAATCTTTTCCTCTGTCTTTTTTTTTTCTTTCAAAACATGAATATGTTTATCTTGCTTGTTGGCACCCACTTTAGCGGTGGCCAATATGTTTTCTTTTGTTTGTTTCTTGGGTACTATTAAGTCTTTTATTCTCGGTGGATTTGTAGTGCTTATGCAGTCTGTGAGACGTTCTCTTGTGCAGTATATTTTTTCCGAGTTTTTGTGAGAATATAAATGCACTGGACTTGGACCCTTTAGAATCTTGTAACCAAATAAAATAATTTGTAAGTTGAATATGTTGAAGTTAATTTGCTTAGTGGACCTCATGCCGGAAAATAATTTCTGATTTCTGGTGGACCGTAGCTAAGTTTTGTGTTGTAGAAAATTTTCCAAGTTATCTAAACAACCAAGCATTATTTTGGTCAGTAGATTCTTTACGGTCCTTAACTGAATGTATTGGACTTCAAAAGTTGTAAATTAAGGGGTTACAAGTGGTGTCATTGGAAATATCTATTCTTTTTCTTTAATTCTTATAGTTGTGCTGTTAATGGTGATAAACATATGGCTTTAAGATGTTTAGTTTGGAGATTAACAACTCGGAGAAATTGTAACTGAGGAAGACTATTAATTTTCTGCGACAGAAATGGAGTCCTTTACATCTGGTATAGGAAGCAAATCGAAGCCATGCACAAAGTTTTTCAGGTTCTAATCTTAACCCATCTAAAATTAATATATTAAATGCAATTTCATGTATCTGTAATGATTCTAAAGTGACACCATGATCTTGTCCTGCTACAGTAAAGTAAAGCAGTATTTGAACTAATGAATTGAAATCTAAAGTTGTGACACAGGTTTTACTCTTCATTATTTGATAATGACAGCAATTGAATAGAAATGGATGAATGAAATATTGAATCAAACACTTGCTCCCGGGAAACTCGACGTCTGGTGAATGGAAATGGCCCGCTTGAAAGTGTTGTTGAATATTTCAGTTGCTTAGCTAATGTGGGTTTTAATGATCAATATTGATGCACTTATTTTTGTGAACTTGGTTTTCTTGGTGATGTGTAGATTATTTTTTGCCATTTTATAATTGAATCGTTCAACTAATTGATATGGACTATTGAATAAGTTTGACCTACTGCATGTTTTGAGCTAGTGCTGGATAGTATTTTCTCAGTCTGAATCAGCTCCGTGGACTCTCAGCGATTATTGTATTCCAGGGTTCATCTTGGTGTGATTGTGTTTAACTATGTCCAAAGGGGCTTTCAATTGAGGTTTATGTGTTATTTGACTCCTGCTGATACTTGGATGTTTTCTTGTAGTTTTAACATGACCTGATTTTCCTTTGTGGTGGAGACAAGATAGTGATTCTAATGATTTGTTTGACCTAAGTGTTATAGTCTCCATTGCTTGTACTTTGCTTTCCTCAAGATTTGTGGAAGCATCAGATTTGGTTTTGAATCTTAAATACATGTTATCCACAAAATCATTTGAAAGCTGTGTCGCTAATTGTGTCGGTATTATTTTTTTATTTATATTGATGGTTGCGTGTTGGTATTATTTAATGGTCAATTAGAAATTTCAGAAACAGAAGCTGGAGAGATATAGCTGTTTTGCATAGATTATTTTGCTTTATAGCAGTTTTACAATCTGAAAGTGCTTATGCATGTTTTTCAGCCAAATGGATTGCTTTGGCACAATTGGAATTGGCCCAAAACAGTGGAATTCATTAGACCCCTTTTCCCTTCTCAAGATGTTTGTCCTTTGTTAAGTGTATGTTTTTAGTTTCAAACTATTTAAACTCCAAAGGACAGAACCCTCTATTTAGTAATCCTGGCACAGTTTACCAGCTAGGATTCCCCCTTTTTTTTTTTCTCTTTTTTTCTCTCTTTTTTTTTTGCCAATATTGATTTCTTAAAGTGATTCAGCTTGTGAAAAGGCAATTTTCTGGCATGTCACGCACTCTGGGATGTAATGCTTGGGAGCTCTAGATTTTACACAACTTGATGCTTCATATGTGCTGATATTTGTCACTTTCTGATTGTTGCTTAAATATATGATCATGATGAGTATTTTGATAAAAAAACCTCGCTGTATGGAGTTATGGTGATTGACTGATTGTGGAATGCATGAATATTTCTTCTTACAATATCAAATTCTTTCTGATAGATGAAGATTATTATATTCAGATTATCATGGTCTGTTTCATCTCCTTCTTTTTGCAGTCTAAGGGTTTCACGAGAGGGTTTTGGTAATGAATCTATTGTTGGGTAACAGTGGGTGAAATTGTCGCAAAATAGCTTTCCGATGAGTGTTAGTTTATATGGAGATAAGTATGCCGTAGATGAAGGTTGGGTGTGACTGAAGAAAGGATTTAATGACTGTATATCTGTATGTTAAATGTGTTGGGTTAGGAAATGATGTGCTAAAATTTCATTATCTGTCTGGGAAATGATTATGAGATGATTCATTCTTAGATTGGATGACTAAATCATTTTATGATGAGAGGCGATACATGTGACCTTTCTTAGTTTAGAATCTCCTGAAGTGTCAAGGTAGCACAACTTTTGATAGTTTCTGGTACTACTTTGCATGTGCCTGCTGGTTTGATCATTTGCTGTTATCTTCAAAAGAAATCCTGTTTCTTGGATCCATTAATGATGTGTACTTTTGTTCATGTCTTAATCAAGCACTTCTGGTGATGGTAAACTTACGCTTTTGATGCAGATGTCTAATGAAAATGTAGAATTTTCCTAGAAATTTTATTCTATTCTTTGCTCACATTTTAATTGGTGATTGATATTTGATACAGATTAAGCAGTCTTTGCAGCATATTTTCATGTCCACCTGTTAATCCTGGTTCATTTGCATGCAGTACTTCTGGGTGTCCTTTTGGGGAGGGATGCCACTTCTTGCATTATGTTCCTGGTGGCATCAAGGCTGTCACACAAATGCTCGGCAACAATCCTGCCCTTCCAGCTGTTACCAGAAATCCGGTAGCCCCTCCATCTTTTCCGGATGGATCCTCTCCTCCAGCTATCAAAACACGTTTGTGCAACAAATTCAGTTCTGCAGAAGGGTGCAAGTTTGGGGACAAATGCCACTTTGCACACGGCGAACGGGAGCTTGGCAGGCCGACAGTGCCCCCACATGAGGACCCTCGTGCTATGGGACAAATGCCTGGAAGATACCGTGGGGGTCGTATGGAACCAACTCCACCAAACTTTGGAGCAGCAACAGCCGGCTTTGGTGCCTCTGCGACTGCTAAGATCAGTATTGATGCTTCTATGGCAGGAGCTGTCATTGGCAAGGGTGGGGTCAACTCCAAGCAAATCTGCCGCGTGACGGGAGCCAAGCTCTCTGTAAGAGATCATGAGTCGGATCCCAACTTAAGAAACATTGAGCTGGAGGGTACATTTGATCAGATCAAACAGGCCAGCCAAATGGTTCGCGAACTTATAGTGAATGTGAGCGGCGCTGCAGGACCACCCATGAAAAATCCGTCGATGCCTGGCCATGGTTCTGCTAACAACTTTAAGACAAAGCTTTGCGAGAATTTCGCCAAGGGATCGTGCACTTTTGGAGACAGGTGCCACTTTGCGCATGGCGCGGAAGAATTGCGCAAGCCACGGTTTTGAACATTTTATATTGCTTCGATTTTTTCGGTTCTCCTAGTTTAATTTAATCTTGTTGTGGCTTTAGCTTTTTGTCTTTGTTTTCCCCTCATCTAGAACCCGATGTATCAAATTGTTATTATCAGAGTTCTCTAGATTTTGGTACTCCAGATTTTTTAAACGGCTCCCTCTCTTTTCATTTATTTATTTATTTTTAATTTTCCTCTGTTCTTGTTCCTTTTATTCTTAAAGAAAACTTTCCTAACCGTTGTGGTTTCATACGATCCAATTGAATATTATGTTTTTAGTTGTTGGATTTGAATATAATAATATGAAAAAAATGTTACTAAAATAAAATTATAATATTAGTCTATTTAATTTAAAAGTCGAAAATATTATTTGAGCAATACTCAAGTGGATAGAATTTAATAAATCATTGTTTTCTTTTATTGTGTTTTGTGAGGAGAAACACTAGACACAAATATCAGGATAATAATAATAAGGCTTAATTATATTTTTTGTTCATTAAAGGAGACTTTCTTTTCAAATTTTGTCCTATAAGTTTGATGGTTGCACATTTAGTCCTGTATGTTGATTCAATTTGACATATTTGATCCTAAATTAATACATTTGGTCTTAAATTAACACATTTGGTCATGTATATTGGTTCAATTTGACACATTTGGTTTTAAATTTTCAAATATAGTCCTATTCTTGGGAGGTCCAATATTGAAAATGGGGCAGGCCTATATTGAAAATTTAGGATCAAATGTGTCAATTCAGGACCAAATGTATCAAATTGAACCAATATATAATCAAACTTACAAGATGAAATTTGAAAAGGGGGTCTCACTTATAGGACTAAAAGTGTAATTAAGCCTAATAATAATATAACATTAATAAATATGGTATTTCGTACATCAACTTAACAATATAAAATTAGTAAATAAGTAATACTTAGTGTTTGGGTAATTTCACCACTTGGGGTTTCTAAAATATGAATTTCTCAATCCAGACACTTTAGTTTTTGGGTAATCTCACCACTTGGTGTTTCTGAAATATGAATTTCTCAATCCAAACATTATAGATTGTGATATGATTGAAGTCCTATCACTAATCCCTAACAAAAGAAAAAAAAAATCTTTTCTTCCCAACTATTTCAATGGAGTACAAGATAGATATAAGGGCAAATTACACTCAGCACTCTCGAATTATGGCAAAATTAAGAGAAATTCTCTGATATTTCGAAAATTACCACAACCCTCTTACATTTTTTAATAACGTTTAACGAAAAGAGCCGGTTACTGCTAGCTTCCTTAACAATTTCTATCAAAATAAATAAATAAAAAATTATTGTTTTCCAAAAATGCACCTTAATCCACTTTTGACACTTTTTTTGGTAGACAAATATGTCATTTGGGCTTAATTGGCCATAAGTTAGGGGTAAATTGTAAGTTCATTAAATTAGTTTAATCTCCATTTCATTTGTTAAAAAGAAAAAAGAAAAAAATGGCAAATATTTGTTTAAACTTATTTATCTTATAATTGATTTATCAACTTTTTACAAAAATTAAGAAAAAAACATTAATTTTATTTCAAAAAAAAAAAAGCTTTACAAGTTTTTACAAATTCATTTTAATAAAATGAAATTTGAAAAGATCTTCTTATTTCTTTCTCTTTTTTTTGGATAATGAAGAAATATTCTTATTTGATTTTGCCTAAAAGGATACTTTCTCCCCCCAATCTGTGAATATCCATTTTCACATCCACCAAGAAAAAAGAAAAACGACGAGGCCATCGGGAGAAGCCACCGTCGTCGTCGCCATGGGGAAGAAGGAAGGATTTGTGTATGTGGTGGCTTTGGGGTGGAGAGAAGCAAGAGAAAAAAAAAAAAAAGAAATTGTTCAGAGAGAAAAATGTGTAATTTCGCCGAAAGTCAGGGGTACTAAGTGTAATTTGCCCTCGATATAATCACATACTTGTAAGCATATACGTATCAAGCAATCAAAATAATTAAGAATGAGAGGTATACAACAAGTACATCATTTGCTAAGCATCATCGCACATTCGCACCCAAACATATTGAACACAACGATTAGTGATCATAAAAAAAAGGAGGGGGGGGGGGGGTATACAAGAAGTATGAACATGTCACATGATAATTAGAACACCAAAAATGCATGCAACACCAAGACAATTAAACATGTATTTTCTACAAAATCAACTAAAAATAACAATATTTATGATTTTTCTTATCCTAATTTTCTTTTATAGGGTAAGCTGTACTCGTGTGGAAATCATGCTTGCTCGTGTAAAATAACGCAAATTTAGTTGATGATACAATAAAACCCTTTCGATTTTCAAAATACCATTACATATATGGTAAAATTCAAAAGCCAACGAAACTCATAAGAACCAGAATATATAAAAACATAATACTGACTCAACAATGAAATAACATTTCTGACCATAAATGAAAAAAAAAATACAAAAATAAAAATTTGGGAATTGAATCCATACAGTACAAAGGAAATAAAAGTTGTGGGATTGCAATTCCAAGAGTAGCATCACTCAGCATATTAATTCTTTTGACAGTTCACGAAAGTCGCAATCCACGAGCATTGCAAAGAGTCCGCGGAACATATTATTGTACATAAGCCAAGTAAAATCATGAACTATAAATTGATAAGCTTAAAATGATTGAAAGACTTGTTCAAATTAATATACAAATCTTCCAGTGTTATTTGTGCACATTGTGCGCAAATGAGTGCAATACAGCGGACCGGATCTCCTAATCCATAATAGTGCCTCATCCCCTGTCCCATACTCTAGATGTGCGACACGTGTAAATATTGAAGATTTACTTAATGGCAAAATATTTAGTCCCGTTAATTGCATTTTTTTCATTATCTATTCTGGTAAGAAAATCTCTTTTCTGCCGTTAAGTAAATCTTCAAGATTTACACGTGTCACACATCTGGAGTTGTGTAAGCAACTGTGTGTGTGTGTTTGTCTTTTGTGTGCGGGCATGAGACTATCAATCACAACTCTACATCCTCTGCACATTCTATCTTCATTGTGCCTTTTAAGTGTAGCGCCACGGTTTTGAGGCACCAAACCTTGTTAGAATGACATGTTGGATGAATCAAGTGCAAATTTGGTGCTAGTTGATGATGAATCACCAATTTCAACATTTCGATCCGCCTATTACCATTATTTCAGTCGAGAACAACAAGAATAACAATAATTACCAACCAAATTACCATTATTAGTGAAATGCGTTGGTGAATAAATTTGATGTGCCATATAATTTTATTTGAAGAATGCGCCAACTTAGAAATTTTATGTATAACTATACACAACAAAATGTATATGCTTACTTTCTATATATAATAGTTTTATTTTCCATAATTACACTCACTTACAACTCTTAGGCGTCAAGAATACCAAATATATATTGCCTTTATTCCATTCAATTGCAATAGTCGAAAACAACAATTATCACTTGTAGAAGACCCCTAAAAAAAAGAAAAAAAGGGAAACTACTTGTAGAAGGCAATGACTTAAAACAGGAAGCGTACGTTCTTACAATTTTATGATATATATTTAGATTATGATTGAAATAGTTTTATTTTTAAAATTAAAGTCACTAAAAGATTAAAATCGTCATAAAATACGTAGTTCTAATAAAACAAGTTTTCTACATGTGAACTAGTATAGGTGAGAAAAATGATTTTATAATTATGTATAAAAAATTAGTATGAGAAATGCAAGGGTAGTTTTTTTCATTTCCCTTCTTTCTTTCTTTTTCTTCTTTCTTCTTCTTTTTTTTTTTTTTTGGCTAAGTGATACATAAATTTAGTTGATCATACAATAAAGTTCTTTTAGTAACATGGTAAAATTCGAAGTCAATGAAACTCAAATGAATCAAAATGGGTAATTTACACTTTGCACCCCCCAAAAATAAGCAAAATGAGCACTTTATACCCTTAAATAAGAAAAATAGGACAATGCACCTTGAAATTGATATAACTATGACAGATTGCACCCTCATTTATATTTAGACTAAAATACTATTAACATGATCGGTAAAATTGTCCAAAGAAATAGTAGTTGACTTGTCTTTTTATTTTTATTTGATAGTACAATTGATTAATTTAGTTTCAAGGTATATAGTGCAAATTAATCTATATTTTAAATCAAAAAAAAATCGTAATTTGATTCTATTAAATGCTTAATTTAATTTTTTTATATTTCGAGACAAATATAATGTTGCTAGATTATGGGAATACAATGAAAAAATTAATTAATCATCAAAGTTTAGGTGATTCAAAAATAACTTCTAAAATAATAATTTAAATTATAAGACTTTAATTTTTAAATAGTCAAACATGTCTTTAAAACTATATTACATTATATTTTTTTTGAAATTCCTAATGGGTGTAGTGTTCAAAATATATATATTCAAGAGAACAAATTCTAATTTAATATAGAGTGCACATAATATTTTGATTTCAATTGTGTTTGTCTATATATATACATAGATGAGAGTTAGGTGGTTGAAATCCACAAATTACAAAGGAAATAAAAGTTTTGGAACTGAAGTTCCAAGAGTAGCATCTTCCCGTCCTCAAGCAAGAGGCCCCAAGATCAGCATACTCCTGTCACTCAACATTCCTTTTGACAGTTCGCGAAAGTCACAACCCACATGCATTGTAAAGAGTCTGTAGATAATGTTGTACACAAGTCAACTAAAATAATAAAATGATAAATTAACAAGTCGGGTACAATTCAAAGGCCTACTCAAGTAAGCTTTTGGCATTGTTATTTGTGCATATTTTGTGCACAAAAGCTAGTAACATAACTCAAATCAATGAATTGTGGAAATCATATTAATACGCGCAACGATACTCAACAAGAAAAAGCTAGGGGTAGCGCAAAATTTTGGATATACCTCATTATGGTGATGCACAATTAATAAATCATAAGTATGTAATTACATATACATGTATGCGCGCGGGCGTATGTGCATGAGAATATCAAACATGAAATTATGAAAAAAAAAGATCAAAGACAACAAAAGAAAAACTCACTCGGCGCGCAATCGTCGGGGCCTCTCCTCCAGAGAGGAGTGTCCACAGCTCCGCATCCTCTGCACGTACACTCTATCTTCATTTTGCCTTTAAAGTGTAGCTCCATAATTTTGGGGTAGAAAACCCTGTTGGAATGACATGTTGGATGAATCAATTTTCAAAATATAGCAACCATGGTAAAATTCAAAGTCAATGAAACTCAAATGAACCAGAATATACGAAAACCATCATAATAATGAACTCAACAATGAAATAAAATTTTAATCATATATGAAAAAAATACAAAGAAGAAAGTTTGGCAATTGAAATTCATAGATTACAAAAGTTTTGGAACTAAAATTCCAAGAGTAGCATCTTCACCTCTCAAGCAAGAGACCCCAAGATTTGCATACTCCTGTCACTCAGCATTCCTTCTGACAGTTCGCGAAAGTCGCAACCCACAAGCATTGCAAAGAGTCTGTAGACATTGTTGTACACAAGTCAAGTAAAATCAAAACTATAATTTAACAAGCTGAGAATGATTAAAAAACGTCCTACTAAAGTAAGATTGTGGCATTGTTATTTGTGCACATTGTGTTAGCAATGAGTGCACAAAACCTAATAGTATAACGATCAATGCAATGAATTATGAAAGTCATATTAACACATGCAACGATACTCAACAAGGAAAGGCAAGGGGTATTGCAAAATTTTAGATATACCTCGTTAAGGTGATACACAATTAATAAATACATAAGTATGTAATTATATATACATGTGTGTGCGCGCGCACGAGAATATCAAACACGAAATTATGAATTAAAGATCAAAAAACACCAAAAGAAAAACTCACTTGGCGACCATCAGGACCTCTTCTCCAGAGAGGAGTTTCCACAGCTCCACATGCTCTGCACACTCTATCTTCATTTTGTCTTCTACGTGCTGCTCCACGGTTTTGGGGCACAAAACCTTGTTGGAACGGCACGTTGGACGAGTCAGGTGCCGGTTGTGTGCTAGTTGATGATGAATCACCAACTTCAACATTTTGATTTAGCTATCCAAATTTTACGGATAAATTATTTTTCTTTCATTCAAGAATAATATATAGTAACAACAATTATCGACCAAATTGTCGACCTTACTCCATTCAAATACGATATATGAAAACGATAATCATCATTCAATACCTTCATAGCAATGTTGATATTGTCCAATGAACTTAGTGTGTTCACATTAGTGAAATGCGTTGTTAAGTATACATTTTATGTGCAATATCATTTCATCTGAAGAATGCACTAACTTATGTGCAATATCGTTGCATTTGAAGAATGCACTAACTTAGAAATCCTATATAGAACTATACACAGCATGTTAGTTATTTTTAATTGATGTGGAAAATATATGTGGTTACTTTGTTTAATAACTTCAATTTTTCCTAAATATTACACCTACTTACAAGATTTTTGTCACTTTTAACTATCAAGAATAATATATGTGTATATATATATATATAATGCATACATGTATATTGCCTTTATTCCATTCAATTACAACAATAAAAAACAACAATTATCATTTGTCTTCATAGCAATGTGGGTTTTTCTTTTTGACTGAACTTTACATTAATAAAATGCATTAGTAAATGAATTCTATGTGGAATATTAAAAACTGGGAAAAATACTCAAAATGCATTAAAGAAAATTTTTATGTATAAGAAACTCATACAAATATTTTTCAATTAAAAAACAAATCATTTTTACCAATTTTATTGCAAAAAATCTAATAATCAAAATTTGACAAAATTACACCGACGTTCTAGATTACAAAACTTAATGAATTGTCACAATACAATTTTTTAACTTTTTTATATCAGTTTGTATCAATGATAATTTTAATAAAATTAACATTTATTAAAAGTGATGCGTAATTCTGAAAATATTTTCTTAAAATTAAGATGTATTATAATGGAAATAATTTTAATTTTTTTAAAATTAAATGAACTAAATAAAAAGATTGAGATCATCATAAATAGTTTTGATAAAAAGATTTTTGTATATGTGAACTAGTATAGGTAAATAAAATGGATTCATAATTAAGTAGAAAAAACCTTAGTATAAGAAGTTCAAGGGTATGTAATCTTGACTCGAAATGGAGTAAAACTTTATGATTGGGCATTTATGAATAAGAAATTCGCAGAATAGGTTTCTGGGACTGTCAATATTTTCATAGGTTCTTGGATAAAAAAATTAATTGTTCAAGGGGTTCTTAGAAATTTCTCCTAAACTTGATATAGAAATATATACAACATGTTCATAATTATGTTTAGTTAATGTGGGACATATATATATATATGGTTACTTTCTAGAATGACCTCAATATTTTGTAAATACATCTACTTATAAGATTCTTTCAATTATACGTACCAAGAACTTAGAAATACCATACCAATACATTTTCTCATTCTTACCATATATATATATATATATATATATATATATATATATACTCAGAAATCTATAGAAAAAAATCCTGATTATGAAAAGAAATTGCATTGAATATGTCACTTTTTATTTCTTACGTCGAATGGAAGCCTCATCAAAATTAGCTGAGTATCATAAAATACTATTTCGCATGTTCGACAAGATTAATTACAATAATTCACAAGTCCGAGTTCATATATAAATTTGCTTAAGCAATAGTCAATCTATAAGTTCTTTTGGGAAGTGTGTGTATAAAGGACGCAATATTATTCTTCATAAAACATCAAGATATCTGATTGCATAACAAAATAAAGTCACCATCAATTAAATGTTTTCTGATGAAGCAAAAGTTAATAGAAATTCGATTGATTTGAAACGAAAAGAGTAATTTTTATAAAATTTATTTCTTACTAATAACTCTTAGATTTGCATGTAACATTTATTCAAATGTGGGAACTAATATAAATTAAGAGAAAATTGCATATTTGGTCCCATAAATTGACCCACTTTTACTTTTGATTCCAATCTTTCAACATTACAGATATTGCATCCCATAAGTCACTTTTTTTTTGCAAGTTTAGTCCCAAAAGGGGATTTCCGTTAACTTTTAACGGAAAATGGTATACTTGTGTTCCGGATCATTGTAATTTACCCCATGTGTTCGTCAAAATGTACAAAAACACCCCAAAATTTTACTTTTTTATTTTATATTAATTTTTGTTTAAAATACACACACACACACACACACACACATATATATATATATATATATGAATTATGAATATAATTATATACAAAATAAAATACATATACACAAATATAATTAGTTATAAATATATATTTATTTACTATAATTATACATTTATATACATAAATAAGTACAAGAATATTAAATATTTTATATTTTGAATTTATTTTTAATGAACACAACTATGTATCTATATGTATACACAAAATGTTGGTGACAAGAGGAAAAAGAAAGAAAAAAGATTTGAGTATTTGTTGGTGAAAAATACAGATCTAACGAACAGTGATGGTGGCTGCATGGTGGTATTCGTCATGGTGACTGGTGTTTGGTTTTCCTTATTTGACGATGGTGTTATTGATGATGTGGTGTGGCAAGTCTTGAAAATTGGTGTGGGAGTAAGGTGGTGGATGAGGGAAGATGATGAACAATTTTTTTTTTCCTAGTTCTTCTTTTTCGTTTTCTTCTTTTTTTTTTCCTAATTAATTTTTTCTTTATTTTGAAATAAGAAAATATATTTGTTTTTATTCTTTTAAAATTGGATATAAACAAACTATTAAATTTATTAATATATAAAATGAAATATAGAGAAAGTATAAAATATATGTGTATAATACATCTTGTGATATTATATATATATGAATTGTTATATATCTTATTTATGTATGTTTTATATTGTATTAATTTAGTTTCAACATCATTTCATATGTATGTATATAGATGAAATTCACTCTCTCTCTCTCTCTCTCTCTCTCTCTATATATATATATATATATATATATATATATGTGTCTGTGTGTGTGTGTGTATTTTTATTTATTATACTTATATTATTTAGCTATTTATATAGGTTTATATATATTTTAAGTAAACGTTCATATAAAATAAGAAAAGTAAAGTTTTTGGGGAGTTTTGCACATTTTGATGATCATAGGGGGTGTTTTTGTACATTTTGATGAACATATGAGGTAAATTGCAATTATCTTGACTGCAAGTATACCATTTTTCGTTAAAAGTTAACGGAAATCCCCTTTTGGGACTAAAATTGCAAAAAAAAAAAGAAAGTGACTTCCGGGATACAATGTCTATAATGTTGAAAGATTGGGATCAAAAGTAAAAGTGGGTCAATTTATGGGACCAAAAATACAATTTTCTCATAAGATAAAATTAATAAATTTATGTCATAGAACACATACCTGATTGTGTGGTGCTGGGTCATTCACGTTAAGAAAATCAATCAATTCTCTTCTACTATTATCTTCGGGCAATTGTTCCTCACTAGTTGGTACTCCTAATCTTAGTGTAAGATCAATTTCTTCATTCTTGGATGGTGGGTTGTTTTCAGATCTGCCTTCCATTTTATTTTTTTCCAATTTAAGATAAAATGTTCTCTGTCACCCTGCAAAATAGGAGAAATGAAATTATACATTTTAGGGAAAAATTGGATTTCTTTAAGCTTCTATATGTGCTTAATTTTTTTATATTCTATAACAATGTGGTTTTGAAGAAAAAAATTGAACTTTCTCTAACTTCAACCAAAATTATAAAGATCAAGAGTAATGCTATTTTATGTTGAAAGTTTTTGTAGTAATTAAATGCTATACGAAACTACAACTATATATTCTAAAAAAGAAAAAATATATTGATTTGCACGCAAATTATTAAGAATAAAATCATCACCACATTACTAAAACTAATTACATGGAAGAAAAATTAGTTGGATAAAAAAATGAAATAATAAGTTAATTCATTTTGGAATATTCAAAAAAAATATGGAGACGATCAATTCATGACGACTTGATAAGTTTTTTGGATTATAACTTTCTTTTCAGCACGTGTAATATCTAGATGCACAATAACAAAAAGCAATTTAAATCTTCTGTTACATAATGGTGTTACATCTTTTGTTACACTGATCAATACATGCCATGTGTATTGGTGAGCGGTTGCGATAAGAAAAGAGAATCTTTATATTTTTTTTTTCTATATCATCAGTTTTTCTCTTTCATTATCTCAACCGCTCACCAATACATGTAGCGTGTACTGATGATATAGAAAAAAATATAAAGATTCTCTTTTCTTATCTCGACCGTTCACCGATACATATGGCGTGTATTGATGAGTGTAACAAAAGATTCAAAATTGCATGATCACTCTACAGTTTAAATTGCAATCACCACTTCAAAATTCTAAGCATGCTATCACAATAGATATTCATATAACTCAATGTACCATAAACACACACATGTATGGATAAATAAACTAAAAGAATTTGAAGTTTTAATTAGGCTAAGCATTAGCAAAGTAATACCAATAGAAAGTAATCTAAGATCTTTATACGTAGAAAGCACCTCGGAGAAGAGAAAGAAAGATTAGTATAATCTGGAAAATAACATAAACGATACTCAGATAATTTACTATTCTATACTACTTTATATGTACTAGAAGGATCGAGAATCTTTTTTCTGAGTTGTAATTTTCAAAATATTTTACCCTTTTTAAGTATAATTCCGTCTGAACTGGATATTTATTGAGAGTTGTTGAATCCAATGCTGTTCATACTCATAAATATTTATTAATATCAGATGTATCAAAAATCATGTGAAGCATTTAGTGAGTTTTAAAAAAAACTCCAAAATGACTAATCAGATAGTATTTAATATTTTCAAATACAATCAAGTTTGGCTGTTGATGATTCATTATTATGTTAAAACACATGGCAGTCTATTAATTGGATAAATTCTTATGAAAGTACAGCTAATAAATTGAAAATAGGGATAATTACTTAGACCACCCCTGAGGTTTGGCCTAATTACAAATAACACCCCCTTGTATCGGAAATTACCAATACCCCCCTATGTTTTGTGGGGTTATTTGTAAACTAGACGGAATCAATGTAATGTCTATTTTGTCCCTGCAATTTTTTTTTTTTTTAGTGAAAATATCGAAATTCCCAAAAATCAATGAAATGACCAAATTACCCCTAGGCCATTTTTTGGTAAAAAGATTTGGTTTTTGCTGCTTGTTACAGCAGTGACAAAAGAGAGAGAAAAGGTGGACGATTTGTGAAACCCCAAAATTTTCCCTAGCCTAACCCGTCGATTTTCAGACTGCTGGAGGTGGAGGCTCGACGGCGACCTGAAGCTCATCGGCTGGAGGGCGCAGCGGCGGGACTGGACAGCGGCGACACAGACGTGAACGGCGGCGGCAAGGTAACCCAGCGATTTTCAGACCGCTGGAGGTGGAGGATCGACGGCAACGTGAAGCTCAACGGCTGGTGGGAGCTCCGGTTGGTCTGGACGGCGGCGTGGCGGACGTGAACGGCAGCGACCAAGTAAGAGATCGTTTGAGCTTCGTTTTTTTCTGTCCAAAATAGGGTTTCGGGATGAAAATTTTTTGAGTTTTTTTTTCGAAATTCTTAGTACATTTCTTTGAATGTTTTGTGAGTGTGATGTGTTGTTGAACTTTGATAGTACATTGTGGTTTTTTGTGATTGGTGTACATTGTGGTGCCCTAGTTTTCGAAAAATTGGGGTTTTTTGTTTTTTTTTCGTTTTTAAGTAAATATTTTGGTGGCTTTTTGTTCTTGAGATGTGATGACGTCGGTTTTGTGTGTGTGGTGAAATTTTGGTAGAAAACCCCCAATTTTGTTGTTCCAAGTTTTGTAAAGAAGGAGTTTTGTTGGTGTTTTTAACTGTTTTTTGTGTAATTTGTTGCTTTTTTTTGTTTGTTATTTTGTCTAAGCCCTAATTATTATTATTTTGTTTTTGTTTGGTAGGTTATGGATAAAGTGTACTGTATAGTGGTTCATTATGGCGAAAAATGTGAGGAATTATCTAACATTGATAGGGATATGTACAATTATAAAGACTTTGTGGATGATGTGAAGGGTTTATTTAACTTAGGACATTCTAATGTGATTAATGTGACTAGTAGTGTGTATGGGTCCGATGAACGAATATCTGTGTGTAGTGACTGTGATGTGTTGGTTATGTTTGATAGGAATAGTGTATGTGACAAATTTGATGTGTATATTGAAAATGAGGGTGGGAAAATGATAAGGGTTTTGGCAGTGAGCGTGAAGTTGGTGGTGTTGAGGGGGGCATTGAGGGTGGAATTGAGGATGGCAGTGAGGGTGAATGGGGCAGTGATGGGGGCAGCGAGGGGGGTTGTCATGGAGAGGGTGATAATGAGGGGGATAGTTAGGGGGATAGTGGTGGGGAAGGTGATAAAGAGGGGAACAGTGAGGGTTTCCAAATTCTTGATGAAGATCATCATGCATTGTCTGATTATCACAGTGATGATCGCTGTGAAAGCTTTAATGAATCAGATGATGAGTTATATGATGATCTATTTAGGGGTGCAATGAGGGGTGATCCTATGTTGTATTATGAAGAGGGAGGTGTTGAAAAATTAATATTGAAAGTAGGGCAATCTTTTGAGAGTGTTTATGAGTTTAGGGAGAAATTAGAAGAGTTTGCAGTTCAAGAGGGGTTTTCGTTGGTTAGGAAGAAAAATGAGAAGACTAGGGTAACTTGTGTTTGTCGGAATGCAGGATGTCCTTGGAGAATTCATGCGTCTATGATGAGTGATGGTGTCAGTTTTAAAATTAAAACATATAATAACATGCACACATGTATAAGGAAAGACACTAAAAAAGATGTTAGTACTACATGGATGGCATCTAAGTTAGTTGATGTTTTGAGGGAAAACCCGAATATGAAGGTGAAAGGAATTAGGCGTGAATTGGGCAAGTTTGGGGTAGATCCTCCTTACATGCAAATCTATAGGGCTTCAAAATTGGCTATGGAATCTATAGAAGGTAGTCATAGTGAGTTATATGGTCTTCTTCCTTATTATGCGAAGATGGTTTTAATAACTAATGAGGGTAGTGTGGTGACTTTACAATGTGAATATGGTGAGGATGAGGGTGAAGTTGAGGGGCCTAGTCTAAGTATTGTACCTTCATTTAAGATATTTTTTTTAGGATTGAAGGGACTTAGAGATGGTTTTGTTGAGGGTTATAGTCCTTTCCTAGGTTTTGATGGTTGTCACCTCAAGGGCCCTTATGGGGGAGTGCTTTTGGGTGCCATAGGAATGGATGCAAACAATGGATTGTTTCATTTAGCCTTTGTAGTTGTTGAATCAGAATGCAAAGAAAGTTGGCAGTTTTTCTTTGAGAATTTGTCCGTAATGGTTGGAGGCTTCTCTCATGATGCTCCTTGGACCTTTATGTCGGATAGACAAAAGGTAATATAGTTTTTTATGCACTAAATATGCTGTTTTTTAACACTAAATATGCTGCTGTTTTTTTACAGTAAATATGTTGTTGTTTTAACACTTAATATGTTGTTTTTTTTTAACACAGGGCTTGGTGGAGGCAATTACTACAATAGTGCCTCATGCTCATCACAGAAGATGTGCAAGGCACATCTTTGCCAATTTTAGGCTGCACTATTCTGGTGTAGCTCTAAAATCGCATTTTTGGGCAGCTTCTAGGGCATATAATATTAGAGACTACAATTTTGCCATGGAAAAAATAAGGCAATTGAATGAATCTGCTTATGATTTTTTGTGCAACATACCGGCAAATCAGTGGTCTAGGCATGCCTTTGGCACACATATAAAAAATGATCACATCACAAATAACATTTCCGAGTCCTTCAATGCTTGGGTGGGTGATTTGAGGGGTAAACCTGTTTTAACACTTATGGATGGCATAAGGTCCAACATGATGGATTTTATTCAAAGGAGGGCAGCTTTATCAAAAAATTGGAAATCACCAATAACACCATATGCATTGAAAGTGTTGAACAATACGAGGGAAGAGAGTAGGAAATGTCATTTGCAAGTGGCCGGTAAGGGGTTGTATGAAGTGAAGGACCAAGGGAGTCCTTATGTTGTTGATGTCTTGGTTAGGTCATGCACTTGTGGGGTTTGGGGGCTAATGGGGATTCCTTGTAGACATGCTGTTACTGCCATTAACTACAGGAGAGCGAAATTGGAAGATTTTGTGCATCCAACATTCTCCACAGAGAATTATAGGAAGGCTTACAATAGGATGATACATCCTATTCCTGATCAAAGTTTCTGGCCTAAAGACTTGGATGTGCAGCCCACTAACTTGGGACCTCCATTGAAAAGGAGGCTGCCTGGAAGGCCTAAAACTTCAAGGAGAAGAGAGACTGGAGAACCTGCCCCTTCAAAGAGATCAGGGTCAGTTAAGTGTAAAAAGTGCAATGGCTTTGGCCATAATAGCAGGACTTGTAAGAAGGTACAACCATTATCTCAATCTATACTATTTTTTTTGTTTTTGTGACTGTTTAATAATGTTTTTTTCTTTTTCCTTTTGTCCCAAGGGCAATGGTGGACAGACGGCTGCTGCTGCTGCACCAACACAATCAAGGAAAAGGAATATTGGACCATCAATAGAGGTTTGTTAAGTTTTATTTGTTAAGTCATGCCTTTAAATATTTGTCATTCTTATGCCAATTTATATATCCATTTTTTTGCCTTTGATTTTTTGGCAGACAAAAACATTGACATCATCCCAAACAAGTGTTAAGACTAATTTAGAGGTTCCTACTACTTCCAAAAAAGTTAAAAACAAATGCATCGTACCAAGGCCTAAAGGAGGAATGGAAACAAGAAGAAGTGCAAGGAGAGCATCTTGGGTAGCAAGAGGCAAGATTCTTGGAGTGGACAAACGGCAAGAAGGGACTGCTTCCCAACCTATTTTAGTGCCATCAACTACTCATAATAGAGAGATAAGGTCCAAGAAAATACACGATAGGCCTTCATCTTCAGCCCCCGATGCACAAATATGAACCTATGGATGCATTTTTTGGAAAATGTTGTTTGATATCATTATGTAATAAGCATAATTCTTTTGATTTTGAACAAGT
Organism: Petrea volubilis; assembly: GCA_026212405.1. Classification (NCBI taxonomy): domain Eukaryota; kingdom Viridiplantae; phylum Streptophyta; class Magnoliopsida; order Lamiales; family Verbenaceae; genus Petrea; species Petrea volubilis. The sequence continues at coordinate 17,086,907 of CM047886.1, forward strand.
TTAATTATGCTTCTAGCTGTGTTGTAATGAATATTGTTGTTTTGCTTTTGTAAATTTTTGTGACTTATGGTTTAATGAATAGTATTGTGTTGCTTTTGTAAAGTTTTGTTCACTTCTGGCCATGCATGCATGCAAAATTGACTTGGCAGGTTCCCATGCATGCAAAATTAAGTTCTCATGCATGCAAAATTAAGCTGGCAGGTTCCATGCATGCAAACAACTACGTCAAATGGCTATTTTGTCACTATAACAAAAATATTACATTTAACCCCCTGATATTATATAAAATTACTATAAACACCCTCAAGGGTAAATAAGTCATTTCATATTTGTTTAAAGTGCATTCCCGCCTTCAGAAGGATAATTTCGGGAGATCACGTAGGAAGGCAAACGTTGACTGTTAGTCAACTTAACGGAATGTGGAAATTGTAAGACGGAAACAAAACATAGGGGGGTATTGGTAATTTCCGATACAAGGGGGTGTTATTTGTAATTAGGCCAAACCTCAGGGGTGGTCTGAGTAATTATCCCTTGAAAATATTACATCATAAAACACTACGACTCGTCATTGGACAAAAAGGGTAGATTACATCCAATTTTAATGGATGGTTTTGAAACCGTTTGAATGGACATTAAAAAAAAAAAAAATGTGTTTCTAGAGCCTCGCTTTTTGTAGTAGAGTTTTTTCTTTTTAAGTTAAGTTGTGTTGTATTTGGATACAATTATTAAAAGTACTTTAAAAGGTATTTTTCGTTGAAACTACTTCGGATAACTACTAAAAAAATTGCTTTCAACTTCTTCTTTTTTTTTTTCTAATTTCTGCTTTTTTCGAAAAGTCCATCCAAACAAAACAAAAAATTCACTGAAGTGTTTTTTTTTTCAAAAAATAAGTGATTTTTTGTAAAAAGAGCCCATCGAAATAGGCTCAAAGAATTAAGCTCTAAATACCATACAGAGAGGGTCTTGAAAGGTGATTATAAATCAATCTAAGGACATCGTAAAAAAAGAGAGAGAAAAGAAAAAAAAAACTCCATAGAGTTTCTCAATATATGCGGATGCTATTTAGGTGCCTGAAGTACAATAAAAAAATCGAATTTATCATCACAAACATTTGTTTAAATATTTCTTTAACTTTTGAGAAATTTAACTAAAGCAATTATAGATTTTTAATCAGAATTTTACCTAAGATTTTTTTAAAAAAAAATGTCCACACTAGTAGGATGGCTTCATGGCTTGCATGCAGATTAGAGAAATCTGCCCGACACGTATCTTGTTGATTAGACAATAAAATCTGTGGGTGGAGAGTAATACTGTCCTAGTCAATTAGATAGGGCTTGTTTGGTTGATCAGTTAATGGGGATACCGAGAACGGAAGCTTCGTTTCCGACTCGTGGTGTTGATGCATACCATCAACTTCATGCTCCAAAATAGTAAACGAGTTGGAGATAGGTATTGGTTGATTCGAAGTTCCAGGCTTTGGAATCCATTTTTGCTTTTAGTTTCTAGAAGAGGCAACATGGGTGTTATTTGGTAGGTCAGAATTTGATGGAACATTACAGGTGGGGGATATAGATTCCCCTGTTTTGAACTTGAGCTCTCTATTTGTCAGTAGAGAACAAGCGGGGAATATGTCGGTTATCCTGTGGAGAGTTGGGGGAAAAGTTCAAAACTAGCAAGGGCAATGGGGAAAAAATGGGAAGGGTAGAAATATTCATAGAGGAATCTGAATCAAGGACTAAAGGTGCTGGTTGTATAGTTGAAGAAATATCAAGAGGGAAGGAGAAAGGTAGAGGGGACGACATAATTTGTTAAAGGTAATATCTACCATGTATTAATCACGCGATCATCCACTACTGTGAATTTTGTTACTCCTTCTAAGCGTCCTAAAGTTTCTGTTAACCCTCCCTTTACACCCACACTCCAGGAACACAGTGCCTTAATACTAGCAGGAAATGGCTCCAGAACTTCTTACTCCCTCACCAACCAACAACCCCCCGCACCAAAACATGCGCACACCTCTCACTATGGTTCACAATCGCACCCCACCGCCAATGACACAGATGATTCATGACCAACGACATGCAGGTGAATACTCAGAAAAACAATACCCACCAGGGTTTACGCCGCCCCGCCCCGCCCCCCTCCCAAAAAAAAAAAAGATTGAGCCCTTATGAATTATTTTAACTAGCGGTAAGTGCGCATTCAATGCATGCATGTACAAGATAAAAATAAAATATAATTTAATTACATATTTTAATTTATTTTATATAATATAAACTTTTATCGCAATAGCCATAAACAATTCAAATAAGATTTAATTTTATAATTAAAAGTAAATAGGAGAGAGACAAATATAGAATTATGTTTAATATTGGAGAGAAAAGAAAAAAAAGGTGAATAGTTGATTGGGAAATTCTTACCCGCATCGGATTCGGCCACATCATGACTAATTAGGTGGTGAGTGTTTTACACTTGCAATGTGATTGGTGTACAGTTTAGGGAGAGTAACCAATCACATGACAAGTGTATTAACACTTGCTATATGATTGGTTGGGTGCGGTCAAGCCAGGTCTGGACAAGAATTTTCCTAGTTGATAGGAGAGAGAAAAGAAATGAGAGGTTAAATAGGAGAGGGAGGAGAAGAGAGAAATCAAAAAGGCAGATCAAAGACACCAAATAATTATTAGAGGGTGTTGATGCTTTATAAAAACGTATAGATTATAATTAAAAGGTTAATTACATCTACTACCCCTCTAAAGATATGAAACTACAGTTGGTCCCCCAAAAATTTTCAATATTACCAACACATACCCTGATAAATTTCAAAATTACAAATACCCCCCTGGTCAGCCAGTTGCCGGTCATTTTTTCATGAACTTTCGATTTTGCCCTTAATTTTTAACTTATGATTTACATCTACTACCCCTCAAAAGATTGAAAACTACAATTGATCCCCAAAAACTTTTAATATTACCAAGACATACCCTGAGAAATTTAAAAATTATCAATACCCCCCCCAAACAGCCGATTTTTGATCATTTTTTCATGAACTTTAAGTCTTACCCCTAATTTTTAACCTTAAAAAAAATAAAAAAATAAACTAAAAAATAAATGCTTGTAAAGACCAACAAAACATGCGGCAATTGAACCATCACGATCTCAACTTTCCAATGATGCCCTAGTCAGCACCATCAGACTTCGTTTGACCGGCGATCAAAGAGAGTCAAATTTCAAATTTCACAACACTCGCTCTGATTTCTACATTTATTGCAGATGTTGAAGCCCCATCAAAAAAACCACTCCTTTCTTCCCCCAAAATCGCATGTGATGCCTCTCCTTCTTTTCTTTTCTTGTTTCTTCTCCCTAGTGGCCATACTCTTGCCGACAACCAATTTTCTCACCACTACAAACCCCACTTCCATAGCCATCATAGCTATCTCCAAGCACCATCAATCAATTGCATGTGCAGGGTACACTGTGTTTTTAGAATGAAGAGGTTGTCCCCTATTTATATACTGTATATTTATTTATATATATGAAATTTTTAAATATTTAAGTATGTATGTTTTAATATTTTAGTTTAAGTATTTATGTCTAGGGATAATTACATTTACTACCCCTCCAAAGATTGAAAACTACAATTGGTCACCCAAAACTTTTCAATATTACCAAGACATATCTTGAGAAATTTCAAAATTACGAATACCACCCCTACAATTTAGGTATATTACAAAGGACACATATGAAAAAAAATGTATGAAAATTAGAGTAAAGGTATATTCGAATTTTCATTAAGAATTTTGCTGACGTCAGCTACTTTTGACCGGCAACCGGCTGATCAGGGGGTATTTGTAATTTTGGAATTTATCAGGGTATGTTTTGGTAATATTGAAAAATTTTGGGGGATCAACTGTAGTTTCGTATCTTTAAAAGGATAGTAGATGTAATTAACCCTATAATTAAATATCATTTCTTTAATGTTTGTCCACACTACAATAATACACCTCATTCACTAACAAATTAATTTCGTGACAAAATTAAGTTTTGTGATAGATTCCATTAACCACAAATCCGTTAGTATGTAAATATTTTGTTATTGATTGTTAATTTAATTCTATTTATATTAAATTTCGTCACAAATCCACCGTAGGTACCTCATATATGTGATGGAGTCTCTACATGTCAATTTTTCAGTTAGTGAATGAGACACTTTTTTATAGTACCAAAACTCATTAACAAGGGAATTTATTTTTCCAATTTTGATATAAATATCAAATTCGATTTTGTTGTCATATAAGCTACATGTTTATTAATATTAGGTTTGAATTTGAAAAAAAATAATAACCCGATAAAAATAATAAGTACAAGGTTAAAGGTAAATAACCAATAAGAAACTGAATATCTCATGTTAAAATAAACTGAGGAAAACATGAAAGAATGTCGCAGGATATTCAAAAATATATATATACACATTAGTTTATTAAATAAAATACTCAAAAAATATATAATTTAATACATTATTAATTATGAAGCACATATATTGCATTTTATTGATACTATTAATTTAATAAAGAATATTATTAGAATTTGAGTTCAAATCTCTAATTAAGTTATATCTAATTATTTTTTTTAATTACTAATTAATCGAATCTTATATCAAATTCTTCAATTAATTTAAAGATTTTAAATAAAGAGATTACAACTAAATTCAAATTGGACAACCCCAATATGCCCCCATGTAAAAGATCAAATTTTCTGTTTATCGTTTATATGTCATTTTGCATTTTGGCACTGGAAGGCATGTCCATAGGCAAGTAAAATATACAATAAATACTAGTAATACTGGCACATTTAATATGTGTGCATAATAAAAAAAAAATTGATTTAATAACTTATTAATTTTTTTGATAGTATCTATACTATCAAAATATTTTTAATTACTTTTAATAGATTTATAAAATTAGTAATAAATTAAAAAAATAAAAAAATTTAAAATAAAGGAAACTAGAAAAGCCATTATAAAGAAATTTTAAAAAATGACATTGAAGATTTTTGCGAGAAAATAATATATACATTTTCTTATGAAAGATAAATATATATATCATATAAATCTATACATTTTTTTTTTTTTGAAATACATATAAATCTATACATGTTAACAAATAAAAAGTACATACATTATTTTTACGGGACGGATTTGAGGCCGGGGCCAGATATATAGCCCGGACCCATTGCAATCAGTTATTTTAACCCAAAAGGGCCGAAACAAACCATCCAAGAAGGCCCGCCGCTATATAAACCCGCATCCAGATCCAATAGAAAACCCGACCAGTACAGTACTAAAACCGCAAATATAAACCCGCATCCAAATCCAATAGATAACCCGACCCGTACAATACTAAAACCCCAAAAATTTTAGCCTAGGGTTTTTGGTTTGCCAAAGAAACAATTTCTCCCCAATGCCTTTCTCTTCTCCGATGGGTTCCAAGAACAAAGGTACGGTTTTTCTCTTTGTCGTTCTTCAAAATTATATTCCGTAAAAAATTGCCGCATTCAAATCGCTACAAGCACAACAATCCGTCTCCATCTGAGTCCATCAGCGCCGCCGCCGCCTCCGCATCCTCCGTCGTCATCTCGCCCACACGCACTGCCGGAGCTCGGCTGGAGATATTTTTCCGTCACCGTTCAAATGGAAGTGGTTGAAAAGCCTCTCGTATTGCTAGTATTTTCTCCATTAATTGACGAAGACTCGGGAATAAAGAAGAAATTAATGAAGTTAAACTAGAAAAAAAAAAAAATAATCAGCTATTGATTTGAAGCTTGAGACTCAAAGGCTAATTTATAGTGAAAGAGTTTTTTGAGATACTATATGTGCTAAATAGTTGTGTAAATTGTTTTTTCTTTGTGTTGGAAGATTGAAGATGGATTTGAGATTAGGTTTGAGTTGTGGTGGTTGTGTATGTAGTTATTGTGAGAACGCGGGTTGATCAATATTTGGTTAGTTGAATTTTAGTATATACAATATGGTTCCCAAAAAAAAGGTGTCTTTCTAATCCTTAATTTCATTCGACTTTTGAATTTGATTGAGCAGCCAAAAATCTGAAAAAGGGGAGTGAAATGAAACAGAGCGTGCCAATGGAGAGGGAAGAAGCTAAAGAACACATTGGGACGTTAAGAAAACTTCAAGAAAAGGTCCTTTTTTCTTTTTATTTTTAATTTTTATTTTTTTTCCCCACTTTTCACTCTATGTTTTCCTGTATCTGCATATGCGGTTCCTTTTTAGTCGAAGATCGATTTGCTTTGGAATTTGTTTTAGGTATTGAAATGCGCCATCTTTATTGGTTGATGCCTGCTGTCGCTGGACTTTTTCATTTTTGCTCCCCTGCATCATTTAGTCCATTTTATCCATCAATAGTCATCTTTTGTTCTTTTTCAGATTCTTTCCTTCTGTCATTCTCTGGCTTCGCAGAATTAGAATTTGGATCTTTCCATGAGTATCAATAAATTATTACCGGGCATTTTATGCTAAATTCAGTCATGATTGCTGGCACCTCAGTCTCAACTCTGCAAATATTTTTTCAGGGTTCTTTTATTAGTATGCTAAGGATTAATTATCATTATGTTTGGCGATGTTAATTGCTACACATTTGGCTTAGTGTATTTTATGCATTTGACAGTTTGTATATGCAGGACCCGGAGTTTTATGAATTCTTGAAAGAACATGACAAGGAGCTTTTGGAATTCGATGAAGATGACTTGGACGTGAGTCCTCAATCGTGCTTTTTGTCGTACATGATTATCGGTTTTGAATTCATCTAATTAGTAGGATCCTATTTCATTATGTTAGGATAAAGCTCAAAATGATGCAGAGGGGGAAGAAGAAACTGATGTTGATGCTGTTGAGCACAGCGATGGTGAAATTGCGAAGGAAGAAGAGCCTTCGAAAAATGTGATAACCAGTGCTATGGTCGATTCCTGGTGTGATGCAATCCGTGATGGGGCAAAATTAGGGGCAGTTCGTTCTCTTTTGAGAGCTTTCCGCAGTGCTTGCCATTATGGTGATGATAGTGGTGATGACCCAACAACAAAGTTTAGTACCATGTCTAGTAGTGTTTTCAATAAAATAATGCTGTTTGTTTTGAATGAAATGGATGGTATTCTTCGGGGATTGTTGAAATTGCCGCCTTCTGGAGGAAAAAAGGAGATGGTTATGGATCTTATGACTACAAGGCGATGGAAGAATTACAATCATTTGGTGAAGTCATATCTTGGAAATGCTCTGCATGTCTTAAATCAAATGACCGACAATGAAATGATAGCATTCATGTTAAGGCGCCTAAAATACTCATCCGTGTTTTTGGCTGCTTTTCCAGCTCTCTTGAGGAAGTACATTAAGGTATGCCTTAACTTGTCAACCAGGTTTCTCTTATACCCATTTTAAAGCTTTCTTCTAGAAATTATTTCTCTTTAATTGGCCAAACCACCATGATTCAACCACATGAAATTGCAATAATGAAATAAGGAAAAGAGAAAATATTTAAAAGCACAAAAGAAATAGACAAGGGGAGAATGAAACTTATCATAATCAGTTTAAAAACTCACAGTCACCAACTAGTGTTGTATTATGTTCAATTAAAGTGTTATCTGGAATCTTTAAGCCTGAGGCCACCAGCAAAGACCCTCATGTTGACAAGCTGAGAGCTATGTGAACTTTTTTTGCCTTAGCTTTCATTCTTTACACAATCATCTCTGCTTTTCTTGGTAGCTGCCAAACAACATGGTCGATTGATTGAACTAGTGTATTGTTTGTTTACATATTCTATGACCGTGAGTTATGCAATAGAGCTTGCAGTCAAACTTCATGGAAACAGTTTAACTCTTAATTTCTACTTCAAGTGAATGAATTTATCCTTCTAATTGTGATGCCTAAGCGGATAGGTATTCCCAAAGTGGGTAGAAAATGCATGCAGGAAAACATTATGTTGGAGATTTTAACTTCCATAGTTGGAAAAGTGGCTTTTCCGAGTGTCCCGATATCAAGTTTTATGCTGATATTGTAATATTTTCAGGTTGCGCTGCATTTCTGGGGCACAGGAAGTGGTGCACTACCAGTTGTCTCCTTTTTATTCTTAAGAGACTCTTGCATCCGACTTGGCTCTGATTGCCTAGAGGATTGCATCAGAGGAATGTATAAAGCCTATGTCTTGAATTGCCACTTCGTTAACTCGACAAAATTGCAGCATATCCAATTTCTCAGTAATTGCTTCACAGAGCTTCTTCGGGTCGACATTCCATCTGCATATCAACATGCCTTTGTTTATATCCGGCAGTTGGCAATGATATTGAAGGAAACACTTTCATGTTCCACAAAGAAAAAGAAAACTAGAAGTAAAGGGAAGGATGAACCTCCCAATTCTAAAAAAGAGAAGGCGAAGGAAGCACCTTCTACTTCTACAAAAAAGGTGTGTTGTTGGACAACTAAAGAATCTTTTCTTTGCTTCCTCATCTTCCTTATATGTTAATATTGTAGTATGTATCATGAAGGTTTTTTGGTTTGAACTTGTTGTTTTGGACCATCTTGTCTAGCGCTTAGCCTTGCCACTTTGTTATAGATGTTTGAAGCATGTATTCCTGGCTTAAAACACATGTGGATATAACATTTACTGTGTGTGTGTAGTCCCTGTTTTAACTGAATGATATTATCCCTAATCATTGTTTTTAGAGGGGCCTGCACACTAACACCTTATTTCTCCTTCCCACCCCAGGAAACATTTAGAAAGGTTTATCAGTGGAAGTACATAAACTGTCTGGAGCTGTGGACTGGAGTTGTTTGTGCGTATAGCTCAGAAGCTGACTTGAGGCCCCTTGCTTATCCATTGACTCAGATTATTAATGGAGTAGCTCGTTTAGTTCCCTCTGCTTGTTATTTCCCCCTTAGATTGCGTTGTCTGAGAATGCTTAACCGGATCAGTGCTTCAACTGGTACCTTCATTCCAGTTTCTTTGCTTCTCATGGACATGCTAGAGATAAAAGAATTGCGTAGACCTCCAACGGGAGGAGTAGGCAAAGCTGTTGATTTGTTTTCTGTGCTAAAGGTACTCTCGGCAGTGGTTCTTATCCATAACTTGGAATCATCTATGCTGCCTTTAATTTAATATGCAATTGTCTGAAACAGGTTAGCAAATCTACCTTGAAAACCCGAGCATTTCAGGAGGCTTGTGTTTTCTCTGTGGTTGAGGAGCTTACCGAACATCTTGCTCAGTGGAGTTACTGTATTGCTTTCTTGGAGTTGTCCTTTGTACCTTGTGTTCGGTTGCGGAATTTCTGTAAATCCACGAAGGTTGAGAGGTTTCGTCGAGAAATCAGACACCTCATTCGTCAGGTTAATACTATGACACTGGTGACTACGTAAATTTGGAATTGCTTCATCTCTCAGTTGAGTTTAATTGGATCCACTATAATTTAGTGATCTAATCCTTAATGTTATGCAACCTTTTTTCTGATTGTACTAATGTCTCTGCTGTAAATGCCAGATTGAGGTGAACTCTGATTTTATAAATAAGAAGCGGACAACAATTTCATTCTTGCCAAATGACCCTGCTGCGGCATCTTTCCTTGAGGTCTGAATTTTTGTGACATCTTTCTCCTACATACTATTTTGCTTCTACATTGATCTGATTTTGCTTTGCTAGTTTTTCCATCTCGTGTAGTCCATGCCTTGACCATTACCTATTTTTAAGCCTATTCACACAATGCTAATTGTTAGCTTACTTTGATGAAATAGTGTGCTAGATTGGCGTTAGTTTCATATATCCCATCTGCCATAAGATTGTATTCCAAGTATTAGGCATGTTATTAGAGTAATAATTGTAGGTCGTTCTGGTTGTCCTTTTTGTGTATACATCATTTGAAGACATGGTGGATAGTACATTGTTCGTTTAGACTAATGCATTTTTCCAGAACATTCAAATGCTATTAGCTTTGGGAAAGTATATTTTCCTATTTCTATTGTCCTCATTCTCATGCGTTGCAAGTTTCATGAATATCATGGATAGTTATATATAACGAGCTTGTTAAATTTGGTTCACTGTTTTATGTTCATCTTTTACACAGATGTTATTTTTGGCAAGCACCAATTTGTGATTTTAGTTGTTTTAGACTTTTAGTAGAGATGAGCATTGAGTTGATAACGTGATACAGTGTGCATGGCATGAAACTTCTATCATATAATTTATGTTCTTATCGACTTTATATTAGGATGAGAAAAAGTCAGGGTCCAGCCCCCTGTCACAATATGTTGCCACTCTACGTCAGAGGGCACAGGAAAGGACCGACGCGTTGATGGAATCCAGGTTGATCACATATGTCAATTTTTTGTTAGTAATTGTACTGAATTTTTGATATTTTATCGGTTGAGACCTTTATAGTGGATTAATGTTTGTGTAGTGTGCGTGTTGGAGAACGCTCTTCCAAATTTGGAAATGAGATTACAACAGATGATGAATATGACGATTCTGAAAATGAAGAAAGTGCTGGGCTTTTGCATCCTGTGCATGACTCCAAGTATAGACCTCTCTCTCTCTCTATCTCTCTCTCTCTCTCTCTCTCTATATATATATATATATATTTCTATATATGTGTGTTCGCGCACACTTATGCTCATATCTGACTTATGCTGTTCTGTAGGCACAAGCATCAGAAAAATGCCAAAAAGAAGAATACTGAGCCGTCAGAAGAGACAGCTCTGGACGAAGATATCATTGAGGACTTTATTCTGAGCTCTGATGAAGATGATGATCTGATAGGCAAAGGTTTCGAGGAAGAAGACAGTGAGTCTGAGGCTGTGGCCTCTGAAAAGGACAGCAAGAGGCAAAAACAATCTAAGGTGAAGCCAAAAGAGAAAGCAAAGCATCGGACCAGTAAGTCAAAGAAGAGGAAGAGGTCACATGGTAAAACATAATTTTTTTAATTATTATTATTATTCAGGTCTAAACGAGCCAATTTTGTCTTGAAAATTGTAGCAATGTAATATTTTTTATGGACCAAGAGTTGAAGAAAGATAAGATTAATTAGAGTTGGGTTTGAAAATTCTGGAAATGGGATTAGGGCCATTTGGCTAGCCCTGCGTAATTCATTCTGATTAAATTAGATCAGAAACTATCCTATGTAAGAAAATGCCGTGTAAATTAGAAAGTTAGAGATTCTTCGGCCGAACTGGTTATGGTTAAGGATTACACATATACATCCAAGTGCCATAATACATTTAATATTTATTTTATTTGAAATATTTAACTACATTATATGAGTAAATTACAATCATTGGAAATATTTATAATGTAGAGTTCGATGCATAAAAGAATATTTCTCCTAAAAGGTGATATATTATTTATTGATAGATGGTATAGGTCTTTTATTCTCTTCGTTGTTTGCTAATTCTGTTTGGTGTTGCTTTAGGAGTAAGCTCTTATATAACAAGTGAGATATAAATCTATGTGAATGGTAGAATACTATAATTTATGGAATTATAGTTTAGATACAACTTGATAGAACTAATACTAATTGTATTGTTAGAATATTACATTTATCATGGAATTGATGTATAATTTAAAAAGAACGACAATAATATGACAAATATAGTATTTTTACCATATGATTTGTTATGTTTAATTAAATCAGACACAATGCAAGAATTTCCCTTAGACCTAATATCACCACTGTGAAAAAATAATACTTTTTTTGGCAATTTTATAATTGAGGGATTAGGGGATTTTAAAATTAATAACAAGGTAATAACTCTTTAGATATTTAGAGATAAGGAACTAACCAAATTAATATATATATATATATATATTATTAAGGGATTAAAAACTTACTAAATTATTAAAAGGCCAATACTTTAAGATATTTATAGATAAAGGATTAATAAATTTTTAAATTACTAAAAGTTAATTGTAATGCCAAAAAAACAAAAAGTCTTATGTCGGTTACTAATAGTTTTTCACCAAAAAAAAAATACCAATTTCCTATGTTACAGATTTTTTTTACCAATATTTAAAATTTAATTTGTTATTAATTTATTTTAAATATTTGGTCAGGACTAGAGAATAAGTTTAAAGGGCGAAAAAAAAAGGCTAAAGTACAAATAGCACATGAAAAAGAAAGCCATAGCATATACGTTATTGACTTATTGCATAATTAGAGAAAGTCAACTGATTGGTAAAAATCATGTATCTCATAAGAAGTTTTTCCATAAAATCAAAGGAAAGAACCAATAGAGAAGAACGAACCAACAGAAAAAATTCATAATAAATTAAACTTCAATTGGCTGTGAAAATTTTATTTCATAGAGGATAGGGATTTTTTTTTTGTCCAAAAATAGCGGTAACCCACATAAATTTAATTTACAACGTTATAGTTACCTTTTTTAGTAATCGAGAAAGTTTATCAATCTCTTATCTCTAAATATCTCAAAGTTACGGTTCCTTTTACAATTTGATAAGTTTTTAATATTTTTTAGTCGATGACTTTTCAATTTGATTAGTCCCTTATTTCAAAATATCCAAACATTACTATCTTTTTATTAATTTTATAACTTCCTAATCCATTAATCATAAATTTTTCCCATTTTTGTCGGTGTGATTGTCTCTTTCGGAAAAGATTAATTTAAATTCATTGACAATTAGTAGAGTTTAGATTTCGTCAATGCTGATTAGATGTGGCATCTCTCCAGGTTTGAACCATTACGCAACCATTGACGTGACAAATCAAAAAAAAGAGTGTGTGTGTGGGTGGGTGGGGGGGGTTGGGTGGGTTTGGTATTCTTGTAAATTCTTACTATATGACGGAAAGATAAAACACAATATCAAGTACTCCTTTTATCTCATAATGGATATCATTTTAAGTTATTGCATGGAAATTAAGAAAATATACTAACACCATTAATTATATATTAATTTGACTAAAATATTTCCATAATTAATGAGTTGTTGGGAATTTTTCAAAAATTTACAAAAGATATTAATTATTGTCTAAGGATATACTAAAAAAATACTAATACATTCCCTCTTAAAATGTCAGAAAGACATATTATGGGACAAAAAATTATTTCTAAATCGACATATATTGTAGGACGAATGGAGTATATTTTTATTTTGTCTTTAAAAACAAAACAATGGGCCTTTCATGCTATATTGTTCAAGTGAGTATTTTTTGAGGAGCTGGCCATTCGTTTAAAATTGAAAATATAAGCAAGTAATTAAAACCAATGGGCTTGTCATTCAAACTGGAATTCGATAATGTGCTAATTTTTGGTTCTTTCTTTTTTCGAACTCCAATTTTTCTTTTGTTTATTAGAGCTATGTATGCCTGAACTACTTTTATTTCTTTAATACATTACATTTTAACCATCAAAACGGAAAAAAAAAAATAAAAATAAAAATCAATGGTGTAGCTAGATGCTGGGGTCACTATAAGTCTATAAGAATTCTATTAGTAAATGTTGTGTCTTCTAATTATTTATTTCATTTTTGTTTATATCGAATTGTGTTACCAAGTGATCATAGATATCTTAAATTTGTAACACACTTTTTCCATCAAAAATTTTCCGTTAGTGAAAGAAGTATTTTCTCGTGATAGGTCAAGGGCTGCACCTACCGGTTGTTCAATACAAATAATGGAAAAAAATTAAATAAAAATTTAAGTATTACACAAAAAAACAAAAAAAACAAAAAAAGGAAAACGAGCAGAGAGTGTAATAAAATATTATTAAAATGGTCGCTTAAATTTAATATTTCATACGTAAAGTAAATTTAAAATCAATAAAAGTTGGTAGCAAGAGCAAAATCTATTTCTGCTTTCTTTTATTGTTTATGAGTTAGTCCAAAACCAGTGAAAATTCAAAACTCCATTTCCTCTAAAATACTTTAATGAAATCTAATTAATGCAAGTGCCGACTTTGATCCACTATTAGGTATGGAATTAGTCAGGATTTTGAGTAACAAGAATAATTCTTGAATTATACGAATAATGAAACGTGTGAAGAAATAATAAAAATGCGCAAATGGACTCAAATTAAATATTCTATAGACAAAGAAATATTTGTCTAGTCTTGTTAGAACTAAGTCATGTAAAAAGGATTACAACAGAATATTCTTATATACATCGAGTATTTAAGGAACAAATCAAATGATATGAACATTAACAATGAAATCTATATATTATTACTTTGTGCATGGTAGATAAAGTTAAGTTGTACTTTTGTATTTATTGTTCATTTACATTTGTAATGATGCCATTTTAAAAGCCATGCTGTAACTTATATCGAGTTGACGTGATGTATCGTAACGTTGTTTTCATTAAATTACCCGCACTTGAAAAGCCAATAGTCTTTTTTTATTATTATTATTTTGATTTCATTTTTCACAAATTTCAATATTTTTACCATGAAAAGTTGTATTTTTATCTTGAAAATATGTTCATACCTTTTGGTATACTTTTGAACTCATTTATGGGTTTATATTAAATTAGATTAATTTCCATGTGTTGGTAGAGTATGATAGATAGATATCACTAAGTACCATTTTCACTAATGAAAAATTTATTGTGGAGAGTTCAATTATGCATTTAGGTTGCGTTTGGTGAGAATTTATATGTAGGATTATATATATATATATATATATATATATATCCCATCTATAATTATGTTTAGTAGATTCTTTTTTTTTTTTTTTTTGTTGCCATTTCTAAAGCATAGGTCCAATTTGTTATCCATCAATTTATAGGATAATTTATTTCACCATATATGTGGAATGTGTAATCCACTTGATTTGAATTGAGTTGATAAGAGATATAATTTATTGTACTACCCTTAAATATATATGATGGGACTTAAATTAAAAGATTTTTCGTAATTTACTTCAACTCCATAAGGGAAAAAGAGTCTCATAAAATAATGTTTACTACCAAATATATTATTGTAATGAATTAATAACAAATATACAACATATCTATCAAATAGTTTTACTATCACAAGCAATCCTATACTGCTACCAAACGCAACCTTAGGATATCTATGCTGGATTAGTAACAAAATTTAATATGAATAGAAGTAAAGAAATAATTGGTGACATTGTAACAA
Source organism: Petrea volubilis (assembly GCA_026212405.1). NCBI lineage: Eukaryota > Viridiplantae > Streptophyta > Magnoliopsida > Lamiales > Verbenaceae > Petrea > Petrea volubilis. Next base: position 17,102,043 of record CM047886.1, read on the forward strand.
GGCACTCACTAGGGTTTGTTTATTATGAGGTTGGGTGAAAAAAGTTTAACGTTAGATATTCTCATTTTATCATAGTACATGTTACCTGGTTGTCGTGGCCTCCTACTTATTATCTACCTACAAGTTTTAACTTTAATTACATGTGTAAGGTCCATTAAACTAAATCTATCATATCCAATCAAGCAATGAATCAGCATTCATCATTTAACTTTTCCTTTTAGTAATTTTTATTAGATATATTTTAATATTTAATTTATCAACAAACATAATAACATATTAATACATTTTAATGTGCGAATTTTGATAACAAATATAATTATTTATATTAATTTCAACAAATTCCTTGTTGAAATGTGTTGTCAATTTCATGAAATGTATTTTGTTTATTAAAAATATGAAGTAAAATTTGATTGTTTCTTAAGATGTCAAGCTGATGATTAAAATTTATTTTAAAATCAAAATCAAATTGATGCTTAAAATGATATATTCATCTCTTATTGTAACTTTAATATTACTTATGTATCTTCTTAGTTAGTTTTATTTTTGTTAAGTATTCCACATCACTATTTATCATCAGTTAATTTATATCAATTCAATCAAATTATGATTAAAACTCCATAACTCCCATAAGTCAATAATTTGTATAATATTTGACTTATACTGCTATTCGCACACAGAAAATGTACGCAATTTTGTTGATCTTTATCTGTTATTTGCCAAACTAACCAAATTAACCTTAAACAAATTAATTGAATCATTGGTTAATCGTATATATTTAAAAATTTTCATTTTGTTCATTCTATCAATATCATTCTTGATATGATCTTAATCACCTTCATTTTGCCACATGAATATAATTTATATTAACTAATAATTATGTTATGTCTTCAAATCAATACATCATTTAGCAAAATAATTTTAATTTTATGTGCATATTTATTACTAATAATTGAAAATATGTTTATTTTTTTCTGAAATCGAAGCATTGTTAAAGTGAATTGTAAATTCAACAACGTCAACATATGATAGAATGATATTAACAAACAAACAAGAATAGAAAAATGATTAGTAAAAACTATTTTGTTCGGAATATAATGAAACGATTTGTAATAGTGTTTTTGTAAAATTTTTGTAGTTGAAATAATTAAACGAAAATTGTATATTGATTACTTAATTTATTTAAGTAAGAATAGAAATATTTTATAATGACAACTATGAACTTATATTACTATAAAAGACCATCTATCAACTTTTAATATATAAAATAATATTATTAATATAAGATATTTAATATTATTTAATTTCATACTCTATTTATTTACAAATCTCATCATAATATAATATATTTATCATGTGTGTATATATATATATATATGGAGAGAGAGAGAGAGAGAAACAAAAAAAACTATTAACTTTCCTATTCTCTCTTCATTAATTCCGTAAATTGAGAAGGTTAGAAAAAGATAAGTACCATATTTTTTATAATTCAAAATAAATAATTATAAATTACTAAACAAGTTATAGGTTAAAATTGAATATATAAACTTGTTGAAGTGAAATTTACGTATAATTGGTAATTAGTTAAGATCATATCTAATATTAAGTAGTATAAAGCTACTTTTTATTAAAAGCTCCCCCCACTCACTAACGAAATTATTATAAATAAAATCTATCATAAAAATATAAATTTATAATGTTTTGGTGATGAGTGGGATGTATTTTTTTACGGTGGATGGGAGGCATTTTAAATTAAAATTAAGTTAAACTTTGAATGAAAAATAAAATAAATAAATATGTCTGGACCTATCATTTTCATAGAATAGAAAAATATCCTTTACAGAGTAAATAAATGGCGTGTCAGGATGAGAGAGCCCATTCATACCATCAAGAATCAACAGAATCATAACCATAATAAATTGAATTTGTTATTCTGCCATCCTATATTTAAATTTCCTTCGTAATTCGTACCATAAGAAATCAATACTGCCTCCATTTTTTGAACCAATTGATTTTTCTTGGAGTATAAAGGAAAAAAGCACAACGAACCTCTTTCTTGTAAAGCGACGTAATAATTGGTAATATAAAATTTTCACTAATTATATTAATGTAGTAACAAAAGATTTCGGTTTTTTTTTCCCAAAATGATCTAGATATCATTAATAATTTAAAATTTTATGTTTATTTTGTCACTATTAACAATTAATTACACTTCTTACGTCAATTTAATACCGAAAAAAAGAATAATTAAATTTCGTCAACTTTGAATCATTTAATGACCCAAAAAGAGCAATTACAATTAGATAGATTAAGTCAGTAACATAATGAGAGATATCGTCCCTTATTATAAATTATCGATGACAATTTTTATATATCTCTTTAATTTTTTTTTGTTATTAGTATCGCTTTTTCTTTAATTTTTCGAGCTCTTATTTGAAGTTATTTCTTTAGTCATTGCGATAAATTTTGGATTCTTGAAATTGTCTATTTACATAAAAAAAAATTCTTTCAATTACTATGATAAATTTTAGATCCTTCAATTTTCTATTTACATTAAAAAAAAACATTGTTTCAATTCAAATGCAATTTAAAATATCAATCAATGGCACCAAAAAGGGGCGACTAAGAAAAATGAAAAATAAAGAAAGAGGTGAGAAAAAAAATTAAATTGAAGTTAAAAGAGGAGACTGAACCTAGAAAAGATACTGAATATTGTAAAGAAATATTCCGCATTTAAACTTTAAAAAAAATTGAAAATAAAAACGACGGTCACGGAAATCAAGGAGGGCTGGTGGCTCAGTGTCGCGTGTGGTGTTCAATTTGCCACGTGCACTTTTTAGTGTCCCCTCCCAAGCGATCTGTCCTCTTTCGTCTTTCCACAACATGCAGGCCCATTTTCGTCATTTCACGAGAACTCATAACTCCAAACAGCCAGGGCCCCACCATGGTTCACCTGCACCAGCCACATCACAGCTTTTGCGTCTCCTGAGTATTTCTGGTGAAGACAGTGTTTGGTACAATAGGACATAGACAGATTTAAGTGAAGGAAAACTATGGCTACCAAAACCAGTTCAAATTGCCTACCACACAACCATGCATCATTTTTTGTAACAGTTATCAATACACATCTCATTCAATGGTAGATGGTTAGTATTCTCTTTCATTTTCTTAGCAGTCCATCAATACATACAGTGTGTGTTGATTAAGGGCCGTTTGGATCAGATTAAAAAATTATTATTTGAGCCGTACTTTTCATCGTAGAGCTTTTTTAAAAAAAAAAAACCTAGGCAATTTTTGTATTTGAATGCAGTAATTAAAAGTACTTTAAAATATGTTTGTATTTGAAACTACTCTAGATAACTTCTAAAAAAAAGCAACTTTTTGACTTTTTATCTGACTTCTGTTTTTTATAAGAACCCATTTAAATACATTTTTTTTTGAATTGTTTTTTTCCAAAAAAATAAGTATTTTTTTCTATTAAAAAAATATATCCAAATGGGCTTTAATTCAAAAGGAGATGCTGCAGAATTATATAGCAAAATATTAAACTCAAGAAACAATACATCCTAGTCCTACAATTTCAATTAATCAGTCAAAAGTCTATACGTTTTTGCTTCCACGCAAATTATTTAATTCTTTACTGACTTGTTAAACTAATTAATGAAATCATTTAATATTGAAAGTGTGAGGCATATACAAAAGGATGTTCAAAGTAGATTTCTGTTTTTATGCAATCTTGAGAGACTGTGTTCTAATTTGAGAGCGTGTTGACTCATTTATACTCCTTTTAATATGAGTTTTGTTTTACCCCTCTCCTAATCTTATAAATAAAAGAAAAAGTCCTCTCCTTCTCGTATGCAAATGTAGTTCCTTTAGAAGAAGTATATAAATTCCTCCCGTAAATATTTGACTATATATTTTACATTCTCGTTTCTTGTACGTCTTAATCTCATGCTCTGGTTTTCAATACTATTACTTGTTTGATTTTGCTTATAAACTTCTCAAAATATTACTTACAATTTTATAATTTTATAAAAATATTTGGTAATCCTTTGTCAAAGAAACTTTTATGTTACAAAAATAAAGTGTTTCAATCTTATAAACTTTTGAAAAAAGTAAACTCCTCTAATCTCCATTATATATCTTATAGGAAGAACTACACGCACCTCCCCTTAATTTAGGCGAAATTATAAATAATTCCTTTTATTTCATAAATTACCAATACCTTTCGACATATAATGACGTTTGCAAAACCACCCTGCCGTTACGATTATTTACGTTTTTTATTAAAAAAATTAAGTGAATTGTCAAAAATGCCCCTGCTTAAAATTTTCACATTTTTTGAGGTTAAAAAAACCTTTGTAATGTTTTGAAATTTAAAATGTGTTTATTGTAATTTTTTGAATTATACGAGAATGTATTTGTCAATTAATAGTTCTGTGAGTTTTCAAATTGCAATATTGCAAACACACATTAGGATCCAAATCCATAATTTGTAAACCAAATCAAGCGACTAAATATAGCATTTTGATTAGCTCAACAAGACGAGTTGAATGATGGTAATTTTGTTAATGGGTTTCGATTGATGGTGGGGGAGTGTCGACGGCATCAGCATGCGACACTCTCAGGTTGATTTTTCCTGCATGATTTGCAAGGGTATTGAACTACTCGCAACGAGCAATGGTAAAGTCAATTTAGGATAACCAATAGGGGTGGAGAAAATTGGTACAAAATAGGTAATACCGTATTAAGGTTAAATGTAACATTTGTTCAATTAAATCCAAATAGATGGAGTACTAACCAAATGAATGAAAGCGTTTTGATGAGCTTGGAGAGACAAAAAAAATTGTTATGTACCTCGACCATCTCAGCAGCGATTCCGGACATTTAAGGGCATTTTCGTCATCCCATATGTTGTTTGAATTTTGCATTGCAAGGAGAACAAAAAAAAAAAAAAAAAAAAAAAGAAACAACTAAAAGTACCTAGGGGTGAGAAGGACATCACAATATCTTTGTTTAATTTAACGACAACAAGACAAAACTTATAGGGTATTGATAATTTTCAAAACGATAAAGAATTATTTGTAATTTTGACTAAATTTAAAGGAGATGTGTGTAATTCTCCTTATCTTATAAGGTCTCCATTGCTAAATGGCAAAATTACATTAAGTAGCAGTTTTATTTATCACATTTGTACTATTTTAAAAATCATTTATTTATACCGCCATATTCTCTCTTTTTTTTTTCACTGTTACTTGCAAAGAGTTCATATACTCTACATTTACTTTGCAAAACTACAGTTTAAACTTTAAAAGTTTCTAAAACATCTTATAAATTATTAAATTTTTTTATTTAAATAAGAAATGGGATGAAATAAGGAGTAAAATAGGTCAAGTACTCTAATTTTGGAGTATTTTGTATTTTGATATTCAATATTTACAAAGGAGTAGATACGGTATTCAATATTTATTATTGCTGCATTTATGGTTGCACAATTTTATCAATTTGGTATCCATTGAAATAGTTTAAGAAAACTGAATTCACAAATTTTAAGGGTTGGATACCATAATCACCATACCTTCAAAAAATTTTGATACCAAAATATAAAACATCTCAAAAGTTGGGGTGATTAACATATATTAATCTAAAATAAGAGCCCGTTTAGATTGGTATTTTTTAGAGGAAAAACACTTTATAGCAAAAAAAAAAATTATTTGGATGGACTTTTAGAAAAGAAAAAAAAAATAGAAGCTAGAAAAAGAAAAAAAAGTTTAAAATTAGTTTTTTTTAGAAGCTACTCAAAATAACTTTAAATAAAAATATATTTTAAATATTTTTAATTATTATATCTAAACATAAAATTACTTGACTTAGAAAAAAAAAAGAACAGCATTACTATAAAAAATACCATTCGAATTTGTTTTTTTTTTTTTTTTAACTCTTCCAAACGGACCTAAATATGTTAAAATAAGCTCAGCCAAGCACCATTTATCATATCTCTCAAATCCTCGAAACACACCCTCATGCACCCATCCAATGCGATAGGATACGAAGAGCCACGTGGGCCAATCATACCTCAACAAATAGCAAGTCCGTTAGGTCAGTACGTCGAGGCATGCATGAATGGGGATCTTTAATGTACCCCTGCCTTCCCAGACCTCTATATTAAGAGCCCCTGTATTCCACAAACCTCAGAAACCACACCGCTACTGCACAACAGATTTACTACCAACCCACAAAAACAAGAAAGAGATTCTTTATTTTATTCCCTTAAAAGAAAAAGAAAAAGAAGAAGAAGAAGATACAGTAAAGGGCTTTCACAAAATCTCATCCTGCAACTTTTTTGAGGTACCCTTTTTGTTTTTCCCAATGTTCATCAACATCTCTTCATTTTTATTTTTTTATTTGGGTGTTTTGTGTGTTCCAAGAAAAGTGGGACATGTATTTTTCTGACAATGGCGGTTCTGATTCATTTTTGTTCTGGCTTTTCTTGTGTTTGTTCATATGATTCTGATGTTACTGTGGTTGAATTCCCTCGTGTTGAGCTGCATTATTAGATAAATTCATGGATCTGTAGAATGTATGTTTTTTTCTTACAGAGAATCTATGTATTTGGGGCTTATTGTACAATGCTTTGGATTCTATGCTGGCTGAGCCACATGCTTTTGTTCTTACGTTTGTTTTATCCCTACTTTTGTCTGGAATGCTTGAGCAAGAACTCTTTGACAAAAAAAAATCAATCTTTTTTCTGTTTTGTTTATTTTGATTTTTTTTCCCCATTTTCATGACTATATATGTTAAATAACAGAAATGAGCTTTAATAAATTAATTGGGATTTTGAACTCTCCCCTGGTTTTGATTTTCAGATTATCCACATTTTCTTGATTTTGTTTTTGATTTACGGTAGCGTCATCGGTTATATTTTCACCAGAAAATCTGGGGTTTTTTTTTAGATGTTTTCCTGTATACCCTTGATTGTTAATTTGTTAATGCCGTCTGCGAAAAGTGGAGATTTTTTTGAGGAGTATATTAAAGGCTATTCTTATTAGACTCTGGTCGGGTAAGGATATTTTGAAAACGAGAGGTTAGGCTATTAATAAATGTTCTTTGGAATTCGATAAATTGTGTATCTTTTTGGTGACATTTATGAAGCCTAGCTGTGCCCTGCCTGCTGTCATTTTGTGGGTTTCTACAATTAATGACACAACAATTTCTCATGTCTGTAATTAATTACTACCCCTCTTTCATATCATGTGTGGTTTTCATTCCATATTATCTAACGTTTTGCCCTATGTTTCATATTTATCTGTCATTTTGCTCAATACCATCGTTCCATATTATCTGTTGTTTTGACGCATTACACTCTTCACCAGGAACTGTGAAGCAGCATGGGGGCCGGAGGGCGAATGTCAGCTCCAGCAACGAATGGTGAACACAAGAAGAATCCCATCCAACGTGTGCCTGTCTCAAAGCCACCATTCACTCTTGGTGACATTAAGAAGGCCATCCCAACCCACTGCTTCCACAGATCCCTCCTCCGATCATTCTCCTATGTCGTTTACGATCTCTGCATCGTCTTTGTTCTTTACTATATTGCGACGTCTTACATCGATGGCCTCCCGTCCCCCTACCGCTACCTCGCGTGGCCTGTTTACTGGGCCCTGCAAGGTTGCGTGTGCACTGGCATCTGGGTCATAGCCCACGAATGCGGCCACCACGCATTCAGTGATTACCAGTGGGTCGACGACACCATCGGCCTCATCCTCCACTCGGCCCTCCTTGTTCCCTATTTCTCGTGGAAGTATAGCCACCGCCGGCACCACTCCAACACGGGATCTCTCGAGCGGGATGAGGTCTTTGTCCCGAAGCCTAAATCCAAAGTCCATTGGTGGTCCAAATACTTGAACAATCCACCCGGCCGGGTCATGACACTCGTCATCACCCTGACTCTCGGTTGGCCTCTGTACTTGGCATTCAACGTTTCGGGCCGTCCCTACGACCGTTTCGCGTGCCACTATGATCCTTATGGCCCGATATACAACGACCGTGAGAGGCTTCAAATCTTGATCTCCGATGCAGGTGTTCTTGGTGCATTGTTTGTGCTCTATCGCGTTGCTTTGGCAAAGGGTCTTGCTTGGCTCATGTGCATGTACGGCGTACCCTTGCTCATTGTTAACGGCTTCCTCGTGTTGATCACATTCCTGCAGCACACGCACCCGTCATTGCCACACTATGATTCCTCCGAGTGGGACTGGCTCAGGGGAGCTCTGGCAACCGTTGACAGAGATTACGGCGTGCTGAACAAGGTCTTCCACAACATTACGGATACGCATGTGACTCATCACCTCTTCTCAACTATGCCGCATTACCATGCGATGGAGGCGACTAAAGCAATAAAACCGATACTCGGAAAGTATTATCAGTTTGACGACACACCATTTTTCAAGGCTATGTGGAGAGAGGCAAAGGAGTGTCAGTATGTCGAGCCGGACGAGGATGCTCCTGAGAAGGGCGTTTTCTGGTACAAGAATAAGTTTTGAATGACTCAATAAAAATGTGGTTCTTGTACTATGTATTTGTGTTAGTCAAGTGATGTCTTTTAGTTTTGTCTATTGGAGATGCAGGAAAGATCGTGCTTTCCTCTCTTTGTGATATAATGCATCCCTAAGTTGGCATCCTCTGTAGTAGTTCGTGCATGTAATGAACTTTCAGTCTTAGGGTAACTGTGTTTGTGTTATGTGGTATGCTTTGGTTTCGGTCTTGACTTGAGCTCTTCTATTGGACATTTTCTATGTTCATATCCTTTTCTTATGACAGCTAAAATTTCGATAGAAATTATGATGCTCCACAAAGAGAATTCTTATCTGAATTTAGTTTGATCGAACCAAATAAATTATATGATAGGTGTATTGTATTTGTTAATTAGTTAGTTAATCTCCCTAATTTATACACCAATCATGTGTTTGATTAATAATAATTTGATTGAGTTGAATTTTGATTAAAATTTCCTGTTAATCTGACTAAGAAGTATATACAAGATCCTCCAACCCAAACAAGTCGTCCAAAAAATAGTGATTATGAAAAATATGAAACTTTAACAAAAAATATAGTTAATAAATCAAAAAATTCTAATCTAAACTCGGGTCAAACCCAACCGATCATATAAAAAAATCATAACCTCGATGACCTCGTTAATAAAATTTGCCTCGCTATTTTGCTGATGAGGTTGACATTTTTGTTAACTTTGTCATTTCTCAATCGTCTGCACATGGTCTGATTCTTGATAATCAAAAGTTCGGGTGGGCAGAGAGAATGAACCTAGAGATTGTCGCGACATTATTGTCGATATCTCCATGTTTTTTCAACAGGAACCACATAACATATCAACGGATTAAATTTGCGCAACAAGAACCACAAAATTTAAGATTAGATTAAGAGGGTGTTTGATTAAACTTATTTAAAACATATTATAAGCTCTTATATTTTCTAAAAATTTTAAAAACTTATAAGATGTTAAATCTTATTTTAAAAATAAATTATTAAAGTATATAGATAAATAAGAAAGAGTATAGTATATAAGATGCTAGTAATGGTAATATTGTAATTAATTTAATTAAAAATAAAAAAAATTGATAGATCTTAAAAAATAAGTTGCTACCTCCTTACTTTTTTAAAAAGAGCTTATAAGCTCTTAAACATCTTATTTGAGGAGCTTATTCTCCTCCAAAATTTTTATCAAATACTTTGCACCACCTTATAAGCTCTTATACATACGAACCTAAAAGCTTAGCCAAACACCCTCTAATTCATCTAGTAGACAAGAAATATTGTAAAAAAAATGGAACTTAACATAGTTCACAGATTTTCTGCACATAACTAAATCCAACGCAATGAATATTCCTCAAAATGGAAGGCAAATATAGATGAAGAAAAGGAAAACTTCATCTGCATTTGTCTCTAAGAAATCAAACGAAATTGTGGAGAGAGAGAGAGAGAGAGGGAAAGAAAGAAAAAGAATCCCTCTTAAGGTTTGGCAGCATCACACGACAACTACTGCAAACGTGTCAATGGCAAACTGTACACAAGAAAAACAGAAATTTGTTTCTTATCTTTCATATTCCCCATATCCTTTGCCCCGAAATCATGGTATACAATTCTTGAGCCGTCCATGTTACCTCTGCCAGGTTTTCTAGACAAGGGCCAATATCGTCGGCCATCTTCATCAGCAGTACCCTACATTCTGCCCCCATAGAACAGATAAAAACCGGTCAAAATACGAACTCTACATGAAAATCATTATAATTTGAAAGCAAATGACTGACCTGGAATTGTACTGAAATTAACAAGATACAGCGAAGCAAGAATTTTTTGCTCAACCAGCTCCCCATATTTTAGGCATTGTTTGAGAGGAGAGAGGAGAGCTGACAGGGCTAAAAGCTGAAAATCTGCATCAGTTGATGAAGAAAGTGAACAGCTCAACCAAGCTACTGTTATCAGACACACCCTCACCAAATCCGAATTCCCTAAACTCAGACACTTGGAAATAGTATTCAGAAACGACTTGTTTCCATCGCCAAGCAGTGAAGCCGACAAACTGGCCAACCACTTCTCCCTGGCATCTTCTTCGTTGCTATCTTCGGTCAAGGGATCAACCTTCAAAATCTTTAACCTTTTCAGCGTATAATAATAAGGAATTCTCATAGCAATATCATTACGTTGAAAATCATACAATCAGCTGCAAACGTACCGTTGGCGCTGTCTCATGAACTGCTATGTCATTGGCTTCATTGTCAGCAGTGTCCCAGTCGGGACCGTTGAGAAAACCAGCTAGTTTTAGGATCCTATCCTCGGTCATAAGTTTCCCTGACGAGGAGAAGAAGCCCCCAAGGATTAGGAGAGCTCTACAACACTTCTTCTGAACATTTTCATCGGATAAGCTTGTCTCCAGAGCGATTGTGAGGGCATCCACAGCCTCCTGTCTGTATTCATTGCTAGTCTGCGTTTCTGACTGCAAGTCCAACACAAGGCCATTCCATATCATCATTGTCCTTGGATATTAAAAGAGCTAATTTGCCAGAATGCTCAATGAAGCTCAGAGGCTTCTTGAAACTTGTTAAGGGATGTGAATGAAGGAAAGTTTTAATGCAATCACTAAAAGTAACATTTCATTCCTTGCAAGTCTAGACAATATAAGACGTACCAGAAGATCAAGATGCAGAAGCAGAACGGCAATTAGTGGTGTCTGATCCAATGGGCAAGTCCGGAGATATATGAGCAAATCACTCATTGCATTTATTATCTCTTCATCCTGGAGGCGTTCCAGAAAGCATCTCGCCCCACTTCTCCTGATATTTAATGATCAATACCAATCAAAGTGACAGTTGTCAATCCAGACTAGTTGTCAGTGAATCCAAGCAATAAAATTGTGAGCTTGTGTTGCAAATGCTGCAAGATTCTAATATCATGACTGACCATGAAAAAAGGCAAACTTTGCCTACATAAACTCTTATTTAGAGAAATAAAACTGCAGATGAAACATAGAAGCTTGTCTCTAAGCCTTCAAAGCATCTAGTTAAGTGACGGTTGTTTTTTGACTAAGAGGAATAAGTACCTGTTCAAGCAAATTAGTTCAGTCAGCAGTAGCACTGCATTTGTCGTCGACTTTAGCTGCTCACCGTGAAGTTGTTCTAGAAGATTCCTCTGGTTTATGTCTCTAGCAATTTCATTCTTGCAGCTTGCATCAGCTTCAATACAACAAGACAGCAATGGTAGGATAACTGTCATGTCCTGAGTGTTTCCACAGTTAAATCTTCTAAAAAGAAACTGCAGGCTTCCAAAAGATATAATCCGTCTCGCATTCATTACTCTCTCCTCTTTACTGAAGACAGTGAGAAGTTGCTTTAAGATGCAAATCCTCATATTATCATTTAACTCTATATTTTCATCAGACAACCCTGCTGCTGCTTGAGATAGTAAAGCAAAGAGATGCTCAAAATGATTTGTCTTCCATTTATCAATAACGCGCTTCAAAATGAGATTGGTAGGTGGCACATCTTGATATTGTAACATTTTTCTGGTCACTGGACAAGTTATGCATCCTTTAGCAAACCAGTCCATGATAGCTTCGCGCTCAAAGGTTTGACCAGTCTCGAGAGTAACTGGATCTTCAAAAAGAAGACCAGTAAGTGGGCATAAAAAGTCTTCCGGTATGCTACATAGAGAAGGTTTTCCTCTGAAGTCTTCACAAGTCTCCTGCTGTTCTGCATTACAAAAATATGATAAATAAGCTAATTGAAGAAAATTAGTGTAAAGGGAATCCTCCTTAAATATTTTTCACCAAACCTTGGACAGGAGGTTCCAGTTCAGTTTCCTGCATCCAATATAAGATCAAATTCATCAGAAGAAACGGATATTGTGTGTGTGTGTGTGTGTGTGTAAGTCCAGCAACAAGCACTGCATACCGATACAAAACGTGTGGCATCTTCAGGATGTGGCAAGAACCTCAATGCAGCATGGGGAACTGAGTTCTCAATATGTTTCATTTCAAAAGCTGGATTTTCTGGCTCCTCGAGTGCAGAGTTATTTTCTTTTGCAGGTGATAGTGCTTGAAGCATGTGTGGCATGTGTGAATTCCCTTGACGCCACTGACAGGTTCTGTAACTTTCATCAACATTTTCTACCCCTGATGAACTTTCTGGATGCAATCGCAGTGCTTTCTCAGCCACAGTTAAGTTTTCCTACATAAATGTGAGAAATTCTTGAGAGATTCCTACATCATCTCTGATCTTGTAAAAACTGTAAAAGATAAGGGACTTGGACCTGACTCAACCCAAAAGCTAACTAATGACAGTTGCTCAAGAAATTTTAAATCACACCACATCTTTGCATGAATATTGTCTGAGTTGGCAAGAGATACAAGCTAATGAATTGCAAGATCAACATTTTCCCAGAAACATGCAGCTGAAAGCGAGAGAGATTTCAAAATAGATCTATTAGATGGCGACTTAAGGACTGGCTCTAGAATGAAAGTCTGGAACAAGAAGGACCCTAGCAAATTTTGAATTGCAATTTGAGGTCCAAAAAGATATATGATAAAGACTATTATCTTAAATCAAAATATGTAGTAGGCTCAAACGAATTCCGCTGAAGAAAACTCGAAATAAAATAGAGGGGAATTTTACTTTTAGTATGTCTACTAAAGCATAAATTATTCAGAAACACTTGAATCTTATCAGAAGTATCAAAATTTCAAGATCAAAGCAATGTTCATATTTGTTGAAGAATGGACTTGGGCCTAACTCATCCTCAAAAGCTAGCTCATGAGGGGAGGATTGTCCAAACCATTATAAACCACACCACAGTCGCTGTATTGAACCGATGTGGGACATTTAACACACCCCCTCACGCCCAAGGCCAAATACCCATGGGAAACCTGGGGCGCGAAGCTTGCAGGACATTTGCCTTTGATACCATGTTGAAGAATGGGCTTGGGCTTAACTCACCCTCAAAAGCTAGCTCACGAGGGGAGGATTGTTCAAACCATTATAAACCACACCATATTGCCAAATTTAACCGGTGTGGGACATTTAACAATATTCATATTCAAACACAACAAAGCTGGAACATTCAAAGGAAACAAGGGCCCATCAAATAAAATGAAGTATACATCTTTTATTTTTGAGCACTTACAGTGGGAGATTCCTGGTCAGGTTGGAAGTTCTGATTGGTGCCTGTGACTGAGTCATGAGAGTATAATATCAATTGCTTGTCTTCTGGGGCCGGACTATTAGAGCTTCTAGCACCTATGTCAAAGTTCTCTTCTTCATAGAGTTCTAGTTCAAGCCCTGATCTCTGTGAATCTCTAAACATTTCATCATATAACTTTTTACTGACTATTGGCTGAGGTGAGGAATGACTAGCGGGACTACTTGTGTGCCCATGCAAGCCTCCTCTTGGCAGAAGTTGGACAGAGAAAGAAGGGATTTTAATCAAAGGGACTGAAGGTGCTTCAACTCCTTCAGTTATCCAATCTTTATAATACATTGCAAATTGGTCAGTTCCTGAGTCCAGACTTTCGTTATATACTTTCTCAAGAAGCTTTAGATTCGTCGAGATGGGTGAATCTGCTAGAGAATGATTCTCTTTATCATACCAGAGCTTCAAATGTAAAAGATTAGGAAGAAATAAATGGTCCCAAAAATCAGGCAGCAAAGTCATCCGGGCCTGAAAGGGCGAATCACAGAAAACTTGTAGAAGATGTTTAGCAGCAATCCTATCTTTCTTTTGTAGCACATATATCACACTGAGGTAGAGATGAGCAACAGCTGACAACTTAAAATTAGGAATCCCAGATGTGAATCCATCTCTCAAATCATTGGAGTTCAATCCTGTAATAACACTAAGCTGTAATGAAGCTTTCTTCAATTCTTTTAAGGCTACACTCTCCTCCGCAGCCCTTTCAACTACTTCTATGGCTTGTTCTAGATTTTCTATAACTTTGCTTTCGGCATTCAGGTCTTCATCGAATCCAATCAAATTCAAGGAAGCAAAACTATTGTGATGAAGGGACGTCCTGAACTCCTCATCATTGACAAAACGTTTGATGTACCCGCTCAAGATAGAAATAATTGCTTTGACAGCAACTTCATCAAGAGCAGGAGTAGCAAGAGCCTCCTCGAGCTTAGCCTCCTCAAGCTTATTTTGTCTCAAGCTCCTACTTTCATCGAAAACTTTGTCGCTCACAGATTTTTTGTTACCAAAGCTCTGAAGTTGCTTCATGCTTCTCCTGCCATAAGCTTCAGAGCTTATGTGCTCAGGAGGAGGACGATGATGTTTGAAAGGGCTGGTCCTATTTGTCTTATTACCTATCGCTATATTGTTCCGGTGTCTCTCCCCCTCCTCAGTTCCATCATGACCATAAACTTTATTTGAGTATATATCTTTATATGGCCTGTTCATTCCCACCTCAACTATCTCATCACTCTGAACCACCTCAGTTATCTCAGATGAACCAATGCTGAATCTCTTAGCGTCCCATGAATCCCTATGGCCTTTTTTCTCACGCTTCGCACTAGTTCCCTTGTCAGATCCCCACTCTATCTTTCCCATCCTGCTAAGATTATCCCTCGTTTTTCTATATGTAAAGCTGCTACTTGTTGAAAATTCTCCTTTTGGGTCATATTTAGGTATATCAGATCTCGTCCTCCCCGTCCTTTTTTCTGCCTGCAAAGAACCAGATTCAGGTTTGTAAGGAGGCACATTTCCTCTTTCTGAAGCAAAGGAAGTTATGGGCTTGGCTTTTCTCCTTTTAAAACCTTCCTCTGCCAGAAGGTCCTCCAGCGACATTGCCATTTTAGTTCAATTCCTTTCAAAACTCAACAACACCTGCTTCAACAAATGGAACAAATGCAATCACTTCCCAAGCAGTGTCATATTACGGTTAGAGAATCGTTGCGACGTAGCATATATACAAGCAAACATATTGAAAATGCATCATTGCTTTTAGAACCAAAAAACTTACAGTACGATCTCATTCAACTTCAATGTCAGTTTCAATGGGGGTGAAGAATGTCCTAAAGAAAATCACAAGTCCAAAATATTTTGTTATTCAAATTGCTTTTAAGGAGAAGAAAAAAACAAACAAAAAAACTGGACTTACCAACCTGATTATGATGATGTTTATTACATGATTTACTAGTCAAAAATATCTGGATAATTATAGAATCAGTGTTCAGACTCCATATAAACAGGTCCAACAGTAATCAACAGAACTTCCACATAGAACTCAGAATCCTGTAATTCTTTTTACCTTCAAATAGCTTGACATTACCATATGGATAGCACCAAAAACAACGGTAAATTCCGAACTTTCTTGGTCACCATTTAACACTCCACAAAACCCAACAAAAGATTTACACATAAGTAACAATAGGACGCCCTATATCTCCATATCGACAACACTGACCCAATATTTTGCTGAATCTCCACTTCAAGAAAATCGTTTGTAACAGGATACTTCAATCACAAAATTGGAGGGAAAAAATGATATATAAAACTGCAAACTCAAGTACCTTAACTCAGCTTCTTGTTCATCAAGATTCATACGACTGAACCCAAAACCGAGCAGATTAAGAGACAGCCCTTTTCCTCCAATATTGTTGCAAGAGGCGATCAAGGTTAAAACTCGGGCATGATCTTGAAAACCCAAGAAAGAAACATGAAAAGGGCTTACAAATCTTCTTGAGAAGAAGAGAAGAATGATAGAGGTGCAGGGAAAACAAATGAAAGCCATCGGGTGACGCAGTCTTGATATTAAAGAAATGGAACAAAGGGAAAGAAACAAATGGAGAAAGGACAAAGGTAGACGCAGATTGATTTGCAAGAATTGCTACAATATTTTGCAACAAGGAGGAGTCTGGATAGGCCGAGAGGTGGAGAAGTGACAAATGTGAGAGGCTGATACTATGGAAGTATCAATCAAGAATATTGATGATCGAAAAACTGTGCCAGATACATTTAATTTTCATTCCTTTTGCTGTGCAGGCCATCAAAAGTGGTTTAAAATAACTGTTTCAAACTGCCGCCCCGCCCAAGCTTCCTGTGTTTGCACTTTGCAAACAAAAACATTGTGGGGCTGTTTTGAAAATCTTAAAAAAATTATTTTGCCGCATTTAGTTTCAAAAAATTATTTTAGGTGTTTGATTTTGTAATTTTTATTTAAATTAAATTGAAAGAAAATAAAAGTTCAGAAGTTTGAAGGAAACTGCTTTTAGCAGCTTAAACGTATTTCTTGGTATTTTTATAAATAAATTGAACTTTTTTAACTGTTTTCTATTAACTTTGGACTGTTTTTTACTTTTATTTTCAAACACTCTATATTTTTACTATCAACTTTTAACTTTCATTTTCAAACACTATCAATTTTTACTATACTTTTTTTCAATTTTTTCAACAATTTCAACTTTTTCAAAAGCAAAAACAATTCCAAACACCCTCTGTTGTATTCTAAGTAGTTTTTTGTCCAATGACCGTGGTACTCCATCAACAAATATATGGGGGCAAGAAAAGAAAAAAAGAAAAACATTGACATGGTCTAACTGACCCTCACAATCCTTGATTCCTTGTCTTTTAAAGGGAATCTAATAAAAAACATTATACAAAACGTGATTTTTTCAATAAAAAAAAACGTTGTTGGGATTTACTAAAATTTTATTAACAAAAGAAAAATACAACATCAGTTTGAAAGTCGTAAGCTTTCATTGGTGGATGAAAGATGTGTGCGAAAGTAATGTAATAATATTAATATATTGAATAGGAAAAAAAAAAGGAAAAATAAATTAAAATGCAGACATATTATGTATCCAATCAATTAATGTATTATAGCAAGTGCATGATCTACAAAACTTGTTTTCATTCTAACCTTTATTTTATAAGCTCAGTAACATTTTGAAAAATTATAAATGTGTTGATAAATTAATTTGTTATGAAAAAATAAATATGCAGGAAAAAAGAGGAATATACGCGGACAATGTGGCATCATTTTGCCACTGCCACACGGCTCAATCTAATCAACCAATACTAATTCCCACAAATAAATGAAGTCGGGGAGAAACCGTAGTAAGGGATTAAAAAATAAATAAATCATAACATCCTGTTGGGTAATCTAACTAATATCTTGAATTGTTGAATTCGAACAGGAAGACATTAGAAGATGTTAAAATTGTAGAATTATAATATCATCATATTCAATCTAACAACAAAAAACAACACTTGAATATTATTCAATTCGATAACATTTCATGAACCCTGTAACAAGATGTCGTCAAGATGAGTTGAATCAATCTATTTATACATACTACGTTTATATTAAGCTCTTCCTCCCTCATGCATCTGACTTGCTAAACTTTATTTATATATAAATAATTAAAATTAATGAAGGATTTTTATGTTCTCATAACTTTTTTAAAGATGAAAAAATTTATAATATTGTCAAAGTGCTAATTATTTGCAAACTTATATGAGCATATACTAATTTTAAATAAATTGAGTACCGTTATCACAATTTCGTTTACACTTATTTTGAAATCATTAATTTATTTACTAACATTGTATAACTATTTATAGAGCAAAGCCGTTGGTGGATTGTGTTGTCATTTGTTGATACTATTGGGAGTTAAATTTAATATTCATTTGTTTTTTTTAAACTTGTGGAACAAAGCCGTTGGAGGATAATGTGTATATTTATCAAAATATTAGTTTTAAATCGATGTATTGAAATAATATGAGGTTTTGTTTATACAGTGTACAATCTGCTGATAAAAATGTTGTTCACCAACCATACACAACACTCAATTTTCAATAATAAGATAAAAAAATATGAACAGCTAAAAAAAACGCAACAAATGAACGACAAAGTACCATTATGATTAATGCCATAAAATTTAGTTATTATTTATAAAAACATGCAATATATGTTGTTTAAAATGATCATCAAACAAGTTAGAGTGCTAATGGTATTTTCCCGTACTGCTATACATGGAGGTGTTTTTTGTAATTTCACCATATCAATTGTGGTAATTGTAATTTGCCCTAAATCAAAAAATGTGTTAGACTTAACATTGACTCCACTTAAATTAAAGGGGTGTGGTAATTTTTCATAGATGGGGGTTGTTTTTGTAATTTCATTGCATTTCAATGGTGGTGACTGTAATTCGCCCTTATTTTTATATATAAGAATATCGTATTTATATTTTTTTATATTGTTGTTTATATGGCTAATGTTAAATCAATGGCAAAATCCATAATACCAGAGCAAATTTTTAATTAATAACTAATTTGCCCTTTATTGGTCAATTATCAATATTGCATATATTTTTTAATTTATATTATATTAATATCGTCCAATATCTCAAAAATTAAAAGAATCTTTTATTTATCTTTCTTATTTAGTTATTTATTCTCTATCACCTAAATTGTTACCGAATTTATTATTCTTATTGAAATACCCATTATTTGCAATTGTGTAATGATTTAATTTCATCTATTTTTATATTAGTGCTTTTAAATATTTATATTTTGTTAGTATTATTAGTAAGCACTTTGACCGTTGATTAGGAAAACTCGTCTAATTGTTTTTGTATTACAATAATTGGCTAGATTTATTACACCTTTTGTTCCTTGCTTTATTGTATAATATTTTAGCTATCAAATTTGGATTTTTTTATATATATTTTTCAACTACTCCTATTATTTACAATATTTATAATTTTTCTAATTATTAATATTAATGATAAAGTAAGTACTTCCGATATAATCTTATAATTGAATGGATTTTGTAGTGCTAATTCAATCTTATCTCATTTTTCACATTTTTGTGATATTTTTTAATATTTCAATTTTATATAAAAATCAAAGTTTCATTACGAAATGAAAAAATTGATTATTCAATTTAATATCGCAATTTTAAGAGTGATTAGATTGCAATATAATATTTTTTATTTTTTTCAATATCCCATCCCCATCCAATTATTTTATTAGTTTTTTCATTTTATTTTATAATAAAACACAAACATTAAATAACCTTATTTAATAGAGGGACCCAGAAGTGAAAAAATGTTGAGAGATAGTATAGAAGGAATCTTGTCATTTGTATTAATTATCTTATTCATCATATTATGAAGTATAATTTAGTATGATTTAATTCATTGACTATTGAGGGTAAAAAAATTATTTGAATAAAATTTGCTCTGACATTATGGATTTTACTCTACATTTATCACTAGCCTATTTATATACTATATACACTTGTATGTGAAATATAAATATAGATCATATAAATTTATATATATGAATGCATAATTTAATGTGTTGGCTCCGTGTTTTAAGTTGAAAATCCGAGACCCGCATATGAATCTGGTTAGAAGTCTCAAAACCCACACCAATGACCAAACGAGCCGGGGAGTTCCCGGACCCATTGTTGCTCCGATCAAGTCCCAGTCTGGGCTGACTGTAGTGGTCCACAAGGCGCAAAATAATGAAGTTGTTGGCACTTGGCATAATGGATAATGGGCATTATTTATGGACATGTCCCTATGCTCCCTAGCTTAACAAGTGGCCCCAACCCAAACCTTTATGGGTCATTCCTCATCAATTTGCGTGCTAAACTTTGAGACTATTTTCAAAATACTCTCAAAGAACAGAGACATTTTCTCATTTTTTTTGTAAAAGACAAAAAAAAGGGCCTCACTTCTTTAACGCACTGACCAACCATATGAGTTCAAAATTCCTAATGAATAGAAAATGTATTGATGGATCAAAACGTACATTATACTGTTGTAGCACGCGGAAGCAATATCTTCACATTGGAAGGTTTTTCAGTTGGCCACTTTCTTTTTTTTTTTTTTTTTTTTCATTTTCCCCTGAATCAATTACAATATCAATATATGAATATTAAGTATCGTCAAGTGTATATTTAAATATAAATTAATATCAATAATTATTATAATCATCAATAACTAATCATACTACTATTAAAGTAAAACAAACAAACACCACTATGAAAATAGAATAAATACCCACACGTTCCGATAGTAAATCAAACTCAAGACGACAAGACTTATCATTAATTTCATCAGTTGAGTTATGTCTCATCAGCCAGTAAACCACATCTTAAAGACACAAATTTTAGATATGAAAGATCGATAATACTCAAAGACAATATATCTACGAATTAAATTGCATATCTTATAAGACTATGAAAACACTCACTTATACCTAACAATCATATGAATTTCTCTCTCTCAATAGGGTTTCATCAGTTAAGATAAGGTAATAGTGTCCTCAAAATAACTCTATCATGTTTAGAAATTTTTTATTTGAGACGACAACCCTTTGTGCTCAATAGTTGTGCTTGCTTTTATTCATTTATTAGGTGGCTCATTTTCCCATTTTGCCCAATTCAATCAATTTTAGCTTTGGACTGGACCAATTATTTTCAATTTGTACCTTATCACCCATCAATCACGCTCGAGTTAAATGTCCCAATGAAAATGCATAGTAAAATCGGATCTAATCAGTAGCCACCCTAATGCCGAAAAAGCAGTTTAAGCTTGCAAAAATGGATAATTAATACTCTTCATCGACCATCGAACCATAGAAATATGACATTTTATGAAAAATATTAGATTGATCACTACATTTGTCCTTTCTGATATATATATATTTATATAGTGAATTAGGGTTTTCTGTATTTATAAAAAAAATCATAATATTTGAGAAATTACAATTACCCCCTATGATATTACATTCCATCCAATAAATTACAATTACCATTAGTCAAAAAAATTAGTTTTCAAAATTACCATGTTGGAGGCGGGAATTGGATTCTGGCCCAAGATAAAATGCGGGAATTGGATTCTGGCCCAAGATAAAATGATTCTAATGCCCCCAATGGTGTTTTTGCTATACTTATTACAGTGCTAGATAATTCATTGTTATTTCATAAAACTTTAGGAGGATAAATATAATATTCTTATTTTATAGCCCCATCACCGTCCTTCATCGCCGCCCCACCGTTGTTCATTGCCGCCACCATAGTTAAGATATCCAAAGGGAGAGAGAGATTGAGAAGGAGAGGGAGATGGAGGTAGAGAGAGATTGAGAGATTGGGAGAGATAGATGGAAAGAAATGCTGTCCACCTCCGTTGCGGATGCTGCTACTGCATAGAGATCCAATGGGAGAGAAATTGAGGGGGATAGAGACGTCGTCTACCACCTCCGCTACCGTAGCCACCACCACCTCCATTAGACCAACCGACCGAGAGACAGAGAGAGAGGTCTGATTAAAAAGACCATAAGGAAGGAGGGGAAAAAAAAAAGAAACAAAACAGAAAAGCAACCAAAAAAAAAAGAAAAGAAAAAAGGAATAAATTATTTATAAAAAAAATAGTTTTAATGGGAAATTACCCAAAAGGGTATTTTGGGTTTTTCATTTTAGTCATTTTTTCCTTTTTTTTTTTGTTGTTGTTTGCTTAAATCTCTTAAGGGTAAAATTAAGTTTCCATCGATTATGTTAGATTTAACATGAAATTCCCTCTATTGAGAGGATAATTATAATTTTTCAAATATTGGAGTAATTTCTATAAATACACTAAACCTTATGGATGGTAGGTGTCATTTGCCCTATATTTATATTTTAATTTGTAGCCTTTTCATCCCACGTAATAGCTTTTGCATCTTTTTTCTCAAAGGCCCTTGAGATGCTAGGGGAATATTGATAAGAAATAAACAAACACGGAGAAATTATGCAAACACATGGGTCTCGTTGGACCTTTTTTCTAGATATTGACTTTTATAAGGTATGTATGAGAATATATGTTAATAAAGTTCCATTATGCTTTAAAAATTAATCATAAATATTTATTAATTTTTTTGTACCATTGACAAACTTTTTAGTATTTATCAAAATTAAAATAAGTGAAAACTAAAGTAATTAAAATAAAAATAAATGATTGATAAATAGTTATACAAGAGAGATCAAAATTATTTAATAGTGTGATATGAAATATGAGAAATGGATTAATAAAGTAAAAAAAAAAGTTACGTATTGGTGGGGGGAGGGGGGAGGGGGTGGAGAGAAATTAGGGGAGAGAGAGTGGGAAAAAAATTGACAAACCAAAAAACACGATGACCAAAACTAGGGGTGTTCAAACGGTTAAAACCGCAATTTTTGGTTTTTTAATTCGGTTAATCGAAATGTTTGGTTTTCCGAAATAAAAATTGAAAACCAAACCGAAATGTGTTCGGTTCGGTTCCGTTTTAATTCCTTATTTTTGGTTCGATTCTCAGTTTGGTTCGGTTTGATTTTTCTTACTTTTGTTCCATAGATTACACAATTTTTTTTTTTGGTTTATTTTCTGTTTTTTAATCGAAAAAACCGAAAAACCGGATTTTCTTGAACTAAAGAACCGAAAATCAAACCGAACATGCTTCGGTTCGGTTTTTTGTTTTTTTTGAACACCCCTAACCAAAACAATTATTGAAAGCGTTTATCCTTTTATATAATAGTATAAATAATTTGTTATTAATTTATTTATTAAAATAAATAAATGAAAACAAAATAATAAAATAAATACATATAATGAAATACATATTTAAATTGTGTGAAATGGCAACCACATATTTATAATTTAAAATGAAATTATGTTGTAAATAAATTAATAAAAATAATATATATATATATATATATATATATATATTTAACGTAGTATACAAAATATTGGGCAATTGTAGAAAACATTAGTTAAATGAAAGCTACATTATTTTTCTCTCATTTTTTTTTCCGATCAGTGTTGGGAGGGACACAAAAATAAGTGGGGTGCATATTTATTTTTCCATTCTTAATTTTCTTCATCCACTTTTCTTCTTACACCCAAATGAAGGAGAATATGTATATTATCACTAATTATCACTAAAGTTTAAAATTATAATTATTTAATTTTTTAAAGTTTTATTTTATATTTTAGTGCTTTATTGTATAAATTATTAACAGTTTAGTTGTCTAGTGAATTATCTGACAAAATTTGACCGAAAACTACTTATATATGGATGACACCTTTTGCCAATTTCACCAATTAGCTTATTTTTCTATAATAATGCTAGGCAATAATGAACGAAAACACATTTCAAATAGGTGCTTTTAGTGAATGAGTAAGAGAGTGTTTGGCTAAACTTATTTTAAGGAGCTTATATAAGCTCGTAAAAGCTTATAATATATTTTGGAAGTTTATAAACTCTTACATCTTATTTTAAAAATAAATTCATAAAGTGCGTGGATAAATAAAATTATATAGTTTATAAAATATTTTCAGAACTTATAATTTGTAATTTTGTTTGGCAGACATTAGAACTTGCATGTTTCTTTAGATGTAACAATGATTGAAAAAATAAAGTAAAATTAATTTAATGTAAATAAATATTTTTCGAGATATTAGAAACGTAATATTGAAAAAAATAAATATATTTATGTTATTTTGCCTGTTAGCATTATACAACTTATAGGTTGTTTGAAAAAAAAAAAGTTGAGTGAGTTTTTTTTCTTTTTTAAGTTTATAAGCTCTTGACAACTTTTTTTTGAACTTATAAATTCATTTATTAAAAACAATTTACCAAACACATTTAAGAAATTTATAAATTAATAAACAACTTATAAGATATTTTTAGGAACTTATAAGTTCAACCAAACACTCTCTTAGTGTCGCTTATCTATAACACTAGTAGTTGGTGCATCCCATCCTTGTACGCCTAAACTCTGATATATATACATATACACACACGCATATATACATTATTTAGATTAAGACAAATGTCCATTGAGGATATCATATACTTACACCTAATATTATTTAGTAATGAATGATGGTTAGGTTTTACTACTGTTAGTAATATATATATATATTTCTGTTGGTTGTTCAAAATAAAGCAAAACTACTGTTGTAGGGGTAAAAAAAAAAACTTTACAGCCAATATAGTTTGGACAACCAGCCTTAATTTATGACCAAAAATCCAAAAAAAAACAGCCTTAATTTATCTAAAAAAAAAAATTGATGAAAAAGTATCCAT
This sequence comes from Petrea volubilis, assembly GCA_026212405.1. Classification (NCBI taxonomy): domain Eukaryota; kingdom Viridiplantae; phylum Streptophyta; class Magnoliopsida; order Lamiales; family Verbenaceae; genus Petrea; species Petrea volubilis. The sequence continues at coordinate 17,126,658 of CM047886.1, forward strand.
GGGTGAGTGTAAATTCCCTAGAATGTATGACATTTTTATTTTTATTTTTATTTTTGTTGATAAATTACAATTTTGATTTAGGGAGGAGACGGTGTTAAATACGTGGATGGTGGTGTGGACAGGACAACTATATTACTCTTCTATCATTTTTTCTTTAAATTTACAGGACACTTTAACGGGTAAAATTGGTATCACAACTATCTAATTATATAATTTTTTTTTTCAATTTTTCCCTCAATTATAAAATATTGCATTTATTTTATAAACAATGAAATGGTTAAATTTGTAAAATGTATGAAATAACTTCCACTTTAGAAATAAAATAAGCTTTTTTTTTTATATATAATAGTACAAATAAAGGACTAAAATGCATCGATTTAAACTTAAAGGCCCAGAGTAATTTTAATTTCAAACTTTAGATACCAATAATAACATTAACCCTATGTATTATTTATTCTATTATTTCATAATTAAGAAATTAATGTCACGAGGTTAATTCTAATTAAAATTTAAAATCAGGGGAGAATGGAATTAATGACATAGTGACCTGTTTGCCTCCACGTGGCTACAGATCGCCCCTATTTAATATTAATTCAAGATAGTGTGAAACACACCGAATGAGATCCCCTATCCAAAACGATGTCCATCTCATGCTTCATATTCTAAATTCATGATATGTATAAATCTTGAAAATTTACTTATCAATTGAGATAACAGAAAAAACATAATTAAATAATATACTGTTAAATAAATCTTAAAAACTTATATATATTACGAATCTAGAATATAGGATATGAGATGAGATATTATTTTAGAATAGGAGATCCGTTCGGAAATCGGAAACCAGTCGGATGTGCCCCACTTTCAGGGGGGAAAAAAAAAAAAACCGACAAAACATCCCGAGGATTATACCTAAGAGGTCATTAATACGAGAAATTAATTACCGTAATTATTTTTCTGTGGTCCAAAAGCGAAACTCATTTAGCATCTATTAACCGACAAAGCTCCCGTATTTAGCCCTGAGATGGGTTGTTATTTTCCCCCTAGAATGAGACAATAGAATCGACATTACGATATTTTAGAGGGGTAATATCGTACGTACGTTACTTTAAACGGCTACTGCATTTTGACCCTTTTTTAACTCCGTTGGGACTGAGAGAGAATCAACCTTTTTGAATTTTCGAAAAAGTAGAGTTAAAATGCTCTTGTAGTTGTTCGAATTTACGGCGCTGCCATTAGTTTTTTTTTTTACGAACTTTTTTTTACCGTTCGTTGTTTCTGATGAAAATAAAGAAAAAATAAAGTACTGTTACTTTAATATTGTGTAATAATTACTGGGTAGACCAACCTTGACCTGATAGGACATCACAAATATCAACTCAAAGAAACAATTTTAGGAAATGTTTCTAGTACCTTATGTGGGAAGGAGTAATAAATTTTTATTTAAGGTAAAATAATAAAATATGAAAAATATTTTAATATATATATATATTATATATAAAATTTAATTTGTTGTAAATTCAAAAGGGAGCAATCATACTCTCCGTCCGTCCTCTCAAACTCCGTCATAGAACATAAGACGACTTAGTTTACCATTTTTTATTCTAATCACCTTAGGATTGTATTTGGGTCTCAACTTTTTTTTTCCAATAGTGGCTAATATTTACTTAATGTAAAATATAAGTATCTAAATATTCCACTCTCTTACGTTCACAAATTAAAAGGTATTTCTTTTTGCAATTTTTTTTGGGTCACTTTTGCAAAAATAGTACAGTTTTTTTAACCTTTTTTCTAGTACCCATGGATGGCAGCTTTCGTAATAAAAATCCAAAACCAGGGGCAACTGCAGCACGGAAACCTATAGCACTGGCAATAGAGCCCCACCCACCACTCCATCTCACCAATACAAGCAAGATTTTTAATTTACTTTCCGTTGCCTCTCTCTCTTTACTGACTCTCTTCATTCCTTTGTTGCTAAGCAGCTTTACGCCACAGCACTCCACTGACCACCGCCTTCTTTTTCTCTCTCTTAGGGTTGCTGCATTGCTATTTTCAGTACTCATTCTGCTTTGCAGAGCCCTTCTCACCTCAAGATTCATAGCTCTGAGTAAGCAAGTAATGCAGAAAGAGGAAAATATCCAACTTTAATGATTCTCTTTTGGTATGTTTGTGAAACTTTTTCTTAATCTTTTTGATGCTTTGGATCATTGTCTTTCTGAGGCGTTCTTGATCTGTGCTTGCTTAGCAGATAGGGGTGTGAGTGGGTTGCTTGAAGTACTCATTTCATATGCGCTGGTGATTGTGTGGAACACTTTTAACTTGCTGTCCGAAATATGTGTGTTCCTTTCTTCCAATTCTTTTTTGTAATTGATTTTTAGTTTGGAGGGGCCTGGAGTGGGGTTCCGGTTGGTGTGGAGGCGTAAGAGGGTGTTCTAGGATATAAATTCAGCCTTCTTTTCTAAGTAACGATCAAATGTCAATACATTGTCTTAGTAGATAACCATCTTCATTTTCTTGGTTTTGTCTGTTAGAGCCTACGAAACTCACCATTTTTGAAAATGTACCATTTTTGGGTTTTGCTGAGAGGTGGGGTAGAGATGGCGTATTTTTTATTGAACTGACACGGTCAGTGTATTGTGCGTATCTACCATCCCATGTGATTTTCAAGATTTTCAAGAAGTCTTGCTATGGATTTGTGCTTGTCTTTGTTTTTGTTTAAGTATCTACTATCCCATGTCTTTGTATTGTGCGTAGGATGAAGGCTATATAATGAGTTTAATTTTGTAGAGTTGTATCTTTTGGCCACATACTTCGTTGAGGAAGGGGGATACAGAGAAAAATGTCATCACGAGGAGGACCCTCGCAGCAGAATCCTCAGCTGCAACGGCGGATCACACGCACACAGACAGTGGGGAATCTTGGGGAGTCTATCTTTGACAGTGAAGTAGTGCCTTCATCTCTGGTGGAAATTGCCCCCATTCTTCGTGTTGCCAATGAGGTCGAGCCCAGCAATCCTCGTGTTGCCTACCTCTGTAAGTGTTAGGTGACTTATATTACACATATATGCGTGGGTTGTTAACTGGTCATGCGATTGTGCTTATTATTATACTTTCTGTTTGCTTTTTGATATTTGATTTTGCTAGCGAAATTTTGTTGTATGGTCAATATAAATGCTCAGAAATTAGGTTGCTTTACGAGTCAATGGTAGTGACAATTTGACATTCTTTTGAGCTTGTGCCTTCTTGATTGCTGAAGGATAAAATAACAATGCCTGTGAATGTCTGCTTTTCCTTTATGTTTGCAATGGTAATATGAAGTTTGTAGCTGGTAAGTTCTGCCTGTTTATTCTCTGCAGCTACGTGAATCGGAAACAAAAACTGGGGGTTCATTCACTGGATTTTTGTGGAATCTTGCTTTTGTTGATAATTTGATTTCCTTGTAGTCATAGAAATCCTGTCAACTCTAAAAAATTGCATTATTTTGAATGTACAACGGAAAATCCAACTACCATTTTTCAGACATGCTAATGCTGAATGTTTCTGAGTTACTCTCTTTCATTGCTAAGTGTTGTCAAATACATAGAACTTGCAAGTATATTTACATATATTTGTTTATTTCTGTGGTCAAGAGATCGTGCTATATTCCTTTGTGCCTATTATCTTTGTGTTCTTTTAAATAACATATGATTTAATGAATTTAGTGCACGCTATTATGTATGCGTTTCTGAAATCAATTCTACCATGCTTATAGCAATTTCACTTCACCAATTTCCTATTTTACCTCGTCATATGCTGCTGCAGTCTTACTTTGTGAACTGTGGTGAAGTTCTTTACGTAAGTGTTCATTTGTCATGTGCTTGAAAAATTCTTAAACACCAATGCTTAACTTATGCAGGTAGGTTTTATGCTTTTGAGAAAGCTCATAGGTTGGATCCCACTTCAAGTGGACGTGGTGTTCGTCAATTTAAAACAGCTCTTTTGCAACGGCTTGAAAAGGTAAGTATGGACCATTTTATTTTGTATGCTTGAATGAGTTGCTTTGCATGTCACACCTGCTTGAGAATCAGGAGAAATAACAAATAACTAGCAGTTTGTATTTGGTTAGTTTAGCGTTCGACTGAGTGATCATTATTAAGTTGGTTCTCTGCAAATGCCAATCAAGTACTTGCAGTTCGTATTTAAATATACTGTTTTTTATCCATGTATGTGCCCTTGTGATACACAAAATCATATTTCAATTTTCAAAGCTGTTTTTATGTTGGGCTTACTCATTTATGCCATCCCTTCTTTAGAGTACTATCAATATCAACATCCTTGGAACGAATTTCTAAATTTATCTTGAATTGACTAAGCTGTCACAAAGGGAGAAATTTTGCAATTAAAATTGGTTTCGTTTTGAACTCTGCAGTTAGGAAGAACTGGTAAGCAGGGTTCATATTTTATGGGGCTTTCTTGAACAGAACTTCTGGGACTATTACTTGGTTCTACGAAATTGCTGATTTTTGCATAAACCCTAGTTCCAGTCTTTGTATCTAGGCTGCTGCATTTGAAGGATAACAAGTTATCATCACATGATTGAAATCGTTATTTATCACAGAAGGAGATTTTAATACGCCTCTTATTTTATTGGTTTGTCCTGGTTAAAATTCTTTCTGGTGTGTTAACATTTTTCTGATTACTTTTAATTTGTTTGTGTTTCATGATTACAGGAAAATGACCCCACCTTAATGGGAAGAGTGAAAAAAAGTGATGCACGGGAAATGCAGAGCTTTTATCAGCATTATTACAAAAAGTATATCCAAGCTTTGCAAAATGCTGCTGATAAAGCTGATCGGTTAGTTTTTATTAATTATTCGTACTTTTTCCTGCTTTGAATATGTAAATATTTTATAATAATTTTGTTTATACGAATTGTAACATTTGTTAGTTTTTTAGCATTTAACTCTGAAAATGTTCAGTGCACAGTTGACGAAAGCATACCAAACAGCTAATGTTCTTTTTGAGGTTTTGAAAGCAGTCAATCAGACGCAGTCTGTGGAAGTCGATCGGGAGGTATAATGAAACACTGTTTTTCTTGTGGTCTGCAACTTTTCTCTTGTCCTTTTCCCCCTCGACTTGCTTTCATTGTCCGTTCTCTTGTGTGTGAATTTTTGTTTGACTTTTATTTTTACAGATATTGGAAACTCATGATAAAGTTGCTGAAAAGACAGAAATCTATGTCCCTTATAATATTCTGCCTCTTGATCCTGATAGTGCAAATCAGGCAATTATGAAATATCCAGAGGTCCATATTTAAGTTAACTTCTCCTTTATTTTGATTTTCTGTTGCTATGTTTCTGCTTTTGACGATTTCACTTTTATATTGTTAACTAACATGGCAGTCATCTGCAGATCCAAGCCGCTGTGCATGCCCTCCGGAATACCAGAGGTCTTCCTTGGCCAAAGGATTACAAGAAGAAAAAGGATGAAGATATCCTCGACTGGCTTCAAGCTATGTTTGGTTTTCAGGTGAAGTAGCTTATATTCTGCTACCATCTTTCGATAAAATGACAATGCTAACTTGCTGTTGCTTATTTCACGTATCAAATCATACAAACATAAATGAACCATTGGATCACTTTGGTGTTGGTTGTTGATTAATTTGCAGAAAGATAATGTGGCAAATCAAAGGGAGCATTTAATTTTGCTACTTGCGAATGTACACATACGTCAGTTTCCAAAGCCAGACCAACAACCCAAGGTGTGCTTCCAAAACCCTTGTCATTCCTAATGTCTTTATGTTGATGGGCTGTGTTTGCCATTGCCTGAATTCAAATGTTAGAAAGATTAAAAGCTTCTCCTACCTCTTCGCTTTTGGAGAAGTTATACACTTTACTCCCTTCACGTTCTTTTGAGGGGAAGATTTGGCCTTGCTTGTCTTTGTAACACTATCTGGTGTAATGAATATACATCATGTGATACTTTATCCGCTAATGCATTTTTTTTTCTCATGCTAATGTCAAAATGTAACAACCTTATCCACATTTATAGAGATCTAGCAACATCTCAGTTTGTCCTTTTTATCTCCTTGTCTAGTGATTTAGAAGCAGGGTATATGCTGATTGGCGAATAATGTTTTCTGTTTCTGTAGAAGTTTGTCCTTGTCGGTATTGTTGGACACCTGCTAATCGGGAAATGAGGGTTATGCCCATACCTAGTAAGAATTACTAAAAAATCTTGCAACTATTCATTATATGCCAGAATTGTCGGATGGTGCCTGGGCAAACTTTTCCTGTTGAATTGTGACCTGACTCCCTTGTCTTACCCAATTCATGGCTGCATGCCACAATTTGATGGTTCTCTGAGTAGATTGCATCATGAGGATGGCCCTGACACCATTTATATGCCTTGTCAATTTAATTGATAATCACTAACTGGTCTAAATGCTTAGATCACTGACGCAAAGGAGCTACCTCAATCATGAAAATTAATAACCATATTTGCCCATAGCTACTACAGAACGGGGATTAGGGGATCTGGCTCTGGATAGTTTTGTCTTACTATGCTGATAGTCTGGGGGGTATAAACAGATCAAGTTTTCCCTTTGCAAGCGAACATTTTGATGCAGGTTTTGTTATAATTTAAGAATTCAAACTCCATTTAGATTAGAGCTAGTCCATTTATTCCACCTCAAATATATGTTTTAACTGGTGTGTTTTTGCGATTATTTTCTTGAGGCTGAGGACTATGAGCTTTATTTCAATTGTCTTGTGGTAAAATAGTCTATTATAATATTTTGCATTTGTAGTTGGATGAGCGTGCTCTGGATGAAGTGATGAAGAAGCTTTTCAAGAACTACAAGAACTGGTGCAAGTATTTGGATCGCAAAAGTAGCCTCTGGTACTTTTCTCATTCAAAGCTGTATCATGCAGATAATGATATTCTACTTTCTGTCTATATCTTGTAATCCTGGATTCAATTAGGCTTGGTGGTCGTAGTTGTTCTTGTCATTGGGATCACAGCACGAAAGTTTGGCCTTGTAGTGTACCTCGCCTCTAGATCTTTTCCATTGGAATTGAGGCAGGAGTATATTTTCAAACCATTGGCTTTGGCAAGGGCTTTGTAACTTTGTCTGTGATGGTGATCTCTTGTTTGAACATCTACGAAGAAAAATATTGACTCAACTATGAATTCTTTGTTATATTTAGGTAGGTTTGCTGAATTTTGTCACTTGTATTTAATTGCAGGTTACCCACTATACAACAGGAAGTGCAACAGCGCAAATTGTTATATATGGGGCTGTATCTCCTTATATGGGGAGAAGCTGCCAATTTAAGATTCATGCCAGAGTGCCTTTGCTACATCTATCATCATGTATGCTTTCAGATGCTTGTTTCCTTTTCAGAGAGCTGTCTGTTTCCTTGGCTTCATATATTTTGATATACTTTAAGATAACATGACGTGTATCCCATGTTTTGGGTACCCTTTTGTTGCTAATTTGGGGACAGTGATGGATAATATTATGTACCTGTTTTTTATTTCATCTATTGCAGTTTTTGGATGAAGGAATTGAGATAACAATGGAATAAAATTGGAACACACATGAAGTGATACATTTGAAAGATTCACTTTAGATTTCTGTTATTCTATGCCAGTGTTCACACAAAGTGAGTTCTGAGTGATACAGGCTAGTTGAATTGTACTGTTGTATGGTTCAATAGAATGATATTTGTTACAACAGTTTCTGACTTGCAAATATGCTTTGGAATAGATGTCTTAATGTTTTTTGATTGTCATGTAGTCTCCAAGATATGTTTATTAGTTGCATCTTTCTTGTCAATTGTGGCTGGTAAATTCTTCATGTGAAGCTGTTAGCTTGCTCGTTCATTTTATTCCTAATAGAGATACGGTATAGTAGCTGATTTGCCTTGTTAAAATTCCCAGCATCAAAAGTTTCAACTAAAATTGAGATGTTCCCATATAGTTCAAATTTGAAACCCAGAGCACACTAAGCCTTGGCAAGTAGCAATTTATGTTCTCCAGGTAAACCAACGCAGTAAAATGATGCTGGAGACAAAGCAGTGGAAAGGAAACAAAAAGAAAGCTTAAAAACCACTTGTTCTAATTGTTATGTAGGTTTTTGATTGACATAGCGATTCTTAAATATGCTCTTCTTTAGTTGTATGAATTTAATTTTCATAGCATTCTTAAGGTGTTAGGTTGTTAAGCATATATAATACTTCAATATTATTGTTGCTATGCTTGTCCTCTAGTTGTAATGTTGTATGCTTTTTAGTTTTCTAAGCCATTCTTTTTGGTTTTAGGTTGTTGGGCATGTGTAATACTTAGATCCTATTGGTGTTATGTTTGTGTTTTTTGGTTGTATTTACCACAATTGAAATTATTCATTACTTTAATTCAATTTCATGCGTAAAACTTTTTAGGGCAGCATTATCTATCACCATTTATTTCTGATATTCTTTCTCACTGTTGTTGGGTTTTTTTTTATTTTGATTTGTGAATTGGGAGATTGATCTTGATTTGCTAAAGGAAAATAATTCATTCCTTAACTGATTATTAGTAATCATTTTGGGTTTTTATCATTGTCAGATGGCTTTTGAACTTTATGGTATGCTTGCTGGAAATGTTAGCCCGATGACTGGTGAAAATGTGAAACCAGCCTATGGAGGTGAGGAAGAGGCTTTCCTTAGAAAGGTTGTCACTCCAATTTATGAAGTGATTGCTCAGGTATGGCTTGCATTATTTGGATTATTTTCTTGCCATTTTGTTTCGCTATTTAAAATCGTACTTTTTGTCTACTTGCCTAAATTAACCATTTTGATATTTTCAGGAAGCCGCGAGAAGCAAAAAAGTGAAATCAAAACACTCTCAGTGGAGAAATTATGATGATTTGAACGAGTACTTTTGGTATTATAGTACTAAATATATTTATAAATATACTTATTTTTTAAATTTTCTACTTAAATTTTATATAATTTCAGGTCGGTAGATTGTTTTCGTTTAGGATGGCCCATGCGTGCTGATGCTGATTTTTTCTGTAAGCCTGTGGATCAACGTTGGAATGAAAAGAATGGGGTAAGCGCGGCATCGGGATTTTCATCGTATCCTAAACATGTGTTGGAATGTTTGACTTTTGCAGAGGAATGTTCTCTTTTTGCTTGCGATGGGCTTCTTTTGTGCCGTCACACAGATTTTTTTTTTTCTTTCTTTCTGTTTAGTTTTTTAATTATCCATCTATGTTCTAATTTTTACCTATGACGAGTTATCTATAGAACTTGAGGGACTGAATATAGACTTTGTGTGGGGTAGCATAATATCTGAAGTCATGTAACTGTGCATGGGCATACCTCCTTTTTTCGCATAGACAAGTTCACTTCCACTTTCACTCTGCTCATCAGTGTCTTATGATCTGATCTGATCTGATGTACATATATCCAATGCCCAGCTGACTGAGATGTGGGTGTGACACTTTTAGTTTTCAAATGGCATTATCCATGCAACTTAAGTGAAACTTGTAATAGTACTTGCTTATTTGTTGTAGCTGCTGTTTCAGAAGTTCCCAGCTAAGTACCATAATTTTCCTTGTGTGGCGTTTTGGATTTCATGCTGCACTTTCTTGTGACATTCGTGCCAGAGCACTTTTTCATGACACCTTTAGACATTCTTAAATTGAAAACTTAGATAGGCAAGTCAGCCTTAGTATTTGGCTAGAAAACTTGATATCTTCCATTTTTATGGGTAACCATTAAGTGTTGGTGAGAGAGGCTAAGGAGATGTGGCAGTGCGGGGAGTGGGTACAAAAGATGTGAATGAGAGAGGAAGGAGGACGATGAAAGATTTGTGATAAGCTGTGGTGATGAAACCCCAACTTAGAACTCGGCAAGAGAAAGATGGGAGTAGATGGAGCATAGGATATATCAAATCAATTTTGTGAATATTTACAAATTCTATTTGGGAAACTGCCAATTTGACTAGGGCTTGTGAGAAAGCTTCATTAATTAGTTTCATTTATTAAGAGGCCACTTTCTGATGTGTAGACGAGATTGAATATTTTCTTCATATCAAGTGAGTAGTACATGGGCACTAGTTTTGTACAATGCTGTGCCAACCTAAGGAAGGTTTAGCAGGAATCAATTGATCTAAGGTAAGAAGAGAAATCATAGGAACTAAACAATATAACCTAGCTGTATGGAGTATCTCTACAGAAAATATTTCAACATGATGTTGTATTTATTGCTTGACATTTTTATTCATGTTTTTATTTTATTTTATTTTATATATATGTGTGGAGAATACTTCCTACTTCCTTTGAAGCACATCCTCTTATGTAATTGCCTTTATGATGTAACTGAATGTGATTTTTCATGGACTTAGGAAAGTAGGCCTACAAGAGATCGATGGATGGGGAAAGTTAATTTTGTTGAGATCCGATCATTTTGGCATATCTTTAGAAGTTTCGACAGAATGTGGAGTTTCTTCATATTGTGCTTGCAGGTGTGCTTCTTTGGACTTGTAACATTCTACATGCAGTCAGTGCACTTCATATATTTCTTCTGTTCTTTAATATTGATGTTGGGAACCACTGTCTTTATCCAGGCTATGATCATTGTTGCTTGGAACGGTCCACAGCCCACATCAGTTTTTAATTCTGACGTTTTCAAGAAAGTGCTAAGTGTCTTTATAACTGCTGCAGTATTGAAACTTGGCCAAGGTATGTTAGATGACTGCATGTGTAAGTGCAATAGCACAATTATGGTCATTTTTTTCTTTTGAAGGTTTTCCATATTATTTTCTTCTAGGTTGTACGTTCTTTATGTTGCTGAATATATGATCTTTTATCTACCACTGATAACTAAAAAGTGCTTTTAAAGGAAGAAGTTACCAATTGGTAAATTATAATCATGTTTATGATAAATTATTTGGCTGAAAAATTTTTGAATGCCCAAGTGGATTGTTTTACTATCAGTTTTGGTGTTTGATAGCATGCTCTTGGTAACTTCACCCCATATTGTTTACTATCAGGATCATAAACTGCAGCTTAGGAAAATGTAGATTCGAAGAGGATTTTACCCTAAGGTTTTATCCTTGTTTTATGCTGCATTGCATTTGTGGCTGTGCTATTGTTTTCTGGTCATATATTGCAGATTTCCATATGCCAAAATTTTGCATGCTTCTTTCTTCTGATATTGATGTCAACAATTATTGTAGCCATCCTTGATGTAATTCTGAATTGGAAAGCTAGACGGAGCATGTCCTTCCATGTCAAATTACGATATATTCTAAAGGTTGTGTCTGCTGCTGCATGGGTGGTTATTCTCCCTGTTACTTATGCTTATACATGGAAAAATCCTCCTGGATTTGCCCAAACTATCAGAAATTGGTTTGGCAATGGCTCAAGTACTCCTTCGTTGTTTATCTTGGCTGTTGTCATCTACTTGTCCCCAAATATGCTTGCTGGGGTGCTGTTCCTTTTTCCCTTCATCCGCCGGTATCTGGAAAGTTCCAATTACAAAATTGTGATGCTAATTATGTGGTGGTCACAGGTATACAACATGTTTTTGTGAATTCCCCATGTTTCTGGATCACTTGAAATTCAGATTGTAATTTCCTTTTTCCAATTTACATCTTGCAGCCTCGACTCTATGTTGGAAGGGGAATGCATGAAAGCACATTTTCTCTCTTCAAGTAAGGCATAAAAGATAAAACCTAGTTTGGTCGCACAAAATCATCTTATGTGATGTAGATGTTTAATTACTTTTTGAGCTCTCAGGTACACATTATTCTGGGTGCTTCTTATAGTTACAAAGTTGGCTTTCAGTTTTTACGTCGAGGTGCGTACTTTGTCAATTTTCTTTGCTTTTGTGTTGGTTGTATGTGCCTATATCTGCCTATGATGGTCCATTGTTTTGCTGTATTGCCGGTGCCAATATCATTGCATTTTAATGCTGATATCTTTTGGTAAAGGTCTTACTACCCTTTTGTCAGACTCTAAGTGCATCTGATTAACTCAACTATGCAATGTTCATTTTAGACCATTCAGAGGATGGGAAATCTCTAATTGCTAGTGAAACTATTTGGCTAAATCGATTGTTTCTTGTAATCTATCCCCACTATGCCATTAATACTTATTGCACCAACCAAATCTTGCTATCGCAGATAAAGCCTTTGGTGGGTCCAACAAGAACTATCATGGGCATTCATATATCAGCTTACCAGTGGCATGAATTTTTCCCCCGAGGTAATTGACAAGACTGTGATTACTGATTATTTTTTTTGACATGAAATAGTGTCTCTGACATTAATTACTGATTACTGAATTTCCGTATGCTGTGTGTTGCAGCTAAGAACAATATAGGTGTTGTGATTGCACTCTGGGCTCCAGTTATTCTCGTATGGATCTTTCTTTCTTTCTTTCTTTTTGTTCTCTGTTCTTTCTTTTATATTAGTGTCACCCCTTAATTGGACACATCATTTAATGATTCTTCTTGTTCAGGTTTATTTCATGGACGCCCAGATTTGGTATGCTATATTCTCTACACTTTTTGGAGGTATATATGGTGCATTCCGTCGACTTGGAGAGGTAAGAGAAACTTCTGTTCTGTGATATTAACCTTGTACCAACTATGATCATTTTTATCTTTTTGTCAATTGTTGGGTCAGGGCTGAGTTAGTGCATATTCTGTATTATGGCATTGCAAGAACTCTCGACCTGAATATTTTAGCTCTGTTGTTTTCTTAGGATATGAAACAGTAGCTATTCACTCATAGCATAATAGAAACTTAGATTTTTGCTACTTTTCAGGAAAATGAGCCCTTGCTTTATTGAATATTTTTAAAAAATTATTGTTATTAATTTTACTTAGTGGCAAGTATATGCGAGGAATTGAACAATCTGGATATGGCCAAGGTTTGGTTGAACATGCTCATCGCCATAAGGAATTTGAACTTTTTGTGGTTTGGTTTTCCTGGAAAATGAATGTTTCCACCATTAGTTTGGTTCTGGGCAAAGCAGTCTGCATGAGTAATGAATTTGATAACTATGCACTAATGAATGTTTCCACCATTGGTTTGGTACTGGGCAATAATGAAGATTATCAATCTTCTCTTTTAGGCTTGATCCTTGTTCTTTACTTTTTCAGATTCGAACATTGGTGATGCTTAGATCGCGATTTCAGTCGTTACCTGCTGCTTTTAATGCCTGTTTAATCCCAGAGGAGAAAGCTGAGCCGGTGAAAAAGAAAGGACTCAAGGCCACCTTTTCCCGCAAGTTTGATGTGGTAGCATATCCTATTGGTTTCTTTTTTCGTTTCATTTTATTAATATTCTGACTAATGCCTGAATTACCGAAATTGACTTTTTTGTGTGAATATCATTTCCTAGATCCCATCCAGTAAGGAAAAAGAAGCTGCGAGGTTTGCTCAGTTATGGAACAAAATAATTACGAGTTTCAGAGAGGAGGATCTCATAAGTAATAGGTGATCTTCAGTTTGAATTATGTGAAATGAGTCATAGTTTGTTTGTTCTTTCTCTGTTTCTCATTTATTTGGTACAAAAAGTAAAAAATATGAGACAAGTATCTACTGTTTGAATTGCTCAACTTGCTCCGTTGTTAGGGAAATGGATCTGTTGCTTGTTCCATATTGGGCGGATCGTGATTTGGAGCTGATGCAGTGGCCGCCATTTTTACTCGCCAGCAAGGTTTCCTTTTGAACCCTTGTTTCCTTTCCAAATAATATCTCCCCGCTCCATGCAGAAATTGGGGTTATTTCCTTGCACATTTCACCAAAAATTTCTCTGGCATAACTGATTTTGTTGGGTCATGTAGATCCCAATAGCAGTGGATATGGCTAAAGACAGTAATGGCAAAGATAGTGAGCTGAAAAAGCGGATTAAGACTGATGATTATATGTATTCGGCTGTCTGTGAGTGCTATGCTTCATTCCGGAATATTATTACGTTTCTAGTTCGTGGCAGTCGGGAAAAAAGGTAAGTATTTCTGGAAGTATTTGTGGCTTGGTGTCTGAGCTTGCCCATGTTTTCTTCATTTGTTTGACCATGTCGTGTGTTTGTCAGGGTTATTGAGTTCATCTTTTCTGAAGTTGACAAGCATATAGAGGAAGATAATCTATTAACTGAATCTGAATACAAGCTGAGTGCTCTCCCAAGTCTGTATGAGCACTTCGTTAGGCTAGTAAAATACTTGGTAGGTATTTTTCTGTTGTAACTGCTTTTACTTCGAACTTTGCGAGTTTTTCTTGTGGTTTGCTTTTACTTTAGTGATGCAGTAAATTTGATGCCGAATTGGCCATTTTTTGCAGCTAGACAACAAGCCAGAGGATAGGGATCAAGTTGTCATTCTTTTCCAGGACATGCTGGAAGTTGTTACACGAGATATAATGATGGAAGATCATGTATCCAAGTAATGTTTATTTCAACATGCTAGTGTTGACTTTTGAGGCTGGCATGAAGTGTTCTTATTTTAGTGCATTTTCTGGAATAGCTTGTTAGACTCAATTAATGGTGGGTCGGGACATGAAGGAACGGTCCCTTTTGATCAACAATATCAGTTATTTGCATCAGCTGGTGCGATCAAATTTCCAACTCCTGATTCGGAAGCTTGGAAAGAGAAGGTAAATGAAAAATTGAACTGCTTTTATGAAGGAAAGTTTTAGCATCTTTACCTGATTCCTTTTTTTAACATTTGTACTTTTCCCTTCACACAGATCAAGAGGTTGTACTTGTTGCTCACAGTTAAAGAATCTGCTATGGACGTACCATCAAACTTAGAAGCTAGAAGGCGCATTTCCTTCTTCTCTAATTCCTTGTTTATGGACATGCCTTCAGCGCCCAAAGTTCGGAATATGCTCTCTTTCTCGTGAGTTGTTTCTTGCCTACGAACGTTTTTTCCTCTCTCCCTTTTTCCACCTTTTTTTCCTGTGTTGCACCGATGGATCTGCATTAGGCATTCTAATATATATTAGAAATGGTTTGAAAGATTGTGGACACAAGGCTGTTTTGTGATCATTTGACCTTAAGCCCATCGTTGTTACAGTTTTGAATTTTGATGCTGAAGAAAATGGAGAAAAGTTAACCAAAAGTTGCACTCTGGTTTAAAAACAAATCATATGAAAATGTAAAAAATTCTCAGAAGACTTGAGCTATGTTTGGTGAAGAATGATATCCGAAGGGCATTGGGTAGGACTTTCTTAACAAATATAGGGGAAATTCCATAGTTAAAAGTCTTGACACTTAGTCACCACATGATGATTTGCGTTTGTGATTGAAAGTCATTAAAGGGTAATTGTTTGGTGGGCGATTTTTGGAGGCTAGAAATATTATATAAAACAGTATTGCATGGCGTAAGATGTCTATTTGTATGATTTCTATGTCTGGGTATTACTATGAATTTTGTCAATTACTTTAGGCACCCCTTGTTTCCTTTTGGTGGTTTATGAGCCATGTCACCATTTCTATTTTCCTGGTTAGACTTTGTTATTGATTACCTAGTTGGAGAAGCCTAATTATCAATAACTATTATTTTCTGGTGATGTGTACTGATTTTCACCGATTTACTATTCCTACGTATAGTGTTTTGACTCCTTATTACACGGAGGAGGTTCTCTTCTCATTGCCTGAGCTAGAAGTGGCGAATGAAGATGGTGTTTCCATTCTGTTTTACCTGCAGAAAATTTTCCCAGGTTTGTGTTCGGATGCTATGAGGTATATTAAAATTTATCCTTCTCTCCCAACCTTAAACTAATATTACGCAGATGAATGGAACAATTTTCTGGAGCGTGTCGATTGTCTCAGTGAAGAAGAACTTAGGGGCTCTGATGAATTGGAAGAACAGCTGCGCCTTTGGGCATCATATAGGGGCCAAACATTGACCAGAACTGGTACAGATAAATCAAATTCTCTGTATTCTATGATTTGTAATCTCTCGTTCTAGTTATCCATGTCTTTTCTCTTTCTCTTTTTGTATCTCTTTTTTTGGTGTTTTGGGGGGGGGGGGAGCTCTTAGATGGGTAGGTGACTGAAGTGCCGACTCATCAGAGGTTGGCAAGTTTGTATTGGGCTCTGTTATGTGGCTATCAAGCCCCGTTGATAGCTTCAAATGGCTCCTCAACTAACTCTATTGAATGTTAAAAGTGATGTTATCAAGTGTTGATTGATGAAAAAATTAATCAGGTTCAGTGGGTTTACTTGTTTGATGCCCGATTTTCTTTGCCCTGTAGCTGTATACATGTTATTCCTGTGGTATTGTCGAGTTAGTGGTGCATGCTAGAAGCTGCCACAGCTACACTTAAGTCATTGTTCCATTGAATTTGCTTATTTATGAAATCTCTATATCTGGGCTGATGCATTTTTTTAATTGTGACAGTTAGGGGAATGATGTACTACCGGAAAGCTCTGGAGCTTCAAGCATTCCTTGATATGGCCAAGGATGATGGTACTTCTACTTATTTGAACGAGTACACATGGGCAGATTTTTTCATTGCTAGCACTTCCATAATTTAGTGAAGCCATTGTAGTATAAGGAGCTATCTTTTTCAATTTAAACAGATCTAATGGAAGGCTATAAGGCCATTGAGTTGAATGAGGATCAGATGAAGGGAGAGAGGTCACTGTGGACGCAATGTCAAGCAGTGGCTGATATGAAGTTTACATATGTTGTATCCTGCCAACTATATGGTATTCAGAAGCGATCTGGAGACCCTCGAGCACAAGATATATTGAGACTTATGATGACGTATGAGTCAGTGAAAATTGCACTATTTCTGTGTCTTGTAACTGTCATCACCTAATTTTCCATTTCCCTGAACAGGTATCCATCTCTTCGAGTGGCATATATTGATGAAGTTGAAGAACCTAGTAAGGACCGGACCAAGAAGGTTAATGACAAGGTCTACTACTCGACTCTAGTGAAGGCTGCTTTGCCGAAGTCAAATTCTTCTGAGCCAGGGCAGAATCTGGATCAGGTAAAGAGAGCTCTATTAGAAGTCATCAGATGAAATAGTGTGTAGCACAAGGCTTTCAAAGGTATTATTGGAGAGGGAAAATGAAATAGCGGGTAGCTTTTGAAATATCATGGAACTTTTTCCACGACAGTTAGAGAGTAGTTTGTACTAGAGTAGTTCTGACCAGGGCCGTGTCAAAACTTTTAGCTTGGAGAGGGCAGAAGGAGAAAGAATTTAACCTAGATGGGAAGCCAGATAGATAACTTTTGTTTTTTCTCTTTTTCTATTTAGTAGGGTAGCAACAAGGGTAGTATTTTCTGATGAAATTGGCCATAAGTATTGAAGCTACATGAGAGCAACATTCCCTTCCCCTCCTGGTACTCCACAACCTACTCATTTGCAGCTATTATATCTACACTCATGTTAGAGCCACAGTCTATGGGACAATAATAGTGGAAGGATGATTGACTAAAACAGACTCCATGTTGGTTTCCCACTTGCCTTTTATTTTATCATGTTGCTTTGCATTAAGAAGGTCTTCTACATACAGTATTAAGTGTAGGAAGTCTACTTTCATATTTTGACATAATTTTGTGCTGAGTTTTAACTGGTTTGATGGATTTCCATTTTAGATTATCTACCGCATAAAACTTCCAGGCTATGCTATCCTGGGTGAGGGGAAGCCTGAAAATCAGAATCATGCCATTATTTTCACACGTGGAGAAGGCTTACAGACAATTGATATGAATCAGGTATGTCTTTTTCTGCTCATTGGGCTTTGAATTCTCTCTTTCTTAGTGTTGACATGAAAATCCAAATGTAGGATAACTACATGGAAGAAGCTCTGAAAATGAGAAATTTGCTTCAAGAATTTCTTAAAAGGCATGATGTGAGGCACCCATCAATTCTTGGCCTGAGGGAACATATATTCACTGGAAGGTGACCCACTTAGTCATAATTAGCATGTACTAGCTGAAACTGTATCTATCCGCTCGTCACTCTTTTGCTACATGTTTGCAGTGTTTCTTCTCTTGCTTGGTTTATGTCTAATCAAGAGACAAGTTTCGTTACAATTGGTCAAAGATTGCTGGCCAACCCTCTAAAGTAAGCTCACTTGCATCATGTAACCTTTCCATGCAATCATGTTTCACGTAGGTTTCTCAGTATTGTTGTACAAGGAATAAGTATGGTTTAGATCATAGAAAACAGCACCTGAAAGTTTTATGCAGGTTGCTGGCATAGTCAGTTCGCTACATCCCATTTTATATGCACAACCAAGATCCGTTTGCAGCTGCAAATGCTAATTTGGAACAGTGGGCCTGCTGGTTTAATTCCATGATATGCATGATTGGTTATCGTCAGCTGCTTTCACTTCTTACGCAATACCAGCAACTGCCTCTTTATCCAGTGATCTTGTTTGTATATTACTCCTTAGAGATTCCTTAAAACCATATTCCACAAAATTTTGGTGTTAAATTGCAGTCCTATGAATTTGCTCAGTATAAATTCATTTATTATTTTAAAGTTTTATGTGTGATAGAAAATGTCTATCACACTTCAGTAGTTTGAGAATTGTCTCAATTATACTGCCAAAGTTTTATTAATCCTTCATATTATTTAATTTTTATTCAATCTTTGTTTAGTTTAATTGATTAAATGTCTTGTGCTATATTTTCTTCTTATTTGCACAGGGTTCGGTTTCACTATGGTCATCCAGATGTTTTTGATAGACTCTTTCACCTTACCAGAGGTGGGGTGAGCAAATCAGTCCAAGATTATCAACCTGAGTGAGGACATATTTGCTGGTATGCTCATACTATTGCTGTTTAAGCGGTTTTAATTCTATCTGTCTGGATGATAATAGCTTGGCTTACTAATGCGACTTTGATTGCAGGCTTCAATTCTACACTTCGTCAAGGCAATGTCACCCATCATGAATATATACAAGTTGGTAAAGGAAGGGATGTAGGTCTTAACCAGATTTCTCTATTTGAGGCTAAAATTGCCAATGGAAATGGAGAACAAACATTGAGTCGTGATTTGTATAGGCTGGGGCATCGCTTTGACTTTTTTCGGATGCTATCTTGCTATTTCACCACCATTGGTTTCTATTTCAGTACTTTGGTATGTGATGTGGATTAATTGTCTTATAGTTGCTTTTGAATTTCTTTCCAGTTTTTTGACCTCGTGTTTCTTGTGGCAGATTACTGTGCTCACTGTGTATGTATTTCTTTATGGCCGCCTTTATCTTGTTCTTAGTGGTCTCGAAAAAGGATTAAGTTCACAACCAAGAATTCAAGAAAACGAGTCTCTTGAAGTTGCTCTGGCCTCACAGTCCTTTGTGCAAATTGGGTTTCTGATGGCTCTCCCCATGATGATGGAAATAGGACTGGAAAAGGGTTTTCGCACTGCATTAAGTGAATTCATACTGATGCAGCTACAACTAGCACCTGTATTTTTCACGTTTTCACTTGGAACAAAGACTCATTATTATGGCAGGACGTTACTTCATGGAGGTGCAAAATATAGAGCCACAGGACGTGGATTTGTTGTGTTCCATGCCAAATTTGCTGATAACTATCGGCTGTATTCTCGTAGCCACTTTGTTAAGGGGCTTGAACTAATGATATTACTTCTAGTGTATCAAATATTTGGTCAGTCCTTCAAGGGTGCTGTTGCATATATCTTAGTCACTGTATCAATGTGGTTTATGGTAGGCACCTGGCTATTTGCTCCCTTCCTCTTCAATCCTTCCGGTTTTGAGTGGCAAAAGATTGTTGATGATTGGACTGATTGGAATAAGTGGATTAGTAACAGAGGAGGTATTGGTGTCCCTCCTGAGAAAAGTTGGGAATCATGGTGGGAGGAGGAGCAAGATCATCTACGTCATTCTGGGAAGCGTGGTATCGTTGCTGAGATAATATTGTCGCTGAGGTTTTTCATTTACCAGTATGGCCTTGTATATCACTTGCACATGATAAGGGAAAACAGAAGTGTTTTGGTATGTTATCTCTTCCCTCAAAACCCTTTCCCATTTGGAGTTAAGGTATAATCTTGTGAAGGTTTTAACAAAAACTCAAATGGGTTACAGGTTTATGGCATATCATGGCTGGTGATCTTTCTGATACTTTTTGTCATGAAGGTGAGGATACTTTCTCCGGTTATGGAACTTTTTCTCATAGGCACCTTTATTGAATTCTTGAACTTTGGAGAAGTTTTTCTGTTTGGTTGCCCTAAATTACCAGTTGTTTTTTGGCAAATAATGTATATATTTTTAGTAACTTTAAGTTTCTTGGACATTTTAATTGATCTTTTCCTGGAAGAGATGTTGAAAATGTATAAATTTCCACAAATTTTCAAATATTTCAAGACCTCCATGTGTCTGAAAGTACGCCGGAAAAATGAAAATAATTTTATTAGGTGTGAAGTAGAACAAACTAAAATAATATGTTGGCTTCCATTGCACCAGATATGCATTTATTAAATGGTGATAGATATTACAATATACCTCTGATTTGTTTCTCTTCAGGCTCTTTTTCGTTGTTCTGGTGTATTAGTCAAATTTCAGTTTTTCAGTGTGTCAGGAAAATATTTGGTTGGGTTAGGAAATTCCACACCCCCCCCCCTCCTGAATTTGATGAGTTGGAAAAAGATAAAGATATTAAACTTGTGCTGGGATTTGAATTTTTATGTCTGTTTCTTGGTTTCTTCTCCAGACAATTTCTGTTGGGCGGAGGAAATTCAGTGCAAACTTTCAACTTGCCTTCCGGCTTATCAAGGGTTTGATCTTTGTCACATTCATTGCTATCCTAGCTACTTTGATTGCACTCGCCCACATGACACCAAAAGATCTTGTCGTTTGCATACTTGCCTTCATGCCAACTGGTTGGGGTTTACTTCTGGTTAGTGATACTTTCCTCCATATTCTCTGGCACTTTCTCATGCCTGTTTTTTCTTATGTTTTTTTATGTTCGTGTGTGTGTTTTCCTCCCAGTTGATGTAACAAGCAACGATTTTTCATTTTTACGGTTACAGATTGCACAGGCATGTAAGCCAATTGTTCAGAGAGCTGGTTTCTGGGGGTCGGTTAAAACGCTGGCACGTGGCTATGAAATCGTGATGGGTTTGCTTCTGTTCACCCCCGTGGCTTTTCTCGCGTGGTTCCCGTTTGTGTCTGAATTCCAAACTCGAATGTTGTTCAACCAAGCATTCAGTAGAGGTCTTCAGATTTCTCGTATTCTCGGCGGACACAGGAAGGACAGATCCTCCAGGAATAAGGAGTAGAGTAACTGTTTCTTGCCATCATCAACCTATTATTGTTTATTGTTATGCTTCCAATTGTTAATTATATGTAGGCTGATGTTGTATCCTTGTAATTATGTAATGTACGGCGGCGGCATTTTTGAGATGCTAATGTAATTAAATCATCAAAACTTGTCCTAATCTTAATTCACATCAATTGTTGTTTTCAAGTTGCCTCTTATTGTAGCTGCTTAGAACAATTAGGATATTCCATGTTAGGCTGCCTAATGTTCTTGCTGTTCCAATGCATAATCTAGATACATGTGGTTGTAGGGGTAAATAATAAATATATATATATATGGTCATGTGTATTTTAACTGGTAGCAATGTAGCTCATCTAGATTCATATCTAGTGGCGAGGCCAGGATTCGAGGGTCCGGAGGTGTTTGGAACAATAAAAACTGCTTTTCAAAAAAATAAAAGAATAAAAAATGAACGCAAAGACTACTATTTTTCTTCCTATTTTCCCCATCAAATGCAATGATCCAATTTCAGCAATCGAAGACGGTGAGAACCAGGTCTGGAGATCGCGTACAATTGAGGCGACCTCGAGAAGTCCGATTCACCAACACACACACCGAAATCAGAGAGAGAAATTGGGTGAACACAACCTTCACTAAAAATTGGAATGAAGATTACAATTCACTTTTCCGTCCTTTTATTTAATCCAGCTAACTAACATTTAAACTTCTAACTAATTTGTAATTGCTAACTCCGAAAGTGCGACTCCTAAATCGCTTATTGCTTAAGGGGAATACAAATGACATTTCTCCAGCCAAAAACGTAAAATTTCCTGTCTTCACACGCTTTTCTTAATAAAAGCGATCTTCATAATAAAAAACGCTGGCCTTCTTTGACGCGTCTTATTCCGAAAACGTTTCTCTTTTCTTGATGTCGCCTGCTTCCCGTCGTGCGCCTTCTTTAGTGTTACGTTTTTTCAATTGTTTCCTGCATGACAAATTAAAAACAGAAAGAATATGGGACATTACAAGTATCCCCTCCTCAAAAAGATCCTTGTCCTCAAGGATCAAAGTGAGGAAAACGCTGTTGGAGGGAGTACAGATCCTCCCAAGTATTGTCGTCTGAAGAAGCATTGAACCATTTCACCAACACCTGTGTAACAGGCCATGCTATTTTTCTTCACCAACCGTCGATCCAAAATTTTTTCGGGTTCCAAAATAACGTGCCCGTGTGCTGTGATTTGAGTGGGAAGGTGTGAAGGGCAGTGTTCATCTCCAATTTTCCTCTTAAGTTGCGATACATGAAATGTTGGATGAATCTTAGCTTCCGGAGGCAACTTCAATGTATAAGCGACCTTCCCCACCCGCTTCTCAATCTGAAATGGACCGAAATACCGTGGAGACAACTTGTGAAAGGAATGTTGGCGCATGGATATCTGTCGATAGGGCTGTAATTTCACATACACCCAATCACTTTCACCGAATTCTCGTTCACTCCGCCTCTTATCCGCTTGTGACTTAATACGTTCTTGAGCTAAACGTAAATGATGTTTCAACAGTCGTATTGTAGCCTCCCTATGCTGCATGCTTCTGTCCACGCTATCCACTGATGAATCGAAAGGAAAATAAGGATGATGCAAGGGTGGTGGTTGCCCATATACGATCTCGTAAGGTGTACAACGACTGGATGTATGAAAGGAGGTATTGTACCACCATTCGGCCAACGGTAACCATGAAGACCATTCTTTTGGCCTCTCCCCAGCCATACATCGCAAATAACACTCGAGACACTTGTTAACCGCCTCCGTTTGGCCGTCGGTTTGGGGATGATATGCAGTGGAGGGCAACAGTTTAACCTTCTGTAAAGTGAATAACTCCTGCCAAAATTTGCTTTGAAAGATGGGATCGCGATCACTTACTATCGTTTGAGGCATCCTGTGCAGCTTGTAGACAGTATCTAAGTACGCTTGCGCCACGTTTGAAGCAGTGTAGGGATGCTTGAGGGCCATGAAGTGAGCAGACTTGCTTAATCGATCTACTACCACAAACACTGCCGTCTTGCCACTTGAGGGAGGTAAGCCATCTATAAAATCCATGCTGATATCGGTCCATACACGTTCTGGGATGGGCAGCGGGTTTAGCAGCCCCGGCGTCGCACACGTCTCCCCTTTGTTCCGCTGACAGGTATCACAACTCCTCACGAATTCTTGAACCTCTTTTTTGAGTCCCTTCCAATACAATGCCTGTTTTATCCTCTGCACCGTTCGTCCCACGCCCGAATGTCCCCCCACCGAACTACAATGATAGTAGTCCAACAATTTCTGCTTGAGCGCAGTAACATTTCCCACCGCCAACTTATCTTTTCTAGTGAGAATTCCATCTCTCCACTTGTAATGAGGCTTGCTAGCAGGATCTTGTGTTAGGCGCTGAATGATGTGCGAGATTTTAGGGTCCTCTCGCCAACTATTTGAGATTTTTGGCCACAAAGGAAACTGGTCCAGATTCATAGGTGCAAGGGTGGCAGTGGAAGAATTATCATGTGTGACGGAGTGTGGAGAGACCGAGTCAAGAGGGAGGGAATTGGGCACCCTTGATAGCGCATCCGCAGCTACGTTGTCATGTCCCTTTTTGTAAAGAATAGTGTAATCGTAACCTAAGAGTTTACTAAGCCACTTTTGTTGGCAAGGGGTGGAAATTTTTTGCTCTAGTAGGAACTTAAGGCTTTGGTGGTACGTTTTTATCACAAAGTGCCTACCAATCAAGTACGGCCGCCATTTCTGAACGACAGTGACGATTGCCAACATCTCTTTCTCATACACCGATAGTCCCAAATTGTTACCAAATAAGCCCTTACTCATAAACGCTAGGGGTCTCCCCTCCTGCATCAGTACTGCTCCTATGCCAGTGCTGGACGCATCGGTTTCAATCACAAAAGGTTTGGTAAAGTCCGGAAGAGTCAACACGGGAGAGTGGGTCATGGCGTGCTTTAACTGTCGGAATGCTTCAGTAGCATGTTCGGTCCACAAAAAACTATTCTTTTTGAGCAAGTCGGTTAGTGGTTTTGCTATGATTCCGTAGCTCTTGACAAATTTCCTGTAATATCCAGTTAACCCCAAGAAGCCCCTTAATTCTTTTAAGTTCTTAGGCAGTGGCCAGGCGTTCATCGCCTCAATTTTACTAGGATCCGCTGCTACACCCTGAGCTGTGATTATATGACCAAGATAATCGATCCTAGGTGCTTCAAATTGGCACTTACTCTTTTTGAGAAACAAGGTATGGGTTCTTAGAACATCAAAGGTAGTCCTTAAATGGGTGAAGTGACTGTCATGGTCTTGGCTGTAAACAAGAATGTCGTCAAAGAAAACGAGAACAAATTTCCTAAGATACGGCTTGAATATGCTATTCATCAAACTTTGAAAGGTGGAGGGTGCGTTGGTTAACCCGAAGGGCATTACTAAAAACTCAAAGTGTCCATGATGCGTTCTAAAGGCCGTCTTGTGAATATCCTCTTCTTTCATTCTAACCTGGTGGTACCCGGATCAGAGATCTAGCTTAGAGAACACCTTAGCACCATTAAGCTCGTCTAGAAGTTCTTCGATGACTGGAATGGGAAATTTATCTTTAACGGTGTACTTGTTTAACTCCCTATAATCCACGCACATTCTCCACGAACCGTCTTTTTTCTTAACTAATACCACAGGAGAGGAAAAAGGGCTGTTGCTTTCGCTAATGGTGCCGCTATCCAAGAGTTCTTGCACGATTTTTTCTATTTCCGTTTTCTGGAGATGTGCATATCTGTAAGGTCTCACGTTTACCGCCTTAGTCCCTGGTTCTAAGTGGATTTGATGATCTTGTAACCGAGGGGGTGGAGGTGACTTAGGTTCCTTAAACAGGTCAGTGTACTCTTCCAACAACATGCCTATCTTTGATTGTTTCTCTTCCCGTATGGTATAACAACTAGAGTTGGGTTCACTACCTTGGTCCTCTAATGGAATGCTCCTGCCTATGTACATGAATGAGAGAGAGGATGGATTTTTTAACTGCTTGTACATTTTCTTGCCATTGATGAGTGTAACCGAATGAGGTTGCATCCCTCTCAACGCTACCTTCTTGCCTTCTACCGAGAACTCCATCCTTAACTGATCAAAATTCCATTTGATATCTCCAAGTGTTACCAACCATTGTATCCCTAAGACCATGCTACACCCTCCCATGGGTAACACCATGATGTCTGTCGTGAAATGTTGACCCTGCATTCTCCACGTGAATTTCCTACAAATGTGTGTGCTGTGCAGCTTAGTGCCGTCGGCTATGGTGACAGAAAACGGTTTGGTCGGCTCCATTCTACATCCTAGCTTCCTAGTCGTGTCAAAGTCCAAAAAGTTATGTGTACTTCCGGTGTCAATCAAAATGTGGATCATCTTACCATTAATAGCCCCATTCATCCTCATAGTACGATAGTCATGGATACCTGTGATGGCATGAACAGAAATGTGTGAAGGTGCGTCTATCGTGTTATCTTCTATCCCCTCCTCTACTCTAGTTGGGCCGATCTCCTGTTCTCCGTCTACCCTATCGTCTTCCTCCCCATCTGTTTCTTCCAGCTCCTCTACTTCCATGATGAAAATTTGTTTCCTCTTCGCACACACGTGCCCCCTTTCAAACTTTTGATCATACCGGAAACATAATCCTCTAGCTCTCTTCTCATCCAACTCCTGCGGTGTAAGCCTCCTAGATGGAATCACAGGTCCACTACTTGGGTTACTACTACCAACCCTTACTCCAGGGTGACTGTAGCTGTTGGTGGCACTATAAGGGGCCCTCGACACTGGTTTCAAGTTCACAACTGGTTTTTGAGTGACAAACGGCTTGAGAAAGGGTTGAGAGTTGGTTTTCTTGGACTGAATGTGAAGAGCTTGTTCCTGGAGTTTGGCTAAGCTGATAGCTTCTTGCAAGCTTTTTGGTCTAAACATTCGAACATGAACGGAGATTTCAGGTTTCAATCCTGCTAGGAAGCAGCTCATTGCGTACTCATCACTCAGCTCCAAACAATTCAACAGTTCGTCAAACCTGTCTAAGTATTCCTTAACCAGCCCTCCTTGTTTTAGGTGCATCAATTCCGCCATAGGATCCTCAAATTCAAGTGTTCCAAACCGCTCATTCAATGCTTTGATATACTCCACCCAGCTAGGGTACTCACGCGTCAAGCGTGACTTAAGGTAAGATTGATGCCACTGTAATGCCCTCCCTTCCAGATGAACGGATGCCAGTTTAACTTTAGCACTTGGGGGCGTTTCGTCAATGTCAAAAAATTGTTCACAGCGGTACACCCAACCACACAAATTCTCACCAGAAAACCTTGGAAATTCAATACTCGAACACCGCGTGGGCAATTGATATTCAACATTTCGTCCGTTTCCCCCTCTACCCCCCTGATACGACAAATTCCCTCTCATTTCTCCCCTCCTCTCCATGTAATTCTCACGTACCTCTTCTGAAGCTGGAAAATGTGCTCTCGGTCTATGTGGTAATTCTTCCCCCGCATCGTGAGACGTACTTGCTCCGTTTCCCGGCGCCGATGCTCCTCCCGTAGCACCATTTGCCATTAAAGCTGCAATCATAGCTCTGAGATCTTCAAAACCTTTCTCCGTCGCTTCCTTCGTAACTCGCAGCTCTTCTGTAAGTGAGTCAACTTGAGCCCTCACTTCCATCGACCGCGTGAGTACACCGTCTGCCATCTTTTCCGATCACAAATCGCCGGCGCAGAACCTGGCTCTGATACCAACTGTAATGATCCAATTTCAGCAATCGAAGACGATGAGAACCAGGTCTGGAGATCGCGTACAATTGAGGCGACCTCGAGAAGTCCGATTCACCAACACACACACATCGAAACCAGAGAGAGAAATTGGGTGAACACAACCTTCACTAAAAATTGGAATGAAGATTACAATTCACTTTTCCGTCCTTTTATCTAATCCAGCTAACTAACATTTAAACTTCTAACTAATCTGTAATTGCTAACTCCGAAAGTGCGACTCCTAAATCGCTTATTGCTTAAGGGGAATACAAATGACATTTCTCCAGCCAAAAACGTAAAATTGTTCCAGCACTTTATTTCCTGTCTTCACACGCTTTTCTTAATAAAAGTGGTCTTCCATAATAAAAAACGCTGGCCTTCTTTGACGCGTCTTATTCCGAAAATGTTTCTCTTTTCTTGATGTCGCCTGCTTCCCGTCGTGCGCCTTCTTTAGTGTTACGTTTTTTCAATTGTTTCCTGCATGACAAATTAAAAACAGAAAGAATATGGGACATTACATCAAAATTCAAGAACCAAATTTTTTATCCTTATTTTTTCAATCAAAATTCAAGAACTGAATGTAGGGTTAATTTAAAAAAAATGAAATCAAGGGGTCCATCGAAGGGGGTGTCCAAAAGAAAATTTAGGGGTTTAAATTTAATAACATCATATATAGGAAAAATTTTAAATTAGGGGGTGTGCATGCACTTTCTGAAATGTGTGGCTTTACCATAGTCTATATCAACTTGTTGATGATTTAATATGAAGCTACTTAAATAGTTGTTTGTTGGAATAAAAGTGAATATATGCTGAAAGGGACAAAAAAAGGTCAAAAGTGGATGGGTAAGAAACACATAGTTGCTTGATTTGAAAGTGTAATTCTAGAGAAACACTAGGGAACCTTGCCTAATTTCAGTCCGAGATTGCTAGAACACATAAAATCCTCAACTTACATATTTTCTTAAACTAGTTTACTTAATGGCATAAACCAAGAAGAAAATAGTTAGTAAAGACATAAAAATTAATTCTTCCATACCCCACTTGTATTAATTGTACCAAACAATTAAAAAGTAAAGTACTACACTTCAATGGGGGAAAAAAGAGGAAGCAAGACACTCTCAAGTCATATAGGCCTCCTATAATACCA
Organism: Petrea volubilis; assembly: GCA_026212405.1. NCBI lineage: Eukaryota > Viridiplantae > Streptophyta > Magnoliopsida > Lamiales > Verbenaceae > Petrea > Petrea volubilis. Next base: position 17,154,824 of record CM047886.1, read on the forward strand.
ACCGCTTTAGAGTTTGTAGCTCGAATTGGCAAATTTAGTGCTTAAAGTTAGTTTTAAAATAATTTAAAATTTCTTAAATCAAATATTAAGTTTTTAGGGCAAAATATATCTAATTTTCTTGAACTATGCTAATGTATTCCTTGTATTATAATTCGTACACAAACATGGTGTTCACTTTTTAAATTTTTGAACAATAAAATACTCAATAGTGTGAGGAAGATAAACTATATAACTATAATTATTTTTTTTCCGTCTCTATTATAGTACTATCGTAATGAAAATGTGCATATTTGACTTCGAAGTTTTTGTTCGGATTTTATTTTATTTTATTTATGAATACTTTCTTGGGTGTAGTTAGTGCTTATTTTGTTCTAATAAATATCGAAATTGATTTTGTAGATCTTAACAAATTATTATTATTATTTGATAGTTCATGCTTTCTTTTATTTCTTCCAAATTTCTAAAGTTTATTACATAGAAATATAATGGCTGCAATTTAATCCGCTGCATTGAGCTACAAATTTTGTTAAAAGAGTAGGAAATTGCGCAATAGTTGACTAAGTTTTTTGAATCAAAAAATAAAATTATAAACAACTGGAAGTTTACATCTGTGATCTTCAATATATAATAATAAACTTGTGAGATTGAGAATAAAATTGATGTTGACACTTTCATTATCAAAATAAAATAGTGACATAATATCAAGAGGTAGAAAGTTTTGTTTGACATCAATAATTGAGAAAGTTTTTTGTATTTTACACTTTTGATGAATAATTTTGGAGTTTAAAATACTAAAAGGTTATAACAGGTATTTTATAAATAGTAGTTTAGGTTGTTTTGTGTATAATTTATTTGCTTATTAAGATAGAAGGGTTAAGTGAAATTTATTATAGTATAAGCCTATAAAGAAGTAAAGTGTTACATAAATATAGGTGAAGGGGTTAAGTGTATTTTGCCCTATATTTTATAATTAAAAAAATGGCTAAAAGTTTTGATATTCACATTTAGAAAAAGTCAGTCATTATTTGGTTGAGTCTTTTAAAAATAATGTGTAAATAATTTTTTATTAATGTAGCTAGTCTCCAATTATTAATGTCTATACAAATATATGTATATATATTTATTGATAAGCCGCATCTCTATTATTCTACTAAAGGTGTAAAAGAACATAATTGCTTTGTTTGCAAGTTTTGTCCTCCTAAATCAATGAAAGAACATTGACATCTTCTCGTAAAAATGTACATTCAATTTGCATACAAGAATTGCTACAGGGGATGTAGTCCAATGGTGTGCCTCAGATATGGCATCGTTGAAATTTTGAGTTCGAACTCTCTTTTCTTCTCTTATTCTTCTTTGATTGAGTATATGTATAATATTTTGATTGACATTTATAGGAACATTTGAAAAAAAAAAAAATTGCATACAAAAATTGGAAGATAAGCATTAACTAGCGTTTCCGCCGTGTTCAAGCATGAGGTGCGACAAATTCATAACAGTCATGTATGACTATTGACTAATTATTGATAATTATTAATTAGATCTTTAAATTTCTCGTGGCATGTAACATGTTATGTAAATTATTATTTGACCTTACGAGTTGAATTTCTTTTTTCGAAATGAGTGTGCGACTAACATGAGTGTATAAATGAGGAAAACATTTACCATAAGGCTTTGTTTGTCTAGAAAGAATGGAGTTCGTCGTCTAAAAACAAAATTGATTCCAGTAGGGCATGATTGGTAAGCTGAAAATTAGTTGTATTTTTCAATAGATAAAATTACACTTTTGGTTATGTAACTCGGACTTTGTAACACATTTGATCTCATAGTTTTTTGCTTGATAAATATGATCCTATAATTTAATATGCTTTTACACATTTGATCCTTTTTCTGCATATTTGGTCCTACGCTCTCAAATGTGGTCCTATTTTTTCACATATTTGATCCTTTACTTATTTTTCATCCAAAATCAAAATTTTCTAGATGGTGACACGTGATGTGCTCATGAGTTTTTTTTTTTTGGCTCCCCAATAGGTAAGTTGCCTAGTATAAATTGCACTTAGATATTTTTCAGCAAAATTTATTCACTCTCACCCACCTAAAACCCCCAATTCAAAACCTTAATTTGCTATTGGACGATTTGGGAAATTTTGTTTTTGATGCCCAAATTTGAGTGAATAATAGAAAAAAAATCTAGAAATTTTATGCCCTCTGCTTTCCAAAAATAAAAAAAAATGAAAAAAAATCATATAAATACATAAATTCACTCCAAATAATATGATAGATGTTGAAAATTATACAGACATGAAAATCTTCAGAGGAATAGAGCCTCCTCCCAAAATTATCATCAGTCCACGTACATCTTAGCCTCTATGGCTGGGCACACTTGCAATTGACAAAACAACCTTCTTCCATGATTCTCCTAGTTAAAATTAATCAAAAATTGAAAAGCCCAATACTCGAAGAATGATAAAATTGATTTCGTACCTTCAATTTTTTCGTATCGTTCAAATTGTGGAGTTAGGGTTATAAAAGGGGGATAATTTCTAATATAGACATTGCAGGCCTTTTCTTTTTAACCATTGGATGCTTAAGAAAGGGCTTTCAATTCATGTATATTAACAGAATAAAAAAATTTACGTGCACATCAAGTGTCGCCACTCAGAAAATTTTGATTTTCCAAGTAAAATGAGTGAAAGACCAAATGTGTGAAAAAAGAACCACATTTGAGATCCTAGGACCAAATGTGCAAAAAAAGGGAAGGATGAAATATGTAAAGACATATAAATTATTGGACCACATTTGTAAAGCAAAAAGCCGCAAGACCAAATGTATTACAAAGCTAGAGTTATAGAACCAAAAATATAATTTTACCTTTTCAATAACTTCTTAAAAAATAACATAAAATTACTTTTCAAGGAATACGAAGGAATTTACATACATTCCTTATATTTGAAAAATAATCTATCAGGTTATAAGGCATAATCATCCTCTAATAATTGTTTGGTGTTTTTGGTTTGGTATTTTTGTTTTCTCTCTTTTTCCTCTCCTATGCTTAATCACCTCTCTCTCTCTCTCTAGCGTGATATGTTATTTCTCTTTCTTTTCTTCTTCCACTCTTCTATCATATTTTTATCTTCAACATTTAGTTTTACTTTATCTTTTTATATAGTTTTTTTTAATAAGAAAACTCAATTTTAATTTTCAATCATTTTTTTTGTTTTTCATTGTAATAAATTTAATTTTCAACGAATTTCTTTTGATTTTCGTAATATATAAAATTATAAATTTATTAAACACGTAAATTAATTATATTTTATTTTCATTTCATACATGCATAGATTGTGCTACACTCACTAGTATTATATAAAGAAGTTAAGCAAGGGAATAGAGCAAGTTTCATTTGAAATATTTGATGTAGTATGCAAGAAAATAATACAAATTCTCACTTGGATAAGTTGAAATAGTTATCCTTCCACCTATACTATTATTAACTATATTATATATTAAATGCAAGGAGTTTTGACTTTTTATTTGGTGTGTGTAATTGTGAAATTTCTAAAACGCCCTTCAACTACTTATTTCTTCTCGATTGTTTCTTTTCTCTCCAACAACATATTCTTTTTTTTTTAATTTTCTATTGTTCGCCTCTATTCCATTTTCTCTCACACATCCCTATTTTTTAAAAAAAATATTCTACTTAAATTTTTATTTATTTTTTAGTCAATAAATAATTTTATTTAAAAATAGTTTTTTAACTTCTCATAAATTTAATAAATATAAATAATAATCGTAAAGACAAATATGCTAATATAAAGACAATGTTCAACTAAATTATATCTCACATTTATTTTACAGATGCATTGAGTGTATCTGATATGCCAATATAAAGAAAATGTCAATTACAATAAGTTCCTGGCAAATTTTTATATCAGTCACTCTATTTATAATTTCTCTTTCCTATTTTTTCTATTCCCTTCCTCTTCTCGCTATGTGTTATTTTCTATTTTCCTTTCACATTTTTAATCTCTTTCTGTCTCCTCTGTTATACCATACTATTCAACATTTTTTAACTATCTTATTTAATTGCTTTTAACTATATAATTTTATTTTCTATTAATTTATTTTACTTTTCACTTATATTTATTTTAATAAATACTAAAAAAAGATCATATTAATTAATTTGATTTATCAAAATTCAAGTACGTAACTAACTATTTATGTTTTTTTCAAATACATCGCTATACTGGAAACATTTTGTGAAATTTATGTGCGAGGTCGATAAATTCCAAAAGGAAAAATGTATATACTGTAATGCAATTATTAAGGCCGATCCAAAGCAACATGAGACAAAGGGTATTAAAAATCACTATGAGTCATGTAAAAAAAAAAGAAGTCTCATCAGGTTACAACTAATCAAGCCCGGATTTTTCTTCAACCAACAAAGTGGTGGGGGGGGGGGGGGATAAGGAAGGAAATTTCTCATGTTGGAGATTTGATCAAGAAAAAACATGAGAAGCTTTGTGTAAATGGTTGATAATTGGTGAACTTCTTTTCAAAACAATTGAGAATCCGGGGTTTAAGTTGTTTATGTTTGTTACATGTCCTATGTTGTGATTCCGTCCCGAAGAATTGTAATTAAGGATATTTTTAGTGAGTGAAAGGATGAAATTGAAATTATTTATAAAAAATCACCCAGAAAAGGTTTGCATCACGACAGACACATGGGCATCAATTCAAAGGGTGAATGATATGTGTTTAACAGTACATTTTATTGATAATGATTGGAAACTTCAAAAAAGAATTTTGCTTTTTTGTCCAATTTTTGGACATAAAGTGAGGAGGTGGGTAAATGTGTTGTGGGGAAGTGTTTGCTTGATTGGGGAATTGATAATGTATTCACTGTTACAATTGATAATTAATGCTTCATCAAATGATGGTGCAATTGCATATTTAATGAAGAAAATTGATAATTGGGGTAAAGTCTTTTGGATATGGGAAATATGTGCATATGAGGTGTATTGTACATATCATAAATCTTGTTGTATAAGATGGGTTGGAGAAGAAGGAGGAGTATGAGGCTATTTCTCGAATTAGAGGTACTATTAGGTATATTAGAAACTCCCCGACTACGTACAAAAAGTTCCAAGAATGTGTTGAGCTTGAAAAGTTAGACACAAATGAGTTGTTGTGCCTATTAGGTGGAATTCCACCTATTTGATATTGGAGAGTGCAATATACCTTCGAAGGCCATTTATTATTTATACGGATATCGATCTTGCCTATGTACAGGACTTATCAAAAGCACGTTATGATGGTATTCTGAATAACGATGATTGAGAAAGGATTGAATAGTTGTGCAAGTTTTTGATACATTTTTTTTTATTCTTACTTTGTCTATTTCTGATTCATTTTATGTCATGGCAAAGAGAGAGAGTAACAATAATGCCTTCCAAACTTTTTTAATTTCAACTTCGTTGGGGAAGGGATAAGAATATGGGAGAAAAATCATATTTCAGATTTGTAGACCTCAATTTCAATATTCCTACTAGTTTTGAGGACTTTTTTTTTTCTTTTTCCACAAGGCATGGAATGTTCTCAAATTAGATGCTGTTCCATACAAGCAAGGGGGGCGTAAATTAAGAGGCAATGATTAATTAAGAAAATAATATTTGTAGAGTGAAAAGGAAAAATAAAAGCAAGGACAATAACATTTGACCATTTGAATTATGATCCTTTTTAAGCTTTATCAATTATTTTTTTTTCTTTTATATTTTACCTCCTAAATTACATGATTTTTTTACAGATTATGGCTTCATGCCTATTTCTAGTAGAGATAGTTAGCAAAAAAACCTTACAAATCACACATATTCTATTCTAATACAATGAGATAAACCCAAAAGTATATAAAAACTCATCATGTATGATATTCTTTTTTTTTTTTTTTTGGCAATTAGTTTCAATAAAACTGGTGTCGAGGTGGTAGCATATAAAAATCGTAGAGTTAAAAGGCAAAACGTAAAAAAATAAAATTTAGTAGGTAAAGTATGAAAATAACTATACAAAAAATTATTATCCCTAGAAGTAATTATTAAAAAAGAGGGGGGCGGGGGGCAAAAAAAGATAAGTAGTAACACTGCACGATTCCCGTGCCCACATATAATAAAAAGCCCGTGATCTCACAAGAAACAACATACGACGTCGTTGGATAGCCAATGGCAGCTGACGTAATTATTCACTAATCGAAGCCCATTTGCCCAAGGAAACCCCAAACCGACCCATACTCCTCTCCGAACCACGCTTCTTTTAACACGCGTCTTTAATCTCACCCGTTGAAACATCAGACATAGATCTAGACCGTCGATCCTTCTAACTCCCCCTATATATAGTGCCCTAACCTCGATACCTCGCCTTCCACGCGCATCCAAAGAACGATCTGAAAAAATACACAAAGTTACAAGGGTTGGAAACGTGAAACTAGAGATTTTAGAGAGAGAGAGAGAGAATTTGCAAAACTAGTAACAAGTTTAAAATAATACTACTATTTCCTTCAATATTCTCTGTTTTGGATCTTGGATTTTAATCTTGTGAGAGTAAAATCTCTCAAAAATCTTGTGTTTCTGTTCTTTTTTTTCCTTTTTCCGAGGGTTTGGATTTTGATTTTTGAATATATATATATATATATATATTTCTTTTTGGTAATATTTGAGTTTTGAGGATTGGGATTTGGGAAATTGAACCCCTAACGTTCGGGTAAGTTTCAAATCTGGAAACAGGTTTAATTCTCAAAAACTTGTCAAATTTTGGGGTTTTATGATCTGAGCCTTGTTTGATTCTCTCTTTGAAATCTGTTATTTGTTCAGTGTGATATAATTGAAATGAACGAGCAAGCAGCACTGATGAATCAACAACAGCAGCAGCAGCTGATGAACTTGAATCAGAATTTGATGGGTATGAGTCAAATAAACACGCAGCCTCAGCCTCAGGTAATCGATTATAACCATAATAATAAATCATCTAGAGTTAATCCGTTTGTTCCAGAAATGAATAATCTAACTAGTTTTTGCCCGCAGATGGTTCCAATGAGTCGAGGCTATGGCATGTGGCCACCACCGCCGCAGTTTCAGAACCCAAACCCTAACGCTGGGTCTATGAAACCACCGGCGTCTGGTTTTAAGAAGTCGCTGGGTCCGAGGAGCAACTGGAAGGGCAAGAAGGTGAATAAGCCCAATGATAAGAGGAGGAATGAGCAGCAGAATTCGCTGATGGTTGGCTCTAGCGCTGGTGGTGTTAACATAATTGGCGCTGGAGGCAGTGGGGGGAATCTTAATTTTAACAACTATCAGCCTCCGACGCTGAATGAATTGCAGCACCAGAATCGATTGAAGACCAGGAAGTTCTTTCCCAAGAAGAAGTTTAATAAGAACAATAATATGAATATGAACATGAATATGGGTGCTAATAATAAGTATTATAATAATAATAGGTCTGCTCCCTTTGCTCCGAGGAATACTACTTCCTTCCTGATCCGGGCGAAAAAGAGTGGTGGTATAGCTTCATTGGTTTCTCCTTCTCCAATGACGCCTGCCGTTTTGCCTACTCCTATTTTCTCTCCATCTAGGGAGGTCTTGGTTGACATGGCGAAGGAAGAGTGGGGTGTTGATGGTTATGGGTCAATGAAGGGGCTGATCAGGTTGAGGTCACCTGGCCATGAAATGGAGGCTAATGAGGATGAGGAGGAAGATGAAGGAGGTTCAAGTGAGAGTGATGTGGAGGAGCACGTCGAGGTGGAGAGGAGGCTGGACCATGATTTGAGCCGGTTTGAGATGATTTATAATCCACACAATGTTAGCGTTGGTGGGTTTGAGTATCATAATGTTTTAGAAAATCGGGTCGATGATCAGGATACTCATATTGCTCAACTGGAGGAGGAGAACCTGATTTTGAAAGAAAGATTGTTCTTGATGGAGAGGGAATTGGGGGATTTGAGGAGGAGGATGCAATTTCTTGAGAGGAGGGAAAACAGAGGGGAGGAGATTAATGAGGAGGTGGTGGAGAATGACTCTGAAAATGAAAGTGAGAGTCATGGCGAGGAAGCTCACTCAATGGAGGACAATAACGAGGAATTCGGTGAAGACAATAATGTTCACTGTGATGACAATAATGGCCACAATTCTGAAGACTTTAAAGGAGCAACTACAGAAAAGAATGTTGTGTTTGGTTTTGAAAACACAATAGAGAATAATGATGATGAGCATACTGAAACTGATAAGAATGTTAACGTTACAGATGTGGAAGGTAAAGAAGAAAATTGCAAAAATGATTTTATTGATGCAAATAAGACTGAGGACAATGAAGTCAAAGATGTAAAAGAGAATAATAATGATGAGAATAACCGTGTGGATGTGGAAGTGAAAGCTGCAGATAATGTTGATACCGAATCATTGGAACCTTTGGTGCCTGGAGGAGATACTTGCATGGAAGAAACTGAAGTCGCCAGAGAGGATGTCGCTATTTGAAGCGTTACAGAGGTTAAAGAAAGCTCAAAGATAACCATCGGGTGTGATGACTTCTAAAATTGCGCATCTGGTTAGAAATTCTTCACTTGACAAGTCTCTTAAGTCTTAAATTGAGATGATGGTTTAGTGGTTTTATTCTCAAGTTTCTCGACTTGCTTCGGAATCTCGGTGCATGGGTCCTGCTGCTTAGCTTTCTATGTATGTGCTTTCTTACTTTCTTATTCTTAGCTAATGGATGTCATTAAGTCTTCTAGATCTAGATGGATAGATGTTGATATGATTTCTTTCTTTAACATTTCTTTTGTAAAGACTTGAACATGTATTGCCCTCTGTTGTTTGTAATGAAACCCTGAGTTTTAAGTCCTTGCTCTACGCTTGTGCTAATTTTTTCCTCTCATCTGTGATTTCATCTCTTTTTAAGTTTTCATTCTTTATTTTCTGATATGGCTGATGGCTAAGCATCATTTGATGCAGCTTTGCTCTGAATATTGAAGTCTCAATGGTCTTCTAGGCAAGAGTTGTTTCATATAAGTTGATTTCCTACTCTGTCATGCTGCCACGACCTGAGCAGTATGTGTGTTGTGCAGCGTTATGGTTAGGCAGAAGGTTTGGGTTGATGATAATCATCTGGAGGGTCATTAGGGTGGGATAATGAAGACAGAGCGAAACAATGTTTTACCATTACCTTGAGTTGCTCAGGCTTTGTCTCACAATTTCTGGTCATATTTATATCTTACACTTTCCCTCTTTTCTATCTTCTTGTTTGAGCTGTTCTTTCACCCCTTCGAAGTAATATATTGGTAAATGCAAACAGATCCAATGGTGAGGATGGTGCTTCACATTTCTGTTCGAATCTTGGTCAACTTTTTCTCTGGAATATGTGAGGAAATGTGTTGTTCAATGTCTGCATCTGTAACCTTGGAAGGTTCATTATTTATATAAGTCGATACCATTCATTCAATGGAAGAACGCAATGAGGGGTTTTATTGAATTTATGTTTGTACAAATTCAGTTTTCTGATTCTTTTTTTCTCATCAAGGCGTGCTAAGCATCGACAGTCATGCAGCTTAGATGCAGATGCCACCTAGTGGGTTGACTATTTCATCTCAGTCAGTGTATGGGTGGGCAGGTTAATTGACAAGCTATCAGGTAAGTTGCTTTTTCCTCTCTATGTTTTTGCTCTGTGCGCATGCAAGTTTTGGGTTGAAAGGACCTGATACATTATATTGTTTTTCTTTGACAATCATAACGAGTTTGTTCTCTACAATTTCCGTGGTCTTTCTTTACTTAGTAAAGCTGAGACTTGTACCTTTCAAAAGTGGCTGGTCATGGACAATGCTATCAGGGTTTTGATTCCATCTACTATGTGTGGAAGGTGGTGAAGGTGAAAGATGGATGATAATAAATGGTAAGATATGCACGTGCGATGATTTCTATTTCTGTCATTCAGTATTCTTAATGGATATATATAGAAACTGATGATCGACTAGCTGGTTGGGGAACTGTAGAGCGTGATCTGACTATGAAAATAATATATACACCAATTGGAGTACTTTCATGGATCAACCTGCATGTTTTCCTAATAAGGCCATAACCTGATTATTAGACATGTTCCATGCCTTCCTCCAAGTATGTTTATATTATTTTTTCTTTGTCCCTAAGGGATGTTTTGTGTGTATGCAGGTTGTAACCTCTTTATCGATGCTTAATTTGCCCCGTTTCCCCAATGAAATGGGAGCAAGTGCTAGCTCAAAGCTGCAGTTGGTCTCCTAGGTTTCGCATGATTGGCGATATCTATAAAAACTACCTTTTAGGAGTTTGAGAGATGTTGAAATTGTGGATGATGTGCTTTGTTGTTTGATACAAGAAATTCTAGTGTATACCCCACCGAAACGTGCTACCACCATTCTACTCTTGTGAATCTATTGTTATTCTGTTCTTTTCATTTACTTATGAGTGTAAAAAAGTGTTCTCTCGTATAAACCCTTAGAAGATAATTCAAGTGGACATCAACAAAAACTGAATATATCTATTGCGGCTTTTGTTTCCGTCATGGTCGGTGGAGTTTTCTTATTTCGTTTTATTTTCAAGGCGTTTTCATTCTTTATCTTTATTGATGATGGGGTGGGGTTGGCGAATATGATGGGGCTTGCATCATCCAAGCAAGTTGTATTGTCCCAAGTCACTTGATATGACTTTGTTGTGAGCAATTAATAGGATCGCATGCAATTGTTGTTCAAAACAATAAGCCAGTTGTTCTACACTCATCCACAACTAAAGATGGATTAACTGTTCAAAACATAACTGGAATAAAAAGAGCATCTACGAGCCTTTGGCCTACTTATAGAAAAAGAAAACAGAACTCTTCCCCTAACTTGTAGATTCCAATTGTCAGCTTTGAATTTGAGACCCTTAAAAGATGGCACTATGAAAACAACTGGAAAAAGAAAAAGATAAGAGTGCATATTCTGTCGCGAGCAAATGTTATGAACTATACTGCAAGGAGAGTGAATCCCTCGAAACACTTGGGATGTGATGAGGGCATTATGTCTAGTGTTGCCAAACGAAGGCCTTGCCGCAGCAAAAGCAGATGCCGCATTCCCATGGGGCTATGGCTGGTTAAAAAGTGGCAGGAGACTGCAAATTGAAGAAGGGCACTAGTGGATTATGAATACAACCAAAAATGTAAAATAGAAAAAAGAAAAATAAAACAAGAAGAAAAAGGAGAAAAGAAAATAAAATTCTTGAGGCATAGAAACTGTGCAGGATCAAATTGGTAGACGACCACCTGGGAAAACACTCCATCAAGCAGCTGAAATCAGGGCTCCATCTCTGTACCTTATATTGTAGAAATTAGGTGCCAGTTGAGGTACTAACCATTCAGAAGGGCCAAAGCCAGTTTGGTCCATTTTCAATGCAGATAGAATAACCGCCATTGACATTGAGGAAGTATGGTAAACTGAAAGAAGCCAGTAAGCATTTTAAGCTAGAAAGGGAAGCACATTACCTCAAGGGTAGAAAGATCAATGCATGGTAAAGAGAGCAAAAAAGCAAAGTAAATTACAAATATACCAAAAACTCACATCTCATGTATCTGACTTTCGATTTCCCCATTTTTTGGCATTTTACGGGTCTTGAACAGCCATCAAATATGCACCACACAGTAACTCCTACATGATCTTAGCGCATATGGAGAAACATGCTGGCAGGATCTTTTCCATGTACTTCCAACACCATCTCAGTTCACTGCTCATCCAGGATATTGAGATATACAATGCACCAAAATGGCCTGGCATTGGAGTTTACAACATATTTCTTCCCTTCTTTGTGCAACTTCGGAGAATTCCACACACTTCTTTCCACATAAATGGATGACAGCATTCTAGCTTGTGGTTCTGAACAACACTAATTAATTGAAGGAACTCTAATTTCAGTAAGTCAACTAAACATATCATACTGGTAATACATAAGTTCATCTAGTAGGTGCATTAGAAGGATACACACTCATGAATAAAATTGAAGTCATGTAATAGAGCGATAGCAACTCACATATTCTCTGACAACCAAACAATCAACTGTCATGAAGTATAATCTGCTCTACAGGAAATGATACAACAAATTCTGTTGGATAATCATGAGATAGACTCCGGCAAGTCTTGCATATAAAATAAAATATTAAAGGATAAAAAGCCCCAATATGAAGTTCAAAGAATTCGGCAAGTCTGATGTCATGGAACCAAGGCAGTTTAACAAAGAGGGAGAAGCCTACGGCTAATGAAATCCCATGCAGGTTTAGGTTACAGTTTACACAACAAACTGAATAAGGAAGAAGGCTAGGGTACCTTCAGTGGCCATGCTTCCTTTTCTTCTGAACCTTGCTTGCTGAGAAAGAACCTACTGTATGTCGTGAATTTGCAAGCTCACAGGGAATGGCAGCACCAGACGATTTCAGAATCTCAACCAACTCAGGAAATAGTTTCTTGTTCTCCTCATTAACAAACACAATCGATGTACCCTCTTCTCCCATTCTAGAGGCCCTCCCAATCTGGTGGACATACTCTTTAATGGAATTTGGCATGTCGAACACAATAACCTGCCTCACAGACAAAAGATCAACTCCTCGGCCCAACACCCCTGTGGCCACAATCACAGTCACTTCTCCAACAAAGAATGACCTTAATGTTTCTCTTCTCTCCTTCATGGTCTTCTCTCCATGAATTGATAGAGATTTCACCCCAGTTGTCACAGTTATTGCTTCAGAAAGGAGGTCTGCCCCGAGTCTTGAACCCACAAACACTATAACCGGTGGCTTAAAATGCTGCTTGCTAGTCAATATGTCAAAAAGCTTTTGTTTCTTTTTGTTTGATTCCACCCATATTGCCAACTGTTTAACAGCCTCATTAGGTTTGTTGGGCTTTCCAACTGATATAACAGTAAGATCTTTTACCATTGAGCCTGCTACCCTCTCTACTTCCTTTGAAACTGTTGCAGAGTACATCAATACTTGGGGCTGGGATAAAGCCTGGAAAATTTGCATGACTTGCTCACGGAACCCTCTTTGGATCATGCAATCCACTTCATCAAGGACAAGAATAGATATAGATTCCAGCTCAAAATCATGCTTGGTTAAAAGATCAATGAGTCTTCCTGGAGTCCCCACAATCATTGATATACCCTGCTGGATACGATATACTTGTCCAGCCATGGCATCACCGCCAACCACTAGCGCAGTCTTAAAGGGCAAACCTTTACCAAGCAACTTTGCTTGTTCCTCCACCTGTATACAAAGCTCTCTAGTAGGTGTGAGAACCATTGCTAGTGGTTTTTGGGGGTTGTGCTTGAACTTTGTGCAGTAAGAAACTATCGGGAGCAGAAAGGAACAAGTTTTTCCAGACCCAGTTTCGGCAGAAACAAGCATGCTGTGGCCAGCCAGTGCAGATGGGATGGCCTGCATTTGGACAGGTGTTGGCATTTCATATCCTGCAGCTTCTAAATTTTGAAGGAGCTTCTGAGGAAGATTACAAGAACCAAACGACAAAATGGGTTCCAGGACATTATCTCCCCGTACAGATATTTCAAGTTTGCTCCTGAGCAGCTCAGTCTGGCTATTAGTTAGAACTCCAGCTTTATTATTTCCATCTCGAACATAGTAGCACTCATCTGCTGCCGGTAGTCTTACAGAGGGTGGTTGAGCAGATGAAGCCTGCGATTTGGCTACCCGGCTGAGAAGAGTCTTTTTACACTCAAGACTGCAAATATCATCATCAGTCTCATCACATATGTATTCACCATAGCGGCCACATATAACACACACAGGTTCTCCCGGCAAAGCTTCCCTTTGATCCCAACATCTTTCTTTGACATCATCCTCTGCAACAGAAGTTAGAAATGATAAAGATGGGCTAGCCAATGAATTCACAAGAAGATTACCCCCCCCCCCCCCCCCCAAAACAAACAAACACACACACACACCACCAAAAAAAAAATGACAGAAACCCTAAACTATCAGGGCCATATTCGCATGCCCAAATAATTGTTATGCATGAAACCAACTAGTATGTAATAGAATTGCACCTCCTCTAAGTCTTGAACAAATCAAAACAAAAAACAAAAAGATTACATTTTTTCTTCTGCATTCTTCGTGTCGAACTAAAATACGCAGCTTTTAAACTTAATTAACGCAGAATTGGGAAAAGGGTTCAAAGTAAAAATTTTACCGGGGGCTTGATTGTCATCAGGAGCAGGTATCGCCATTGATGGGTCGCTCATTTCTCCAATTTTTAACGCACTCGATGCCGCCAAAATGCACAAACTAAATCCAATAACCCCAGCAAACGACTTCGAAACTCCGACAATACAAGAAAATTGGAGCTAAATTCGATGAACAAATTGAAGACGAAACCCATACACCCGTTTATTTGCTGGGACGGGTTGAGGATTGCCAATTGGGCCTAAAGGTGGAGAATATGGCTTGCCCAGAATTGATGTCCAAATATACCCCTTTCGACAATGGATTTTTAACATGATAGTTAATTTATTTATTTGAAAAGAGACGTACTGCCTTTTTTTTTTTTTTTTAACAAAGAGGACATAAATCTCATTGTATTTTCAAAAGTTTCGTGCGTAATAGCTCAATAGTGTGTATAATTTATGAATGAAAAATTAACGATGTTACCCTTGCATATATGCCAATGATCCATTTAAATAAGTTCGTGATTATAATTATTTGGAGGTAATGATTATTAAACAGATATATATAGTTATAATAATATTAGAGGTGGCAAAATAGTTTTCAACCCGCGGATTGAACCCAACCCAAATAATTTTGGATTGGGTTGGGTCCAACAAATTTTAAAGTGGATTGAGTTGGATTTGATATGGTTGGTGTTGATATTGAGTTCTAATTGGGTTGATGATGGGTTCATATTGAATCCTAAACTGATTATCCCATAAACAAAAAAATATTTATTTTGTTATTTGATTTTAATTCATTTTAATATTTTAACACCATCTAAAGAGTATAAAAACTGATAATTTTAATTTATTTTTTTTTATTTTTGATTAAACAGACAAGAATGATGCATTGAATCCTATTAAAAACTATTTCAAACTCATCTACAATCCATTTACATAACCCACATTCAATCCATTTTCAACCAAATTCATCTCTATTTTTTGATACCCATCTTCAATCCAATCCAATATAACGTAACCCAAACCCGACCCCGACCCGTTCAGTTGACACCCCTAAATAACATTTACATTAAATGATATAAATATAAATAATTTCTCATTGTAGAAGTTTTTAAAAAAAAATTTTGAATCAATAATAGGAACAAAATATATCAGCTTAAATATAACTACATCCATTTACTTGTGGTATCAGGAAATATATGAAAGAAGAAAAGGGAAAGAAATAAAATAAAAAAGTTAGTGGACCTTTAGTGGACAGTTCTATTTATCATGTGAGGAACAAAGCCCATTATCAAATACATAAATAAATCAAAGCTAAAAAATAAGAGCGAAGGCCCATTATCGAAAAAAAAAAAATTCAATTAATAAATAATAAAAGCTTAAAAAAAGGGCCCAACCGGGTTCGAACCGGTGACCTCTTGATCTGCAGTCAAATGCTCTTCCACTGAGCTATGGACCCTTTTGGTATGCCGTCTTCATTTACATATTACTAGTACATGCACGTGCCAGCCTTCAAGGCTAAAGCTACCACCCGTGCTTAAAGTACATTCAACAAGTAGTAATATAAAAGCTACATTGGTAAAATTTCTGTATAGGTTCTTCAGCAGCATTCCAATAATCATTTCTGAAGGGGTCAATCAACACGAACGTGGATGAAAAGAATCTTGTTGTAGCCTCGACTAATTCTGATCTTCTCATCGCTATATCTGCAGCAGCATATACAAGGAGAAAATGGTGTTTTAAGTAGTTTCAACTTTTATGATATTCAATCACCAGAACAAAAGAGATTTTCTTACTGCAGTTCCAATGTAAATTTGGTTTCCATTTCTGCTGGTATCCCATATGGACCAGCCACAATTGCAGCATCATCCATGGTCACATCATATGTGTTCAAGCCAGATTTTCTTCACATGAGAGAGATGATGAGGCATCAATACCTTGTTATCAAAGTTTAGATCAAAACCATAACCGATTAGCTAAAAGATGTATGTTGTTGGTAAGTCTTGATAGCAACTTACACGTATTTCCCGGTCATGGAGAATTTGAAACCAAACAAAATATCAACCAGAAACTTAATGCCGCCGTTTGGCTTGACAATCTACGGTCATATCATGAGATTTAAGGAAATGGTTAGACCGCATACGAAATTCATGGCATGATGAAACGAAGATGACATAAAGAGTTATTATAAACAATACCTGCTTTCCCATCAAACCTTTTGCAGCATTCTCTATCCAACTCTCTGTTTCTTCCTAAACACACACACACACACACACACAAAATAACAATCACATACTGAGTCCTGTTGTCAAAATATTTTTTCCACAAACGACCACGTATATATGAGGACTACCTGTGAACTCCATATCATTAGCCACTCTCCTTCAAGAAGTTCCAATTCACCTTTAGCAGTACTTCCATTTAAGTTAATAAACTCATCAATAGCCTGTCAACGATGTTCAAAGCAAGTAAATCTCACGTAAAGTATCATTTGTTTTAGCACAAGAAAAGGCATGATCTCGTTGCAGACAAACAATCATAGAAAAATATCTCAGACCTCTCTCACTCGTTCACCATTTGAAATGGCTGATAGCAATCTTTGTCTTGGTTCAGTTTCCTTTTGCAGCACGAACGTTGTTCCCTGCACTATAGCATGGGAACTGATAGTCCTTAACCCTTACCAGACAATAGGCTGTGAAGAACTTTCAGGGACAAACTGCTAACTTCGTTAAATTAACTGCGCAAAACAAACAAACATAAGAAGTCTTGTAGACACTAACAAGCTAGTTTTTACCTTGTTCCCTCGTGATATACGAATGTTTCCCGATTGGGACAAATAAGTCGTGTCCAACCAACCCTTTGCTTCGTCTCCAAGAAGTCCAAAAGGTACAGGATATGGCACTTTGAAGGGAAGAAATTTAAAGGAAAAAGCAGCTCTGTCGAACTGGAAAAGAATCCGTTTCCCATCTTTGATCGACGCCACCGCCTACATAATCATGAAACCATAATGCATAGCGTATACAAAAGTAATAAGTTTATTATAAATAGGATTGTCATAATGGAAGCCATACCTCTACTTTCAGCTCACCAATTGCATCAGAGAACTTAACTATATTGGATACACGGGGATCATCGGTTCGAATATATACCTCCTGAAACACACTGAACGAGTCGACCCCAACAAATGTTCTCTGCATCAGCATAAAAGAATGAAATCGACCAGTGAATTAGTGACAAAAGGAAAGCTAAGCAGAACTGAGAATGCTTTGAAGGCCATTATTCTTTCTTTAATTTGAGCCTATTAGAGGAATAACATAAATTCTAACCTGAATCGGGGAAGCTGTTCCAGGTCTTGTAGTGAAACTCAGCTGCCAACGACCTTCGATCAAGCTTGAACCCGTCTGTTAATTTCAATTATTACACCAAATCTCAGCATCAACTAACGAAAGACTTTTGAACCATTCTTTTTTGTCACACTGTAATAACACAGGCTAAGGCTAACACGTAGACAGTGACTTACTGGATCAGGCACACCCTTTAAACCTTCCAATTTCTGCACTGCCTTCTCAACTTCCTGCACAAATTTAACCCTTTTTAACTACATGAAACTACTCAGATGGGTAAAAGGAAAGCCAAAAAAGAAGTTATATATAATTCCATTATCCCTCTCAGTATTTGTATCGAATACCATACTAGCATTAAATGATTACATCATGAGACAAAAACAAGAACAAAAGTGTTGGTGTACTTGGAGTTGCGGCTGCGAGGCGTAGCGGCCGCGGCCTTGGATGCCGATTAAAGCATTGATGAGTGCATTCTCTTCCTCTGTAAATGCTGCTCTTTTAGAAACTTCTTGTTGCTGGCCGACCAACGAACAGTTGACAGACATCCGGCGGATTTTCCGGCCAAAGGGTCTCGAGAGTCTTGTTCTTGGTGGGTTTAAGGGGGGATATTGTGGCCGGAATCGGAGGCCTGGTATAGCAGTTGCCAGAGTTTCCATTGGCACGCAGACAGAAATACACGCACTGAGAGTGAGAGTGCGTGTTATTTTTCTTGGAGAGAACTGGTGATCTTGAGAGTGAGACTTTTGTTTGATAGGTGAATGGTTGTGGGGTGAACATGTGGCGTTGATTCATGGGCTCTCAGGATTTTTATTTCCCTTCCCTGTTTTGTTTATTTTATCTCAAATTACGTCGTCATATATCTCCAATTTGTATTCTTAATCGATCTTATTATGTATAACCTTCAAGGGCTTCAGTCATGGTGCGCTACAAGTAGGCATATACACACAGGCCTTTTGACACTCCGAATTTTACTCTCTCTCTCTTTCTCTCTCTCTATCCATAGCTATTCTTGGGCAGATCATGCAGAAATAGAGCAGTCTTGTGACTTTAAAAGGGCCATTGACGCCATCATATTCTCTCACCCGAAAAGGCCATATAAGTATACTATATGAAAACACAGCACGAGTTTATTACTAGAGAGAGAGAGGGAGAGAGAGAGAGAGAGAGAGAGAGGTAAATTACGGACAAAGAACCATATGCAGAAATGCAGGTTGTTATGTTACAATCACAAAATAGAATTACCGACGGGGAGCTTTATTAATGGTCACAACTTCAATAAAATACAGTTCTAGCTCGTCTTTTATTCTAAATTACAACGTCACACTTAGAAAAGGACAGTTCGACTCATTGACTTGCAGGCAGAAGCAGGAAGGCCAAATCCCGAACTTGAACAGCGTTATCTGATTCTCAAGAGAGACCAATAACTCTTCCAGTGGCAGTATCAATATCTATGTCGTAAAAGCAAGGCCTCGTAGGCAAGCCAGGCATTGTACTCATTGTCCCGACTAAAGGATAGATGAAGCCCGCTCCAATGCTTGCCCTTACATCTCTGATTGGCAGAACGAAGCCACTAGGAGCTCCTTTCTCTGAAGCATTGTGCGAAAATGAGTACTGTGTCTTGGCCATGCAGATAGGCAGATTAGAAAATCCTTGTTTGCTGTACATCTCAATCTGTTTCTCTGCCTGCTCATAGTAAGCAAAAATCGATCACTCTTTTCTGGTCAGCCAGTTGGATCGGGCAGAGTTTGTTAAATTTCAATCACGTGTTATGAGTAACTAAGAATTTATTTATCAATAAGATTGAAACAAAGAATGATTTATGAAGAAGAAAAGCACAACTATAACGCTAAACATGTACCTGTTCTGAGTACTCAACACCACTTGCACCATATGACTTTGCTATTGCCTCTATTTTCTCCTTGATACTAATATCCAGCGGATATAAGAATTTCAAAGGTTGTGTAACATTCTCACAGGCTTTTTGAACTGCAAGTCCAAGCTCTATCTGAAAAACGGTAAACAAATCTTTTCAGTCCTCGAATTATAAGCCAAGTTAAATGTCTTTTGAAGTTAGGCAGATCATAAAGAGGGCAGATATACAAAGAAAAGTCAACAATCTACGCAAATAATCAATTGCAAATGAAATTGACACACAATATGAAGAAACTAGGAAACTGACCGCTCCTTTCCCTCCATGGGCATGATGAGTACAAATTACAGCATCAAAAGCTCCCGCAGACAATGCTGCGTTCCTGACTGCGTTTAGTTCAGCCTCAGAATCAGTCAAAAACTTGTTAATGGCCACCACAACATTTACACCATAAGCCTTTGTATTTGCTATATGTCTAGCCAAATTAATGCAGCCAGCTTCAACTAGAGAGACATTTTCAGTCACATAAGCACGGTCAAGAGGCTTCCCAGCAACAACCACAGGCCCTCCACCATGCATTTTGAGAGCCCTAATAGTTGCCACAATAATAGCACACTGAGGTGTCAAACCACTATATCTACACTTTATATTCAAGAACTTCTCCGTTCCAATATCAGCGCCAAAACCCGCTTCTGTTACCACAAAGCCACCGGGTCCCACAAGCTTCAGGGCAATTTTATCTGCAACTATGGATGAGTTTCCGTGGGCAATATTTGCAAAAGGACCCGCATGGACAAGTACAGGGGTACCTTCAAGAGTCTGCATCAGTGTAGGGTTAATGGCATCCTTCATCAACACAGTCAGAGCACCACCAACTCCAAGGTCATCAGCGGTGATAGGATCACCCGCTTTGCTATTTCCAATAACCATTTTGCCAAGCCGCTCCCCCATGTCGGATAGGGAAGTTGTAAGAGCTAAGACCGCCATAATTTCACTAGCAACCGAGATATCAAATCCCGTCTCTCTCACCATGCCTTTTTCATCAGGGCCCTGACCAATCGTAATTTTCCTCAAGAAACGATCATTTACATCCATCACTCTTCTCCATGTAATAGAATCGGGGTCTATATCAAGCCTGGCAAACTTCTTCATTTCTTCAGGTGTGAGCTCGTCAGGGTTGGACTTTGTTATGCCAAGTTTTTTCAAGCGCCTGAACATTATGTCACTAAAGCTCCTCTTACCTTCTTTATTTGGGGGGCATAAGCGGTTGAAAAGGGCCTTGTCTGATTGAGTTGACTCATGGAAGATTCTAGTATCAATGGCTGCAGCCAGAAGGTTATTTGCTGCAGTTATTGCATGAATATCCCCTGTCATATGAAGATTGAACTCATCCATTGGAATCACTTGGCTGTAGCCTCCACCCGCAGCACCCCCTTTGATTCCAAATGTTGGACCTTGTGATGGCTGACGAAGGCATGTCACCACCTAAGAGAATAGAACCAAATGGAGGAAGAGAGCATCAACTTTTGTTTTGGTCCAACTAAAAGTATCTCAGTGAGTGCAAAGAAGAACTACACCATCATCCCATTAAGTTGAATGGAAACATAAAGTTAACTGCAAAAGCAGGAATCTTTACTTCTTTGAATACTGCTAATTTGACAATTTACAAACCAAATCAACCTTATTAGTATACATTTGTCTTGCTCTTAAGACTGTCTCCAATATTATCCCCTTAATACCAAACAATCTCAAAATCCAATTTGTTACTTTTCTTGTTTTTATTCTAGTATAACTTTGAATGAAACCAGAGTAGAACTGATCAAAGAAGCTTATTTGAATACAAGAAAACAAATCTAAGTAGAAAAGTGATACCTTTTTGTCAAGAAAAGCCCCCAATGCTTGGCAGAGACCAACAGTAGTAGTGGACTTGCCTTCTCCAAGAGGGGTAGGAGTAATCCCACCAACCACCACATAATACCCATCTCCACTTCCTTTAAGCTCATCAAGCACCGACAACAGAACCTATTAATGCTCGATAAACATCGACATTAATCGCCCAAGATCCAGCAACACACGAAACACACGCACACACCCACTGGGCAGATCCACACATATGAACCCAATATCCAAAACCCACTTTAGAAAACCAAATTAAGCATCAAACTCACACAGACAAATACATATAAGCAAAACTATACCACTAGAAAAAGATGGGTTTTTTTTATGATTTTAAAACTGCATGTACCTTAGCCTTGTACTTCCCGTAAAGATCGTAATGTTGGGAGCTGAGATTGAGTTCTTGGGCAATCTGGGAGATGTGGAGTGGCTCGATTGAATTGGCTATGTCTATGTCCGCCGGCACCGGCGATGCCACCTCAAGCTTCCTTGTTGTCTTCCCCATCGGAATCTGAAAAAGTTGTTCGGAGATTTGAATTTCAGACAGTAGAATCTCGGTTGTGATCTGTGAAGTAGAGGAGTTGTTAGTTTATCTGTTGTCTGGTGACGTGGGTATATGGGCCGCTGTGTGTCGCAGCGTGCGCGTTGTGGACTCTGTCAGCAAATGTTTAGCTGCCAGCTATTATTAATTTTCTTCCAAAAAAAATAAAAACAAATGTGGTGTGAGAAATTATTACTAATTAAAAAGGGCAATAGAAAATAGAAATGGTGGAATTGGAGATGCGGGGTATCGATCCCCGTACCTCTCGCATGCTAAGCGAGCGCTCTACCATCTGAGCTACATCCCCGTTGGTGGTTGATGCTTAGTTTATTGTTTTAGTATATTAAACTTGAACTTAACGCCAGAAAACAGTTCTGTTGTACATTGAAGCAACAATATTTAGACGGCCCAGAAACGAATTTGAACTAGGCTTGTAAATGAGTCAAATTTGGACGAAATTTGAAACATTCAAATTCCAATCCAATAAATTTATTTTTTAAATTCGAATCTGATAAACTTATTTATAAGATTTTTCTGAAATATTTGAATCTAATCCGAATTTATTATCACTGAGTTTGATCCCAATAAAAATTCAAAACCTGATTAAAAAAGGCCGATCTGAATGATAATTAAAAAAAAATAAAATTTTAAAATCAAATTACCACTAAAAAAGATTATTTCTTATATTAAAAATAAAATTTGATAAAGTAGAAAAATATGTTAGAATATATAATAAAACTATAAATTTTTTTGTTAAAAAAGTTACTTTAAAAAATAGAAAATAATATATTATTAATTACAATTGCTTTATATATCACATTTTATTTAAACTTTTTTACTACTACTACTATATATGTAAGGTTATTAATTTAATAATAAATATCATTAAAGTTTGTGTTTGGACTTCAACGGATTCGGATTAAAGTCTGGTCGATTGGCAGGCAGCCCTAATTTGAACCATGAATAAGACTAAGATTAGGCTCACAATCCGACACCAAACGATTGGGCCCAATTCCATGTTGTAGCAGTTTCAACAAAAGAAGGGACATGGCGGCCTTATCCACGAGTTTATTGCAAATAACCCCTGTGCTATTTAAAAGTAGCCAAAAAACCTTATGTTATTTTAATTATCAAAATTAATCCTATAAAAATTAAAATTTGTCAACCGCCCCTTGATTGATGTTGACTAGAAAAAACAGGCAAAAAGTCAAAACTGTCCTTGTACTTAAATGTGAAAACTCGCCGTATTTTCAGTTTTTCCGTAACATCTTCTGAAATTACCTCTTCAATCTCTTTTTTCTTCTAAAAAAATCCTAAACCAGAAACATAGGGCGTGGTGAATTGTCGAAGTTTAGGAAGGAAATGTAATTATTTGGGCGTCGTTTAGGTATGTATTTTCTTCTTCATTCTTCACTGTTTTCGTTTGTATTTTTTGAAGATGAGAAATCTAGTGATTTTGTCATTTTTCGTTGCTGCTATGTGGAGGGTGCTGATATTTTCATGTTTATTATCTTAAATTGAGGTTGTTGGAACCTAAAAAATGATTGATTTTTGAAAGTAAAATGGTAATTTGAGTTTTATGAAGGAATATTCTAGTTTAATAACTATAAAAATGAAAAGTTTGTTCTCGATCAGGTGAAGAAATAAATTAATCTCATGTGGTTGAACATCATTCCAGTAAAATAACAAAAATAATGAATATTTGACCTAAGACATTTGATCTAATACATTCTGTTGTTTTCGTTTTTTGTTGCTTTTTTTAGGATGAATGTGTATCACGATATATATGTGAATTCTCCAACTTTGACCTATAGAGGAGGGACACAACACATTTATGAGAGGGTTAATTTGGATTATCTAATGATGGATGACTTGTATGATTTTTACAAAGATGGTGATGGCAAGAAAATCAATGCGGACTTCTACTATTTATGTCCTGGAAAAACTATTGAAGATGGACTAAGGCATGTCTATAGTGACAGGCTCATTCATGAAATTTAAAATATCCACTCATACCATTCAAAGATTACAATGTATGCTATCGACTTAGATGATCCTTTGCAAAAAAATTACATTACATCCTTGAAAACCCTTAGAAACCCTCCTACAATAACCTAGTATTAGATTAATTCTTCAACAACAATAGAAACACTACCACTAACAAAGCTGCACAAAGCACCCACAATACTTGCACAATATCTTGATTTGTGGACATTGAGTTGGTTGAAGAATTTCTACAGAAGACCTTGAACCTACTTCATCCTCGTCGAAGTCTCCAAAATCTTCTTCCATATGGGAATCATAAATTAGCTCACCTGACGGAAGCCAATTCGCTTGCAATGGTTTCACCCAACGAAAAAAGTTGCATCTGTACTTTGAACAACAATAGTACAACCTACCTTTCAAGGGTTTGATTCTACAACCCGAATGGAAGCTTGCCATCTGCAATTGCAACTTAGAGTGAGACCATAACGAATTTCAAGTTCATGATTCGAGCTCCTTCTACCCCTCCAAGAATTCGAAGAAGAGGGCATTTTTTTCACTTCACAGAGGTTGAAAGAGGAAATCTGTCTAAAGCTACTTATAGTGGGTGAAGATGACAATAGATAAAAAATAAATCAGCCATTAAAAGGGATATATTTGTTATTATAGAGGGTAAAAATACAAAAATCTTCACAGAAAATGCGTGTTACATCTACTTCCCAGCAAAAAAGTTTATTTGGCCAATATTTTAATTATCACAGGGTTTATTTTGCTAATAAAATTTTTATAGGATTTTATTTGACAATTAGACATTACACAGGCAGGCACCGTGCAAAAAACCCCCTTATCTACTGCCGTCGTCTCCATAAGTAAATGCAAAATACAAACGCAAAACAATGCTAGGATTATGCATGACATGAAGATAGACAAAACTATCTTACTTAGCTGACCGACAAATTATAAGGGGCACGTATTTATTACAGCATACATAGTGATGCATTCTCTGAAAACAATCATTCTGTTAGTTAGCCAGCAAACTACCTGCCCTACCATTCTACAGATCGTCAAACATATCTTCCATTGATCAGTTCCACTATACAGTCATCGCTGGGGAACACAATTTCTATACCATTCTTTTTGCTCAACGCCTCATACTCTCACCCACTCGTACCGTCCGGGAAGAGGTAAGTCATTCATGATGTCGAAATTATACCTGCAAATGTAACATCATCGCCCGGTTAATCAGCTAAATTACAGTCTAACCATTTAAGATCCAACAATGAGTATAATCATGACTTTTCTTGCCAGTTAAAACTAGAAGAAAATGAAGTTCCATACTTTTCTATAAAAAGGTCTTGCTGTGATTGCTCTTCACGGGCGAAAAATTCCTCCAATTCACGCGGGGTCGGAACATTAACGAGAGCCCTGGTCCTTTGACTGGTGGAACTTGAGCAAGTCTTCTTTGTTGTAGAACCAGGTGTAGAGATGGTGTCGCTAGTCCCGATTAAACTACATGGCGTGCTTTCCCGAGTGCTCCTGCAAGAAATCCAAAACAGATCAACAATATACTGATATTTTCTCAACTGGGCATCGCGCTCCATCATGTACAAAGGTCCACATGCAGATAAAACAGAAACACCATATTGGTAAAGCGGTAAATCTAGATACTTGATAATGGGGTAGAAAAGCTATCCTGGGCATTTCTAATCTTGCTGCGGTCCCATGAAGAAGAAATCACACCAATCTAGGAAAAGAAAGAAGTTGATAAAAAATGTGGAGGAGATTCTAAAGAACTAGATCCCCAACTATAATTTTCACTAAAGCTAATCTAGGCAAGATTTTCAATTAAAATAATGTTTCTGGTTATTGCCCTGTCTTGTGCAAAGTCAACAAAAATGCAACAGAAGGAACTAAGCTCTACTGATAATAGTACTGTGGAAAAGCTAATAATAACCGGATAAAGGGAAATTCTAGCCCAGACCCGGCTCGGCCGAACTAGTGCTAATCATGTGGCGAATGTTTTACACTTGCCCTATGAATGGTCGATAATTTAGGGAGAGTGACCAATCACTTGACAAGTGCAATATACTTGCCATATGATTTGTTGGGTTCGGCCAAGCGAGGTTCGGGTTAGAATTTTCCCCGGATAAAACCTTTTATTTCAATATGGTGTTTCATCTCGTATTTCAAAATACACATTCATGCTATGAGAATAAAATTATTTCCTTAATTAGACACTTGGCCTGATGGAATATGAAATGAAATACGGTTTGAAATAGAGTATTTTAAATGATTATAACACCCATTTTCAGATTTAAATATCATTCTCTGATTCAAACAACAAATATTTTCTATTATAAGAATTTCACAACTAAGCATAATTCATGCTTCCTTTTCATCTGTTCTGCAACAGTATGGAAACTATAGAAGCAAATGCATAGAACCGTCGGTGTAGGGGAAAAAAGATAAAGAAAACCATCGAACAACAATAATTGTGGGGTTAGGTGTGTGAGTGTTAGTGTGTGCTATCAGTTATACATATACAAGGTAAGTGGGGCTGCCAGTGATGTCGAAGCCAAATAATGTTTTATTTCAATAAAGAACGATCCAGTCACAACCGCTGCTTATCTTTTTGTGAAAGCAATTTGACACAGTTGCTATCTCTCTCTCTCTCTCTCTCTCACACACACACACACACACACACACACAACTCTTTAACAAAATGCACAAAACTAATTACTAACCCATGTAGAGCTTTACAGACACTATAAGAATGAAAAGTCTATTACAATAAATACCCCGCTTCTCAGGTAACAGAGAGATAATTGCTTCAAGAATGAAATGTAAAAATAACAACCTGAAAACTGTAAGGCTTTCTCCAACTGAAAACCCAAAACGAATTGAATTGAGTGTCCATTTTAGTATTACGAGAGTAAAGACAGAAGAAAAAGTCATAATCTTTGTCCTCAAATTAAAAACCGAGAATTAAAGATGTACTTTTTTAACATTACTCAGCCTGCAAGAATAGCTACAAAGAAGAAACTTTGGGGAAAACAGATTAAAGAGAGAAGCTCAAAGTACTGATCGAAAACAAAAAATTTGAAACAAGGTCAAAGGCCTAACAAAAGAACACTGTACTTTAGATGCAGGTAAAAAGAGGCTTCTCAAAGAGCTCTTTCAAAGAAAAATGGCAACACGAAAGTCCCAATGGCTATGACTGCTTTATCCCATCCCCCCACCCCCCACCCGGGGGCCAAAAAAAAGACAGAGAGAGAGAGAGAAAGAGCTAGTAACTATTGCCCCAAATTTTCAACAAGAAAAGATAACCATTTTTATGAAAAACAAAAATTACTATATACCAAAAAAGCAGAGGTAAGTAGGTCCCTTTGCTTTTCTTTTGCTAACTACCATATCACACATTTACTAAGGAACCAGAAATCTTAAATGCAAAAAGAAAGAAATGAACAGGACATGCAACCGTCCTCCTCAAACTATTCAGGAAAAATTAAAAAAAAAAAGGAAAAAGAAAGAAAGAAAAAGGCGGGAAGAGGAAAAATATAGAACTTTTTCAGAATCAATTCATCAAACCAGTGAAATATTCGAGCGATTTAATTCAATAATATGTAAAACCAAAATAAAAAAATAATTAAACATCACATTGGTGAATATACCTTTCCCTAGCTTCGCAGTCCAAATTATTTTCCCCGAAAGAGGCTTCAATTCCCAAATTCTGCGCTTCAACTGAACCCGAAACAAAATCAGTCCGCAAAAGCTCTTCGACGTTGCTAGTTTCCAGGTCTTCTTTTCCACTGCATCCGCAGGTTTGTCGAACTTTTCGCGAGCTCTGTAGCTGCAGGGGTTTCACGAGGCGCCGCGAGCGGAGCTCGAGGTAACACGAGTCAGGCTTTGGCGGCGGAGGAGCGGGCACGTCGGCGGAGGTTTGTAGGCGCTGGAGTGCTAGGGTTTTGGCGCGGGTACGCACGCCGAGGGAAGACTGCGAGACATCCATGACGGCGACGTCGCCGGCGAGTTTTGATTTCCTCATGTATTTCCCCATTTTCTTCAGCTTGGTTGTTGTACTCTCTGTGTTCGTTGAAATGTGTGAGGGAACTGTGTGTTTCTGAGAGTTTATCAAGCACAGGTGCTTCCGTATTCTAGAGAGAGAAACCGACGGAGGGGAGAGAGAGGGAGGTTAAAAGGGCATTAAATTGTGTTTTTGTATTTGGGGGTGGGGGAAATGGGCGCGGGTAGGGATGAACTATCAATCGACTGCTTTAAGGGTTCACTTTTCATTTTTTTCAACAAATGGCCATCATGCAGTCCTTGGAATTTTGGATGCATCAAGATACTTTGCAGAGTACAAATTTGCACCCCAATTCTCCAAGTTATCATACACAATGGCCCATGAATTTTAACTTTTCTCCTTTTTTTCCATTTTTTTTTTGGGTTGGGGCGGGGGGGGGGGGGGGGGGGGGGGCATGGGGTTTTACAAATGAAAAAAGGAACGAAACAAAACCTTTGTCTCTTACTACTACACCTTATGTTCAAGCTTTTGTATTCAGTCGTGAAAATGTCAAATACTTGAACAAGCAAAGCAAATACTAATTTTGTGGGTAGAGTCGACTACAAAATTATTAATTATTGGAATCAAAGGTTAATAATTAATAGAGAAAATTACGTTTACCTCTCCTGAGGTATGCCTTATTTACAAAAAATACCCCGACGTTTGGAAAATTACAATTGCCCCCTGAATTAAAGGGGTAATTACAATTCACACCAAAAAATCACTTAACTTCCAAAAATACCCTTCAATGAAATTTGACTATATTGAAATGACTATTTTGCCCTTGTGAGGGTTTTTTGTTCTCTTATATATATATATTTAAATATTTTTTTAAAAATTAAATCTTATAATCCTATATATTTTATTTTTATAAATATAAAAAATTACAATATATATTATATATATAATTAAAAAAATTCTTAATTTCTTTTTTTTTCCACTCTTTCCTTTCTTTTCTTTCTCCTTTTTCCTTCTTCTCCACCTCCGCCGCTCGCCGCAGCCCGCCGTCGCCGCCCGCAGCCGCCGCTCACCTCCAGCCCAGAAATCGTTGGGGGAGCGGGTGGGGGGGAAAGGATGGGGGGAGAGAGAGAGAGGGAGGGGGAGAGAGAGAGGGATCGAGAGAGATGGGGGGTGAGAGAGAGAGAGGGAGGGCCTCCGCCCATCGCCGCCGCCGCTCGTCCGCCGTCACCTCCAGATCTGCAATCGTTGGGGGAGGGCGAGGGCCGGGGGGAGGGAGGGATGGGGGAGAGAGAGAAAGAGAGAGAGGGACGGCCTCCCCCCGCCGCCGCCGCAGCTCGTTCGCCATAGCCCGCCGTCCGCCGTCTCCTCTAGCCTTGCAACCGTTGGGGGAGGAGGAGGAGGAGGAGGAGGAGGAGGGGGAGGGCCGGGGGTAGGGAGGGATGAGGGGAGGGGGGGGAGAGAGAGAGAGAGAGAGAGAGAGGGATGGGGGAGAGAGAGAGATATCGAGAGGGAGGCGGCCGCCACTTGTCCGCCGTCGCCCGCCGTCGCTGCAACCGTTGGGGGAGGGGGAGGGGGAGGGGCAGGGGGAGGCGTGGGGGAGGGAGGGATGGGGGTGGGGGGGGGGAGAGAGAGAGAGAGAGAGAAAACCAATTCAAATTTTTTTTATAGGCTAATAAAGATAAAGAGAAAACATAAAATTAAAGAAAAAAGTGACAAAAAAGAAAAAAAAAGAAAAAAAAAAGATGAAGAAAGGGTATTTTGGGGTTTTTATTTTATTTATTTATTTATTTATTTTGTTTAAATTATTTGAGGGTATTTTTGGAAGTTTAGTGGTTTTTTGGTGTGAATTGTAATTACCCCTTTAATTCAGGGGAGCAATTGTAATTTTCCAAATATCGTGGTGTTTTTTGTAAATAAGACATACTTCAGGGGAGGTAAACGTAATTCGCCCTAATTAATAAATAAAATTCTTAGAATTCAAGAAAACTTTTAATTATTTATGATTCTAATTCACACATGAAAGTGTTCTCTAATTTCAACCCTAGGCACCATAATTAGGCTCTTCTTTTCACTTTCTGATTATGATATTTCAATAAAGTAATTATTATTTCATACTTTGAAAATTGGTCAATTATACATTTTTAGAATTTAAATATAGGCTTAAAAGGGCATATTATATTCTACTCATTATTATTAATAAAATACTATGTATAACTAGTTAAAACAAAAGTGGGGGTCATCTGACTCCACTCCTCCTCAAATAGTGTCGCCCTTGCAATTGTAGTCGTCTTAAATCCTTACACATTGCAGAAAATTAATTGGAGGAGATATATCAAGCTAATCATTAATTTAAACTTCAAAATTTTGAATTCATAAATTAATGAAATTAATTTTGGAGAACAATTAAGAAAACCAATTAAAATTTACACTCAAATGTCAACAAATTAATAATTTTTTATTTTTCTTGCACGCAAACATAGAAAAATTTGTGTTTGCTCTCCCCTAATTAACGATTTCTATTTCATAACAATATCGCAAAATAGCCAATGTAAACATCACCCTTTGTTAATGAAGTGTTGGTCAAGTAGTTAAGATATTTAAGATTAAAGCCAAAAAAACTCTATAAGTACATGTTCGTATTTATCTCAATCTAGAAATTTGTTGGGTATTGACGATTGTTGATGCATGTACTCAATTATTGATTGAATTATCAAATAATGATATAATTTACATTTCTACATAAAAGAAAGGGAGAAAAACATCAATTCATTCAATAAAATGAAAATTACAAGATGGAATAAATTAAGTTATTGGAAAGATATGAAGCTTATAATAGCGAAATTAATTATTAATAATCATAGCAACAATTTGTTAATTCAGAGGACTGTTCAAGATCTCATGATGATTATATATTCCAACAAAATAAAATAAGATGGGTACTAATTTATGGTCTATCTATAAAGCAGCAACATCGGTTCTTTTGAATAAGCGAATCGCAACAACCTCCAATATCATATCCCAGTCCAATGCATTTTTGGTCGCAACTTTGAGGACTATCACATGGCCCTACTATGATACTTTGCAACTTTTTTACCCCTGTCATGCATCAATCAAATTATTATCACATGTAATTGTAAAACAGATAGAGAGTGAGATAATTATATCACTAGACTAACTCTATATAATAACAATAATATTTTTTTTTGAATTGACATTACTAATCAGCAAAAACATGCATGAAAAGGTCTTTTATGATAACAAATATTTTTATAGAAGTAAAAGAAAATAGTCGATAAGGTCTTGCCTCATTAAGATAGTGGAAATCTCATAATGTTTAGATTGCAGGTTTAAGTTCTGATATGCTAAGTGGATTCTATTGTATAATAGTTTTTTAGTATTTTTTTTAATATTTTTGACATTTGGTGATCATTGACTATATTAGTTTGTTCTTCATTTGGCAATATTAATTAATTGATGGATTGTAATAAATCATTTTTTATCAAATAAAGAAATAAAAACAAAAAACATCTATTTCTTACTTATTTTCTAAAATTTATTTTTCAAAAAAAATCCAAAATTAATTATAATAGATACAAGGATAAACTGAGTACCTGAAGTTTCTTCACAAGAAACAAAGTTTAAGAACAAAGCTTTGCAAACAAAGCAAATTAGTAGAGATTTTGAAACATTAGAAGCCATTCTTGACATCATTTGTGCCCTGAGAACCTGTTTTTATCCTCTATTTATATATATATATATATTGCACAAATCTGCATTAATATTTGTATCTTTATTTGCAATCAATGTCTATTTATATAATAAGATTGTGCTTTCTCAAGTGTTGTCATAATCTTTAATTAAATTTGCTTCACATGTAAGCTATATATGTTGGAATTTTATTTCTAGTTGAACTTTTATTAATTGAATAATTTATTTTCCAATAAAATTTTCAATAAAATAAAACGGACTAAATTAATACAGCTAATGGTACTTGATTTATAAGGCTTGATTTATTCACTCGCTATCGTTAGGCCTTGATTTTGGCATACGTGGTTTGGTAGCTAGTGTAGGCTCATCCTGTGAAGCTCGATTGTAATGGAGAGCTCTCTATGATTCTATTTATGAGTGGCTAGCAAGTTAGGTCTTCTTTCTACTCTGTGTCTTTTGATAACTGTTTTTCACATTAAAAGCTGTCAAATTCGTTGTACAGAAGGAGAGTTAGATCTTGGCTAAATAATCACCAATCCGACTTAATGGTTGATTCAGGTATGACGAATTATTTAAATATATGGTGTTCTAAATTCTAAGTTTATGATATTGGCATAGGCGGAGCCTCATGAATAATAGTGGGATCTAATGACTCTACTAAAATTTGAAAAATCCTTTAATCATGTATTGAAATGAAAGAAAAATTCTAACTTTTAATTTTTTTCATCTTTTTGGACCCCCACTAAAAAAATTGAAATTTATTATGTAGTGGGGTCCAAATTAAACATCAAACCATCAATTTCCAACACAAAAGAAGTTCATTTCAATCTTTTTAATCCATTAGGAATGGATTTATATTTAGGTGAATGTATAAGCATAAAAGAGGCCCACTCCATTCCTTTTATTTTTCTCCATCTATTTATTTCATACAAGCTTTACATACAATCTAGAATGAAAACAAAAAACACTCTCACAAAAAATATGAAATTTTTTCATAAGTTTTTGTGATATTTTTAAGAAAAGTATTAAATACTTGTTAGTTTAATATTATAGCTATGATTTAGGTTTTAAGCATAAAAAATAAATTTCTACATTGGTTCATTAAATATGAAGACGGTGCATTTCATTTTGAGTATGTGTTATTAGTTAATTTATGATGGATTTATCTTATCCATATATTTAATATATTTCAAATGAGACAATCATGAAGTAGCTTCAGTTTATGAAATCCTGACGTGGATAGTTGTGAAAAAATATCGACAGATTTTTTTTGATAGAATTTTTAGTTATAATTATTCCTCTTAAATTTCACATAATAAATTTATAATTGTACTTGAATTGTGTTTAATACATTTAATATCATACTTTCTATGAGATAAGGACCCCGCTGAACATTTTTTTCTAGCTCCATCGCAAGTCATCTTGGATAAATTAAAATATTTCTACACCAGGAATCAAAGCCATACATATATGGATTTAGAACCCTAATTCTTATTATATTTATTTCATGGCCACATTGAGGTTCAAAGATGGCCAAAAGATAATTTTTTTTTGTAGCTATAGTAGTTATCCCAACCATCCGTAGATGCTCCTCATCAAGCCTAACAAAGTCCCTCAATCAATTTTATAATTCCAATAACTTGAGCGAAGTAATTTCATTTTATACCACCACAATCACCATTGGGCATCACATTTATAATCCGACATTACTGCTACTTTGTTTTTTTTTTTCCTGAAATTGATTTCATATATAATTTCTACATCGTGAACGTTTCAAGACCAAGTGAATCTTGTCTTGAAAACCCATCGAAAGAACAACATGTGGTTACATCCCATCTTGATGATTAACGACTTTTGTAATTTGATCCATACCTTTAAGAGTATTTGTAATTTTTAAACCCACGTGAAATAATTTATAATTATACTATACCTCAAGAGGTGTAAATGTAATTTGTCCTTAATTATTGATCAATCAAATAGTTTTTCCTCATATATAGCTGAGGGAACCCTTGGTCCAATGAGTTTAAGTACCACAAATGGTGGGTATTAGTAGTTGAATAGCAATATTTATTTATCTTTACCATTGCCTGGGACATTTTTGTGTCATCTTCATTTGTTCCGTGTAGTAATTGGTTTAAATTCACTAATTTTTATAACATTGTTCCTTTTCAAGAGTATTTTAATGTATCCAATCTAGGACTTTTGTCCTTCTTTAATGCATAATATTTTATCTATGTATATATAAACAAAAAACATATTTATTTATTTTTTTCTTGCTTGAATGGGCGCAATTGGTTGGTATATATGTAATAAATCAAATTTTGTCAAAAAAAAAAGAAAAACCTTTTACTTATATATATATATATATATTCATGAATAATATTAGATATTATAACAACTCTAAATATTCACATGTATTATGTCATATTGAATCATTTAGCATATTGAATTGAGCACGCACGTCAATTAAACCAATATATGAATTTGAATTTTCTATTCAAAATAATGTAAACAGTAAAGTGATATTATTGGAGGCCTTTGGTGGTAAGCCATCGAATGCAAAATTACAGTGGTAAGCCCTCAAATTGAATTAACATTAATTTAAAAGTCCGGTGGTACATGTTGCATGGTGTTTAATGCAAAATATCAAAATGTCATGAAAAAAAAAATACTCTAATTAATATATCGTTTCATTCACAATTATGCAGGGACAATTCCAAAATTGTTAATTATTCGGGTCAAAAGTTAATTATTAACAAACATAAATTTATGAATTCAAGAACACTTTAAATTGCTTATGATTTTAATTTCAACCCTAGAGGCACCATTAATTAGGCTTTTCTTTTCACTTTTTGATTATGAAATTTTAATAAAGTAACTATTATTTTGTACTCTGAAAATGGGTAAATTATATGTTTCTAGAATTTTAATACGGGTCAAAAGGTCATATTCTATTATATTAATTATTATTTTATATAAAATATTATGTATAACTACTAAAAAAAATTAAGTGGAGCTCATATGAACCCCCTCCTCCTCAAGTACAGTCACCCTCGTCCGTCAGCATAGCACCACCAAGGACCGAATATAAATCATAGTACTTGTCATTGGTCCACATCTAAATCGAAAAGCATACAACTAATAATATTTGTAAGTCATACGTAGAGAAAACTTGAATTCAAGACCTATAATTATCAGAACACTTAAGAGTAAGTTTGAAAACGAAATCGGATTAAGTTGAACAATAATGACTGTTTGAGGTTAACTTAATTAGAATTTCTGATGCAACTTGAATTTAAATTTTTATTGACGTGCGAAAATTAAATCCAAACGGAACTTTTAATTAAATTGAGCAACAACGAACTCGGTCAACTCTTTTTAGTATATTTAACCTGTTCATTTTTTTTAGCTTAAAGAATGATATGAAATATCAAGTTCAATTGATATGTGAAAAATCATAACTCAAAGGATATTTTATTAATAATATTAGAAAAATTAATTCCGTTGATTGGCTCTTTTGTCTTTTTTTATACATGTCAATTATTTATATCAATATTTTCCAATAACACTCAAATTAAATTATACATTGCTAATTTAGTAGATTAATACTCATATTTTTAAAACTTGAACTCATAACCTTGTGTCGTGACTTTTTTCCTTTCTCACTATTTATAGAAATCGGAGACGGATGGGCCGGACTAGGGTTAGACCGGCCCAGCCTCTTTGTTCGTACAGAGGATATTCCTCGACACGTGCTGTGGATGTATCGGGTACAACCGTTGTCAAAGACGATTATTTTTAGAACCACCTCGAAGATAAGAGGGAGACCACCGGAGGAGAATGAATCTGTTCGTCGGAGAGCTCCCCCGTGAGGTCCATGAAGGCACTCATCCAAGTTGGGCGAGATGGGATCCATGAATAGGAAAAGCCCTCCTCGAACCGTGTTGGCATGTGGAGTTTTAGAAATAGGTGATGCGTGTGGTCTTCGAGCCATATGGCATCCCGTCATTGGTTGTAGGCCTTGAACTGGTACCGATTTGGCATAATTGGATTCCATCGTGTCACAAAAAGTCGTCAATTATCCAAAAAAAAAAATAAAAAAAATCAAGAGATCGTCGGCTTTGTCGACCCTTGTCAGTTGAGTTGGATGATATGCGACCATTGTGTCCACAAATTGTTTGTGATTCACAAAAGACCGTTAAACCTAGTTTTCCGCACTCAAATTGAAGTTTGGTGAAGTGTCAAAAAATAACAGTTTTGCACAATCAAGGTCACTTTATTGAGTATTTGAGTAGGCACCGACGACATCCAATTATTATTATTATTTTTTAATTGACATCCTGTTATGTCTAAAATATGCAGGAGTTCTTCCGGTCGCGGGCATTACATCCTCCATTTTCCAATCAAAAAAAAAAAAAAAAAAGAAAGGAAGCGAGCCTATTTGGCCCCTATGATGTAACCTATAAAGTAACCTTATGGAAACTTGCAAAATATTTTCAATGATACGAAAAATTCTTATATGAATCCATTTGATGTGGTATAATTTCTACAAGAAATTCGATCTCTTTTCTCGAAACGAGCTCCTTTTTATTCTCCTATCGATTCCCGTCGAATTCTCCCGATCGAATTGTCTAACACTGTCCGGCTCCACTAGCTCCTCTCCCCGTCGATCCGGGTAGGTCGTTATCTCTCTCGGTTCGAAACCAGCTCCTCAACTCTTTTGGTCGACACCATTATCGACCTGGACCATGTCGGGTCCAACGGATCGCTGCTGGCATTAAATGTTCCGTCAGACGAGATATGGGGGAGCCACCTAATCCCATACTTTATTAATAGAACGCCAGCTAGCGCCTATGTACCCTACCCCTAGGTCTACGGGTTGCCCACGTCGGTCCTCAACAACCTGCTTGGCCCAGTGGGCCCACAGGAGTGCGGTCTATCTGAACACAGTATAAATACCCCCTGCATTTATGGTAAGAGATATGCATTAATTACAGACAGTACCCTTACTCTGTTCGAATCTCCTCAAAACCGATCCACTGACTTAAGCATCAGAGGGTCTTAGCCGAGACCCATCTCGGCTAGCTCACGTTGCCATTTCCCTTGTTGCAGGACCAACTTCCCGTTCGAATATCATTGCTCATCCACCCGACCTGAGGAACTCACCGAGGTCGATCAGCCCCGAATCCGACCCGCATCACTATTGTATAGGCTCTATTCATGTATTCTGCAATTTAAATTCAATAATATATTATATGTATTTTATAAAATAAAAATTAATATATAACACGTTGTTGATTTTGAATCGCATGGTACATACACTTGACTCACGAAAGAATTTCCTCAATCATACTAATGTTGCTAATGTTTAGAAGAATTTTTGACGCAAATATGTGTGTGTGTATATATATATATTATATTGACAAAGAACTGAGGGAAAAATTGAATTCTTTATAAACTTGATCTATAAATTCAAGTACATTGATTAAATATCTTTTGTGGGCATATTGTTCATAATTTAGTTTAACGATGGTTTAGAAATAACTCTCGCATCCAATTAGCTCGCAGGTCACAAACTTAAAAAATTTCGTTTGAGGGATAAGGTCATATTTTCATAGGATTAGAAGCAACTCTTGCGTCCAACCGCCTATTTCTTGATCCGACCCTATCTATATTTATAGGATTTTTATCATGAGATATTCATGGGTTATCTCTAATTAAATCGAAAAACCCTGTGAAATAAAAATTAATATAGAAGACCTCATGTAATATGAAAACTATTAACAAAAACCCTCAATCGATAGTGTATATTACACGTGCCAACTATGCATATATGCTAGTGTTTTATGCTCATGAATTTACCGTTTTAGCCTTAGTTTAAAATAATAGTTAGTGTAATAACCCCTTATGTTTTAAATAATTATCAACGAAAACCCTACATCAAAATTAATTTTTGCTATAATAACCCTATGTGTTAAATAATTATCAACGAAAACCCTACATTAGAATTAATTTTTGTGTAAGCAATACAATTTTCAAGACACAATATATACAATTAAGTAGGTTTTTTTGTTCCAATTTACAATCTTATTGGTATTGTAGTAATATATGCATTGAAATTATGGTTTAACTTAAAGTTTTTGACATTTTTAAAAATATCATATAATACCCTTAAGTGTACAATATTATTATGTATATCATGAGGTGTTTTAAATAAATTTTTTTAACACATGATTTTTTATGATAATTAGAAATAATACAGGGGTTTCTATAAATTTAACTCTTCTAAAATGACAAAATATTGGTATTCTTGAATTATTTAACAAGGGGTAAATTTGGAAATTTCTAGTGAAATCTTTTAAAAAAAGGGTCTCAAGGGGCGGCGTGTTAATTTTTAGAAATATGAGGGGTTTTAAAGAAATTTTTTTAACATAGAGTTTTTTCTTATCATAATTAGAAATAATATAGGGGTTTCTATAAATTTAACTCTATATTTATATATACATAGATTATACCGAAAATAAGAAAAATTCTTACCCAAACCCGGCTTGGCCGCACCCAACTAATCATATAACAAGTGTTAATATACTTGTCTTGTGATTGGTCACTCTCTCTAAACTGTACACCAATCACACGGCAAGTGTAAAATACTCATCACCTGATTAGTCAGGGTGTGGCCGAATCCAGTGCGGATAAGAATTTCCCCGACAATAGTTGAGACAAGATCACACAAATCCTATTTTCTCGTGATAATATAATTTCGAATCTCGAATTATATTACTCCACAACCTTAAAAGCGATAATAATGTACTGTACTCTTTCTTTCCCACACACTTAATTGTTAAACTCTCATCATTCACAAATCATCTTACGTGTGTGTATATATATATATATATATATATATGCATACATGAATATAGACACATAGTAAGATCTTCTCTCCTGCAATGCCCATATTCAAGAATCACTAGCAGGTTAAGGTTTAGGCCCATGCTACATAATACATCCATGTGTATCTACTGAAATACGTACATTTTTCTCGGAATTTTTTCAAAATTGACTCAAAAAGGTGTAGTGTTTAAAAATTTAACATGAAAAGAAGATGCTTTAAAAAACTAACCTAACTCGCCAACAAATATGGCGAGTTTATTAAAATATTAATAAATTTTGAAATAATTTATTATATTTTGTCAGGAAAAAAAAAATTAAAATATTAAAAATCGCCAAGGAATATGGCGAGTTTCTGCGACAATAATAATATTAAATTTAACGTGTATATCTTTCTGACGAGAAGCGTACGAATTTAAAAAAAAAAATTTAAAATAAACTCGCCGTGAGACTTGGCGAATTTCGGAAAAAAAATTGAAAAATCAAATTTAATGTGATCAAATTTCTGATGCTTGAATTTAAAAAAAAAAATTTAAATAAAACTCGTCGTACGTCACGGCGAGTTTTGAAAAAAAATGAAAAAATCAAATTTAATTTGTAAAAGTGTCTGACGGGTACCGTACTTGAATTTTAAAAAAAAATTAAAATAAAGTCGCCGTGAGTCTTGGCGAATTTCGGAAAAAAAAATTGAAAAATCAAATTTAATGTGATCAAATTTCTGATGCTTGAATTTAAAAAAAACTCGCCGTACGTCACGGCGAGTTTTGAAAAAAAATGAAAAAATCAAATTTAATTTGTAAAAGTTTCTGACGAGTACCGTACTTGAATTTAAAAAAAAAATTTAAATTCGCCACAGGACATGGGGAATTTTCGTAAATTTTTTTTTCTTTTGGTAAAAGAAAATTTTTCGGTTTTCCATAAAACCGAAAATTAAAAAAAAAAAATTTAAAATTCGCCACAGTACATGGCGAATTTAAAGATTTTTTTTTTTGGTAAAAGAAATTTTTTCGGTTTTCCACAAAACCGAAAATTCAAAAATTTTTTTTTTTTAAATTCGCCACAGTACATGGCGAATTTAATGAATTTTTTTTTTTTGGTAAAAGAAAATTTTTCGGTTTTTTCCAGAAAATCGAAAATTCAAAAAAAATTTTTTTTGAATTTTTTTTTTTTCAGAATATATATATATTTTTTGGTTTACGAAAATTTCCAAAAAAAAAGAGTTTACTAATATACATACTTAATGAAAAAACCAAACAAAAATTTAAAAAAAATCTAAAATTATCAGTTTCTCATTTATTTTTGACAATTTTTTTTTCCGGTTAAGCATTTTGTTTTTCTATAAAAACCTATAATTTTCGAAAATAAAAAACATTAAAAGGTCCCAACACTATTGGACACCAACAATTTTCCCAACAATATAATTCACCATTTTCAACAACATACTCATCGTATAATGTATGCAATATACAACAAAAAAATTCTACCTCAAACATACAACATACAACATAATGTATAAAAAATAACAATATACAACAAAAAAATT
Organism: Petrea volubilis; assembly: GCA_026212405.1. Classification (NCBI taxonomy): domain Eukaryota; kingdom Viridiplantae; phylum Streptophyta; class Magnoliopsida; order Lamiales; family Verbenaceae; genus Petrea; species Petrea volubilis. The sequence continues at coordinate 17,194,831 of CM047886.1, forward strand.
CTACCTCAACAAAAAAATAACAATATACATTACAACCAAGTGTCTCACATAAATTTATTAAGAACATTTTCACAAACATATGTAACAAACATATATAACAAATATATATATTAAATATACAACATATATTAAAAACAAACATTTTTACAAACAACAATTTCTCAAAATTACAAGATTTACTAACAACATATATATTAAAAATACAATACAATATTCTCACATAAAATTTTTAAAGAATATTGAAATTTTTTCATAAGAACAAATATTTACTCAAAATCATAATATTTAATTACAATATATATATATATATATATATATATTAATATTAACTATCAAGAAATAATATAACATATTTACATACCTACACAAAACCTTCAACTTCTTGGCTACACAAATATCGTACGAAAACAAAAAATTTGGCTTCAAATGATTTTTTTTTGTGTTGGATTGAAACTTTTCACGGAACACATTTTGTGAGTATAAAACTCAAACATATAGGTGGGCAAAATTCAAAATTTCACCTCCCACCACTATTCATTTCTCCTGCATTTCTCGCCGATTTGACGTGGCGTCAGGCGGCAGGCTTAGGCCTGTGATTTCGCCTCAGCCTTTGACCGAAAATTCGCCATGTGATTTGGCGAATTTTCGGATTTTTCATTTTTTTTTTTTTGTGAAATTCACCGTAGCTCACGGCGAATGTTATTTAATTTTTTTTTATACGGCGAATAGTATTCTCGTCAGAACACTATTCATAAAATTTAATATTATTATTAAATCATTGTTCGCCATATGCTGTGGCGAGTTTTAATATTTAAATATTTTTTTTTAACTGACAAAATATAATAAAATATTTCAAATTTTATTATTATTTTAATAAACTCGCCATGTTTCTTGGCGAGTTAGGTTAGTTTTTTACAGCATTTTTTTGCATGTTAAATTTTTAAACACTACACCTTTTTGAATCAAATTTGAAAAAAAACCATTTTTCTCACATCAAAATTACCCTTGTTGATGCTGTTAAAATCTCATCTCTTTTTGTTCAACAGTACTGCACTAGTACTAAATAGTATGTGTCAAAACAGGGCCACATGTAAATGTACCTCTAGTGTTGTTTTATCTGCCCATATTGTCAAGCCTATATCCAATGCTGGGATGCTACCATACAGTGAAATGGCCATTCTTCATCCCCTCTATCCACCAACCCAAAAAATTCTTCAATTGACAGAGTGAATGGATCCCACTGCGGACGTAATGGTTCATATTTAACCACACTTGATATGTATTATATAATATGTATATATATATTTTTTTTTTGGTAAAAATTATATAATATATATATATACAAAGTGTGATTAAATTTGAAACATTGGGTGCATAAATCAAAGAACAACCCCCCCCCCCACCCCCCCACCCCCCTAAAAAAAAAAAGCACTTTACCCTGCAGTGGTGGAGCTATAATTTGAGATAAGGGCAAACCTATAAATTAAGAACTATAGAATGATACAGATAGTGTATAAAATACAAGGGGTGCATTGACGGGCAAACAAGGAATGCACAAAAGAATACTAAGAATGGCCACTCAATTTCAACGTCGTGCACCCCTGGGATAAATATGGTTCGGCCATTGCAACCCCACCCCAACAAAACTAGGGGTTTGAAATGGCAACCCTCAAATCTCACTTTCGCAAAATTTCATAAGCTCTAATGAAAATGTCATTAGAAGAAACAGTCCACCTACAGTTTTTTCCACCACAAACATGGTTTAATTAAGATGAAAAGAAAGCACTTAAATTTAAGCTCATTTTCAAGAAAGCTAATTATTATTCCCAATATATTCTCTGTCATGGTTCCTCAGAGAAAACATGTGGTGGGCTGTGCATTATTTGTCACAAGAAAGAAGTTTTTTCAGTTGTGAAATTCAACAACCTAGTCATTGTAGGAGGGACTTTTTTAAATTTTGACCCAAAAAAGTGTTTGATTTAATATTTTGACCCAAAAAATAGATTCGACTTCAATTTTGACCCCGTTGTTGACTTTAATAAAAAATTAATAAATTTTACCCATTTTAAATATATTTTCTGAAAGAAAAAAATTGATTTTATATTGTAATTGTCGACTTTCATTTTAAAATTAATTTGTTTTGTTACACGTTATTTTATAAATATTGCTAGACAAAAAAAGAAAATTGTGTGAACTCGACAACCATGATGTCGACTTGAAAGTCGACACCGTAGTTGTCGACTTATTTGAATTTTTTTTTTAAAACAATTAGAAGTCGACAACGGCTAACATAAATAGGCGTTAGCTTTTGATGGAACTCGACAACTATGTTGTCTACAACTCATTTCGAATTTAATCTCATAATACATGTAATAAAACTAACTATCCAAACAAAAATTCAATAATACATACCTTAATTATATAGGGGAAGAAGAATAGCTGCAACAAGCCTAACAGTTCGGAAAAAAAAATTTATAAAAGGTTCACATGACATGATGCTGCTAGCTGCACAACTGCAACGTTGTATGCTTTTTTGCTGCGGTGTGCAACAAGCACCTCTGACCCAATAACCAGAAAAAAAATATATATAAAAATCAATGAAGTCGACAACTTAAAAAAACAATTCGCTGATTGTTGACTTTATATACATTTTTTTTTCCTGCAAACATAAAGAAAATCGTGTATATAAAAAGTTAATTTTTTAATAGACGTCAACAAACGGTTCGTTGTCGACTTCTAATAAAAAAAAATATATTTTTTCAATTCTGTTAAAATGATTACATATTCGTAAAAATATTAATATTTTAATAAACTCGATAATCATGATGTCGATTTCAATAAAAATCGACTTAGGTTATTTTTTAAAAGAATCGTACTTTTGTGTCAAAATATTAAACAAAAACTTTCGTGTAAAAATGGTAAAAAGTCCTTGTAGGAGAGTACCTAGCGTCCAAAACCGTCCATCCAATAAGACATTGACAAGTTCAACTCTGAAAACCATTACAAGATAATACAGGGGCTAAGAGAGAGAGAGAGATTATCAGTCTCAGCTTTGCCTTCATTTTTCGGCAGACATCCAATTTGACATTGGATGCTCTGAATTTTGTACATCCTTTAACGGGAATCTCTTTTAATGTCTGGTTATTCAAATATCTTCGAAAATATACAGAAAAAAAATAAATAATTTGGAGAAGGATTGATTTATGACAGTAAATTCAATCTACGAAAAACCTAGCTCTGTCAATGTTACAGGTTGAAAATTTTCATGAACCGTACAGGAACAAAATCCTATAAAGAGGCAGGATTTGAAGGATATGGGTTCATATGGTAAAAGGTGGGGGGGCTGAATGTATAGACAACTAGTAAGCCTCGCCTAGGACCCCCACACCAGATTCATGCCAAAAACTGTCCAAATTTGTACCCAAGATGTTGTTAATAGGCAGTGAAAGGTACAAAGGGACATCATTGAATCTAAAGTTACAACATATTTGGCCATAATGTTGTGACATAACAAAGCACACATGCTCATCGAGAGAGAGAGAGAGAGAGAGAGAGAGAGGGTGCAGAGGGCAGGGCCTCGCAAAGTCCCATGTGAAGCGTAGTGAAATTTAGTGGCAAGAAGGCAACAAAAGGAGGGTCTTTGCCCTTGGGGCCTCTCAATGCAAGAAATGGTACTCAATAAATGTACAGTTGTTGATTTTGCTCAGCATCTTTATGTTGAAGCACTTAATATCATATTTGGAAGAATTTGAAAAATCCAGGCTCCCGACAGGATTCAGAACCTGAAGCCCACCTTTTGACAAATTTCATAATATATGCTCTTGAAGCCGTAATAAATCTTTGAGAGCAACACTTGAAATCAAGTGTTATTTTCATGCCAAGGACCATTTTCTTGTGTCATTTAATGTGTCTATCCTTTGGAATTATATCAAGTAATCGAATTCTTGAACTTTCAATGTCACCGCTAATGCCAACGGAACAGGCTCAATATTCTCCGAATCTTACAGCAGTTTTACTGCAGATCAAGCTTTGGTATTTAGGTTGAAAATATGGGGCCAGAGGATTAAGGCAGTCCTTGTCATGTCTGCAATCTATGACTATGTTTGATTATTCAAACATCAACAACCATGTCAAGCATGGGACCAGACGAGAACAGCTAAAGAAAACAAAACTCACTTGTATCAACAATTATAACGTGCACAACAGGAGTAGATACAGCAATTGTTAAGAGAGATGACATGTTCGTCATCGAGTATTTACAGAACCCCGAGATTATATGTATGATGCCGGTACTTCATGCGGTAACAAGTTCCATTTGAATGAACAAAGTTTGCTCAACGATCTGTGTAATTTAACGCCTAGTTATAATCATCAGATTTTACTTCCCATTGGAGGCCAGCATGACTTCAGAAAGATACCAAGCATGGCTACATTCCGTTCAGTAGAAATGGGTGTGTGTGTGTGTGTGTGTGTGTGTGTGAGAGAGAGAGAGAGAGAGAGAGAGAGAGAGCAAGTCCACATGAAAAGTAAAAATTAGTACCTAACTATGGTTACCTGCAAATTACAAGGATGGAACTTTGTAGGAGCCTATTGTTACAACATTCTGTGCCGATTCTACTTCTAAATGGTTAGTCTGCAATTTCTGAAACCCAGTACTCTACAGATCACTAAAATTACATTTCTTTCATTGCTACTGCTTCACTTTACAGCAATTAACATTTGCAGGAGTAACATTGTAAATCTACTACTGTCTCCCCAAGGTGAGCGTCTGATGACAAGTTAGAACGGTTGTAGGGCATAAAATGAACAATTTATTCTGTTCATGGCGTCAATCTTACCCACTCATAACGTCCAGGGAGGGGCAACTCATTCACAATGTCGAAATTATACCTGCAATCGGAAACAAATGGAGGATATAGGCATTAGTTAAGAACTTTTAACCAGAGTGGTCATCAAACAGAAAGGATTTCAACTCAAACCATCCAAAGGAACAATAACTAGAACATACATAAAAAGGAAAACACATACTTCTCAATAAAGCGGTGCTGCTGCGGCTGCTCTGCACGGGTGAAAAACTCCTCCATTTCACGAGCTGTAGGAATATTTCTAAGAAGCTCATTTTGGGCCCTTTGATTGGCAACAGCAGTACTTCTCTGCTTTGTAGAAGATCCAGGTGTTGTGATAGTGTCCGCAGTCCTGATCAAACTACATGGGGTGCTCTCCCTGGTGCTCCTGCAGAAAACTCACAACTCATTAGTACATACCATCCCAGACATAGAAAAAGTCTCTGCAGAAATATTTTGACAGTAGAAGGAAGAAATGGTAATACTTAGATATTTCATAAAGAAACCAATACAGTTTACTCTTTGATGTGGTCCACAAAGAAAAGACATTGTTGTAATTAACAAATAGTGCCTGGGGTAAATAAAGCAATTACAGCAATTCAACCCAAAAGACATTTGTTTCTTCTGGTTAAATGAACATCAATTATAACATAACAATTATCTCATGACCAGGCACATTAAAACAAAATAAAATTCCAGGCACGTCTTAAAAACTCTCCACTCAGTTAATTCTCATTTATTTCAGATTTTTCCAACACCAAACCAGTCAAATAATAAATAATTATACTGCCAGACATTTTGTAATGAGCATGTGAGTGAGCTTTGTCTCTTCTATTTACAGCAACTTGGACTGAGTTGTGCAGCAGAAGCAGAATAGCCGTATCCAAAAATTATTACATATAACAAAAATTTCCAGCCACAAATAGTTAAAACAATTTACATAGTTTCAAAAAATAGACACTACTGTCTGACAAAACATCATATAAACATATAAACCGAACAGGGAGGGGGCGGCCGTTCATCGCACTCCTAGCGGATCAGTAAGCACAAAAAATCTCTATCTGAGAGTCATTTTCTGGTAAGAACTAGAAACTATAGCTTCAAGAAAAAAAAAATTCTCATGAATGCAGTAGCAGCTCTGTCTTTATAGTCAAATGGGATTTACATTTGAACATAAGGGCAAGGCTTCAATGAGTGAGAATACTAAAATGTGACAACTACAGCCCTCTCAAAGAAATCTTTCATAAAAATCCACAAGACCCAAAAGTCAAGAATCCTTCCTTTAAGGACCAGAAACTTTCATATTTTCGGCTTATAAAAGACAGGAAAAAGAAAAGAGTTAAAAGTTTTCACCAAAGAATTCAAGAGCATATCATCTTTTTGAAAAGAAATCTGCACACACACACACACACACACACACACATCAGTGTGCATAATATGAGAAAGATATTGGAAGGACATGTACAGCTTAAAAACATTATTTTCTTGAGCTTTACACGGCCATCTTTGTCAAGAACCCCAAATTGAAACAAAAGAACAACATCAGTACGTCAACGTTCCTATTTCGCTCCCTCGCTCCACTCAAACAACATTTGAAGAAAAGACTAAACTGAAACAAGAGGCAAAAAATTAGTAGAAATATGGAGCCACATATGTAATGCTGACATGAAATTACAAGAGAATTATCACACGGAAAATTAATTAGTACGCACGAACTTAAAATAATGTATGACATACAAGAAATATATACCTTTCCCTAGCTTCCAAATCCAAGTTGTTTTCCCCTAAAGAGGCCTCAATTTCCGAATCCCCAATCTCAAGACCTCCGTTCGGCCTTTCAGAACACCCCTCCTCTTCCTTGGCCGGGCCAATTGGTGAACCCGTCTCCGAACGCGGTTTCTCCGGCAAACCTTCACTTTGAGGGTTTTCATCTTCTCTGCGAACGAAACCCTGTTTAGGAGCAGGGGTTTTTCGAGAATTCTGGAGACGCTGCCAGAGGAGCGGGGGTTTCTCAAGACGCCTGGAGCGGAGCTCGAGATAATCGGGCCTGGGCGGCGGCGGGGAGGCGTCGGCGGTGGCGGAGGACTGGAGGCGCTGGAGGGCTAGGGTTCTGGCGCGGGTACGGACGCCGAGGGAGGATTGAGAGACATCCATAACGGAGACGTCTCTTGTCGTTTTGGGTTTACGAATGTATTTCCCCATATCTCTGCCACTGTTTTTTTGTGAGACTTGTAGAGCGGTGATATCATATGAGAGAGAGAGGGAGAGAGACAGAGAGAGAGACAGAGATGGAAAAAGGAAGGAAGATTTGGGGGTATTGAGGGGGGTGCGGGGAGTGTATGTAGAGCTAGGGTTGAGTGGGGTGGGGTTGGGTGGGGGTAGGGGACCAATTTGCCTTGTATTTTCTATTCATGGGAAATCATTTTTATCCTTTTTCCCTTTCTGCACTTTTTCATTTTATTAAGAGATTTATTAAGCGAGAGGGCGCATACAATGTGGTATCAATTATTAATATGTAGTTTAATTAATTAACAAATCAACTATGATTAAAAAATTGAAGTGATGCTTGCCTTAATGATGACTATCAATTCACTTTCTCATAATTGTGGATTTTAATTTTTAATCAACATATCCTTCTTATTTGAAACTATTTATAATAGATTTTTTTTACCTAAAAGATTGTTACATCAAAATAACCCTCTATTTTACATTAAACATATATTTCATATTTTCGTCTCCAAATATAAGATATAACCAATTTAAGAATTTGAATATTGTTAGTCAACAGATTTTGTGCATGTATAAAATCATATTAAGAAAACAAAAATATATGATTGTTAAGAACCAAAAGTGCCGCTACCTGTTACGTATACCCAATTTCACGTATATTTATACTATTATTAAAAAAATTATTTTTATCTTACAAATAGCAGTTATTTATGTGATTTTATAAAATTTGGCCTTCAATTTTATGTGCAATAAATAGAGATATGTAAAATTATGAATAAAATTAAAAATTAACATAAAATCGATTCAATTCGAATATCAAATTTTGATGTGTCAATTTTATCATTTTAATTAGTAAACACGTGCAATCAATAAGTAAATAAAAAAGGTCAATATTGTAATATTACATCCAATTTAAAAAATCCATGTTCTCAACCCACTAACCACTTTCTCTAATTACAATTACTTGAATTTTTTTTTCTTTTTATGTTTATTCTTTACCGTATAATTTTATTTCATATAATTGTTCTATTTTTAAATTATTATAATTTAATAAATTATTTCAATAATTCTTAAAAAAGTATTTTTATAAAAAAAATTAATAATATATTTATATTTCATCCTAAAAAAATTTAACCACTAAATTGAAATATATATTTTTTATATTTTACACATACGTAGAATGTGCGGTGTTGCTAGTATAGATAAATACAAAGTTTTTATATTATTTTTGAAATTCGACAAGAGATTGGACATGATAAATGTAGTAGCTACGAAAAACAGTTTTTTTTATTACAAAAGAAATATATATAGTAAACAATAAAATATTTACTGCATTTGCCTGTGTGTGTCATGTATAAACAATAGAATATTTACTGCGTGTGTGATATGTGGTTTTTACTGCACAGTTTCATTTGCCTGTGTGTGTCATGTATAAACAATTGAATATTTACTGCGTGTGTGATATGTGGTTTTTACTGCACAGTTTCATGTAAATATTTTGTTCAAATTACATTTACAACCCTTAAAAAAATAATGTAATTACATATTAGTCTTGTTGTTTTGAAAGATGGTCAAAATACGATTTCCCCGATATATAGTAGTCACCCCGATATATAGTAGTCATTTTTGTGATTTCACCAACCTTTGTAAAGATATTTTACTTTAAACTATCACAACCAATGCCAGTATCACTTTTATAATTGGCATTAGCATTACGTATTTTTGAAATTGACTTCATATATAGTTTTGCATCTTAAATTTGTCAATACCATATAAATTTCATCTCAAAACTCCATTGAAAACACCATAAATACAATTCATAATTAAGTCATGCATTGATGAAGTGTAAATTTAATAAAATTGATACATAGCTATCGGGTATTAATAAATTTCAAATCATATGAATTAATTTATAAGTATATTATATCTAATGTAGACATAATTTGCCCTAATATTTTTGTTGATTGTAGAAGTTGATTTTATTAATTTTTCAGTAATGGGACTGTGTGACTGTGTCAGCTATTATTATTTCCTTACTTTTTAAATAGTCAACTCATGTGACAGTTTAAGCATATAGTTAATTCGGTCACTAACATTATCTGAATCCAGAGTCACTTGTTATGAAATTAATTGAATATGGTTCAAAACGAGTCAACAATAATATATAATCTATTATGAAAAATTATTGAATTCAGAAATTAGATTTCAAGCATTTCAAATTTCATATTTTTTTAAGAAAGAGTATTAAAATTTCTTTTTTTATTGAACAACTAATGATTTTCTTTTTTTTTTTTTCCTTTTCCAGAGAATCCAACTACTAAGTTTTTTGATAGAAATCGATCGACTATATTTATAGTTTATTACAATCAATCAATTATGTCCAATATTTCAAACTGAAAAATAAATAATTACAATCATTTATCATCAAATATGTCCTTGAACCCAATACACTTGGTGCATGACATAAATAAAAGTTTATAGAACAAGGGTCACCGGCCGAGGTAATTTTCAATATAGCATCACCACATTTTACTATTAACCCCTGAAAAAGATCAACGAAGGAGAAAATTAATTACTCATTTATTAAGGCGACAGGGGAAATAGGCAAAAGTCAAAGGCAGAATTAAAAGATTACCACCATCTCATGACACATATTTATTGGTCACTTTTTCAAGAATTAAACAAAACCTTAATTGCTCATTTAATTCTGTAAACATTTTACTATTATTATTATTATTATTACAACAACATTAGATTTCAATAGTAGAATCACATGAATCCTGCAAGGGTTTTTATGAGCACAAATATCCATCAATTCAGTCTAAGTTTGTTTACTCGTGTACCCTGCCCTAAACAGTTCCGATTACATAATGCCCTGTTTCCTTTTGTACTTTGGTATAGCAAATAATATTATAGTCTCATAATTTAAGTTTAAGAATTGTTTCATGGTAGTTTCTATAAATTTTGCATTAATTACTCTCTGTGCCATAAAAACATCAAAGGCATCCCCAAATATTAAAAACTTTCATGTATGAACAAAAATAATCTTGAATAAAAATAAAGTGCATCCACCTCCTGCAATATGCATGATAAATCACATAGAGCTACAATCCCCTTCATTTAGATGTAATTAATTTGATCTCAAATTTATGAAGATCAAATTTTATTAATAGAAGTTGCTTTAATCAATTTGAAAACTGATTACATACTTTTGTACATTATCTTATAAGTTTTTCTCACTTAAAAGATTATTAATTCCATTAAGGTAATGAATGGCATATCCATAGTCGTGTCATATGGCAAAATATCAGGGCCTCAATGAAAGTCATTCGGATCACGGTTGCTTGAGGAACTTCTTCGGGAGTACCTTTCCAAACCTAAACTCCTAGGATAATTCAAACATCAGCTTCTGAAGACCCTATAACCAAACTCCTCATAAAAGACATCCATAACCGTATCTTGAAGGATGGCACCTCCGAGGGCATAATGACAAAGGTCCATAACCAACTAGAGGGGCTCCCCATGAAATGAGATTTGACCTTAGGTATACCAAAAAAAATCTCCGACAAGACATTATATCTCCTAGTGTTCATATTTTACGCACAACTATTAGATGTTTTATAGTATTTAATGAACCCACAATGGCGCATATGATCATTAAGTAGATGTTGACATAAGTAACATGTTTCCTAGTCATTTTATATTAATTTCATCATTGTATTCTAAAATAAAAGGGATTTTCTCTATAAGGTTATTTTATAAATACATCCAGCGTTTATTGTGCTAGACAAGGCGTTACTACTATTGGATCTCTCACACTCTCCTCAATATTTCATTATAAGTTTAATGACTTAAGTATCATGTGTTTCATCTTGCATGCATGTCTAGAGGTTTTCCCCTTTTCTCCATATACTTTAACCCCTCGAGATCACTCGTCTGCTCGATCTTGAGCTCCATGAAATTTAACCCACATCAAGTAAATTATAAGTTCTTTTTTCAATCCCTATTCACTACAAGAAAAACAATTTTTTGCTACGATAAAAAAATTGTAGCAAAAGAGCAAAACTCGTAGCAAAAAGTTTTTTACTACGAATTTACTATCGTAGTTAATACAACCTGTAACAAATATTTTTACTATGGATAAAGACCGTAGTAAATAGCTTTTATTATAAACTTATAAACTTTTGCTACTATATGACTTTCATAGCCAATAAAATCGAAGTAGGCCATCTTTTTGCTACAAAATTATTTTTTATTATTTCTCGTCAAAATAATTATTTTTATTTTCTTTTTTAGTATGACTTGTTGTGCTAATCAGGAATCGAACCATCAAATCTAGATTCCGCACCATGGCAAGCAACATGAACAAGCATGGAGGAGCTTATATTTACGTGAGTTGGGATTCAAACCCGAACCTCCAACATACGCAATGAGAAGTCTTGCTATTGTACCATTATAATTCTTTAGTTATATATTCTTTTTGTTTTTACTTACCATATATTTTTGAAAATTATCAATTTATTATTTTAATTTTATTAACTTATTACTTATCTTTAGTTTCATTATATCTAAAGTTAAATTATTCATTTTAATTTAGCATAACTGTCAAACTGAGTAGATTTTGCCCAAAATGATTCCCCAATTCAAATACAACAATTGGACATTTTTGCAAATTTGATTGAATAAATTTATCATTATAAATTAATAATTAATTATGATATATATTGATTAATCTATACATATATATGTTTATAGGTGACGATTATAACAAAAGTCATTTTAGGGATTGTCATATTTTACTATATATATATATATATATTTCTTATAGTAAGAACACATTAACAATTTAAGTTAATTTTAATTTTTCTTTTATCAACATTTTTAGGGAATATCAGGAAAAATTTCATCAATTTTATTTAACAAATAATGTTTTTAAAGCCATTTTCTATACTTTGTATTTCAGTTGAATTTCCCGCAAATTTTTGTAAAAAGTTTAAAATAACAATTTTTATTTTATGGTGGAATTTCTATGGAAATTTATTTTTTTTTTTAGATTTTTCAGGGACATTTTACCGAAATTATAAAACTAATATTTTTTATTTTTTGGCAAAATTTTTCATCAAAGTTTTCGCCGAAAATTTAAAATTTATTAACTTGGGCCCTTGGGGTTTATTTGAAATCCAAAATTTAAATCCCTCACTAAATTCATCGTTACTATTAAATTGTTTGCTCAAATAAGCAGTTGTAACTAATAGTAAAAGTATCAAAATAAACAAGCTTTGAATTATAAAAGTCAAGGTACTATTACATGTAAATGGCTGTAAAATTTTAAGTGAAGATAGTTAAATATATGATGTTAGTCAAAAAATACTAATCATTGAAATAGATTTGAGAATATATAGTTGATATCTAATTACCTCAATTCAATGATAAATTTCAAAAAAATAATATCTTTATCCATATGTGATTTGATGCAAAATTCAAACATTTTGGAATGGGCTGGCATGTTCTCATAGTGAATTAAGTAAAGGTAACTGAAATTATTTTTATGCCAAAGTTGTTAAGACTTGTTTGAAATTAATTTTGCTAAAATTTTGGGTGGGTGGATGGGAGAAATTTGATAAATTATGTAAATTTTCTTATTTTTTTATTCGTTACAAATAAAATGTCATGTTAAATAACTATCTAATTATATTTTTACATGATAAAGTCTAAATTTCATAGTAAATAATTATTTTTTTCCTTGCTATAACCTTAATTTTGTAGTAAATAACCGTCGTATTACTTGATCATTTGCTACAATGTAAATTTCGTAGTGAATAACTGTCTTATTACATGATCATTTGCTACAATGTAAATTTCATAGTGAATAACTGTCTTATTACATGATCATTTGCTATGCTCTAAATTTCATACTAAATTACTATATCTTTTACTATATTTTAAAAGGTATAGTAAAAAAATCGTAGCAACAAGCTACTTTTTCTTGTAGTGAAATTTTGTTCAATTTTCACGGATAGATAGTTAATTTTAAGGGTTAATTGCAACAAAACCCTTAACCCGTGGGGCATTTAGGACTTTGCCCCCCAAATTGTGAATGGTTGAAGATTTCCTTACCAAAATCACATGAGAAGCACATGTAGACATCTCAGGTGGAATTTCGTGTTTTATTCCCCCAAAATAATTATAGGTGGTGTTTTTGCAATTCTAAAAGAAGTGATAGAGTAGTTCTTGCAAAGGTTAGGGGACAAAATGCTAAATGTCCAATAAATTAGGGGCTTTGTTGCAATTAACCCTAATCTTGAAGCACACATGCATTTTTCATATATATATATATATATTGATTAATATATATTTAATGATCTCTCTATTTATTTGTCAAAATAAACTCAAAATTGTAAAAGAAGAGAAAACTTACAACTTATTTTCATGTTATTAAAAATTTTCAAGTGGATACACACACACAAAAAGGAACCTTCATGAGATATTGTGTAAGACTATTTATATTTATTTTTATATTAGATTAAGGTTATTTTATGTAATAAAGTTCGAGTTTGATAAAATTCAGGGTGTTTTTTTTTAAGTTTTTTTTGTTGGTTCCCCAATTACCCCTTATCAAAGATGAATTCGAGATCGATCTGTTTGCAAGTGAATCAGCTTAACACGAAGCTATTTAGGGTCAAATTAATAACATTTAAATATTGCATAGAAAGGATTGTAATGTTATATATAGTTTATTATAGAAAAGGGCAACATGAATATACCCTCTTTAGAACTCAAGGATTTTTCTTCTTTTTGTTTTTAAAGAAGCCTAAATTAGGCTAACAAACATAAAAAAGGAGGTGATCAGTCGATCTAGTGCTCTCATTGCCAACTCTCCTTCTGACAGTCTCCGGAGGTTCTTCCCATATCATGCAGTTTCAGTGAAGGTTGTGTCCAAACTTAGCCTTCATATCTGCACATTCATTCCTTTCTCTCTTGATATGTTGCAAAGTAGCCTCCCATGGCCTGTGAAGCAATTGCCTACAATCGTTGATCAGATTTCAAAGAGGGTGTACACTGATGTCCGCATTCCTGATCAATGATATGACCATCTCTGAATCCACTTCAATTTCAATCTTATGAACCTTTTTCTCCCATGCCAAATGCAGTCCCTCTCATACGGCCAAGAGTTCAGTCGTGGTGATATATACTTACCTCCCTGGTTTCATGGAGAATCCCATAATCCATTCTCCCTTATCATCTCTAAATAGTCCTCCAGCTGCTGCATGTTCGGTTTCTTGTTTAAAGCTTCTATTTGTATTCAGTTTCACCCACCCCTACCTTGGATATTTCTATTCCCTCCATATTTGTTGAACATGTCTAGTCCCTCTTTCTCCTTGCGGGAAAGCCCTCATTAGGTCCAAATCCAAACATTTTATGTAGAAAACAATTTCCCTAAAGTTCTCATGGGTATTTTGAAAGATAAACTTGTTTCGCGCTTTCCAAATTGACCACATTGTGGTAAGAAAGATGAAAGGCCAACTACAACTGGGTAGTATAATATTACGAAAGGATATTTGGAGGTTAAGTTGGAGCCAATTGGAAGTATCAATGAGAAAGAATTTGTAGAGCTCAGTAGGTGCAATAATGAAGCTCCAAAGCTGCTTTGCCTCAGAACAATGAAGGAAAACTTGCAAAATGTCCTTTCTGCCATTGTTACATCAAGTGCATGCATCAGACGTGGTAATGTTTCTATCAATTCTCAATGCATTAGTGATTAAGCTATTATGGTGACATAACCAAAGAAAGAGTTGGAACTTTTTGGGACATTTTAATTTCCAAATCCAACCCCATTCTTGTTAGCTATTGACATAGTTTCAGTTAGGTGGCATAAGTGATAAGAATATAGATTTACACGTAAATTGACCATTAGTTGCACCCCCTCCGCCCCCTCCCCCTCCCCCTCCCCCCCCAAATACGTGTATCTTGTGCTTCTCAAGTGAATGGGATTGGCTTTTCCACGATTTTCTTCCTCACGTCATTGGGTATGTTAGTCTCTAGTCTATCCAAGTCCCATTCTCCTTTATTATTTATGATATTAACAACTTTGAACTCTCTCTCTCTCACCACTATCTTAGCCCCTGAAAGCTCACCCAAGCTTGAGGCATCAAGCCATTAGTCAAACCACAACCTAATGTTTTTTCAATCTCCAATTCTCCATTTCACTTGTTTTTCTACAGCTTGAACACTCTTAGTTATTCCTTTCCAAAGTTGAGAGTGGTGTGGTTTGGAATTGTGTTGCAAAATATCCTTCCCCCTCAAATACTTGTTTCTAAAAATCTGTTCCCACATCGTGCTTTCCCCTTTTAGCACCCCCCAACCCATCTGAGCCAAAAAAGCCATGTTAACTTTCCTAGTCTCTCTTAACCCAAGGCCACCATTTTTTTTTTTGTTTTGCCTAATAGGATCTTCTCCCACCCCACCAAATGTATATGTTTCGTGTTCCCATCAATCAGCCACAAGAAATCCCTATTGATTTTATCTAACTGCTTGCAAACCTTACTAGGGAACCAAGAGGATTGCATGGTGTAAACCAGCATGGTTGATGTAACAAATTGTACAAGTGTAAGCCTGCCAGCTAGATTGAGGTTTTTAGCTTTCCACATCGACAATCTCGCCTTGGTCTTTTCAATGAGTTCAGTGTAATTTCCTCCACTCCCTCGCCCATAAGCAATTTCAACCCCTAAATGCTTGCCCAAATTGTGACTACTATCAATTCCCAAGATTGTTGTAAAATCATTCTTGAAGCCTAACTCACTGCTTGGGGAAAACATGACCTTGGATTTTGCTAAGTTGATCCTAAGTCCTAAAGCTCGTGAAAATTTATCAAGAACCCTCTTCTGCAAACATCATATGTGAAATCTTATGTCCATCCCTTTATACTTGGATCGGTTTCCACTTACCCCTAGAAACCTCCTCCTCGATCATATACATGAGTCTCCCCATGCAAAGTACAAACAAGTAGGGGGATAGGGGATCTCCTTGTCTAAGCCCGTACGTCGTTTGAATTGACCCTACCAATTGCCCATTCTACAAGATTGAGGGTTGGTTGCTAACCACACATTTCATGATAAGGTTAATAAGGTTTCCCAGGAACCCGAAAAAGAGCAAGGTTTGTCTAAGGAATACCCAACTAACTCTATCATAAGCTTTTCAAGGTCAAGTTTGATCAGAAATCCTCCCCTCCACTTTTAGACTTATGGCATGTGTGCAGGAGTTCTTGTATGACCAAGATATTGTCTTGTGTGCTCCGGTTTGGGAGGAAGCTAGCTATTTTGGGTTGGGCTTATGATGGAAGAAATGAATGGCCTAAGCCGTAAAACAAGGGTTTTTGAGAGGATTTTGAACAATGTAATTGGTCAGAATTGAGAAATCTTGCACAGGTTTTCAATCTTTGGCACAAGGGTGATAAAGGACTGATCAATAGAGTCCGAGAAGGAATTGGAGTTGAAGCAGGTTTTAACAAATTCAAAGACTGATTCTCCTACAACATCCCAATATTTTTAATAGAAGAAGGCTTGATAACCATCCGGTTCTGCGGCCTTGTGGGGGCTCATGCTAGTAACAACCCTATGAACTTCTTTCTTAGTAACATCGGTCTTAAGGCCGTGTATCGCCTCTACACTCAGTTTCTTTTGGAACCTAGATAGGGCTAAGGTGATGTGGTCAAAACAATCTCACCTAAACAAATCGGTGAAATAAGCCGCGACATGGTCCTTCTTTATCTGTTCATATAATTTTTTAGAGTTTATGGGATCTTGATATTTTACATGGTATATGAAGTGTATTTGATCCAAAACCATAGCATAGGGGTAAGTCAAATTTAACCCTAATATTTAATAATTCGCCTCTCAAATTAGTGAAAAATCATCGCAAACCTATATATACTGTTAAAACAGTTTGTTGATCAATTTTTCAGAACATGCAATCACCCCCTGCACCCCACAACCCCCCCCCCCCCCCTGGCCCCCGTCCCCATCCCCGGCCCACACACACATACACACTATTTTTAGAGTCTAATAGCTTTACTTTTACATATAAGCAAAGCTTGATTGAATGATAGGCAAATGTAAAGAATGATTTATTGACTTGTATAAAGTATAAAAGCACAATACTTTATTTGCATATCAATTTTGAGAAACAAATATAATTCTCTATTAAGAATAGGTTGACAGAGGTAGGGAGTTTAAAAAAAAAGGAGGGAGAAAAATTAGAAAAGAAAATAAAGACCCAAAGTGTAGAAAAAATAGGCCTTTCTTGAACTGCTCTTCTTTTGAAGTTTTGTTTAAGTTGCTTTTTTTTCTTTTTTCACGCTTATACGTTTACATTACCATAAAAGCAAAATACGTTTGATCTTGTTAAAAGGTGCAAAAGGGAAACAAAAAATTTGTGAGAAGTAATTCTCATTGTCTCCTTTCCATATTTTCTAAGAGCTAATTCGAATGGAGACACATATAGATTAACGTAATGTACACAATATTGCAATTATTTTGTAGTGGATCAGATGTGTTGCTCTTTATTATATATATAAAGTGTTGCTCTAAAGTACTAAAAACTGACATATAATGTGATCGGGGTAGTTTATTTGAATATTTATGTAATGTAACAACATGCAATTACAAATATGGTACCAGATTAGCCAAAAGCAAACGGAACCAAATATCGAATTCAGAAAACAAAGAACCAATTCAAAAAATAAAGAGCTAGTTTAGAAAACTTATTGTTCCAGCAACAAACTTGAATTCAAAATTTAATCATGGGTTCAGAGCATGTTCCAGCAAAATTCTGGAGTCAGGTGGAGACGGCTGGACGGCACGCGTGTGGTGTTTCTATCATGCCGCACTTAATTGATATTTTGATATATATATATATATATATATATATATATATATATAATCAACATTTAACCACATACTAATTATAACTGTCTTAGTTAAGTATCGGGATAAAAAAACTTATCAGTTTGTGTTTGTTTATTGCCTAATATGTATGCATTTTATTCTATAAATTCACTCTTGTTATTCTCCAACAGATACAAAGTAATTATTTTTAGAAGTTATAACATTAATTATGTATGAGAAAATTATGTCAGAGACGAAGCCAAACAAGCCCATAACAGATTCAAATGGCAAAATCTCTTGCCATTGATCCAACTTAAATAAAATATATAAATGAGAAATGAAAGCCAAACATTAATTGACTAAAAATACAAAATTTATGTACACATGAAATGCTCTTTATTATTATTATTTTTTCAATAAAATTATTTTTTATGAATAAAAGGTGAGGTCGAGAAACCTAACTCGACCTTTTCAAATAAGAATATATAGCCACAACAAAATATTCTTTTTGACGAAATTTGTTGGATCTAAGTCAATATAATCATTGCAATCCTATCAACACATTCGTAAATTTAATTTTAACTGTAATTGATTCAGTAATTATGGATCGATCATCGTCAGTCCATTCCAATTCGCCAATTATACATCATTATTTGATAAGTTTTACTTTCACCACTACTTGGAACTTCTAAAAATTTCTTTAGCATCAAAAAATTCAAGACTACATGCTTGTACGTTTTCGCCACAAAAAGGAGAGAATAAATTGAAAGGTCCTCGGAATGCTAAAAATGGAATTTAACCGCGGTTTTGTCCCTTCTGTGGTAATAATCCAACAATTCCCCCCACCCCCGGCCCCCGTTTTCCGGCTTTACGAAACACACACACACACACACACAATAAACGTACGTGTGCAAAGGCCAAGAGTAATAATCAGTATCAGATTAGAAAATAATTATATCAATTAGTACTGATTATGTGTATATAATAATAGTGCCTATAATTACTAGTAGTGGTAGCCCCAATGCAAAAGAATCTTTCCGCCCTCACGAGGTTTACCGCCAAAACTTTGCCCCTTCATTGGCTCTAAAGGCATAACAATATATATAATATAATAATAATGATTAATGCCATTCCGTAGGCAATCTATCAGGACTTTTTTTAAAATTGACCAAAAAAAAAAAAGTGTATGATTTAATTTTTTGACATGAAAAAATATTTTTGTTAAAAATAATCTAAGTCGTTGTCCTGGTTGGCGACTTTTAGTAAAATCGTCATTTACGATGGCGAGTTTGTTAAATAATAATAAAAATTATATAATTTTAATATATTTAAAAAAAAAAAATTATATTAATAAAATAATTGAAATTACCAACAGTCAAGTTCAGGGGAAAAAAAACTTTTTGAAGTACTTCAATTTCAAAAACAAAAATAAAAAACTTTTTTTTTCTTGAACTCGCCAACACCCATGGCGACCTAAGTAATTGAGTGATTAGTTAATTGAGTGATTAGTAGGCTAGTACTTGACTTCAACTTCAATTATCCATGATGGAATAGAAGAAGAGGATTCTAGAGACGGAATAGAAGAAAGCTAGTAATTTGGGAGTTTATTTTATTTAATTAATATTTATATTTTTATAATATATAAATAACAAATAAAAAATACAATATTTATAGAAGATTGTATAAAAACTTAGCGTTTTTTTATTATTTAAATGTTTAATTCATACATTAGAAAAAATAATAATATTATATTTTTATAAGTTTAATTAGAAAAAAATAATATATATTAAAGAATAATACATTATAAAAAATGAGCTCAAGCTCGAGTTTCATCATTTTAACTGGTGAAGCCTCATCGATGCATGCGTGAGTTTTATTTATATCTTATTGATACTTTATTGTTCTACTTTATTAGTATGCTCGTTTGTTCATGATAGAGTTGTTTGATTTGTAAATAATATAGTTTGAAATATAATATAATAGATTTGTACTTCATGAGTTATTGATACAATTGAATGATATGTATTCTAAGAAAAATTGTGATCTCCTCTATGAATTTGCATGATTAAATTTTGAGTAAGTATTATTAATTATGCCGGTTATAACACTCGAGAAATTAGTTAAACCCCACAAAGTAATGTGTGTGTGAACAAAATTAATTTTAACACTAATTCCACAAAGTAATGTGTATGTGTAAACACCACACAAAGTAATGCGTATGTGAAAAAGTAATTCCATATTTTCCTGCTAGGTTCTATTATAGGACCTTGTATTTGTGTTTTGACACTAATTAAGATAAAATAATTTTAACATAACTGGCCATCCGTGATGGCGAGTTTCCTTTTAAAAAATATATAAATAAAAGTCACCAATCATGTTGGCGATTTATATTATTATATTATTTTTTTCCTTCAAAAATATATTGTAAATATATATCACATGTTATTAAATTTGCCAACGGCATTGGTGAATTCAACTAAAATCGCCACCACCAACCGGGACTTCGATCATTTTATTAAACCATCTCTTTTTTGGGTCACAAAATTAAACAAAATATTCTTTCAGACCAAAAGTATAAAAAGTCCAATCTACCACTTACAGAGAAATAGGCTTAAGTTGGTGGTTCATAATTCTTCTAATTAGCTTTTTTGTTTGGCTCTCAATTCTTTCCAATTTGTTTTTAACATCTACTCGTATACTATTAGTATAACTTGTTAGAATGCTAGGTAAAGGCCTGTTCGCCAATAAGTCAAGAGTTTGAATCCTTTAAATTCTACAAATATGTGTACTAGTATGTTGGATAGTAGTTTATGTACATATTTAATTTGTTATATGATACTATTGCATTTAAGGTCGGTAAGTAGTATGGGTATGTGTCAAATATTCATATTTGGTTTGTAATATTGTGATTTGCAATTTTAAAGTTTGTAAGTCTCTATACCTACTTGTTTAACCATATACATATACAGAGTAAAAATAGCTACACTATGCAGGGTCAATAAAGTAAATCAACCTTCAAGATACATTAATGATTAATCCAATCTCCCACACCCAAGGTGAGATTCCCAAATACCATGTCAAGCCATATTACGCCGAACTGGAGGAGTGTAATTATGTAGGAGAGGCCCATATAGTTCAGTATACCAAACCAAGTACAAAAATGTTGCTCAAAGTTGATATTATCGAGTATCACCACATATAAAAAATGACGTATGTCTACTGTATAGTAGGGTTTTTTTTTTTTATAATTTGATGACTATGGATGATTGATATGGATGATTGATGCAATCGTTTGTTTTTAATTTAAAAATATTGATAAAATCAATTGTTGTGCACTTAAGTTTCGTAGCTTAGGTTCACAGAAGAAGAAAGCTTATTGGAATAAATCTATTATTTCGAGCAATTGTCATAAATATTCCCAAGCGATAACATAACATATGTATTTTTTTTTTTATTGTCAAGGAACCGTACATCTGCTCTTTAACTTTTTACCATATCTCTATGCCATAATATACGTCTCTAAACTTGGGATCAGCATCACAAATTCCAATTTCATTATTGCAACTAACAATTTACATTTTGTCTTAAAGAAAAGAAAAGTATAGAAAAGAAAAGAAAGAAATAGAAAAACCATCATCAAACTTGTACCAAATTGAAAAAATTATTACATGCATCTGAGGGGCAAATATGAGTTACATTCACATCCACATATTTAGCTCTCTCTCTCTCTCTCTCAATACTGTTGGGACTACATGGAAGTGGTGTGTGTAGGAATGGGGTAAAAAAAAATAATATGGAGCCGTGCAATTCGGAGAAGTGCCGACTGATTTGCTGATGCTGGGCCAATCATTAAGCTGCTCGGATTGCAACAGCTTTATTTTCTTTGATGCTGCCGCAAAGTGCCCCCACTTGCACGCTGCGCCTCAATCACGTGCCTCACCGCAACGTACTATTTCATTTTAGTACCATTATCTATCAATCAAAATTATGTATATAACATTCTCCATTTCATTTATTTATTTATGCAACTTTTGTACTCTACTACAATAAATACATAGTATATATACATCGTGTATCGTATAATCAACTAGTCGAATACAACATTGAAACCAAAAATCTGACCGAGACAAAAACCGCAATCTACCCGACATGTATTCATTTCTAAAGCCCATTTATCCATTTTAACAAAAAGACACCTACTCTGCAAGTTTGGGAGACCTAATGACAAACTGATTATGGGAATTCTTGATCGGGATTTAAAGGACGCCAGGGTTAGGATTAGAAGCTATGTTACACAAACACAGACACATCAATAAAGACATGATACGATATGAATACGGTGACCTAAGGTTTCTAAAATGCTTACGACACAACACAGTTTTTTGGCACAATATTGCTTATGTAAATATTTTTATTTTACTTTAGTATTAATATGGATATAACATGCATATAGTTATACATATACATATATATATATTT
Source organism: Petrea volubilis (assembly GCA_026212405.1). Lineage (NCBI taxonomy): Eukaryota > Viridiplantae > Streptophyta > Magnoliopsida > Lamiales > Verbenaceae > Petrea > Petrea volubilis. The sequence goes on from CM047886.1 coordinate 17,217,266, forward strand.
AGTACAATATTCAATGTACATACTGATACAATTATAGAAAGAGTTCATACGTAGAAACTCTAAACAAATCGAGTTTCTACGTATGAACTCTTTCTATAATTGTATCAGTATGTACATTGAATATTGTACTACACACATATATTGATGCGAGTTGGATTCGGAGCTGATCAACCCTGGTCGGTTCCTCAGGTCGGGTGGATGAGCAATGATATTCGAACGGGAAGTTGGTCCTGCAATAAGGGAAATGGCAACGTGAGCTAGCCGAGATGGATTTCGGCGAAGACCCTCCGATGCTTAAGTCAGTGGATCGGTTTTAGAGAGATTTGAACAGAGTAAGGGTACCGTATGTCATTAATGTTTGTCTCTTACCATAAATGCGGGGGTATTTATACTATGTCTAGGTAGATCGCGCTCCTGTGGGCTTACCAGGCCAAGTAGGTCATTGAGGATCGACGTGGGTGACCCGTAGGCCTAGTGGTAGGGTCCGTAGGCGCTAGCTGGCGTTCCATTAATAAGGTATGGGATTAGGTGGCTCCCCCATACCCCGTCTGATGGAGCATTTAATGCCAGCAGGGATCCGTTGAACCCGGCATGTTCTAGGTCGGCAATGGTGTCGACCGGAAGAGCTGGAGAGGTTGTGACCAGCCGAGAGGGATAACGATCTGCCCAGGCCGACGGGGAGAGGGGCTACTAGAGGCGGTAGATATTAGACAGTTCGATCAGGAGGAATAGAGGAGAATCGATCGGGGGGTATAAGGGAGCTTGTCGCGAGGAAGGCGGTCAGGTGTCCCGGTCGGAATTATGCCACGTCATATATATACATATATATATATATATATATATGAGAAAAATAAATTACTAAATGGAACAACTTTTTTTTTCCCAAACATGTTTAGAAACTTTTGATTTTATAATTACTTTTTTATTATGTATATACTTACAATACGAGCAAAAAAGTGTCCATGCATTCAAACAGTGTCGAACACGATGATAATGTGTCCAACACGCTATCAAAAGCATCATACTTATTTAATTTAATTTAATTTATGGACATGCCAAGCAGTACGCCAAACATGTGTCGAAAGAGGGTTGTGTCCACTACAAGAAAACGCAGTTTTTATGGCGGAAAATTTCGTTGAAAATTACGTCAAACTTTTGGCAGAATTTCGGCTAAATTTGAAGTCATAATTATGTCAAAATTTTCAACAGATTCTCGCAAATTGATATTTTAAATTTTCGGCAAAATTTCCACCAAAAATCTGCCGAAAAATAATAATATTTTTTATGTATTTTTTTTAGCATCTTTTCTTTCTTTTGTTTTTTTAAAAAAATGTTTTTGTCAACAGATTTTCTGCCAAAAATCCGCCAAAATTGATATTTTAAATTTTCGACGAAATTTCCGTCGAAAATAATAATGTTTTATCTATTTTTTCCAGCACTTATTTGTTATTTTTTTTAAAAAGTCTTTTTTTGGGAATTTTCTGCCGAAATTCCGTCGAAAATTATATTTTAAATTTTCGGCGAAAAAACCATTTATTATTTTTTTTCAATGCCTATTTTTTTCTCTGAAAAATAAAAATTTGTTAGTTTATTTTTAAAAATAGAGGTTATGTATTATTTATTTCCTTGTTATAAACATAAATATAGTAAAATATTAAAAATACAAATATATATTTACATCAATTTATAAGACTCTAGTAACAATTATTTCTTTTTTTATTTTTTAACAATTGAGGTAATTTATTATTTCAAAGCATGTTTTCTTTTTATTATTTAAAATAAATAAATTATTTTTCGGTGTACGTTTGTTTATATATATATATATATATATATATATATTATAAATAGCATTTAATAAATTTGTTTTTTTTGAATTATTTGGTACCGCTTATTAAGAAATTCTTATGAGGTGCTACAAGGAGTGCATAACAAGACACATTTTAAAAGTGTTGTATTATATGTGTCAAGTAAAATGTTTAAAGTACTATATTTTTATTTTTATTTGAGTTAAAAATTTATATTTATCGAGTACTAGATTAAGTATGTGTATATTATGACTTATTATGTCTATGTTTATTATATGTGCTAAATTAAGTATGTGTTTATTATTACTTGTTAGAACTTGTATTTCACTAACTCTGAGAATGCGAAAGAACAAATATGCCTATTATATTTATTATGACTTATTAGAACAAATATGCCTATTATATTTATAGGAAAAGTTGTTAATAAATTTTAGAATTAGTAATGATCGATGGAATAACTTTGACATAATTCTGATTAAGGAATAAGAAAGGTTGATATATATAATGAGGGAATAACTTTTACATACTCAGAGATAAATGGACTATTCCTACGTGTCGTAATACATATCGTTTAAATTAGTTATTTCACAATGATTGAGGAAATAGATTAATAACATTAATTATAGATTAGTAACATTAATTATAGATTAATTTGTTTAAAATACACGTACGAGTAATAAGTTACTGGAATATTTTAATATTAAAAATTTACAAAAGATAAGTTTAAAGACATTACAAAAAAGGCAAATGAATTTCCTCCTGCAATGTAAGAGAGGCATATTTTATAGGTTAATTTTTTTCTAAAACTACATATTTTATGGAACGAATAAATCATTCAAATTAAAAAACAATGATTAAGGGAATAGAATATTATTAAAATTACTAAACGGTTCGTTATAATAACAGATTCGTATATATTTTTTTTTCAGTGTATATTTTCCTTTTAAATAAATAAATAAATATATATATATATATATATTTCAGCAGATTTTCGACCGGGCTTCCGTCAAAAATTAATGTTTATATTTTGTTTAAAAAAAATTATTTATTTAACGCAAGATTCATATATACATTTTATTTAATTTAATTTATCAAAAAATGTTTTCAGCAGAATTTCAGTCGAAATTCTGCTGAAAAATATTTATTTTATTTAATTTAATTTTTCACCGATGGAATTGGTAAGAACCTTTTTGTATTTGTTTTTGACGTATGTAATAGATTTAATTATTCTCTTGTGATGTAATATTAAAACAATTTATTCTTATTATTGTAGGGGGTGAAGTTAAAGAGGCATATTTTTAAAAGTGAGCTCCTTCAAGATTGTTATAGGAGTAAAAAAGATAAGGGGTCAGATAAAAAAGCTGGCATATGGGTTCACCTAAAACCACAACAAGTTCATGTAAGTTAGATTTGTTTATTATATGCAAAGTTTGTGTTTAAATCGCTAACATACTTGAAATTACAATTGCAGGATAATTACCAGAGTCTAGTGCAGGGTTGTTCGGATATTCAGGATGCTAACTTATCGGATCTCTTCATACAAGAAAGTATGAACGAGTTGTTTGATCAAGCTGCCAATGAACCAAACAAGAAGGGCCAAATTACGGGATAAATTATCGGAGTACATCGACCGCCCGTTACGACAACTATTCTACACCTAGTAGTTCGTCGACCCAGTCCGACCTGGCGGTATTGCAGTTACAGGACCAAGTCAATCAAATTTCCCAATAGAACACACAAATCATACAAATGATGAAGCAGATGTTTACGATGATTTCAAAGAACATAGCGAGCGGCTCAAATCAACCCTTTTATGCCCTTCCGCCGACTCAGTATGCCGCCGATGACGAAGATGGTGATGATGATGATTGCTGACTGTGATTATTATGGATTTTCATTCCAAATTATTTTGGTTTTTATGTATGCTGTAATTTTCAACAGATTATGGTATTTATATATTTGGATAAATTATTGGGGTTTGTTAATATATAGTTAGATTTTAATTCGATTTGTTAATTATGTATATATTTCAGATTGTGTAATTAGTGTATATTATGGTAATTAAATATTTATATTTTAAATTTTTTATTTCAATTGTGTTTGTAATAGGAAAAAATAAATAAAAAAACTGAATTTTTTAAAAAAATTAAATATTTTTGGCGGAATTTTGGCGGAAATTCCCCTAAAATAATTACTATTTAAAAAAAAAAATTAAAAACACCCCTCCGGTAATCCACCGGAAATCCACCGAAAAATATTTTGGCGGATGTTGAAAAGCGACAAGGGTTTTTTTGGTGAAATCAATCCGCCGAAAATTGTAATTTTTAGTGGAAATCCGCCGAAATTGCTGCCGAAATTTCCATGTTTTCTTATAGTGGTCTGACACAGTGCCCGACACGTATGCGACATTGCATGACTCCAGTTTAAGGAGGGTTCGTGCAATCTAGATTTCAACATCAACCTTTCATGTAGACCACTAGTTTTCTCTCGGGTTTGCCTCTGTCTCAGGTGGGGGAAGAGAAGCATCTACAACACTTCCAGCATCTTCACGGACATCATCAGCTGTAACGAGCAGCGCGCTTGTTTCACCATCGCGCCCTAGTCTGCGTCAGGCCCAGCATGAACTTCTTGCACTTGTCCTCTTAACAATCTTAACATTATATTATGCATGGGATTCGATTTAAGAACTTCAAACTTGTGCTCGGAGGTGTGCGGCTGATTAAACCGGCCGGTGAGCTTAGAACGGGTAGTGTAGCAATCTTTGCAAAGGTTGTAGCCTACTTTCTCCACACAATCTTTGCATTTGTATCTATCACCAAGTATAGGATACATCTGCAAGGAGAATTTCGAAGAATGAAACCTGTAAAGTCAGCAACTAAGGCAAAACCTCAAGAGCTCAAGCAGAAACCAAGAAGGTAAATTGCACATCTGAATGGATAAGGTGCCTGTAGTATGTACCATGCAACATCTTTACAAGGGCCCTCACACACACTTACGCAACCATTAAGACTTCATAAGACCAATGTTTTGGATACAATGCCTCAACTCAAAGAACCTTGCAATATTCACTATCCCTGATTCCAAGAACTGCACATGCGTGCAGAAAAGTCGTACGAGTTTGGATAGGATCATAAAAGGGTCCGGTAGATGTAAAAGACAATTGGTTCGAGGACTTGCCAAAATAAGAAAAGCATTGAAGCCCTAGCTATTGTAGGCTCATTAACTTAGTCATTCAACACGACAACACTGGATCCATCTTAACAAAGGCAAGGAAAAATTCTGCTTGGCTTAGAAAACCACAAAGTTTCCAATTCAAAAAAGATTCAATTTAACAACTTAAAAACAAAAGTTCAAATTCAAAGAAGTGTAAGTTTGCTCAATGAATCTAATAAATTCACCGAGTTATCAAAGTTAGCAGCATACCCCACAAGAATCACAACCAATTCCAATGTGGACCTTTGAGCTGGTATTCCACTATGGTGGAGGATCCTCTCCTGGTGTAAATGAGAAGTGGAAACTTCCTTTACCAGCATTTGATGAGCCTGAGAACCACATGCGGGAATCAGAATTGACAACAGATGCAGAGCACATGCATCAGGATCATGCATTGGGCCCATAAACAACAGGAGACATTATCCAACAGAAGTAACAAAAAAAAAAAAAAGTATTTCTCAATCATATTTGCTGGGAAAGAAACCAATTTCTGGTAATGTAGCATTTTGCACCATGTAAATATTAGTCACTTTTTTACCCTAACATTAAAATTGCACTTTCCTTACGGAATTGTAATTCCTAAAACATTGACACTTCTAAGATGCTGCAGGGACATGCTATTATATTTTTCAAAAATAAATTTAAGTGCAAAACAACTCTGATGCTAGAACCGGCCACTCTTTTTAACGAACTTCCATACTAGGCATGGGACAACTTTCATGATTTCTTTGGTCAATTTTATGTTTAAAGAAATTTTCTATCCTTTATCTTATTTTCTATCCTTTATCTTTCACTACAGACTAAGTTAAAGGACATATGCAAACAAGAATATGGAGACGGTCTCAGTTCATCTAAATACAATTTCAATGTAGAGATATATAAGGGCGCTACACAAACTACCACAACATACAAGTACTTTGAACATACATGTACTCGGACTCTCACTGGGGAGCTGCTCTTGCTTCATCTGTAAACCGCCTCTTCTCAGCTCATATTCTTTGGGAAAATGATCAGACTCCAAGTATACTTTTGGAATGTCACCGGGATGCAGACTTTGACAAACTTCACACTTGAGCATCTCCTTCGTTTGGAGAACAACGCAGGAAATACAAAATGCTAAACATATTGAGTGCCTGGGCAGGGAGGGGGGATTGCAATAGTCAGTTAAAAAGTATGTGGGAATACTAATTAAATGTTCACAGTAATTTAAGAGGAACGCTTGGCGATGATGGACATACCATGACCACAGTTAAGAACTATAGGCCGGACAAGCATGCTTTTACAGGAATCACACAAGACATCATCAACTGAAACATGCTTGCACGTTTCATTGTGATGTATCTGGTGTGAGTCTATCTTGAGCAGTGGTAACGCTAGCTGCTGTCCCACCTGTTCTGCTATCTAGCAGATTTGCTGAGCCAAACTCCTGATGAACTGAAACAGGCGGTACATGTTTCATGTTCTCCAGATCTCCACTTGTGTGACAGAACGTGGACTGAGTGATGAGTCAGCTTTAGAAAAGCGAGGCAGCAAAGAATCAGATGGCCTAAATTTTGTTTCTTCAGGTTGTAACTGCCAAGCAGGACCATTGATTTGTGGGGAGAAGCAGCCCAAACCCTTTTCTGGAACATGCAGAACAATCAAATATGTTGGGCTCTAGATACTTTAAAATGAAGTTGTTGGGATACATGGTCAGTTATGAGAAGAACTAGAGTACGACAAACCTGACCTAAAGTTTGCTTTTCCCTTCTCTTGTAGGCATGATGATAGATTTTCAAGAGCAGCAAGTGGAGCATCTGACGTATATATGGAAAATGAAAATATTGATTCCTACATACTGGACAACGAGACTTGTGCAGGCCACTCATGGATTTATGAACACACCAGAAACATGAGAGATGTCTGCAAGCTGCACATTTTGGGTAGGGAATGAGTCATAAGAGTCATAAAAATGAGGCTTTCCACCTGTATGCAATGAAACCTTACCTAAAACTACAGGCTTGTAAAGGAGATCTCTGTAAAAGAGCAGCAGAACATCAAAGAACTTACTTTCCAATGCATTTCAATATTACATTTGTACTATCTCCTGACAGCTTATTTTGGGAGCCTATAAGCTCCTTTATTAAAGGAATTATTGAACACTTTTAAAAGGAGTTTATATACTCTTAAACAACTTATAAAATACTCTTAGGAGCCTATAAGCTTGGCCAAACTCTCTTAATACTTGATCATCTTATTGCAAGATTTGTCTTGCAAATCCTGACAACTTGTGGAATATACAAATATTGCCAATTCAATTGAGCATGCAAAGTTTGACAAAATTTTGGCTTGCCATAATTACCTTGTAAATCTTCCAAATAATCTTCAAAAGGGGAATTGGATATTGATAAGATGTGCTCTTGATTGCTCACAATTGTTTCAAGATAATTTGGTAAACTTTTGGAGAAAAGATAAATTTAACTCTCAAATACGTTTCTTCTTGGAGCCATTTTTGCATTAGATGTGACCACGTCCTATGAAGCAAGCATTTCTTTTCATTACAAATTTGGTTTTTCTTCACAAATTAATCTCCAAATTATTCCTTTTCACCATTTTCAATATGTTTTGAACAAAATATAAATTGTGAAAATCCCCATTTAGGATCTAAAATCATCCAAAAACATATATTTAGAGTGCCCAAATATTAGCCAAATATTCATCTTATCAGCAACTATTTCATATTTGAGTTTCATATAGGACATCAACATTATATTATCCAATTTTAGATAAATTCACAATTGGGTGATTATCTAATTATTGTTGAAAAAGTATGAGAAAAAATATTAAAAAACCCTGAAAATAAATCTTTATATCTAGAAAACTTATGAAATTAATTTCAATCTTATAAATCATTTCACTAATTTTTCATTCCAAAAAACCCAACAATCAATTTTTGACTGAATTACCCTTAACTTTTCATATTAAAATCACTCAATGAATAGCCGTTGAAGCCTAGCTTAATTAGATAAGTTGAAACTCCAAGATTATGAGGTCTTGGGTTCACTTGTCCATCGAAATGTGTGAATTTTATTTCTACTTTGATAGTAGTTTATTTATCCTTCTTGATAGTAGTTTCTTTGCTTGATCATGATGAAATTGTTTAGTTCGTAATTTAGATTATAATGTAAAGTTTGTTTTGTAATACATAAATTATTGATGGAATTGCAGGAAATGTACACTTAAAAAACAACTTAATGAATCAATTTTTCTAATAACTTTTTTAAATTGCTCAAAATAATTTGTACCAATGATGACTATAATAATGTAATATTGTGAATTCTTGGCGATTTTAATGGTATTTGCTCTCAACTGGAAGAAAGGGGAGGTAAGTCTTTTGCTTCTTCATCAAATAACAATCTCCTGGATAAATTGAACTCTCTTGGCCTTATTGATCTTGGTTTCCATGGTTTTCCTTTCACTTGGAATAATAAAAGAAGTGGCTACAATAATATCCAACTACGGTTAGATAGAGGTGTAGCAAATGAAAATTGGTGCCTTTCTTTTCCGCATTCTAGTATCTTTCATTGTCCTGCTATTGCTTCTGATCATAGGCCTATTCTTTTGAATACTGCTATTGAGTCAAATCATGCGCCCAAGCCTTTTCGGTTTGAATTAATGTGGCTTTCCCATGAAACTTGTTTTGAAACAATTTATCAAGGATGGAATCAAAGTGTTGTTGGCTCTCCTCTTTTTAAACTCCATTCTAGGATTAGAAATGTCAAGAAAGCTCTTAAACTCTGGAATTCTACTTGTTTTGGAAACTGTCAATCCAGAATTAAAGCCATTAAACACCAAATTGATGTGGTTCAAGCTAGTGTCCAAACCTCTGAAATCCTTGCTACTGAGGAAGCATTACAAACTGAACTTGATGTTTTGTATCAAAGGTTGGAAACTTCTTGGAAACAAAAAGCAAAAGATAAATGGCTTCAACAGGGTGATGCGAATTCTAAGTTTTTCCATTTGTCTGCAATTGTTCATGCTAGAAAAAATAGAATTGTTTCTATCAAAGATAATGATGACGTTGTAGTCTATTGCTGGAAGGATATTGGGGAAAATTTTCAAAATTTTTACAGGGATCTTTTCACAACTGATATTGATGAAAATGCACCAAATTTTCCTTCTGACCTTCAAAATCTCTTCCCAAGTGTGATTTCTGAAGAAGAAAATGTAAATTTGTGCACTCTTCCCTCCCCTAGTGATATCAAGAAAACTATGTTTTCATTTAGCTCTCACAAAAGCCCCGACCCAGATGGATTTCCAGTTGAATTTTACAAACACTTTTGGAGTATCACTGGATCATCAATAATCCAAGCTGTGCAACACTTCTTCAAAACTGGTTTGCTTCTTAAAGCTCTTAACCACACTTTTGTTGCATTAATTCCAAAAAATGAAAAAGCATGCAAGGTTGAACATTTTCGACCTATTAGCCTATGCAATGTGACATACAAGATCATTTCCAAAATTTTGGCTAATAGGATCAAGCCTCTGCTTGAAAAGTTTATTTCTCCTTTCCAGATGGCTTTTGTTCAAGGCAGAAGCATACATGATAACTCAATTTTAACTCATGAAATCATGCATTACCTACATAACAAGAAAGGAAAAAAGGGCTTTATGGCAATCAAAGTTGATCTTGCAAAAGCATATGATAGAGTTGAGTGGCCCCTTCTTAAAACCATCCTCACCAATTTGGGATTTTGTGATATGTTTATCAATTGGATTATGCAGTGTATCACAACTTGCAGCTTCTCTTTCCTTATAAATGGAGCACCTTTTGGTTTTTTGAAGCCTTCAAGACGAATTAGACAGGGAGATCCTATTTCACCCTATCTCTTTATTATCTATGCAGAATTACTTTCTAGAATTATTAATAGGGAAATTGCTCTTGAACACTTTAAAGGGGTCAAAGTTTGTCGAACTAGCCCTCAAATTTCTCATCTTTTCTATGCTGATGATCTTGTTGTGTTTGGCAGGGCAAATTCGGATGACGCTCAATGCATTAAAGCTGCTCTTGAAACTTTTTTTGATTGGTCTTCTCAATGTATGAACAAAGGAAAGTCTATGATCCACTTTAGCAAAAATGTTGTTCCTCGGTGCAAGGAACAAATTCTTGATATTTTTGAATTGAGAGAATGCAACCATATTGTTAAACACTTAGGAACATACTTTTGCAAACCTCATTCCAGAAAAGCTGCTTTCAATGATTTGATCACTCGAATTCATAACCAGCTTGGAGGATGGAAAAAGAAACTTTTGTCACAAGCCGGAAGGGGAGTTCTTGTCAAGACAGTAGCTCAAATGGTTCCAATGTATCATATGGCCTCAACTCTCATCCCAATCTCGATTTGCTCCAAAATTGACAGTATCCTTAGAAAGTTCTAGTGGGGTGAAAATGAAAAAGGGAATTCTCTCGTGCTCAAGTGTTGGGATTCTATTTGTATCCCCAAAGGAGATGGAGGACTTGGATTTAGAAGAATGAGAGATTTTAATAAAGCTCTTTTGGCAAAATGTGCATGGCAACTTGCTTGTGGAGAAAATAGGCTTTGGATTCAGTTGATCAAAGAAAAATATCTTAAACAACAAACTTTCCTCTCAGTTTCCACAAAAAAACCAAACTCTTCATGGTTTTGGAAAGATCTAATCTGCTGCCAAGAACTCATTCAAAAAGGTGCATGTTTTTCCATTCAAATTAATTCGGATGTAAATGTTTGGAAGGAGCCTTGGATCCGGTCTCTACCAGATTTCTGCGCGAAACCTAAAGATGCAGACCAGTCCCATTTTTCACAAAGTTATCTTGTCAAAGACCTCATGCTTCAAGGTGCTAGTGAGTGGAATGTTGAAAAACTTAGTGAACTGTTTGATCAAGAAACAATCACAGCAATTCAAAAGATTCATATCTCACCCTCAATGGAGCATAAAAAGCTCCTGTGGATTCCCTCCAAGTCAGGGGAGTTTTCTGTTAAATCTGCCTTTCTTTGGGATAACCAGATTCGTTTCTCTCTTAATTCAAAAAATAGTTTTGATAATTGGAAAAAAATCTGGAATGCAAAACTTCATGATCGCCATAAGCTTTTTCTTTGGAAAATTGCTTGGAATATCCTTCCAACTAGGGGAAAATTGAAAGAGTTTCTAAACTTGTACAATATTGATTGTCCTTTGTGTGGTATTGAAGAAGAAACTTTGGACCATTTTTTCTTGCGATGTCATTTTGCAGAACTAATTTGGTTCACATCTAAATGGAGTTTCAATCTTACCCCATTTAGAAATGAACCAATCAAAAGATGGATCCAAATTATTCTTCTCAATGAAGGGAAGCTTTTTTCTTCTGACTCTATTAAAGATGAATTTCTTATTTTCTCTGTTGTTGCTATGGAAGCCATTTGGCATTTGAGAAATAGTATCATTCATAATTGTCATTCTCCTGATTTGCAGACTCTTGCTAAGCAGATTGAAAAAAGGGCAAAGGAACACTTTCAAGCTCAACTTAAAAAGAACATGACAGTGAGAAAAGGTGATGATGGAACTAAATGGCAAAAACCAAAAGTTGGATGGATCAAGATTAACACAGACGCCACTTTTGTTGATGGAGTAAGTTGCATTGCTTTCATTGTTAGGAATGAGAATGGGTCTGTACTTCTTGCCTACACAAGCAAAATCTTCTCTCATGATCCACTCTCAGCTGAAACATTTGCATTAAGAAAAGCATGCAAACTCATGGCAGAGAAAAAGCAGAAACAAGTCATTTTCGAAATCGATTCTCTTCAAGCTTGGATGATGATAGTAGAACAGAGATGTCAGCCTACCTGGACAAACCAAACACTTATTGAAGACATCAAAAAATATTGGAATTGTTGGCCAAAGTGGAAATTCAAACATATAAGTAGAAATGCAAATTACCCATAATTTAGCAAAATGGAGCAGATCTTTTGGGTGGTCATCTTTTGTCCCTCTTAATATTTTGCCTGTAACTATTTTCTGTGATGAGGGTTATCCTATCACTGACATTTGCTCTTTTAATTTGCAATGAATTATTTTTATTTATCAAAAAAAAAATGTAATATTGTGAAAAAATTAATTATTATATATGTAAATTATGAAAGCCTTTTTTCCCTCAAATTTAACGATATCTAACCTATAATTCAAAGAAAACTATGTTTAAAAATATATTTTTTTTAAAAATCAATATGATAAACAAAAACAACATAATCTTCAAAAATTAATTTTAATAAATAGATTTTTCAACATATAGAATAGCAAAGATAAGTAAAACTACTTCATAAGTAAATATCAAACAAATCAATGTAAGAAATTTAAAAGTAATTTTGTCCCAAGAAAAGTTAAAAGTCAATAATTGGGCTTTGTAAATGAAAATTGATGGAATGGTTTTATAGGATGGAAAAACTTATTAATTAATTTTTTATATAGGAAAAATAATTTTAAGAGCGTTTTAGTAATTTCCCCAAAGTATTTTCGTTTGAAAAAAGAAATATTGAATGTCCAAAATTTTAAAAAATTCATTATGTTAAAAGTACAGCCCACACTCTACATACTTCAACCCAACACCTCGTATGTCTCAAGGTGTAAAGCCTGCAATTTAAGATGTTAGCAGCATGTATATCAAAGATACTTGAATTTTTCCGGAATAATTTCTGCTGTCATTTGTTAATAACTGAGGCATTCATTTCATTTTTTTAACTCATTTCATGTTTACACGATTAAACACTTTTATTTCATTAATTTGGGGGCGAAGTGAATAGGGATTGACAATTTTAAGTTCGCAAGTAAAAAGCAAAGATCTTGTTCGGAAACCTTCATGAAGTGGGTATTATCCAAGTGATGTTTTTGACTATTAAATTTAAAGATGGTGATATCAAAAAGTATTAGAAAGTGATTGTAACTTCATCATACTCAATTCAAAAGCTAAAAATATGTACTTTTTCTAAGTTTCTTTTACTACAGAGTCTGGCATGTTTAAGGGCAAATAGATCAGTTTCCAACATTTTCCACCAATGGAAGCAAGGGTAATTTGAAAGATTTTTTTTATCTTGTCTTTTTATTTTAAAGGACATTTTGAAAATGCCCAAGGTTGAAAAAGGGTTTTGGAAATACCCATGGCCGCAATTGGTATTTGCGGGCAAGACTCCGACTCTGCAAGGCATAGAGCACAAGACTGACATGGCCGCAGTTACGAAATGTGGCCTTACTTTATGACCAGGATAGCCATAGGTTTGAATTAATGACAGAGGACACTGAGATGAGGCCGATGAAGGTCAGAGTATATTATGAGAAATTTTGAAATATTGTGAAAGAATACCCTATTCACGTTAGTGTATTGCAGGTGTTGTATAGGATGGATTTTTATGGCGTGTTTAGGAGTGGTCATTTCAATCTAGAACATGTGCTTATTACTGCATTTGTAGAGAGGTGGCGGTCGAAAATAAATAAATTTAACCTTCCGATTGGTGAAGCCACTGTGACGTTAATTAGAAGACGTTATCATTTTGTGGACGTTACCTATTAGGGGGAGGGCTTTCGTGGGCCATGTAGAGGAAATAACATATTGGTTTGCTATATGCTGTTCATTATTGGAATTTGTACCAAATGACGCGGACGTTTGGTCGTCACGTATTTATGTTAGAACCATATTGTACCGCATCCTTAACAATGGAATCATCGAGAATTCTTGAAATACGACCATCATGTAATATACGAGATGTGTGGCCATGTATTTGATTTCTAGCGTAATGATTCCCAATAAAAGCGCAAAATTTACTGAATCCATTATTTACTTCATTTGCATCAATTATGTTATATATATATATATATATATATATGTACAATTTTGAAAAAATATGCATATATATCTATAATTTTGAAATATGTATATAAATAAAATAAAATCAATAGTTAGTACACCTATTTCATAATCTAAAAAATCACATACTTCACTCATATACAATAAGGGTCACATAAAATAACAATTGCATAAAACATTAAACGATATATAATTAATTTAAACATACTAGGAAGTACAGGGGTATTACACATCGTATTAGGTCAAACGAGGCTGGACCATCCAATCTCCACTCAGATGAACTCGGGCCCTCTACTGTGCATGCAGATGAAGGAGGCCCTTTATATGCGCCACAAAGCTAGTTCTGGCCGGCTACTTCCGGTATCCCCTCAGATGCGTACGTTCCTTCGTCCGTCTAGTTTAGTGCACAACCGAACGACCCAATTTGTAGTCATGATATGGGTGTTATGAATGTGTTTGAAGATATGTTCGACACACCATATCCCAATTTCTCAACATGGCATCTTCGAGTCAAACTATCCCACCCAATTATGGTAGTAGCGGGTCTACCTTCGCAGATGTTGAAGACCGGCTCCTAGTCCGGTCCGAACTAGACCCCAAAACCGAGAGTGACTTGGCCCACCTAGAACCGGTAAAAACCGGCAAAAAATCGGTAGAACCGGTCCCGGTTCTGTGGGCCAATTTTTTTTTTTTTTTACCTGTTTTTGGAGATCAGAACCAGGTCTAAAAGGCAACCCAGCAGCTCGCTCGCATCCACCGCGCCTTGCCTTGCCTAGCCACTCCACTTCCCGCCTGCTGCTGCTGTTGTTGCTGGACTGCTGCTGCTGCTGTTGTTGCTGGACTGCTGCTACTGCTGCTGGACTATTGCTGCTGCTGCTGCTGGACTGCTGGACTGCTGTTGTTTCTACTCCCGTCTGCTCCCGTAACTGGTAAGCGTTCTTCTATTTCTCTAGTTTTTTTTCTTTTTTCCCCCAAATTTCGGCCCTCTTTTTAATTTATGTTTTTTCCCCCAATTTCAGTTTATGTAATCTGTTTTAATATGGAAAAAATTTTAGTTTGTGTAATTTGTTTCAATATGGTAAGTACAATTTCAGTTTAATATGGCAAAAATTTCAATTATCGTTTTCTAAAAAACTAGTAAGTACAATTATTGTTTTTCCCCCCAATTTTAGCTATATTCCCCCAATTTCACCCCTTTTTTAATAACTAGTTTCAATATGGCAAAAACTTGAGTTTTATTTTCTTATATAAATTTACCATTGTAATTTTTGTTTCATAATCGAAAAAGATGGCTAACTTCAATATTTTGAATATGCTCTTAGGAGATGGAAAATATGATGAAGTACAATGCCTTTTAAAGCAACAAAAAAAATCACCCTATTGATGAAGATGATGATTGAAGACTTTGCACATATCACTTGGATGATTTATGATGATTTATCTTATTTTACTTTGTTTAATCTCATTTGGGTTTATTTGGACTTGGATGTAAGATGTGAAAAAACGTGTTTTTCAAATTATCTTGTTAATTGTTATTTGTTAGCTTTTAGTTTTAGGATGAATGATGAGTTCGATTTTTATTAAATAGTAAGATAAATTTCTTGTTTGGTGGTTATTATTATTATTATTATTATTATTATTATTGGGTTTTCTCTAAAAAAAATTTATGTATTTATGATTTTTTATATAAAAAATTAATTTAATAATTATTACATATTTATGACGTCACGCTGGTTGAACCAGTGGTCAAACCGATCGAACCGGTTGAACTGGTAACCAGTAAGGCCGTCGGTTCGGTGTCCGGTCCGGTTTTCAAAACATTGAGAGCAACACAGGTGTAATGTTTCGCCCGTACCTTTCAATGTATAGATAACTCCAAGGGCTAAATTACTTGGTAATAGCTTGAGCGATCACCTGTCAGATTCGCATGGCTCGATGCAGTTGGAGGAGGAACAACCTCTACGAAGAGGGCAACAGGTTAGGCATCCGCGTGGATGTGGTACTAAGGGCCATTCAGGTGGACATTGGTATGGTATACTATGCTTTGTTGTACGTATAAGTTGATGAATTTCCTTTTGACGTTTTAACATGTACTCTTTTAGATAAAGGCTTGTATTGTGCTTGTCTTTTGTGTGTTCATACGTTTGTCTCAAAATGTATGATTTATTACATAGAGCTTGTTTAAATTTTATCTAGTGTTTAACAGGTCTTACATTGCACATAATTTAACTACTCTAGCACAAATAATTGCTAAGATAATACATGTAAGCATAAACAATGTCTTTCGAAAAAATAGAATAAACATGATTTAAAAAATGTCACGCATAAATTTACAATGTCTTTCAGAAAAAAAAAAAGAAAATTAAACAACAAAAATAGAATGAACAACCCAAATATTAATTTCTGAAAAACAAAATATTATGTTGGCTGCAGTTTCCAACTTTTGCCAACATTTAAAAGGAAAATTAAAGTTGGCCGTAGTTGGTAATTTCGGCCAACATATAAAAAATAAATTTAAATGACCAACCGCAGCCAACTTGTCACACTGTTCAAGACCAGAACATAATAGTATGAACGCAATTTCCAAGCGCGTTCAAGGGTAAATTAAAAATATATTTGAAATGAAGGGTATCCGTAAAAAGTTGAAACCAGAAGATGGCAAAATAAAAAATCTTTCGGGTACTTTACCCAACGGTCATTCCTAGGAAGGAGAAAAATGTTAGTTACGTGTTCAGATAAAGCATACAAGCAGAAAGGTTGGGGTATATCACCCACACAACAATATGGTAAAATATGCAGTAAGAAACCAAATAATTGTGATCCCATGCAGACTCGCACCAAAGTAGAGTAATGTTTTGATCATCCTAAAGGCAATTCACCTGTGGCGAACAAACGGAAAGCTAGTAACGGGACTTCAAATTATTATCTGATTTTAATAGTACATACGAACTCATTAGCTTTTACAGGCTCGTCTTACAAATGAGAATGACACAAACCTCAAGAGCAGAAATCAATCATGTTAATAGTTACGAATCCTTATGGACACTTGCTCCGCCTACATCAGTCGGTTGACTTGACGTGCTTCTCAACTCAATCAAGTTACGCAATGAAAATTTTAAGACGTTCAAGTTCAAATACTAACACTAGCTCTCGACTCTTACAAGCACACCAAGAAAACACCCCTGAGCTATTAGCGAATTTCCCTAAAATGCTGACTGGATATCTTCACTTACTTCCACAATTTGACCGAACTGTCGTGACTAGCAGAAGCGACCATTCCGGTGAGAGGCGACTGCGCCAAAGCAGCAACAATGTTCTCGTGTGCAGGGACTGTCATGCTTTTGTTATCCACCATGTTCCACAACTCCAGAGACTACACGGTCAAGGTAAAAAACATAATTACTCACATAAACTAGAGCTGTATCTTAATTAAGATGGTGATTATCATACAACAGATTGCTTCACAGTTGAAAGCAAGCACCCCAAGCCAATAGCGGAGACATTTAAAACAGAAAGTAGAGGTTTGGTTAATAAAGAAATTGACAATCAAGGGAGACGATATCAGCAAAGCCGCAAACTGTCAATAAGATATTTTATTTCCCACAATCCAAAATTTTTCCTTTGGCTTCAGTTGGCAGGAAAAGCACAGGGTTCCAACACTCTCATAAGTCAAAACTTATTATTAAGCATGACTTGGTCTCAGCAGATATTAGTGAAAGGGTACTTAGTTGAACAATCTGTGTGCGTCAGAGAGAGAGAGAGAGGGTGAGGGAGGGAGAGGGGGCTGTATTTACCCGCAGTCCTCCGATCACCAAGAGAGCAGAGTAACTTGGGTGAAAAACACAAGAGTGGAATTGATTTCCATTGGAGTTCAGCTCATGGATGCATTCTCCGGAGGTCAATGACCAAACTCTAATGCTGTCCTCGCTGACAGAAGCCAACAGGTCACCGTTGAGATCCCAGCACAAGTAGTTCACCACACCAGAGTGTCCCTGATAAACCACCAAAACTATTAGAAGAACAAGTGGAACCCAAGAGATTCAACAAATTAGCATGGAAATAATTATTAAATGCCCGTCAGATAACTAAGATCGCAATAGCAATGCACAAACCTGCAAAGAATGTGTTTGCCTGTCGTTTTCGACATCATATATAGAAACCACCTTCTCTGATGCTGCTGCGAGTAGATGTCCAGTTATGGGTTGAAATCTCACTTGGGCACTGCCTCCTTGCTGAACCACACGATCAAGCATATAAGTTTGAAACAATACAATCAACCTAGAGAAGAAAAGAAGACACAGAGATGTAACAGATCAAAGATCAATTTTCGACATGCAACCTTTGAAATCCGAGTGCATGAAAATGGACTAATATTACAATAACGTATTTCGTTATTGCTATCACAGAAACAGAAAAGATCATTCTTCTTTGGATGGAAATCGAGGGACATCACGTGGGAAGTATGTCCTGTATAAGCATGTAGACAATAGCTTGGCTGCATCAAAAAATTAAACAGTGAGTGCTTACAGATTTCATGTTGCAAATATACATGCACATTTGTCAGCATCATAAAATTTAAAATACTGTGAGGTTCAACTGAATATATATAGATAGATAGATATATATGTGTGTGTGTGTGTGTGTAAGAAAAAAGAAGCCACACAAAAATGCAGGCACTTCATTTTGAAAGCAAAAGATGAAAACCATTGTAGATAGAATGGAAGAGAGATCATTACATTAGCTGCATCCCACAATCTGACAGACTTGTCAAATGACGCCGTCGCAAGTTGAGTTGAATTTGGCCGGAACCGAACATCTGTAATTAAGAACTGATGTTCTTCTGGGGTGGCCTCAGTTTGCAGAGTGTCCATGTTCCAAAGAACAGCCTAAATCAAGAAAAGAGGGGTTGGTTGACACACACAAAATGACAATAAGTGAAAACATAGAAAAAAATAAAAAGGCGTAATAACACAAGTAGAAGCCACTAGTAAGTTTCTCATGAAGTTAATCTAGCAGCACATGTGTTTGCATGAGTCACTAAACATTGGAGAACAAATGATACCTTTTTATCATGCCCGGCACTAGCTAACAACTTCCCATCCGAAGAAAAATGGCAACAAGTCACTTTATTTCTTGTCCGTATACAACCAACTTCTCCAAATGAAAAACCTGCAAGCCAGACATAAAATTGTGAAGTTGGAACATTTGGTAGTGATGGCAGTTATAATTTAAAAGCAATCCAAAATGCATAAAAATCATAGGAAACAATCACCTTTAGAAGTCTCTGTTTTATGTTCCGTAAGAGTTTGTTTCAAGGAGCCATATAAATTTCCATCTCCTCCATCATGTGACAAAAAAGATTCTACATTGTCTTCAAGGGAACCAACATCTCCAAAATTCTCCAAGTCATCCTGTGCCAGAAAACAATCATATGATGATTCAAGGCAACATATTGCATCTCAATGCTCAGAAATCACATCCCTCGAAGATGAGTTCCGGAATTGAGAATACAGTTTGACAATCAACACCCAAAAGAATAGAGGATAAGCTCACTCGCACAGGTCCGTACGAACCAGTTTGTTGCCCAAAACACCATTATTAAAAAATCGAAGTACGAAAAAAAACATCTATTGGGTGTAATTTGCAAGCATAAAGTTTTGATAGGTGCATAATATAGAAGATTAGGTAACAAGACAATTAGAATGCATAAAGCATCCTTTTTAACAAAACCAGTTCTTACAAGCTGATTTGTAGATGATGCAATTCCACCAGCTCCCTCTGCACCATACATCATCATACTCTTGGGCACACTGTTGACATGCTGCAGGCTGCTTGCAGGAGTCATTCCATCACCAGGTGTATGTGTTGATTGTGGTGATCCTGGGGAAGGACCTACTGTATTTCCAGTACCTGTACTATTTGCAGGTCCCGATGAAGAATGTTGTTTTCTTTTCCTGTTATTCTGTTTCAGGTCAAAGGCACGTCATTCCTCTCTATTTTCATGAATAAAGGCAGGAAATTATCAAAGGGATCATTTTGACAAAATCGATTATGAAACCAATAAATGCCACAGAACAGGGTTTATCATGGTTTAACCCGCAAAATGGATCAATAACTGTACAAGAATGAGCTCACCTGTTGCAATTGCTGTTGCTGCTGCGGCTGCTGTTGCTGCAGCTGATCCTGTTGTTGGGAGGAAGGCTGCTGCATTTGGGCCATTTTCATCTGCTCATAATGGCAAACTTTTAGTTGCAAGCAAGGTATATCTTAATAATTTAGGCAATTCAGTGAAGCTTTTCGCATCAGCAAATACAACTATCTTAGGGGATATTCTTATGTTAATTAACAGAGGAATTCGCCTTAGGCAAATATCTAACACCCTACGTCAATGAAAGTGTTAAAACTTCTACTTCAAAGTGGAAGTAAAACGAAATTCTTTAAGACACACAAAAGTTAGCGAACTAGGGAAACACCACCCAAAAGAAATTGAGCAGCAATAAGGAAAGCGTTAATCTTATTTTAAGAAAAAGCTGCTTAAATTCACAGTAAATCAGTTATATCAAACAGAAGCAAAAATCTGCTACTTCATCTGGCCTATAAAGTATGACGAAATTAGCAGTTGTGAAGAGTAACATAACTTCATTATATTAATATTACAAGCTGGAAAAGAGGTATATCAGCTCTTAGTTGGAATAAAAAGTAAGGTCCATAATAGCACAGGGATGAGAAGACTTTTGACATTTGCTTCCTGTGACATAGTCAATACTATGTTCCAGAGAATAATTTCATGAGAAAGAGTAATACATTGGCCCCAACAAACAGACAAATAAACGATGCAGAAATAAATACCCAGTCGCATATTACTGCACACTAAGTGCAATGACTTTAGTAAATTCTTCTACACAACAAGGAAATTTCTTGTTTCTTCAAAAATGGGTCTTGGGTCTTCCTGAACATGAGTGGACCTCATGGGTAGACAGCAATAGGTGTCAACCAGTCTAAACGTAAATAACTTATTCAATAACAGAAAGTTTTAGCAACAAATAACTAAGCACTACACAATATAATCCAAGATAAAATGACAGCTTAACATTCAATGAGGCCAACTTAAAAATCATAAAGTTAACATCAACAGACATACTGAAACCAAAGCAATTATGTTTCACTGTAGTAAGGGTTTTAGTTTTCAAAGATTCAACATGTCACCTAAGGCCATGTTCACTTTGCTTGATTGGATAAAAGGCCAAATTAAGAGCAGGATAAGAAAATTGAGCAACTAATCATTCACTGACCAATCATGTTTCATAAGGGGGTTTAAGATATACTAATCTTAGGATACATCAAGCTAACTTTAGTAAAATTATTATGGATGATTATATTTTTTTTTCCCAAAATATCTACACTTGTAAAATTCTTTCGAAAACTCTTTCATTTTTCATTATTCCTCTTTATTTTTAGTGACTAAGGGACATATGGTCTTTTCAACAAAATGTTAAAAAGCCCCAACAAGATTGCTAAATCACATCTTTTGAGCTAGACTCAAATTTTCCACTATTGTCCCGGGCTTCCCAACATCATGGGCCTTAATCAATAAAAGTGAACATTTGATTAGGCCAAGATTAAATAATTTATCCCAACCCATCAAGCAAGGTGATCATGGCATAAAACGATAGGCACCCAAAGTTTTACACCATCGAGAGTTAAATTTGAAGAGAACGTTCCCTGTACAAGGACATGATACTAATTCAAAGATGCTAAGATTCCCCACTTGACACTAATAAGCATGAAAAAGAAGTTTTATCCATAAGGCATGATTCACGAATATATAAACAGCTAATGACACAGGAGCATTTTTTTTTATGGCAATGCATAAAAAATATGTAGACAAACATTAGGGTGTAAAATTTCATGGAAAGTGTTAACCTTTGGTGAATTTGATTGGACGGGAGAGCAGATAGAGCCATCATTTCTTGGAGGCTGACCATCTTTGGCATTAAAATTACCCCTTGGTAATCCTCCAAACCCATAGTTAGGTGAATTTCCAAGGCTCCCTTGTGCCTGAGCTTGGGCAAGAACCTGCAGCTGTTGTGATGCCAAAAGAAACTGGTTTTGGTTATGCGGGTTGGGCTTTTGTACTTGTATACCCAAACTTGGCCGTATCGGGTCAATTCCCTGTATAAAATTGCAAACATCATATTTCAAGAATTCAACTCCATAAAGTAATATAACTCCTGAAAAGAGTGTGAGGAAATCAAAGCCACACGAAACTCACTGTCAGCGGCCAACCCTTAAGTGGAAGACCAGTCCCTCCTTGACTTAGCCCTGAATAACAACAAAAGTCACAAAGACGCGCCATCACATAGGCTATCAAACAAACATTATAATCAACCTCAGATTCAGAAAAAAGCATAAATAAATTCTACACAGAAGTTTTCATGAACTCTGAAGCCTCAGGGTGCTTTGTGATTTAAATTAGAGGTACAACAGGTAGCATGGAGATTGCCCCTTTCCCTAAGCAAGGTGAAGCCTTCACTACGTGCACGCCTGCATGCCTCTTTACGAGGAGTCACAGCATGTGCCATGTGATTTATTGAAGGCAACCGTCTAAGGGAAATGAAAAGTTCAATATTTAATTCCCCTTTAGATTGTTCCAACAACCAGTAGAAGATTAGTTTTTGACTATTGAACAGTTATCAACAGTGAAGCTTGCACTTTATTTGGAAAGAAAATCTAGTATACAAGTACTGAAATTTTACACTATGTAGTAAACAGTGTAAAAATAAATGTAATAAAAATGAAAATAGGAAACATCGTGTTCAGTTAATCCATTGCCAAATGGAAGAGCTGTCATGAGCCTCAATATTTTTCTTTTTCTTTTTTTTTTTTTCTCTTCTCTTTTTTTAATTTTTTTTATTTTTTGCATTTTCAGATCACACACAATTGCATTAAGTAGTTGGTGACAGATGCAAGAAAAAATGCTTGCGAATAAAATATTAAGTGGACAAATTTAAGGGATAATATAGACTGCATACTCTGCAAAACATAAAAGTTACAAATATAAAATCATGACTTGTAAATGCAAGATATCATCTAATTTAGCAGCTGTCTCCATTTCTATCTCCTACTTATTAAAGTATCAATATCAACTTCCATATGAAATAATTTTATGGATTCAAAAGCATCAATGGCACGAATTACAAATTTTTTTTAAAAATGCTGGTTACCTGCACCCCCTAGTCCTGATTTTGACTGAAGGATCGCCTGGCCATATAAAGATGATGCGTCCATAGGCAAAGACTTCTGAGTTGCTCCCAAGTTGACTTCGCCTTTAATATCCTAAGAAAAACAAAACGTACAGGGTTAAGCTTAATGAGGAAGCAAATTGGACCAAAGCAGAAATGCCCAACAAAATAAATGTTTTTAGTAGTTACTGTGGGCAGTTGAGGCCGTCCTTGCATTTGCTGCAAAGCAGCAGACATGTTCCCAGAATTGCCTTGCATCAACTGTCTGAATCACAACCGCAGAGGAAAAACAAAACTGATGATGCATTGAACAAAGAATATCCCAATTTAAAAATTTGAATTCCACAAATCAAATAAAACTATATTAATCTTACCCTTGTTGGTTGGAAACTGGCTTGAGAAGTGCCATCCTGCTAGCATCAATCAGGCCTGGTGATGTCTCTGAATCCATGGAATTAGGATGTTTCATACGTTCTTCATACATTTTCATAGCTAGTGCACTGGCAGATTGCTGTCCAATCATTCCTTCAGAGTTCATCGAGTTCATGGGACCAAGGGGAGGATGGTTAGGGTCCCTTCGTTGTAACTGGGCATTGCGTTGCTGCATGAGTTGCAACTGCTGCATTTGCAGCTGCTGCTGCTGCTCCCTTGCTTTAATTTGTTGTGTCTGAAATTCAGTTGAAAATGACAAAGGAAGAATTGTTAATATCCCATATTAAAAATGTGGCGGGAGTTGTTGATCTAACTAAATCTAAAGTCCTTAAAAAAGAACTCCAGATTTTTAAGAAACCTCTATGTAAGCTGCAGCTGCTTCAGAATGCTTCTCATTTGTCCTTGCAATGAATATATCCCAAAAGACGGACCACCATTCAAAAAGAAATCCCCCAGGTGCATCAATAGCTACAAACAAAGTACAATTATAAGTAAGTGACCTATCATCAGATCGTGGGCTAGCATATTCTGCAATCAAACGGCTTCAAGTAGCTCAGAGCACTGAACAACTTTGAGAGCAAAAATCATTCACCTCCACCATGTGATGCATAACAAGTCCTTACCTACAGGATCAGTGGCAACTTTTCCTTCCGTCATGAAAGCTTTCGCAGAATTATGCAATTTTCTTTTCAACAAGTAGTCATGAATATAGACATCAAGCCTGGAAAAGAAAATCAGAAGTACAAGCCTTTATCAGCAGTTATTTTCTCAAAAATTTGCAGAAATAAAACTCATCAACAACTAATTTCTGTGGCCCTGTTGGAAATTTTAGCAAATAAACAAATTGATCTTCTACAAGAAAAACAAATAAGATTTCTCATTCATCAGACGAAACAAAAAAATAAATAAAATAAATAAGACTTTCTCGTTTTTTTCAAGGATTAATAGATATGATTAGATATCTTCCCAATATTGACAACAAAAACATAAAACACCGGACAGAAAAGATTCGTTTGGTTTCCTATCTTAGTTATCCGACAAGTGGGAAATCAAGGAGACATGAAAGTGGACAAGCTAAACAATCGAGGATCTTTACATCTTATCTGCTTCCCAATTACTTTGCGCCATGATTGCTACTCCAAGAAATGACTCCAAAGATTCTACTCTTTAAGTCTCTTTTCTTCCCCTGAAACCAAGGCCAATTACATAAATGAATTTAATCAGAAAATCTCTCATTCAAACCATATAAAGGTAGAAAGCTACGAATCGAAAGGGATGAGGGGGAGAGAGAAAGGAAAGCGAAGAAAAGTACTGGGGTTGCTCTAATGACTATTAACTTACCAATTGGAGAGATCAAACTCTGCATTAACGATCCGGACAAGATCCTCGCATAAAAACCCTAATTCGAACTCAATTCACTGCAAAAATCACAAGAAATCCAACCGAGTCCACTTGATTTATAAAAGATCTTTACTTAAATATAGGGAAAAAAGAATCTCCAACACGCACACTTGTTCAATTCACTCCCTGTTGCCGTAAATTCTTCAAGTATAATCAAGTTATTCCCTCAAATCAGCAAATATTGAACTCCGAACACCATGTTCCAGTCAAATTCCTCAAAGTGATCGCGATCTTTGAATCAAATTCAACTAACTTCTCCCTTATTATTCCAAGAATACACAAACAATTATGCAAACATGCATTCAAACGTATAATTATTCAATTTCAACAAATTATTCTCAGAGACGAACACCTTAAAATCCCAAAAAACAAAAAACAAAACCAAGAATTTAGATAGCTCAAGTGAAAGAGTGAAAAGCTAGAGTGAAGCAAAAAAAAAAAATGGGCAACGGAAAGCAGAAAAATTGCTGAAAAAGGGGTCACGTAAGGATCTGGGCCTGAGGCACGGGGAGGGAGAACCAAATGCGGATTCTATATACTATGTAGGCTCGGAGTTCGGTTCGGAATGGTATCTAATGGGTTAATTCGCACGGCGGTGGAGGTTCGGGTTGAGGCTCGGGCTCGGGTGTGATAGTGATCGGGCGAGTTAAATGCCGAACGGCTTTTTACGTTAACTAAGTAGTGTTAGAGTGCCAGCTGTTTAACACGGCAAGTGTGGCGCTGATGAGGCTTAACCAGTCGTGGAAAAGCGTTCGGTGTTTAAGCAGCTTCGATAGTGAGGGTCGTTTTCAATTGAAATTGCGGTTTCGGGGAGAAATTGAAACCGGGAGCAGCGAGCTCGGGAGAATATTTGTTTTAAAACTAGCATCATCGCACGCTCTGTGTGTATGTCTAATATAAAAAATATATATTTTAATTTAATATTTATTTTTTTAAAAAAATAAAAATATATTATTAAATTTTTTTCATAAGAATATTTTTCTAAAATTCATTTGACATAATTTATTAAATTATAATAATTTAAAAATAAAATAATTATATGAAATAAAATTATATGATAAAAAATAAACAAAAAAGAAAAAAAATCAAGTAATTGTAATTAGAAAAAATAGCTTGTGGGTTGAGAACTTAGATTTTTTAAATTGGATATAATATTACAATATTATTTTTTTATTTACTTATTTATTGCATGTGTTTACTAATTAAAAGAGTAAAATTAGCACATCAAAATTTGGTATTCGAATTGAATCGATTTCATATAAATTTTAAAATTTAATAATTTTTTATATCTTTATTTATTCCATATAAAATTAAAGGACAAATTTTATAAAATTACATAAATAATTATCATTTGTGATATAAAAATAACTTATTTTTTATAATAGTATGGATATAGGTGTTTATCTGTAGGAAATTGAAGTAATTGTTTTATTAAATTACGGTTGGCTAAAAAGATTTTTTAGTTTTTTGGACTTTAGCAAGACATCCGTTTTTGTGTTTTGACAACCGATAATAAAATTTTTAATTGAGTTATTAATGAGCTTTTATACTTCTCTAATTTTTATATATATAGGTATCTATACTTTTATATTGTTATATAAAATATTAACTCCCTTTAAATTTTGTATATGTCACTTCATAAATCTTGCTTGTATTTCCTCCCTACTTTTTCGCCATTCTTTACTTTTTCAATTTTTTCTCCTTCATCTCTTATCCCACTTTTCAACATATTTTAATTCTCTATGTATTTATTTATGATGTGGTCTCTTTTTGAATCGAACGCTGGCGAAGCTTGGGTGTTCTGATTGATTTGCTGATGACCCATCTATTCAAAAGAAGGAACAAATTTGAGACTAGTTAATTTTGTCCCAGCATAGGTTTTTCGACGTTCAAGTTAATAGGGTAAACACCAAGGGTATGAAGTGGGTTGTAGAAGATGATGAATAGTGTTTGAAATTTGAGCTTAAGTTGTGTGTTACCTTTTTTGAAAGATTAGGATCCTGCTTATATGAGAGCAGCATTGATTTGACATGATTGATGAAGGTTGGTTCTCTGACTGACATATGAAGTATATGTGGACATACTTTTTGTCCATTTTGGGACTCCCCATGACGACTAGGTTTTACTTTCATTAATAACATTTGATTTGACATCTAATGCATATCTCAATTATTTAATACTTAGGATTGCCTTTAAAATTGAGCATTAATGGTACCTGCAATTGAAAAGATGCCCACCATTTCCTATCAGTACGTGTTTGGTAGCAAGAACTGCCCATGTCTAAAGGATTGTTGGGGACCCTCTTTTGACACGCCAATGGTTGAGTGCACTGCTTAAGGGTCTTGACATACTTATCCTCGAATGAAGTTTTTGTCCCTTAACACTGCTCTTTCTCTCAAGCCTTTCGAGGTCGTTCGTCACGCTTGGACCGTTGTCCAGCAAGCTCAACCCCTAGAAGATCTTCTTGGACCCTAATTCAAGAATTTTTTTCTATTAGACTTGCAAGGCGGGCCTGTGGCAAGTCTCTATCTGATGAGTTTCAACTGTCGTTGATGCTCCCTTTTCATTGTTAAGATGCCTTCGAGGGCATTTTCGATGTTCGAGAGCTTTTCTCCTTCACACTTGGAGATTCCCTCATTTGATTGTTAATAGTCCATAAAAGAATGTGCATGCCACATCAATTTTCTTAATTTTATTTAATTTTAAATTATTTTATCATTTATCATTGATTTAATGAATATATTAAAAATAGTTAAAAAAAAGTTATGCTCATACAAAAAAAACGAATAAATATATATATATATATATATGATGTGACATATTTTCGACCGGACTTCTCGATCGCCTTTCACATGTCGCGCTCACCGCTTCCAACCACTGGAAGTCCTAGGAGACATTTCTGACGGGGTGCCTGTATATCGACCGGTTTGACAAACCTCTCATAACCATCCCTGACGAGCCAGGCCGAACGATTTCTCTCTTGATCGGGTCCGTGTCCTCGACCCCTCGAACCCAGCTCCTCGGCCCCTCTGATCGATTTCGTAATCAATCAGGGCCATACTGGATCCAACGGATCCCTGCTAACATTAAATGCTCCGTCAGTCTAGGGTATGGGGGTGCCACCAAATCCTATACCTTATTAATTGAGAGCCAGCTAATACCTATTAATCCTACCATTAGGCTTATGGGTCATCCACATCAGCCCTTGACGGCCTACTTGGCCTGGGGGGCCCACTAGAGCGTGGTCTATATGGACATATTATAAATACCCTTGCATTTATGGTAAGAAGCTATCATTAATTACTCTCAACACCCTTACTCTGCTCAAATTTAGACAAAACCAATCCGCTGACTTAAACTATCGGAGGTTTTTAGCCAAGACCCACCTCGGCTAGCTCACGTTGTCATTCCCTTGTTGCATGTCAACTTCTCGATCAAATATCTTCATTCATACACTCGACCAGAGTTTCCGATCGAGGTCGACCAACTTCCAAAATCAACCCACATCAATATAATTTATACTATCTAAATTTAAGAATATAACTATATTTCATTATTTTTTTTATTTTGTACACGTATTAAATGTGCCAAAAAAACTAATTTGTATAAATCATGAGAAATATTTTAATTCGAGTTATCTAACACACTTGCATATCATTATAGTGTTACAACTAAGATATATATATATATATCACTATAGTAGCTTGAAATTCATGTTGCATCTAATATTCTTAGAAAATATATATATATATATATCTATATAATACCATTTTTCTCTATTTTGAAATGAAGTTTCCACATACAACACAAACAATGTGGGTAAATCTCAGGATCTGCCAAATCCAAGAGAAAAGTTCCACCCAAAGGGAAGTTTAATGGAGGGGAATGAATTTTCCTCCAAAAAGATTGCTAAACATAAACTAATCAAGGCATGGCTTAACTGAAACCCTACTACACTTAAGTCAATAATAGAAAGAGAAATAAGAAAATAAGTGAATGATCAAATGTGTTGAAAAAATGAATAAATAGATAAAGACATATTAAATTACAAGATCATATTTGACAAACAAAAGGTTACAAGATCAAATGTGTTAAAATATTAGAGTAATAGGCCGGGAAATTTAATTTTATATTTTATATGTAACTACGTTTTTCGTATGTTTTTATTGATGATAAAAATTTCATTTCCCTCTACAATCAAATTAGGAGTGTTCAATTGGTTAAAACCAAATCGAACCGACCGTTCGACTCGATTGACTGTATAATTCGATTTTCGATGTGCAAAATTGAAAATCGAACCATTCTCCATTCAGTTCGATTTTAAACAAAATAAGTTAAGTGTCATTTCAATTTTAAATTGAGCAATCGAATTGAGATTCAATATTTAAAAAAAAAACAAAATAATTGAGAACTCAAGAAAAAAGAGGACCTAAGAATTATTCTTTCATTCACATATCAGCTTTATCCCAGCAACTGATTAGGAGGATTAGTGGATAGAATTTAGCGTATCATCTTAGGCTTGGTTATAATCTAGAAAAGTAACAAAATTCGTACCGCTTGAGTCTGAATCAAAATTAGGACTTGTCCAAGAGAGAGAGAGAGAGAGAGAGGGAACTGCCTTGTTTCACCAATGCCATGTTTCGTCTTCTTCTGGAGACTTCAGAGAATTGAGCCATCCTTCTGTCTTCTTCACGAGTAGTTTAATTTATGTTATGTTTAGAATAAAAATTTTTGTGAGAAAAAAATAAAGATTCGAAAATCCGATCAAAGATATCTTTGCAAGTTATATATTAGAAAATAAAGAAAGAAAACGAAAAAAAAGGCTAAAAATAAGATGCCAACTTCTGTTTGCAATTTCTTTTCCTGATAAATTAATATATGATGATAAAAATTAATATTTAAATATAAGTCGATAACGAAAATGTCAATTTTTCTTGAAGTCGACGTCCCCATTATAAACTTAAATTATTTTTTACATTATATGTCAAAATATTAAAATACATATTTTTTTAGGTCAAAATAATAAAAAGTCCCCAGTGGAATGTGTGGGAATGGGCTAAAAAAATAAAATGGAGCCGTGCAATTCCGAGAAGTGCCGAATGATTTGCTGACACTGGGCCAACCATGAAGCTGCTCGTATTTCGACGGCTTTGTTTTCTTTGATGCAGCCGCAAAGTGCCCCCACCTGCACGCTGCGCCTCAATCACGCGCCTCACCGCAACGTACTATTTCATTTTAGTACCATTATCTACCAATCAAAATTATGTATATCACATTGGACATTTTTATACGTATTTATAAAGTATTTGAATCCTTTAAAATATATTTTTAAGTGTATTTAATTTCTCATTGAATTTTTTATGAGTCGATTAATTGTAATTCGACTTGCATTAAGAATATATTATAACAATCTCATCTAGGAGGTGAATTTTTGACATTTCAATTGATTCTTGTATATTGTCTATCTTATCCCTAAAATTAATATGTGAAATTATTAAAAAAATATCATTCCATGAGGGCAAAATCAAATTTTGTATCCTTAATACCATGTTATACATACAAATCAAACATGCACATTTTTAAAGAATTTAAATTAAGAAAATTATCATATCAAAACAAACACACTTACAAAATGCCAAAATATAACGTCCACCCACTTAAGGCATTAAACATCTTATGCACGAAATTCATTATCAAATATGTCCATTCTCTATTTCATTTATTTATTTATGCAACTTTTGTACTCTACTATAATAGATACATAGTATATATACATCGTGTATCGTATATTCTACTAGTGAAATACAATGACAAAACAAAAATCTAACTGAGACAGAAACTGCAATCTACTCGACATGTATTCATTTTTAAAGCCCGTTTATCCATTTTAACAAAAAACCATCTACTTTGCAAGTTTGAGAGACTTGATGATGAACTGATTATGGGAATTCTTGATTGGGATTCAAAGGAGGCCGGGGTTAGGATTAAAAGCTATGTTACACAAGCGTAGACACATTAATAAAAACATGATACAATATGGATACGGTGACATAGGGTTTCTAAAATGCTTATGACACAAAACAAATTTTCGGCACAATATTGTTTATGTAAATACTTTCATATTACTTTAGTATTAATAACATGTATACAGTCAAACACACACACATATATTATATAGTACAATATTCAACGTACATACTGATACAATCATAGAAAGAATTCATATGTAGAAACACTATTTGTGTGATTTGTCAATTCTCTATTTTGAAAAAAAAAGGATGTTTTGATTTTTAATATACACACACACACACACACACATATATATATATTAGAAAAATAAATTACTAAATGGAACAACCTTTTTTTCCCCGAATATGTTTAGAAAATTTTGATTTTATAATTACTTTTTTATTATTTATATACTTACAATACGAGGAAAAGAGTTCCATGCATTCAAACGGTGTCAAACACGATGATAATGTGTCCAACACGCTATCAAAAGCATCTAACTTATTTTGTTTAATTTAATTTATGGACACACCAAGCAGTACGCCAAACACGTGTCGAAAGTGGGTCGTGTCTGACATGGTGCCCAACATGCTTGCGACGTTGCATGACTCAAGGAGTGTTCATGCAATCTAGATTTCAATATCAATCTTTCATGCAAACCACTATTTTCTCTCTGGTTTGCCTCCGTCTTAGGTGGGGGAAGAGAAGCGTCTACAACACTTCCAACATCTTCACGGACATCATCAGTTGTAACGAGCAGCGCGCTAGTTTCACCATCACCCAAGTCTGCGTCAGGCCCAGCATGAACTTCTTGCACTTGTCCCCTTAACAATCTTAACATTATATTATGCATGGGATTCAATTTCAGAACTTCAAACTTGTGCTCGGAGGTGTGCTGCTGATTAAACCTGCCGGTGAGCTTAGAACGGGTAGTGTAGCAATCTTTGCAAAGGTCGAAGCCCACTTTCTCCACACAATCTTTGCATTTGTATCTATCACCAAGTATAGGATACATCTGCACGGAGAATTTCGAAGAATGAAACCTGTAAAGTCAGCAACTGAGGCAAAACCTCAAGAGCTCAAGCAGAAACCAAGAAGGTAAATTGCACATCTGAATGGATAAGGTGCCTGTAATATGTACCATGCAACATCTTTACAAGGGGCCTCACACACACACACACACACAATCATTTCAAAGACTTCATAAGACCAATGCTTTGGATACAATGCCTCCATTTCAAAGAACCTTGCACTATTCACTATCCCTGATTCCAAGAACTACACATGCGTGCATAAAAGTCATACGAATTTGGATAGGATCATAAAAGGGTCCGGTAGATGTAAAAAGACAATTGGTTCGAGGTAGGCCTATCAATGGGTAGGATTTTATCCTATCCATACCTATTAATTCTCTATTTATATTCTACCCGTACCTTAAAATTTTAAAATCTATCCATACCCTATCCTAACTCATACTACTACAAATGAATGGGATAGAGTAGGGTCTTACCCGTTCTTACCCATTGGGTAATGATACCCATCCAATGGGTATTCACACTATACACACATTGCACATGCATTTTTTACACACACACACACACACTGTACATACATTTTTCACACACACACACGCGCGCGCACACATTTTTCACACGCATATTTTTCACACACGCACATGCGCACACACACACACACACACACTTTGCACACACATTTTTCACACACAAACACACTGCGCAAACACACACACAAACACACTGCAATGTGTGTGTGTGTGTGTTAAAATTGTGTGTGCTTTGTGTGGGTGCAGTATGTGTGTGCGTGCAAATGTGTGTCTGTATATGTTAATTGTGTATGTGAACTAAAAAAAAGAACACAATAGCACAAAATGACATTAAAAAAAATAATTGGGTAGGATCTAAATCTTATTCTAAAAATAGGGTATACCAAATATACATATCTAACAGGTAATATTTAAATAGAATAGGGTAGGGTATAAGATATTTTTTATTGAGTATTTTTTGGGTTAGGATTAGGGTAGGGTAAAACCCTACCCCTACCCATTGACGGGCCTAGTTTGAGGACTTGCCAAAATAAGAAAAGCATTGAAGCCCCAGCAATTGTAGGCTCATTAACTTAGTCATTCAACACGACAACACTGGATGCATCTTAACAAAAGACAAGGAAAAATTCTGCTTGGCTTAGCAAGCCACAAAGTTTCCAATTCAAAAAAAGTTCAATTTAACAACTTAAAAACAAAAGTTCAAATTCAAAGAAGTGTTAAGTTTGCTCAATGAATCTAATAATTTCACCGAGTTATCAAAGTTAGCAGCATACCCCGCAAGAATCACAACCAATTCCAATATGGACCTTTGAGCTGGCATTCCACCATGGTGTAGGATCCTCTCCTGGTGTAAATGAGAAGTGGAAACTTCCTTTGCCAGCATTTGATGAGCCTGAGAACCACATGCGGGAATCAGAATTGACAACAGATGCAGAGCACATGCATCAGGATCATGCATTGGGCCCATAAACAACAGGAGACATTTTCCAACAGCAGTAACAAAAACAAAAAAAATATATATGTATTTCTCAATCATATTTGCTGGGAAAGAAACCAATTTCTGGTAATGTAGCATTTTGCACCATGTAAATATTAGTCACTTTTTTACCCTAACATTAAAATTGCAATTTCATTACGGGATTGTAATTCCTAAACGATTGACCCTTCTAAGATGCTGCAGGGGCATGCTATTATTTTTTTCAAAAATAAATTTAAGTGCAAAACAACTGTGATGCTAGAACCCACTCTTTTTAACAAACTTCCATACTAGGCATATGCAAACAAGAAATTTTCTGTCCTTTATCTTTCACTACAGACTAAGTTAAAGGACATATACAAACAAGAATATGGAAACGGTCTCAGTTCATCTGAATACAATTTCAATGTAGAGATATATAAGAGCGCTACACAAACTACCACAAGTACTTTGAACATACATGTACTCGGACTCTCACTGGGGAGCTGCTCTTGCTTCATCTGTAAACCGCCTCTTCTCAGCCCATATTCTTTGGGAAATTGTTCCTCCAGAAAATGATCAAACTCCAAGCATACTTTTGGAATGTCAACGGGATGCAGACTTTGACAAACTTCACACTTGAGCATCTCATTCGTTTGGAGAACAACGCAGGAAATACAAAACGCTAAAACATATTGAGTGTTTGGGCAGGGAGGGGGGATTGCAATAGTCAGTTAAAAAGTATGTGGGAATACTAAGTAAATGTTCACAGTAATTTAAGAGGAACACTTGGCGATGATGGACATACCATGACCACAGTTAAGAACTATAGGCCGGACAAGCATGCGTTTACAGGAACCACACAAGACATCATCAACTGAAACCTGCTTGCATGTTTCATTGTGATGTATCTGGTGTGATTCTCTATCTGGCGCAGTGATAATGCTAGCTGCTGTCCCACCTGTTCTGCTATCTAGCAGATTTGCTGAGCTAAACTCCTGATAAACTGAGACAGGCGGTACATGTTTCATGTTCTCCAGAATCTCCACTTCTGTGACAGAATGTGGACTGAGTGATGAGTCAGCTTTAGAAAAGCAGGGCAGCAAACAATCAGATGGCCCAATTTTTGTTTCTTCAGGTTGTAACTGGCAAGCAGGACCATTGATTTGTGGGGAGAAGCAGCCCAAACCCTTTTCCTCTTCTGGAACATACAAAACAATCAAACATGTTGGGCTCTAGATGCTTTAAAAGGAAGTTGTTGTCCATACATGGTCAGTTATGAGAAGAACTAGAGTACGACAAACCTGACCTAAAGTTTGCTTTTTCCTTCTCTTGTAGGCATTAGGATAGATTTTCAAGAGCAGTAAGTGGAGCATCTGACATATATATGGAAAATGAAAATATTGATTCCTACATATTTGGCAACGAGACTTGTGCAGGCCACTCATGGATTTATGAACACACCAGAAACATGAGATATGCCCGCAAGCTGCACATTTGGGGTACGGAATTTGTCATAAAAGTCATAAAAATGAGGCTTTCCACCTGTATCCAGTGAAACCTTACCTAAAACTACAGGCTTGTAAAGGAGATCTCTGCAAAAGAGCAGCAGAACATCAAAGAACTTACTTTCCAATGAACTTCACATCTTACAATTTACAAAGGCAGTAGAATGCATTGGAACAGCCGATACAGCTTTTGGAAATAGCTAGAATTAGCTGCACATAACGACCAAAAATCTACAGAACTTTCAAAAAGCCAAAAGGTGACTCCAAGGTAAGGTATTATAGGACCCACTCAAAAGCGTGTGTTGATAGGCTCATACAAGTAAATGCAGATCAATAGCCTATAAGCATGACATTTTGACCCAACGACTAGCACTCTGAAGTTAATAACTTTAGTAGACCCCAGTCCATTCCCTTCAAAGTCCAAAGCAGTGAGCACATTGGAGAAAGATGAAAAACTGAAAACAGAAAGGAACTGTAGCTAGCACTTTACCTCCTAGAATTGAGAAAGGAAAACAAGAAATATGCCTCTGTAAACTTGCTTCTTTAACAATCTGAAAGACTGTGATCGCATTTCAAGTTTCTCCAACTTACAGCCACAAATGTTGGTAAGTAAAAAGAATTATCTTCCCATAACATGATTACTATTCGAGGGAATATTTTCTGAAAATTTTTCCCCATAAATTATATTATTTCACGCTCTTAATTGAAACTGGATATTTGATTTGTTTTTTTGTTATCATAATTTATTGGTTAAAATCTAGTCATTGTATTTATTTTTCCCAACTAATAAAATATTGTTTTAACATTTCACTAAGAGGGTGTTTGGCTAAGCTTATTTTAGGAGCTTATAAGCTCTAATAACTTAAAAGATGTTTTTTAAGTTTACAAGTTTCTAGACCTTATTTCAAAATAAGTTGTCAAAGTATTTAAATAAATAAAATCTAACAACTTATAAGATATTTTGGGATCTACGATTTCGTTTGATAAGAATGAGAGCTTCTAAGCTCTTTCTAATATATATAATAACGACAAAAAATGATACGAGATCATTGGTTTCGCTGAAATAAATATTTCTTAGAAGGATAGGCATGTGAGATTGAACAATAATTAAGGATATTTATATCATTTGATTGTTTAGATTTATGCAGCTTATATGTTAGTTCCAAAATAAGTTGGGCAAACTTACTTTCTTTTCTTGTTTTGTTATTTCAAAACTTAATAAGTTTAAAACATTTTATTTTTGGAGCTAATAAGCTCTTTCGCCAAAAAACTTACATGACACTTTTAAAAAGTTTAATACGCTCTCAAACATTATATAAAAATGTTTTGAGAAGCAGCCAAATACCCTTCATCTAGAGTAATTGGGGCAAATTGAGAGATGAAAAAAATATTTCCAGGACTCATCTCCAATTGAAGAACGTGGTTAAGATCGCATAAAATTAATGGTGGCCAAATGGGTTAGGACCCGCAGATCCAACCCAACCCAGGTGATTTTGGATTGGATCTCATTTGATTGATGTTGATAATGGGTGTACATAGGTTGATTACAAGTTGATCACTGGTTGTAAGTGGGTTATCTTATAAACAAAAAATTATATCTATTTTTCATTTAATTTTAATTTATTTTAATATTTTAAAATCATTTGAAAAGTATAAGAGTTAATAATTTAAATTTTTCTTTTTTTTTTACCTTAATTAAATATATAATAATCATACGTTGAACATTTAAGAACCATATCAAACCAATTTACAATCCACCTCCAACTCATTTTCAACCCAACCCATCTTCAATCCACTTTTGGAAATCATCTTCAACCCAATCCATTTCTAACACAACCCATCTTCAATCCACTTTTGAAAATTATCTTCAACCCAATTCATTTCCAACCCAACTCAACCCAACCCAACCCAACCCATTCCATCTTCAATCTACTTTTGAAAATCACTTTCAACACAATCTATTTCCAACCCAACCCATTTTCAATCCACTTTTTCAAATCCATCTTCAACCCAACCCATCTTTAACATCCAACCCAATTCATTGTGACCCAATCCAAACCCAACCCAATTCGCCCGATTGCCACCTTTATTTAAAACACAAATCGCAACCCAGGGGTCATCAAGTCTAAAAACCTGCTCTCGGAACCTGCACGAATCAACTTTTAGCAGACTAATACATCGATTCAATTCGAACTAGTTCAAAATTACAGAATTGAAAAAGGTTAGGAATTTTCTTGGCTTGTTACAACCATAAATTCGTGCGCCTCTGACGCGAAATAATCGACAAATTAACGAATAAATAAATAAATAAATGAAACACCGGCGCAGAAGAATGTAATTACCGACACACGCGGCAGATAAAAGCTTCGGAGAAATTCTCCGATTCATCGTCATCCGATTGTTCTCGATTATTTCTTTGAATTTCTCAGGAACTTCCATGTTTTCTTCTTGCTACGTAACCTAGAGTGTGGGGCGTAGGGATGGCAACGGGGCGGGTATAGGGCGGGTTTGGCCAAACCCGGGACCTACCCGTCGGGGAAAGTTTGGACCCGGGCGGGCCCGTCGGGTTCGGATTGGATCCGGTAGACCCGATTTATGTTTTAAAAATAATTAAAAATATTTTTTTAAAGAAAATTAATATTATTACAACTTTATAAATATGAAAAAAATAATAGCACTACTAAAACACTAGTTATTTACAAATTTTTATGAACATATTTTAATTTTTAAAAAATTAAACATCATTATCACATATTTATTTGTACAAATTTTGAAATCATAACTTAATTATTAATGTTATATAATTATTTTTATATACAAGAGTATCATATTTATTTTTTTAAGTAACTATTTATATAATATATACTTTTGTATATGAAATATAGATGTATATTATATAAATTTACATAAAATAATAAATAAAAATATATATAAATTACTAACCGGAACGGGTTCGGGCCAGGCCCGGGTTCAAAAAATGGAGACCCGGGACCCGCCCCGGACCCGGTTAGGAGTCTTACCCATTGCCATCCCTAGTTGGGCGAAACATATACAGTTTGAACAGTGGAATATAGTGTGTTACAAGGGGGAAAAATCAAGGTACAAGTTGCAATTAGCTCTTGATTAAATCCAACTGACAATTATCTAAGGGCGAATCCAACTTTGCTCCTCGAATTATACATTAGTGTCGCTTTATACCCCCTCACCTTTTAAAAATAGACACTTTGCCCCTTTCATTCAATAATTTCTAACTAATTTGATTTTTCTGTAACAATTTTGCACTTTCATTTTCTAAACAAAATTAATGAAATTTTGGATCTTTATTTTTAATTCAGTTAAAAAATATATTTTTAGAAAGATAGATTTAAGAGATTTTTTTTTTAATTAATAACAGTTTTTAAAGGAACAATTGATTTAATTGACATCATATCTTAATTTTAATACTCGTATTGTCCATGCTATGTCAAATTGTACTTAATCATTATTTGAAAATTTATTATAAATTTTAAAGAATTTTTAATTTTATATATTTTTGGAAATAATTCAACAAAAATAAACTAGTTATAAGATACAAATAGAGATGAATTAATAAAAACACTAGACGAAATGCAAATCAAGTAATTTTGTTTAATTTTTAGTCTTAAATGAATTAAATATAAGGAAATTAATATGTACACTTTTTTGTATTAAAAATAAAAAGTAAATTGCAAAATAAAACCATAGTTATATTAATTAACTACTAATTTAGTCGACGATCCATTGACTCGCTCTGGAGAGCAGACATGCAACAAAGAGGGAAGGCTGGTATGAAGGCTACAACGCTCTTGTATATGAACCATGGTTGTCGGCCCAAACTAGCATTTGAGAAAGTCCATGTGTGGGAAGTATTGTGCCTTCAATAGGTGGCACAGGAAAGTGTCTGGAAAGAGTCTCTATTCCCTTGCTGGAGACCTTTCCCAGGATGAATAAAGCCAAATTCACTTCCGCTAAGAAAGAATGAGTAGGTCACTAAAAGTGATGCATGACGTAACAAATTGGGCAGAAGATTGATGAAAACCAAATTTTACATGCACACGTTCACGAAATCACCACTCAACTTTGTCGTAGGCCTTACTCACGTCAAGTTTGAGAGCAAAGCGTTTTTCTTTCCTTGGGTTTTACTACAAATGAAGTGATTAAGTTCGAAATCTATGAGAATGTTGTCGGTTATCAAATGGCCTGCCATGAAGGTTGATTGGGATTGAGAAATTATGCAATCAATAAGAGGTTTAGGGCGATTGGCAATACATTTTGAGGATAATTTAAAGGCAACGTCACATAAACTAGTTGATCAAAATTGGGGACAATTTTCCAAGTTTCGGCATTTTCCAGCGGAAATGCTAAGGAGATCTCTGCCAAAATTAAAAAATTTGATGGACATATTTCTGCCGAACATCCATTGGATATTTCCAGTGAGATTCCAGAGCAATTTGTCCGATGGAATATTAAGTAGTCTAGTTGCAAAACTCTTCTCTTCACTTGCAGCAGACCAATGTTTGAACCTCAACAAGGGTAGAAATATATTTAGGGAAAATTCCATATAATCCCCTTGTGGTTTCTAAATAAGGTTAAAAATGCCCTTATGATTTAAAAATATACGAAAAAAAAACCTACATCTATTTTTAGATACCCTGCATGAAACTCCCCATTCCATCACATTAACAAAGTGTGTAATAAACGCATCTGATATGTGAAATTGGGTAATTTTTGGTACTTTTCCACCTTCAAATACATGTACATTGACTAATATACCCCCTTCACTCATAAATTTAAAGATACTTATCTAATATTGCCAATAAACCCCTTTAGTTTGTTCAAATCTTAAATTAATTCTAGCATTATTTTATATTTATTTTTATTAAGCCCTTTTCATTTATTTTTATATCATAAAACTAAAATCAATCCCCTTATTTATTTTATTTTAGATATCTTCGAAAAATTATTTTTTATTTTATTTAAAAAAACTAATCAATACAACAACCGAATAACTAACTATCCCCAATTATTATCCATGTCCTATTAAAACATCAATTTCCTATTTTACCCCGGCTCTCACCCATACGTACAAGGAAATAGATCTAGAAACCAAATTAATTCCTTCCAAAGCCGCAGGCTTACGGTCAATCAACTGAAACAAGGGCTGTAGGCATCAAGTGTTTGGTTGGGGGGGGGGGGGGGGGGCGCTCAACTTCTTCTTCTTCTTTTTCTTCCTTTCTTTTGAATGCAAACTGAATACCCATTTTAAAACAAAAATATCAATCCAACTTGATTCGGGGCCCCAACGTCTTTTTTTCTTCTTCTTTCAAATGCAAATAATGTCCATTTGAAAGCAAAAATATCAACCCAACTTGATAAAGAATTCCAATTGTTGAAACCTTGCTCAAGGATTTAGTCAAATAAATACTATATTTTTATATAATGACTATTGTATTTTTTTTTCCCATATTGCAAGTTGTTTTAATTATTAATAAAATTTATTTGTTTTAACAATATGTTGTATGTGTTTCAGTTAATGGTAGATCAAAAGCTCAATTTGAGTTTTCGTTTAACTTGTCAAAAACATTCAGACGACCTTGATTCCTCCGCCTCCTCAACCGGCCAGTTTGAAAAGGTGGTGGTGGTGGTGATAGGGTTGGACTTCAGAGTTTTGAGTAAGGCAGCAAGTTAATTTATTTGGAAAAAGGGAAAAATTATTCAATAGAAATAGGGATAAGAAGTTCTTTTTACACCTACAAAGCAAATAAATTTCACCGTGTCCGCCAGTGAGGTACACTCCTAACCATGCAAGGTTTAAAATACCTTATTAACATTTTCACAGGCTTTTCTATGTTAATTAAATTTGACAAAGTTTTTTATGTTGTTTTCAAATTTTATAGGGGATTTGGTGCAATTATTTCATGGAGATTGCATGAGGAGTAGTAGCGAACCACAGAGAGAGTCATTCGCGCGATTGTCATCGGCACCATGTTCTCCCAAGCTTTTGACACCGACGCCGCCAAGGTATCTGTCGTCACCGGATTTATTGTTGACAAATAGCACGGCATTGTGCTCGCTCACCTTCAAGTTGTCAAGAATTTTTTTCAAAACTTTATTTTAAGTTACTTATCATGTTGTTTTGTCGTAGAACCAGTCATTTTCGAAGACTTCTTTATTAATTATAAAGAATCTCTCAACCCAATATATCCTGCAAGTTCTGTTAATATTTATGATTTTATCGCAATTTGGCATAGAATGAAAATACCAATATATATGGATCATGTAAATTCTGTTAATATTTATGAGTTCTGCTAATACCACTATAATTAGAATTGTTTGATAGAAATGATAATTCGCACTTAACTAAAAATTATTAAATAAAATTGACTTCATAAGACAAGATTGAAAGAGAAAGTTGTTGATAACAAATGACTGTTAAACCTATTTATATATTTCACATTTTTAATTGGACCATGAAGATTTAAAATACCAAATGGTTAATAGAAGTTTTCTGATATTCATATGTTTTACCTTGTTAAATGAATGATGGAAATTCAAACTATCAAATAGTTGACAAAGGATTTCTAGACTATTTAAATAGTATTTCAAGTATATTATACTACTAGTTTGGATCCTCTGTTGCATAATCATGTTATATCTTCTATTATACTTATCAATACACGCCACATGTATTGGTGAGCGGTCGAGATAAGAAAAGAGAAAACTGATGATATGGAAAAAAATATAAAGATTCTCTTTTCTTATCTCGACCACTCACCAATACACGTGGCGTGTATTGATGAGTGTAATAGAAGATATAACAC
Organism: Petrea volubilis; assembly: GCA_026212405.1. Lineage (NCBI taxonomy): Eukaryota > Viridiplantae > Streptophyta > Magnoliopsida > Lamiales > Verbenaceae > Petrea > Petrea volubilis. Next base: position 17,259,085 of record CM047886.1, read on the forward strand.
AATTATGCAATAGAAGATCCGAACTAATTATAATACATATACCAAGGAGTTTTAAAACTTCTTTATTTGACCACCATATTTAATGTAGCTTAAATTCTATAACACCTTCATGTGTTTCAGTGAATCGCTAAAAATTCCTTGTTTTAAAAATAGACTAAAAATTTTCTATGTTAAGAAAATTGAATAAACTCGTTCTCTCCATCAAAATTAACTTAATGGCATTAGTTTTTTTTAAATACCCGTTACGCCCCTATTATAAATAACCATTAGATCTTAATTGGAAAATGAATGATCATGAGTGATCATTGAATTTTTTTTTAAAATATTAAGTAAAAATTATATAATTTATTACTTTCACGAGCGGACACTGTGAAATTTATTTGCTTTGTGAAATAAACGTTGTCAACCTTAAACTAACGACAGGGGCTATTGCGCAAGATTTCAGAAAACACAGGGGGCATTTTACATATTTTTAAACTATAAGGGATTTCACGGCCCTATTTCAAAACCACGGGGAAGTACGTTATATAAAAATTTTCCATATATTTATCTACTGGAGGTGGATGGCGTCTAGCGTTGGGGCTTCGGCCTTTTTATGGCGACAGCCGTCTGACGGACTTCTTATGGCGAAGGGTCGGGCAGATTTCTGGCAACAGCTGAAGACCGATGAGGAACACCTTCTGCCGGAATCATTAGTTTTCGACGGAAATTCCATCAGACTTCCGCTGAAAAATATTGATGATTTTTTGTAGTGTTTTCAAATGTTAGCAGCATGGATATCAAAAAATTCTTTATTTTTTTTCTGGAATACTCAACTAAACCGAAGTTAACTGTTACCATATAAATAAACACGTTTACTTTGACATGACTGCTATTTTAAGTACTAGCGTGTAACATGATCGCATATTAATTCTTTGATATATTTATTTTAATTCATTTTTTTTTTCTTGTATACATGTTAGTTATAAAGAGTATTAGAAGTCATCATAAGTAAAATTAAGGAATATATGCTAGCGCCCCCCCTGTGATACCTCGAATGAGCACGAATAACCCTGTGATAAAAAAAATCTCATAAAAAATCTTATGTAATTTCTAATTAACACAAAAAACCCTAGTGTATTTCACGCGCCTATAATGCGAATCCCACAGTGATTTGACTATATAAAATTACACTTATACCCCTATTTTTAAAAGACAAAAAAAAATAATAAATAAAATTCCCTCTCTCTCTCTCTCTCTCTCTCTCTCTTTTTCTCTCTCTCTCTCCCCCATCCTTCCCTCCCCCTCCCCCTCCCCCAACGGTTTCAGGGCTAGAGGCGGGCTGGCGGACGGCTGGCGGCGGCGAGCGGCGGACGACCGGCGGCAGAGGCAGCGGCGGAGGCCCTCCCTCTCTCTCTCTCCCCATCCCTCTCTCTCTCTCTCTCTCTTTTTCTCTCTCTCTCCCCCATCCTTCCCTCCCCCTCCCCCTCCCCCTCCCCCCACGGTTGCAGGGCTGGAGGCGGGCTGGCGGACGGCTGGCGGCGGCGAGCGGCGGACGACCGGCGGCAGAGGCAGCGGCGGAGGCCCTCCCTCTCTCTCTCTCCCCATCCCTCTCTCTCTCTCTCTCTCTCTCTCTCTCTCTCCCCCATCCTTCCCTCCCCCTCCCCCGACCCCAACGATTGCAGGGCTGGAGGCGAGCGGCGGCGGCGGACGACCGTCCCTCTCGATTTCTCTCTCTCTCTCCCCCCCCTTCTCGATCTCTCTGCCCCCCCCCCCCTCCCTTCTTGACCTCATCTCTCTGCGTGGACGGCGGGGACTGGCGGCGGTGGCGGCGGTGGAGGTGGAGGTGGAGGTGGAGAAGAAGGAAAAAGGGGAAAGAAAAGAAAGAAAAAAGTGGGAAAAAAAAAGAATTTTTTTTTAATTATATATAATATATATTTTAATTTTTTATATTTATAAAAATAAAATTTATAGTATTATAAGATTTAATTTTTTAAAAAATATTTAAATATATATAAGAGAACAAAAAATCCTCACAAGGGTAAAATAGTCCATTTACATTCATTTGACTAAAAATCAATTTTAGGGGGAGGTGAGCAAATTTACATGAACACAAGGTTTTTTAAGTGATATATTTTTTCATAGGGTTTTTTCAGCTCTTTTTGAATAACACAGGGTAGTAAAATGCTGTTAGCTCATAAAATTAATTTAAAATCTCATAGAAGAATATCGTAATTAGATTCCATGAATTTTGTCAAAGCCTAGTCAACAATTATTGTCATTTACCGAAAGTTTTTGAATTACATGAATTTAATATATAACTTGTAAGAAGGTTGCAAATCTGAAAACAATATTGAGCAGCACGGTATCATTTTGATTTTATGCGGCAACAAAAAGTAATTGTGCTATTTCGAAATTAAGATCTATATAGTTTATAGTATTCAGTTTTACTTTATTTTAATGATAGTTGCCAAAATTTTGTTTGAATAATAATTAATTTAACTATTAGATAAGAAGAAACTATCAAGATCACCCTTCAAAAAGATAATAAATCGGAAAGAAGAATATAAAAAATATTAAGAAATGACTTCCTGCTCAAAATTTTAATTTATTTTACTCCTTTTATATGTTTCTTTCTTGTTCATCATTGGAGTTTCACTAGTAAGTAGAAATTATGAAATTCACACTCCAACATTTATAGGTTTATGAGTAAAATATTTATTTAAACAGCACGTACGCCATAATAATCACTAATTAGACAGTGAGTTATTACAACATTCTTCTGTGTTTCTCTCTTTTTTTTTCTGTATTAATTCTTAAATGCAAACTGATTGCAGAATTGGATAATTATAGCAATTTTTAATGGTAAATATATATACATATATATATATATTTCGTTTAGAATATGCCACAAACGGAATGTGGCAACATGGAACCTTCAATAAAAGTATTTGCTTGATCATCTTGAAACTACTTGCAGATGCCATAAAAGTTTTTTGTTTTACTGGTATCATGGATATATACAAAATGATGAAAAATACAATTACGTATTACAAGTTGGTCAATTTATAAATACTACGTAGAGTCCCATCAAGTTACGTGTACGAGGATATGATCTAACAGATGAAAGATGGCAGAACAGAATTGTATAATTGTTGACTTATTAGTAATAAGCAACATAGGTGCCCCTAATATGGTAGAGGCTTATGCAATGCAGCGGTAAAATCTTCTTCTAACATTGATGACAATACCAGAAGTTTGCAATTAAGCAACAAAAATTAATAAAAAAATAAAAAAATAAAGGGGGGCGATTATTGAATAACTTCCTTATTTGGGGGGTGTAAATTTGATGTTATGTGGGCCCCGAAACCTTGTGTAATTTTTTCCCAGCTCATAAGTAACCAATGACAACTTATTTAGGACTCGTTTGGTTCGCGAGATTCATTAATCGGAACTTGTGTATTGGCTCAAGATTAGCCGAGATTTAAGCCAATTAGATTGGTTGTTTGGTAGTCATAATTAACTGAATATGATGATCGTACGTATTATGCAGATGGTGGTTTGGTATCAAAGATTGAAAAAGATTGAACTAACATTAGAATACAATTTACGTTATTACCCTCGATTGTTAAAATTTTTCAAGGCTTACTTTTCAAATTTTGCCTTAGCCGTCTTGCAATAATAATAATAATAATAATAATAATAATAATAACAATAAGAATAACAATAATAAATTTAATAATAATAATAATAATAATAACAAGAATAACAATAACAATAACAATAATAATAATAACAATAATAATAATAATGACAATAATAAAAATAACAAAAATAACAACAATAATAATAACAACAACAACAATAATAATAATAATAATAACACTAATAATAATAATAACAATAATAAAAATAAAATAATAATAATAATAACAACAACAACAATAATAATAACAATAACAATAACAATAATAATAATAATAAAAACAACAACAACAACAACAACAATAATAATAATAATAATAACACAAATAATAATAATGACAATAATAATAATAATTGTAACAATAATAATAATAATAACAATAACAATAATAACAATAATAATAATAATAACAACAACAACAAGAACAATAACAACAACAACAACAATAATAATAATAAGAAGAAGAAGAAGAAGAATAACAATAATAATAATAATAATAATAATAATAATAATAATAATAATTTAAATTATTTTTTAAGAAGAAGGAAATGAAATTTTAATATTTTAATTTTAATTTTTTATACTTTACAATATTTAATTTGATTGAATAATAATAATAAATTATTATTGTTTAATAAAAATTATTATTATTCAATAAAATTACATATTGTAAAAGATAAAATAATAATAATAATAATAATTTATTATTATTATTTAATAAAATTACATATTGTAAAATATAAAAATAATTAATAATAATAATTTAATAAAATTATATATTGTAAAGTATAAATAATTAATAATAACAAATTTGTAAAAGTAAGGGCAAAATAAATGACAAAATAGTCAATTCAAAGTATTGGAATAGTTAATCTTGGGAAGTCAAGACTCAATCTCACCCCCTCCCCTGAGATTATAATCTCGAGATTAGACCCATCACATTGCGGGCCGCGTGAGATTAGGTAAAAGCCCGCAATTATAATCTCGGCAACCAAACTATCAATTAGCCAAGATTAGCCGATATGTGAAGGCCTTTTCTTGGCTAATCTTGGAAAGCAAACGGGTCCTTAGGTAATTGAGAATGTATTCCCAAATTATTCAATTATGCAACCAGTCCGGATCCTCTAATACCAAACGGTGCTACATCTCCTCCTACACTCATCAATACACGCCACGTGTATTGGTGAGCGGTTGAGATAAATAGGAAAATTTTTGAAGATTCTCTTTTCTTATCTCAATCACTCACCAATATACGTGGCGTGTATTGATGAGTGTAGGAGGAGATGTAGCACCGTTTTATAGCAGAGGATCCGAACTGGCAACCAACTGATAGGTTTCGAAATCACCAAAAATAAATACTACTCTTCTTAAAAATAATATAAATTGTAGATAAAGTGAGAATAGTAGAATCTACACGAAATAACTTTGACAATTTCTAAAATAACCAGGATATTAAATAAAAATAAAAGTATGGGGTTTTGGAGAGATTAAAACTAGAAATGATAAAATAAATGCAAGAATTTAAATGGAAATAAATCAATGTGAGAACATCCCAACTGAAGGCAATTCTTAATACGATGTTCATTGGATTGATCATAAATTCAAAAATAACTCTAACAATTTCAAGCAATAGACCGGTTATAATCATTGAAAAACTCCTCCGGCCTAATCCTTCCTTAATATTAAATTAAACACAAAAAGACAATGAATAATTCTTAATTAACAAATAACATCAATCAAACGACAGAGTACAATTTGTTAACAGTATTAAGAACTAGAAAGATCCGATCCTAGCCAACAAACCGCAATCACGCAACCAAATTATGTATTTTCATGACATAATCAAAAGCTTAGACAAAATCAAAATATGTTATTTTTCACTTGGTATTAATTCAATTAAACAATTATAGATTTAACTTCACTAATCGAATTTATGTTATTTTATTACTCAAACAACCAACCAAAATCACACAAATGTTTAAATAACACTAAGGGATGGTCTTTCTCAACAAAAAAACAAAAAAATATATATAAATATTGCTAAATTAAAGAGAGAAAAAAGAATATTTAGATCTCACAATCCTTCGTAGAACATTGACTTTGAATTAACCTTTGACTGAAAATAGAGAACTTAACCACACATAGCTAAGAACACAACTAAAGAAAATATAAGTGATAGAATTAAAATAAAACTTATATAGAACTAGGATGCAAACTTCGATGCATTTTACAATCCTCTAAAACCTATATATATGATTTTAAGAATGCCCTCACTTCCTTCAAATTCTAAAAATACAAATTTTGACAAGAATATAAAAGACAAATCTTGACAACATCTTAAAATATAAATCATCACAGCTTATTGAAGATACACAAACTGATGGCTACTTTTTGGAGATGCAAATTTTGAAAACTTTGGTAACTTTTTGAAAACACAAAGTTTGACCACTTTTAGTAGCTCAAGTCTTGATCACCTTTTTGCCAAATTTAGAGAGTGTTTGGCTAATTGTATTTTAAAGAGCTTATAAGCTTGTACAGATTATAAGATGCTTTTGGAGCTTATAAGCTCCTCTATTTTATTTCAAAAATAAGTTCCTAAAGTATTTGGATAAAATAAGACCCTGTAGCTTATAAGATGTTTTTGGAGCTTATAAGTTGTAATTTTGTATGGTAAAACTTAGAACATATATGCTTCTTTAAGTGTAATGGTGATAAAAAAAAAATAAACTAAAATTAATTTCATGTAAATAAATCTTTTTTTGAGATAGTAGAAGTGTAATATTGAAAAAAAATAAATATATTTATGTCATTTTATCTTTTAGTATTAAACAGCTTATAAGTTGTTTGACAAACCAAAAAAAAAAGTTGGGGGAGCTTACTTTGTTTTTTGGAGCTTATAAGCTCTTTTACTAAAGAAATTATCAAATACTTTTAAAGAACTTATAAGATCTTAAATAACTTATAAAATATTTTTAGGAGCTTATAAGCTTAGCCAAACTCTCTTAATACTTGATCATCTTATTGCAAGATTTGTCTTGCAAATCTTGACAACTTGTGGAGCAGACAAATATATATTGCCAATTCAACTTAGCATGCAAACTTTGACAAACTTTTGGCTTGCCATAATTATCTTGTAAGTCTTCCAAATAATCTTCGAAAGGATAATTGGATATTTATAAGATGTGCTCTTGATTGCTCGCAATCGTTTCAAGATAATTTGGTAAACTTTTGGGGAAAAGATAAATTTAACTCTCAAATGCTTTTTTTCTTGAAACCATTTTTGCATTAGACGTGACCACGTCCTATAGAGCAAGCAGTTCTTTTCATTACAAATATGGCTTTTCTTCACAAATTAATCCCCAAATTATTCTTTTTCACCATTTTCAATATATTATGAACAAAATATAAAAACATGGTGAAAATTCCCATTTAAGATCTAAAATCATCCAACAACATTTATTTAAAGTGTCCAAATATTATCCAAATATTCATCTTACCAGCAACTATTTCATATTTGAGTTTCATACAGGACATCAACATTATCCAATTTTAGATAAATTCACAATTGGGTGATTATCTAATTATTGTTGAAAAAGTATGAGAAAAAAAAATCCTGTGATGCGGGTTGAATTTGGGAGCTGGTCGACCTCGATCGAAAAATCTAGTCGAGTGTAAAAGTGGAGGCATTTGATTGGGAAGTTGACCTGCAACAAGGGAAAGACAGCGTGAGCTAGCCAAGATAGGTCTCGGCTAAGACCCTCTGATACTTCAGTCAGTTGATCGGTTTTTTGTAGAGATTTTAGTAGATTTTATCAATTAATGAGATGGGTCTTACCATAAATGCTAGAGCTTTTATAGTGTGACCATGTAGGTTGATACCTATAGCACCCTTAGGCTTGGTAGGCTATCATTTGACGAGGTGGAGTGGCCCATAAGCCTAAGGGTAGGGCCTAGGGACATTGGTTGGCCCTCGATTAATGAGGTCTGGGGTTAGTTGGTAATTCCTCACCTTGGGTTGATGGAACATTTAATGCGGGTAGGGATCCGTATGGTCCGATACAATCCCGGTCGATAATGATACCAACCGGAAGAATCGATGGGATGAGCTCGAGGAGTCAAGGCACCTGACCCGATCGTTACACGAGTTGACCGCCCTTGGGATGGGTGTAGCGGGTCGCTAGTCCGGTCAATAATCATGCTTGTCAACTTGAGCACTTAGAAGAGGCGACACGTGTCGCGCGGGATTCGGTCGAAAATGTCGGTCGGAAATATGCCACATCACCTTGAAAATAAATCTTTATATCTAGAAATCTTATGAAATTTATTTCAATCTAATACATCATTTCACCAATTTTTCATTCCAAAAAACCCCATAATCAATTTTTTGACTAAATTACCCTTAACCTGTCATATTAAAACAACTCAATGAATAGACGTTGAAGCCTAGCGAAATTAGCGAAGTTGAAACTCCAAGATTATGAGGACTAGGGTTCGCTTGCCCATCATAATGTGTAAATTTTATTTCTACTTTGATAGTAGTTTCTTTGCTTGATTATGATGAAATTGTTTAGTTTGTAATTAAGATTATGATGTAAAAGTTTGATTTGTAATGCATAAATTATTGATGTAATTGCACGAAACGTACACTTAAAAACAACTTAATGAATCAATTTTTCTAATAACTTTTTTTAAATTATTCAAAATAATTTGTACCAATGGTCATTATAATAATGTAATATTGTGACAAAAATTAATGATTATATAAGTAAATTACGAAATCTTTTTTTTCCCCTCAAATTTAAAGATATCTAAATTATAATTCAAAGAAAACTGTGCTTAAAAATATTTTTTTTAAAAAAAATCAATATGATAAACAAAAACAACATAATCTTCAAAAATTAATTTTAATAAATAGATTTTTCTACAAATAGAATTGCAAAGGTAAGTAAAACTACTTCATGGGTAAATATCAAACAAATCAATGTTAGATATTTAAAAGTAATTTTGTCCCAAGAAAGGTTAAAGGTCAATAATTGAGCTTTGTAAATGAAAATTGATGGAATGGTTTTTATAGGATGGAAAAACTTATTCATGAATTTTTTATATAGGAAAAATAATTTTAAGAGAGTTTTAGTAATTTCCCCAAAGTATTTTCGTTTGAAAAAAGAAATATTGAATATCCAAAATTTAAAAAAATTCATTATGTTAAAAGTAGGACCCACACTCTATATACTTCAACCCAACACCTCGAATGTCTCAAGGTTTAAACTTTAAAGCCTGCAAATTTAAGATGTTAGCAGCATGTATATCAAATATACTTGAATTTTTCTGGAATAATTTCTGCTGTCATTTGTTCATAACTGAGGCATTCATTTCGTTATTCAACTCATTTCATGTTTACACGTTAAACATTTTTATTTCATTAATTTGGGGGCGAAGTGCATAGGGATTGACAATTTTAAGTTCGCAAGTAAAAAGCAAAGATCATGTTCGGAAAACTTCATGAAGTGGGTATTATCCAAATGATATTTTTGACCATTAAATTTAAATATGATAATATCAAAAAGTATTTGAAAGTAATTGTAACGTCATCATACTCCAATCAAAAGCTAAAAATATGCACTTTTTCTAAGTTTCTTTTACTGCAAAGTCTGGCATGTTTAAGGCAAATAGATCGGTTTCCAACATTTTCCACTGATGGAAGCAAGGGTAATTTGAAAGATTTTTTCATTTTGCCCTTTTTTTTTAAAAGGACATTTTGAAAATGCCCAAGGTTGGAAAAGGGTTTTGGAAATACCCTTGGCCGCAATTGGTATTTGTGGTCAAGACTTCGACTCTGCAAGCACAGAGCACGAGACTGACATGGCCACAGTTTGTGAAATGCGGCCTTACTGTATGACCAGGATAGCCATAGGTCCGAATTAGTGACATGGGACGCTGAGATAAGGCCGATGGAGGTTAGAGTATATCACGAGAAATTCTAGAATATTGTAAAAGATTACCCTATTCACGTTAGTGTGTTGCGGGTGTTGTATAGGATGGGTTTTTATGGCGTGTTTAGGCGTGGTCATTTCGATATAGACCATGCACTTATTACTGCATTGGTGGAGAGATGACGGCCAAAAACAAATACATGTCACTTTTCAATTAGCAAAGCCGCTATGACGTTAGAAGATGTTGCCATTTTGTGGGCATTACCTGTTAAGGGGAGGTCCTTCGTTGGCCATGTAGAGGACGGAATGGATTGGTTTGCTATGTGTGGTTCATTACTAGTATTTGTACCAAATGATGTGGACGTTCAGTCGTCACGTATTCATGTTAGAACCATATTGGACCGCATCCTTAACAGCGAAATCACTGACAATTCGTCGAATACGGCCATCATGCAATATTCGAGATGTGTGGCCATGTGTTTGATCTCCAATGTGATGTTGCCTGATAAAAATTCAAAATTTATTGGACTCCATTATTTACTTCATTTGCACGATGTCAAAAATACTCGATCGTTTAGCTGGGTTCGGTAGTGTTAGCAAACCCGTATCGAGAGCTAGGATCGCTTCTAGGAGGGAGGCCAATTCTATTGTTGGACCCATACAATTACTTCAAGTATAATGTGTACATAACTTGTTTAGCAGATTAATTTATATAAATGTTTGTGTAATGCGTGTTTCATTATTTTTTGTATTGTAGATTTGGGAATGATCTTGTATTACCACAATCACACCAATCCCCGTATTTAGAAGATTACAAAAAGGGGATGATTTGAATGATGATGAAAACGACGGAACCACTGTCCCTTATGGTGCTAGGTGAGCCTTTTTTTTTTTTTTTTGTATGTTAAGTCGAATGCATAGTTGTGTAAATAAACATATTGTAAAGCATTTTTTGTATCATAATGTTATGTAATTTATGTTTTTTGTGCCATCAAAATTATAGGTGGACAAATTACTGCATATTCACAAATACGGTTAAGCACTCATTGGCTGTCGTAAAGGAACCGCTTGATAAAATGTGTGACGGTTAGGTATTGGAATTTTATATGTCAAAATTTAAGATGTTAGTTTCTATTTGTTTGGTCTTGAATTTAATACCTTATCGTGATTGTTTTTTTTCCAATTCGTATGGCGTCTGTATAATCGCAACGCCCTGAAGATTGCGGGACTCCCTGATGATCGAGGGGAGCAGTACTAGCATGCTTTAGTGCCACTACTCAATTATGCAATTGTAAAATTGCATTATGTCGAACGTGTTCTAAGGTAATTTGGGACGAGACAAAATATCATGCCGAACATTAGTTTAGCTGAAAGAAGTTTGCCCATAACTAACAGAAGGGGTCCCAATTCCACTAAGGATTGGGGCAAGCGGTACGCTCAGTATGTTCAGATGTGAAATAACGTACATGAGTTCATGATTAACATGGACCTAATCACTCCCGAGGTATCACATATAAAGCAAAGATATATAGACCGGGATGCCAAGCATACCGTTTGACAAATCACTTCCCCGCAAGGGTATACACACAGAAAGGGTTAACAACTTTCTAATTCATCGGCATTGCGTGTCGTGGTTAGTGTTATTTCTTAATAGTTGCATTTTTTTTTGTCAAATATAATGATTTCATCTGTTTGAAAAAAAAATTGTAATATTTTTTTCAAAATTTTTTGTCTTAACAGATGGAGGGTTTGCAATATATATGATTGGAGACTTCGAGAAATAATGTACCATATATTGCAGCCCATGTTGGGATGTTGAAGGACATCGTCCGAGCAAAAATTGGATTAACAGGGCTGGATGCCGAAGACGTTCGTATGTTTATAGGTACAACAACAGATCTACTTCTTAGGTGTGGCAGGAAACGTCATGTTAGGCGAAACGAGGTTGGACCATCCAATCTCCACTCAGACGAACCCGGGCCCTCTACTGTGCATGCAGATGAAGGAGGTCCTTTGTATGCGCCACAAAACCAGTTTTGACCGTCTACTTTTGGTATCCCTTCGGATGTGTACGTTCCGTCACCCATCCAGTTTAGCGCACCACCAAACGACCCAATTCATAGTCATGAGATGGGTGTTATGAATGCGCTTAAAAATATGTTTGACACACCGTATACCCAATTTCTCAACATGGCATCTTCGAGTCAAACTATCCCACCCAATTATGGTGGTGGCTAGTTTACATTTGTAGATGTTGAAGAGCAATACAGGTTTAATGTTTCACCCGTACCTTTCAGTGTGTGGACAACTCCAAGGGCCGAATTACCAATAGTAGCTTGAGCGATCACTTGTCAAATTCACATGGCTCGATGCAATCGAAGGAGAAACAACCTTAACGAATAGGGCAACAGGTTAGGCATCCACGTGGATGTGGTACTAGAGGCCATTTAGGTGGACATTAGTATGGTTTACTATGCTTTGTTGTACGTAGTCTTATGTCCACGAATTTTGCTTTTTAGCATGTAACCTTTTTAGATAAAGACTTGTATTGTGCATGTATTTTGTGTGCTCATACGTTTATGTCAAAATGTATGGTTTATCACATAAATCTTGTTTCAATTTTATCTGATGTTTAACAAGCCTTACATTGCACATAATTTAACAACTCTAGCACAAATAATTGCCAAGATAAAACGTGTAAGAATAAACAATGTCTTTCAGAAAAAATAGAATGAACATGATTTAAAAAATGCCACGCTTAAACTCACAATGTCTTTCAGAAAAAACTTAAACAACCAAAATAGAATGAACAATCCAAAAATTAATTTCTTTAAAAAAAAATTATGTTGGCCGAAGTTTCCAACTTTAGCCAACATTTGAAAAACAAAAAAATTAAATGCTGGCCGTGGTTGAAAAAATTTAAAATGTTGCATTCAAAATCTCACACCGTCCGAGACCGGACCATAATAGTATGAACTCAATTTCCAATCGCATTCAAGGGTAAATTAAAAATATTTTTGAAATGACAGATATTTTGAAAAAGTTGAAATCAAAATATGGCAAAATAAAAAATCTTTCCGGAAATTTACCTAACACTGATTCCTAGGAAAGAGAAAAATGTTAGATGTGCAGATAAAGCATACAAGCAGAAAAGATTGGGTATATCACCCACACAACAAAATGGTAAAATATGCCGTAAGAAATCAAATAATTGTTAACCCACGCAGACCCGCACCAAATTAGAGTAATGTTTTGATCATCCTAAAGGCAATTCACCTGTGGCGAACAAATGGAAAGCTTGTAACAGGACTTCAAATTATGATCTGATTTTAATAGTACATACGAACTCATTAGCTTTTACAGGCTCGTCTTACAAATGAGAATGATACAAACCTCGGGCAGAAATCAATCATGTTAATAGTTACGAATCCTTATGGACACTTGCTCCGCCTACATCGATCGGTTGACTCGGCGTGCTTCTCAACTCACAAGTTATGCAATAAAAATTTTAAGACATTCAAGTTCAAATACTAACACTGGCTCGCGATTCTTACAAGCACACCAAGAAAACACCCTGAGCTATTGGTGAATTTCCCTAAACTGCTGACTGGTTCTCTTCACTTACTTCCACAATTTGACCGAACTGTCATGACTAGCAGAAGCGACCATTCCGGTGAGAGGTGACTGGGCCAAAGCAGCAACAATGTTCTCGTGTGCAGGGACTGTCATGCTTCTGTTCTCCACCATGTTCCACAACTCCAGGGACTACATGGTCAAGGTGAAAAAACATAATTATTCACATAAACTAGAGCTGTATCTTAATTAAGATGGTGATTATCATACTACAGATTGCTTCGCAGTTGAGAGCAAGCACCCCAAGCCAATAGCGGAGACATTTAAAACAGAAAGTAGAGGCTTGGTTAATAAAGAAATTGACAACCAAAGTAGACGATATCAGCAAAGCCCCAAACTGTCAATAAGCTATTTTATTTCCCACAATCCAAAATTTTTCCTTTGGCTTCAGTTGGCAGGAAAAGCACAGGTTCCAACACTCTCATAAGTCAAACCTTATTATTATGACTTGGTCTCAGTAGATATTAGTGAAAGGGTTCTTAGTTGAACAATCTCTGTGCGTCAGAGAGAGACAGGGCGAGGGAGGGAGAGAGGGCTGTATTTACCCGCAGTCCTCCGATCACCAAGAGAGCAGAGTAACTAGGATGAAAAACACAAGAGTGGAATTGATTTCCATTGGAGTTCAGCTCATGGATGCATTCTCCGGAGGTCAATGACCAAACTCTAATGCTGTCCTCGCTGACAGAAGCCAAGAGGTCACCGTTGAGATCCCAACACAAGTAGTTCACCACACCAGAGTGTCCCTGATAAACCACCAAAACCATTAGAATAACAAGTGGAACCCAGCAGATTCAACGAATTAGCATGGAAATAATTATTAAAAGCCCGTCAGATAACTAAGATCGCAATAGCAATGCACAAACCTGCAAAGAAAGTGTTTGCCTGTCGTTTTCAACATCATATATAGAAACCACCTTCTCTGATGCTGCTGCGAGTAGATGTCCAGTTATGGGTTGAAATCTCACTTGGGCACTGCCTCCTTGCTGAACCACACAATCAAGGATATAAGTTTGAAACAACACAATCAACCTAGAGAAGAAAAGAAGACAGAGATGTAAGAGATCAAAGATCAGTTTTCGACATGCAACCTTTGAAATCCGAGCGCATGAAAATGGACTAATATTCCAATAACGTATTTCGTTATTGCTATCACAGAAACAGAAAAGATCATTCTTCTTTGGATGGAAATCGAGGGACATCACGTGGGAAGCATGTCCTGTATAAGCATCTAGACAATAGCTTGGCTGCATCAAAAAATTAAAGAGTAAGTACTTACTGACTTCATATTGCAAAAATACATGCACATTTGTCAGCATCATAAAATCTAAAATACTGTGAGGTTCAACTGAATATATATAGATAGATATATATGTGTGTGTGTGTGTAAGAAAAAAGAAGTCATACAAAAATGCAGGCACTTCATTTTGAAAGCAAAAGATGAAAACCATTGTACATAGAATGGAAGATAGATCATTACATTAGCTGCATCCCACAATCTGACAGACTTGTCAAATGATGCCGTTGCAAGTTGAGTTGAATTTGGCCGGAACCGAACATCTGTAATTAAGAACTCATGTTCTTCTGGGGTGGCCTCTGTTTGCAGTGTGTCCATGTTCCAAAGAACAGCCTAAATCAAGAAAAGAGCGGTTGGTTGACACACACAATGACAATAAGTGAAAACATAAAAAAAATAAAAAGGAGAAATAACACAAGTAAGAGCCACTGGTAAGTTTCTCTTGAAGTTAATCTAGCAGCACATGTGTTTGCATGAGTCACTAAACATTGGAGAACAAATGATACCTTTTTATCATGCCCGGCACTAGCTAACAATTTCCCATCCGAAGAAAAATGGCAACAAGTCACTTTATTTCTTGTCCTTATACAACCAACTTCTCCAAATGAAAAACCTGCAAGCCAGACATAAAATTGTGAACTTGGAATATTTTGTAGTGATGGCAGTTATAAATTAAAAGCAATCCAAAATGCATAAAAATCATAGGAAACAATCACCTTTAGAAGTCTCTGTTTTATGTTCCGTAAGAGTTTGTTTCAAGGAGCCATATAAATTTCCATCTCCTCCATCATGTGACAAAAAAGATTCTACATTGTCTTCAAGGGAACCAACATCTCCAAAATTCTCCAAGTCATCCTGTGCCAGAAAAAAATAATCCGATGATTCAAGGCAACATATTGCATCTCAATGCTCAGAAATCACATCCCTCGAAGATGAGTTCCGGAATTGAGAATACAGTTTGACAATCAACACCCAAAAGAATAGAGGATAAGCTCACTCACACAGGTCCATGCGAACCAGTTTGTTGCCCAAAACACCATTATTAAAAAATCAAAGTATGAAAAAATACATCTATTGGGTGTAATTTGCAAGCATAAAGTTTTGATAGGTGCATAATATAGAAGATTAGGTAACAAGACAATGAGAATGCATAAAGCATCCCTTTTAACAAAACCAGTTCTTACAAGCTGATTTGTAGATGATGCAATTCCACCAGCTCCCTCTGCACCATACATCATCATACTCTTGGGCACACTGTTGACATGCTGCAGGCTGCTTGCAGGAGTCATTCCATCACCAGGTGTATGTGTTGATTGTGGTGATCCTGAGGAAGGACCTACTGTATTTCCAGTACCTGTACTATTTGCAGGCCCCGATGAGGAATGTTGTTTTCTTTTCCTGTTATTCTGTTTCAGGCCAAAGGCACGTCATTCCTTTCTATTTTCATGAATAAAGGCAGGAAATCATCAAAGGGATGATTTTGACAAAATCATTTATGAAACCAATAAATGCCACAGAACAGGGTTTATCATGGTTTAACCCGCAAAATGGATCAATAATTGTACAAGAATGAACTCACCTGCTGCGATTGCTGTTGCTGCTGCGGCTGCTGTTGCTGCAGCTGATCCTGTTGTTGGGAGGAAGGCTGCTGCATTTGGGCCATTTTCATCTGCTCATAATGGCAAACTTTTAGTTGCAAGCAAGGTACATCTTAATAATTTAGGCAATTCAGTGAAGCTTTTCACATCAGCAAATACAACAATCTTAGGGGATATTCTTATGTTAATTAACAGAGGAATTTGCCTTAGGCAAATATCTAACACCCTAGGTCAATAAAAGTGTTAAAACTTCTACTTCAAAGTGGAAGTAAAACGAAATTCTTTAACACACACAAAAAAGTTAGCGAAATGGGGAAGCACCACCCAAAAGAAATTCAGAAGCAAGAAGGAAAGCTTTAATGTTGTTTTAGGAAAAAGCTGCTTAAATTCACAGTAAATCAGTTATATCAAACAGAAGCAATAATCTGCTACTTCATCTGGCCTATAAAGTACGATGAAATTAGCAGTTGTGAAGAGTAACATAACTTCATTATATTAATATTACAAACTGGAAAAGAGGAATATCAGCTTTTAGTTGGAACAAAAAATATGGTCCATAATAGCACAGGGATGAGAAGACTTTTGACATTTGCTTCCCGTGACATAGTCAATACTATGTTACAGAGAATCATTTCATGAGAAAGTGTCACACATTGGCCCCAATAAACAGACAAATAAACGATGCAGAAATAAATACCCAGTCGCATATTACTGCACACTAAGTGCACTGACTTTAGTAAATTCTTCTCCACAACAAGGAAATTTCTTGTTTCTTCAAAAATGGGTCTTGGGTCTTCCTGAACATGAGTGGACCTCATGGGTAGACAGCAATAGGTGTCAACCAGTCTAAATGTAAATAAACTTATTCAATAACAGAAAGTTTTAGCAACAAATAACTAAGCACTACGCAATATAATCCAAGAAAAAAGTGGCAGCTTAACTTTCAATGAAGCCAACTTAAAAATCATAAAGTTAACATCACTAGACAGACTGAAACCAAAGCAATTATGTTTCACTGTAGTAAGGGTTTTAGTTTTCAAAAATTCAACATGTCACCTAAGGCCATGTTCACTTTGCTTGATGGGATAAAAAGCCAAATTAAAAGCAGGATAAGAAAATAGAGCAACTAATCATTCACTGACCAATCATGTTTCATAAGGGGGTTTAAGATATAATAATCTGAGGATACATCAAGCTAACTTTAGTAAAATTATCATGGATGATTTTATTTTTTTTACCAAAATAACCAGACTCGTAAAATTCTTTGGAAAACTCTTTCGTTTTTCATTATTACTCTTTATTTTAAGTGACTAAGGGACATATGGTCTTTTCAACAAAATGTTAAAAAGGCCCAACAAGATTGCTAAATCACATCTTTTGAGCTGGACGCAAATTTTTCACTATTGTCCCGGGCTTCCCAACATCAAGGGCCTTAATCAATAAAAGTGAACATTTGATTAGGCCAAGATTAAATAATTTATCCTATCCCATCAAGCGAGGTGATCATGGCATAAAACAATAGGCACCCAAAGTTTTACACCATAGAGAGTTAAATTTGAAGAGAAGGTTCCCTGTACAAGGACATGATACTAATTCAAAGATGCTAAGATTCCCCACTTGACACAAATAAGCATGAAAAAGAAGTTTTATCCATAAGGCATGATTCATGAATATCTAAACAGCTAATGACATAGTATCATTTTTTTGATCGCAATGCATAAAAAACTAGGGATAAATATTTTTTGCCCTCCAAATTATTCGCGTTTTGGGACTTTACCATATAAACTTTTTTTTTTTTTTTGCCGTTTGCCATCTGAACTTTAAGTTTTTTTACACATTACATTTTCCGGTGGAGCTAAGGGCAAATGTGTCATTTCAGCTGGTTAAAGTCACATGACATACATGTGAATGCCCTTAAATGGTAATATGTAAAAATGCAAATTTCAAATGGTAAATGGCAAAAAAAAGGTTTATATGGTAAAGTCCCAAAACGCGAAAAGTTTGGAGAGTTAAAAGTATTTATCCCATGTTAAATGATGCATTTGCCCCTACTTAAAGCCACGTGACATGCATGTAATATTCCGCCGGAAAATGCCCTTAGATGGTAATATATAAAAAAAAAATGCAAGGTTTATATGGCAAATGGCAAACGGCAAAAAAAAAAAGTCCACATGGTAAAGTCCAAAAATGCAAAAAGTTTGGAGGGTAAAAAATATGTAGACAAACATTAGGGTGTAAAATTTCATGGAAAGTGTTAACCTTCGGGGAATTTGATTGCACCGGAGAGCAAATAGAGCCATCATTTCTTGGAGGCTGACCATCTTTGGCATTAAAATTACCCCTTGGTAATCCTCCAAACCCATAGTTAGGTGAATTTCCAAGGCTCCCTTGTGCCTGAGCTTGGGCTAGAACCTGCTGCTGTTGTGATGCCAAAAGAAACTGGTTTTGGTTCTGCAGGTTGGGTTTTTGTACTTGTAAACCCAAACTTGGACGTATCGGGTCAATTCCCTGTATAAAATTGCAAACATCATATTTCAAGAATTCAACTCCATAAAATAATATAATTCCTGAAAAGAATGCAAGGAAATCAAAGCCACGAGAAACTAACTGTCAGCGGCCAACCCTTAAGTGGAAGACCAGTCCCTCCTTGACTTAGCCCTGAATAACAACAAAAGTCACAAAGACTCGCCATCACATAGGCCACCAAACAAACATTATAATCAACCTCAAATTCAGAAAAAAACATAAATAAATTCTACACAGAAGTTTTCATGAACTCTGAAGCCTCGGGGGTGCTATTGCGATTGAAATTAGAGGTACAACAGGTAGCATGGAGGTTGCCCCTTTCCCTAAGCAATGTGCAGGCCTTCACTATGTGCAAGCCTGCGTGCCTCTTTAAGAGGCGTCGCAGCATGTGCCATATGACTTATTGAAGACGAACCGTCTAAGGGAAATGAAAAGTTCAATATTTAATTCCCGTTTAGATTGTACCAACAACCAGTAGAAGATTAGTTTTTGACTATTGAACAGTAATCAACAATGAAGCTTGCAATTTATTTGGAAAGAAAATCTAGTATATAAGTATTGAAATTTTACACTTTGTAGTAAACAGTGTAAAAATAAATGTAACAAAAATGAAAATAGGAAATCATCGCGTTCAGTTAACCCATTGCCAAATGGAAGAGCTGTCATGAGCCTCAATATTTTTCTTTTCTTTTCTTTTCTTTTTTTTTTCCCCTTCTGTGTTTTTTTTTTTTTTTTTTTTTTTTGCATTTTCAGATCACATACAGTTACATTAAGTGGTTTGTGACAGATGCAAGACAACATGCTTGCAAATAAAAAATTAAGTGGAGAAATTTAAGGAATAATATAGACTGCATACTCTACAAAACACAAAAGTTACAAATATAAAATCACTGTCTCCATTTCTATCTCCTACTTATTAAAGTATCAATATCAACTTCCATATGAAATAATTCTATGGATTCAAAAGCATCAATGGCACGAATTACAAATTTTTTTTTAAAAACGCTGGGTACCTGCACCCCCAAGTCCCGATTTTGACTGAAGAATTGCCTGGCCATATAAAGATGATGGGTCCATAGGCAAAGACTTCTGAGTTGCTCCCAAGTTGACTTCGCCTTTAATATCCTAAAAAAAACAAAACGTACAGGGTTAAGCTTAATGAGGAAGCAAATTGGACCAAAGCAGAATGCCCAACAAAATAAATGTTTTTAGTAATTACTGTGGGCAGTTGAGGCCGTCCTTGCATTGGCTGCAAAGCAGCAGACATGTTCCCAGAATTGCCTTGCATCAACTGTCTGAATCACAACCGCAGAGGAAAAAAAACACTAATGATGCATTGAACAAAGAATATCCCAATTTGAAATTTTGAATTCCACAAATCAAATAAAACTATATTAATCTCACCCTTGTTGGTTGGAACCTGGCTTGAGAAGTGCCATCCTGCTTGCATCAATAAGGCCTGGTGAAGTCTCTGAATCCATGGAATTAGGATGTTTCATACGTTCTTCATACATTTTCATAGCTAATACACTGGCAGATTGCTGCCCAATCATTCCTTCAGAGTTCATCGAGTTCATGGGACCAAGGGGAGGATGGTTAGGGTCCCTTCGTTGTAACTGGGCATTGCGTTGCTGCATGAGTTGCAACTGCTGCATTTGCAGCTGTTGCTGCTGCTCCCTTGCTTTAATTTGTTGAGTCTGAAATTAAGTTGAAAATGACAAAGGAAGAATTGTTAATATCCCATACTAAAAATGTGGCGGGAGTTGTTGATCTAAATAAATCTAAAGTACTTAAAAAAGAACTCCAGATTTTTAAGAAACCTCTATGTATGCTGCAGCTGCTTCAGAATGCTTCTCATTTGTCCTTGCAATGAATATGTCCCAAAAGACGGACCACCATTCAAAAAGAAATCCCCCGGGCGCATCAATAGCTACAAACAAAATTCAATTATAAGTAAGTGACCTATCATCAGATTGTCGGCTAGCAATTTCTGCAATCAAACGGCTTAAAGTAGCTCAGTGCACTGAACAACTTTGAGAGCAAAAATCATTCACCTCCACCATGTGATCCATAACAAGTCCTTACCTACAGGATCAGTGGCAACTTTTCCTTCTGTCATGAAAGCTTTTGCAGAATTATGCAATTTTCTTTTCAACAAGTAGTCATGAATATAGACATCGAGCCTGGAAAAGAAAATCAGAAGTACAAGCCTTTATCAGCAGTTATTTTCTCAAAAATTTGCAGAAATAAAACAGATCAACACCTAATTTCTGTGGCCCGGTTGGAAATTTTAGGAAGTAAACAAATTGATCTTCTACAAGAAAAACAAATAAGATTTCTCATTCATCAGACGAAACAAAAAAATAAATATAAAAATAAGACTTTCTCCTTTTTTTCAAGCATTAATAGATATGATTAGATATCTTCTCAATATTGACATCAAAAACATAAAACACCGGACAGAAGATTCGTTTGGTTTCCTTTCTTAGTTATCCGACAAGTGGGAAATCAAGGAGACACGAGAGTGGACAAGCTAAACAATCGAGAATCTTTACATCTTATCTGCTTCCCAATTACTTTGCGCCATGATTGCTACTCCAAGAAATGACTCCAAAGATTCTACTCTTTAAGTCTCTTTTCTTCCCCTGAAACCAAGGCCAATTACATAAATGAATTTAATCAGAAAATCTCTCGTTCAAACTATACAAAGGTAGAAAGCTACGAATCGAAAGGAGGGAGAGAGAGAAGAAAACAAAGAAAAGGACGGGGGTTGCTCCAATGACTATTAACTTACCAATTGGAGAGATCAAACTCAGCATTAACGATCCGGACAAGATCCTCGCATAAAAACCCTAATTCGAACTCAATTCACTGCAAAAATCACAAGAAATCCAAACGAGTCCACTTGATTAAAAAAGATGCTTACTTAAAACTAGAAAAAAAAAGAATCTCAAACACGCACACTTGTTCAATTCACTCCCTATTGCTTTAAATTCTTCAAGTATAATCAATTTATTCCCTCAAATCAGCAAATATTGAACTCCGAACGCCAAGTTCCAATCAAATTCCTCAAAGCGATCGCGATCTTTGAATCAAACTCAACTAACTTCTCCCTTGTCATTCCAAGAACATAAAAACAATTATGCAAACATGCATTCAAACGTATAATTATTCAATTTCAACAAATTATTCTCAGAGACGAACACCTTAAAACCCCAAAAAACAAAAACAAAACAAAGAATTTAGATAGCTCAAGTGAAGAGTGAAAAGCTAGAGAGAAGCAAAAAAAAATATATATCGGCAATCGAAAAGGCCAAAAATTGCAGAAAAAGGAGTCACGTAGGGATCTGGGCCTGAGGCATGGGGAGGGCGAACCAAATGCGGTTTATATATAGAATGGAGGCTCGGAGTTCGGTTCGGAATGGAATCTAATGGGTTAATTCGCACGGGGTGGAGGTTCGGGTTGAGGCTCGGGTGGGTAGTGATCGGGCTGTTAAATGCCGAACGGCTTTTTACGTTAGCGAAGTAGTGTTAGAGTGCCAGCTGTTTGACACGGCAAGCGTGGCGCGGATGAGGCTTAATCGAGTGGTGCAAAAACGTTCGGTGTTTAAGCAGCTTCGATATTGAGGGTCGTTTTCAAATGAAATAGCTGGTTTCGGGGAGAAATTGAAACCGGGAGCAGCGAGCTCGGGAGAATATTTGTTCAAAAATGTAGGTGTTTATCTGTAGGAAATTCAAGTAATTGTTTTATTGAATTACGGTTGGCTTAAAGGATTTTTTAGTTTTTTGCACTTTTAGCAAGACATCGGTTTTTGTGTTTTGACAGTAGATAATTAATTTTCAATTGAGTTATTAATAAGTTTTTATACCTCTATAATTTTTTTATATATATAAGTATCTATACTTTTATATTATTATATATATATTATATAAAACATTAACTTTTCTTAAATTTTGAGTACGTCACTTCATGAGTTTTTCCTCTATTTCCTTCCTACTTTTTCACGATTCCTTACTTTTTTTAATTTTGTTGTTTTTCTTCTCTCATCCCACTTTTTAATATATTTTAATTCTCTTTGTAATTATTTTTGATGCGGTCTCTTTTTGAATCGAATATATGGCAAAGCTTGGGTGCTCCAATCGATTTGTTGACGACCTACCTATTCAAAGGAAGGAATAAATGTGAGACTAGTTGATTTTGCTCTGATTTTGACTCTCCGATGCTCAATTTAATAGAGTAAACGCCAAGGGTATGAAGTAGTTTGTAGAAGATAATGAATAGTATTTGAAATTTGAGCCTAAGTTGTGTGTTACCTTTTTTGAAAGGTTAGGATCCTGCTTATATGAGAGGGGTATTAATTTGACATGGTTGATGAATATTTGTTCTCTGACTGACATGTAAAGTATATGTGGGCATGCTTTTTGTCCATTTTGGGACTCTCCAGGATGATTATGTTTTACCTTCATTAATGGGATTTGATTTGACATCTAATGCATATCCCAAGTATCTAATACTTAGGACTGCTTTTAAGATGGAGCATTCATGGTACATGTGACTGAAAAGATGCCACCATTCCTTGTCAGTACGTGTTTGGTGGCAAGGACTCTCCACGTTTCAAGGATTGTTGGGGACCCTCTTTAGATACGCGAATGTTGAGTGCACTGCCAAAGGGGTCTTGACACACTTATCCTTGAATGAAATTTTCGTCCCTTGACACTACTCTTTCTCTTAGGCCTTTCGAGTCGTTCGTCACAGTTGGATCATTGTCCAGCAAGTTGAACCCCTAGAAGATCCTCTTGGATCCTCATTCAAGAATTTTTTTTTTTTTTCTATCAGGCTTGCAAGGTGGGCCTGTGGCAAATCTCCCTCTCATGAGTTTTCAACTCGCTCTGATACTCCATTTTCATTGTTAAGATACCTTCAAGGGCATTTTCGATGTTCGAGAGCTTTTCGTCTTCACACTTGGAGATTCTCCCATTTGATTGTTACTAGTCCATAAAAGGATGTGTATGCCACATTAATTTTCTTAGTTTTATTTAATTTTAAATTATTTTTATCATTTATCATTGATTTAATGAATATATTGAAAATAGTTAAAAGAAAATTATGCTCATACAAAAAAATGAATAAATATATAATTTATACTATCTTAATTTAAAAATATAATTACGTTTTATTATTTTTTTATTTTGTACACGCATTAAATGTGTCAAAAAAAACTAATTTGTTTAAATCATGAGTGATGCGGGTCGGATTCGGAGCTGATCGATATCGGTCGGTTTTTCTGGTCGGGTATATGAACGATGATGTACGAATGGAAAGTTTATCCTGCAACAAGGGAACCCCAACGCGAACTAGCCGAGATGGGTCTCGACTAAGACCCTCCGATGCTTAAGTGAGTCAGTCGGTTTTGGGGAGATTTGAACAGAGTAAGGGTACTGTGAGTAAAAATGTGTCGCTTTTACCATAAATGCGGGGGTATTTATACTATGTCCAGGTAGACCGCACTCCCGTGGGTCTACCAGGCCAAGTAGGTTTTTGAGGACTGACGTGAGTGACCCATGAACCTAGTGGTAGGGTCCGTAGGTATTAGCTGGGGCTCCATTAATGAGGTATGGGATTAGGTGGCTCCCCCATATCCCGTCTGACGAAGCATTTAATTCCAGCAGGGATCTGTTAGACCCGGCATGGTCTAGGTCGATAATGGTGTCGACCTGAAGGGCCGAGGAGCTGGGTTCAAGCCGAGAGGGATAACGATCTGTCAGGGCCGACGGTGAGAGGGGCTAGTAGATCCGGCCGGTCGGTCGGAAATGATTCGAGGGAAATCGATCAGGGATAGAAGGGAGCTCATTGCGAGAAAGGCGGTCGAGAGGTCCGATCGGAATTATGCCACGTCAATGAGAAATATTTTAATTTGAGTTGTCTAACACAATTGCATATCTTTATAGTAGACTATACCTAAAAAAAATAGAAATATATATATCATTATAGTAGCTTGAAATTCATGTTACATCTAATATTTTTAGAAAAAAATATACAGTACCATTTTTCTCTCTTTTGAAATGAAGTTTCCATGTACAACACAAAAAATGTGGGTGAATCTCAGGATCTGCCAAATCCAAGAGAAAAGTTTCACCCAAAGGGTAGTTTAATGGAGGGGAATGAATTTGCCTCCAAAAAGACAAGTAAACACAAACTAATCAAGGTATGTCTCAACTAAAATCCTACTATAATTAAGTCAATAATAGAAAGAGAAATAATAAAAACTATAAGCAGAGAATCAAGGTTTGAAAATTTACCTATCTCAATAATGAGAGGTATTATAGTGGAGAGTTTTAGTATATTGAGAGACTAAAGGTGGGGTTATTAACTTAAATAATCCCTAATATCCTTTAGGCCATAATGAACCCGCATAATCTTAGTAGACTGGTTTTGTCAGTAAAATAGTTAGAATGATTGCATTAAATAGGATGAAATGCCAAATGGTCGACCAGAAGTTGACTTGGAGACCGTTTAATCAGCTAATGCAGCAATGCATTAAGGATTCATTTGGTTTCCCACACTAATTAATTTGAGCTTGTCTTGAAAATAAAGATTAGCTGAAATTAGCCTCAATTGTTTGTATTGCTTGGTAAGTTTTATGACATGAGAAGGCAGCATTATTAATAATTACCTTTCATTGTTTGGTTCCCCACATTACACCGGATTGAATGGGAGTGAGTGTGGAATTTACGTCTTTAACCCGTCCCTGTGTCCTTGTTCCATTGTGGATAGCTAAGTAATTTGGGGCTTGAACATCTCATAAACGTGTTTCTGAGAAAATATACAGGAACATGAAAATATACTAGGTTGGTTTCCGAAATTTTAGAAATCAATTTACGATAAACAACATTACTCAAGTTGTCTATACGTTCATAAAAATGTGAAGATATACATCCTCACTCTTTTGAAGGGAATGCCAACAAACAAATCGGTCATACACTACCTCTTGTCAGATACGATTTAAAAATAGTTTTAACTCATCAAGCCAAATTTAATAACAAGACTTTCAAAAATGGTGTGAAGCATTAATTACAAACACCGTCGTGGGTCCATTTTTGGCACAAAACACGTTCGCCACCGCTCTTTTTTGATGCTGGGGTATAGCAACACACCAGACATGAAGGGATTATTGGACAAGTAATTGTAAAACACAATGCAATCCCCTACCCAAATTTTCGTAGAATTTTTCCTAACCCAACAATTTTATCAAGTAGAAGCAATTCCACAACAACCATTGTGTCAACAACTCCACAACTAATAAAAAAAAGGGATAATACTCTCACCAACCCTGAGTTTAGACCAAATTACAAATAACATCCCCTTGTATCGGTAATTATCAATACACCCCTGAGTTTTGTTTTCGTCTTTCAATTTCCAACTTCCGTTAGGTTGACTAACGGTCAACGTTTGTAAACCCAAGTGGACTTCCAAAATTGCCCTTTTGAAGGCAGAAATGTATTTAGCCAATTATGAACGGACTATTTTACCCTTATGGCTAATTTTATGTGTTATATTGAATAAATAGGAAAATATATTTGAACATTTTTTATTTACAATGTCTATATATATATATACATATTTACACATAATAAATATTTATATAAATATATTTGCACATTTTTAAATTTATATACATAATATAAATATATTAAACATAATATACAAAACATATAATATAAAAATTATTTAGAAATATATATATATATACACACAAACGGCTGGCCTCCGCCGCCTCCGTCTTCCGAAAACAAAGGGAGACGAGAGAGAGAGAGAGGGAGAGAGAGAGATACAGCTGAGGGGGGTAGAGAAACCCTCATCCATCGCCATCTGCACCCGCCGTCTACCGCTTCCGTTTGCCACCATCGTGGCCACCCACCGTCCGATCTATAGTGTAAGGAAGAGATACCGAGAGAGAGAGAGAGAGTGAGTGAGAGAAAGATACAGACGAGGGAGATAAGATCGAGAGAGGGAGAGGGGGGAAAGAAACCCGCAAGAGAGAGAGATACAGATGAGGGAGAGGAGATCAAGAGAGGGAGAGGGGGGAGAGAAACCCGTCGTCTGCCACAACCACCGCCATCGCCCACCGTCCGATCTATAGTGAAAGGAAGAGATACCGAGGGGGAGACAGAGAGAGAGAGAGATACAGATGAGGGAGAGGAGATCGAGAGAGGGAGAGGGGGGAGAGAAACCCTCCGTCCTCTGCCGCTGCAGCCTACCGCCCGCCATCTCCCCTCGCCGCAGAGAGAGAGAGAGAGGGAGAGCGATCTCAGATCTAGATCTGAGAAAAAAGAAGGAAAAAGAAAGAGAGGGAAAAAAGAGAAAGAGGAAGAGGAAGGTTGGGGTGTAGTGATGTGAGTGACGGAGTGAGGCAGCGGTGGAGGGGGACGATCTGAGTGAGGCGGCAGCGGTCGAATAAACGGCGGCGGCAGTTTGGTGGTGGGGGTGGGGGTGGGGGTGGGAGTTAGGGTTTTTTAGGAAGAAAATGGTAATTTTACCCCAAAAATATTAAGGAGGGGTATTTTGGTCAATTTAGTCATATTCCTATTTTTTTAAATAAAAAATATTTTAAATATTCAAGGGGTAAAATAGACATTGTATTATTTCCATTTATTTTACCGAATAAGTCCACAAAACTTAGGGGATATTGGTAATTACCAATACAAGGGGGTGTTATTTGTAATTTGGCCTAAACTTAGGGGTGGTGGGTGTAATTATCCCTAAAAAAAAAAAGAAAAGAACAGGAGAAAATGATCGAACAGATTATCTGTACGAGAATCCCTATCAAATTGGGCATCTATAATCAACCAAATAAAATATATCACATTAGGTGGTAACAGATTTTTCTTAATCGCGTAGGTAAGCTCTTTGCGAAAAGTTAGATCTAAAATTATTTGGTAATAGAACACAAAAAACAAATAGGGCGAATTACAAAAAACCTCCCCTTAGATTTGGTAAAATTACAAAAAAACTCCTCAACTATTGAAAATTACCATTACCCTTGAGGTTTGCATAAATCATGTAATAGCTAATGGAGGGTTGAAAATTTCAAAATTTTCCTTATTGTTTTATTTACAAACACCCCATTGAGGTTTGGTGAAATTACAAAAAACCTCTAAGGTATTAGAATGTAAAACCACACTCCTGTTGGCGATGATGATGGCCTCCCCACGTTAAAAATTTCTAAAACACACATCTTAAAAATTCCCAACTCCAGAGTGATGGCTAGTCAACATCATTTGACCTAGTTTAACTATTGATCAACTCGGCTCGATTCTCTCATTTCTGACGAACTTTGACGGAATCCAACAATGTCAACACTATTGAAATTGTCTCGCTTCAAAGATTCCAATATGTAATAAACAACCACATCCAAGCCTTCTCGTAGTTGGTTCGAAAGGGATCTCCCTCCTTCGATCATCGATTTGCTTGCCGGTGGTACCGGACAATCTAGCATTGACACCTTTTTCTAGATCTCGACCATCACAACAATCATAAACGCCTTAAAAAAAAACTAATCATTTTCTCCCTTCTCAGTCGCAAAATTAACAAACCTGATACTTGAAAGGGTTTTTTTTTTTTTTCTATTTGTATTTTCAGCAAACCCTAGGGAACGTATTTGTAATACACCACTTTGATCAACAATTAATAAAATATTGAACAAGGGTATTTTAGAAAAATTATATAAGTTTTTTGACGAAACCCTAACGTCAGGAGTTTTTTGTTAATTTATGCAAACGCCAGGGGGATAATGTTCATTTTCAATAGTTTGAGGGGGGTTTTCTAAGTTCGCTAGACCTCAGGTGAGGTTTTTGTAATTCACCCAAACAAATAATATAGAAATTGAAATTTACTTGGGCGTTTTGCCAACCAATGCACAATTGGCGAAATAAAAGACGCAAATAAACTAGCACTACTTGAAAAATGATCAGTCTTCTCTTCACCCTAATTGAGGTCAAGGGCAAAACCGTAATGATCCAAGCCAAATATGAGGTCTAAAAAGTAAAATTTATGAGACTTCAAAACCAATCTCAGGATTCAACACTCAATCTCACCCCTCCCCCACTTGAGATGTGAATCTCGAGATATGGTTGGGTTAATGTCGGGTTGCCAAGATTAGGCCAAGAACTACAAGATCTAATGTATTCAACAAAACAACAAATTAGCCAAGATGAAAACCTCAATTCTCGACTAATTTGGTAAACCAAACGAATCCTAAGTGTCTTGTAAAAGGGGGATTTGACCGTATTGTCCAAAAAGACCCATAGGTTCAAAAATCAATTGGAGGTGAGCTCTCTGTATTTGGGTAGTTCCTTAATTAGAGTCCGGAGGATTCCTACCTTGGAAAAGATGATAGGTGGAGTCTCTTCGAAACATTCGTTCGATCAGAAGTCTAGTCGAGGGATAGGGAGCACAAATAAGGTGTGGAGGTCGAGAGAAACTCAAGTCCCCGCTGGCACGAATAAGAATTGAAATCTTTGCAAGTAATTTAGAACTTTTATTAACTTTTGTAATTAATTATCACAAGGAACACTCGGGACATGTACACATGTTGACCATTGGTGAGATACATGTCCAAAAGGCCACAAATCCTAAAGAACATCAAAAGCACAGACATCCAGAGGGCTAGTCATCGCCCGTTGGGTTATTTATACAAGCACATTGAAAAGATAACATTGCAATGTACATAAACTAGACAAAAAAAAGGCATGACATTATTAGAGTCGCAGTGGCATCTCGAAGATTACACAGAGCTAGTTTATTTTTTGAGTGATTCCTTCATTGTGATTATCTTGTGCTGCTCATCATGATGCTCCTGAACAAAATGTGTTCCTTGAGGCAAGTAGATGATCTCCAAATCGGGAATATAGTTCTTTAGCATTCCACTCCTAACGTAGTGGTTGAATCCTCCAAATCTCAAGGCGTAATCCTTTTTACCCATGATTAACAGAGACGGAACTTTGACTTTCAGCTCGTCGACTCCATAGTCTTCCGACTATGCCCTGTATAGACCCTCACTCCGGTATTTAACTTATTTTCAAAGTTAATGAATGCAATATCCATAGTTATTTCTAAATTAAGTAGTTTTTTCCTGTGTCATATAGTTATGATACGAAGGTTTTTGCAAAAGATTATAGGTGTCTCATTTTGGAAGAATCCAAAAATTACAAATACCCCATTTGATGCGGGTCGAATTCGAGAGTTGGTCGACCTCGGCTTGTCACTCTGGTCGAGTGTGTAGGTGAAGGTGTTTGATCGGGAAGTTAACCTGGAATAAGAGAAAGACAACATGAGCTAGTCGAGATGGGTCTCGGCTAAGACCCTCCAATGCTCAAGTCGGTTGATCAGTTTTTGAGGAGATTTGAGTAGAGTGAGAGTGTTGAAAGTATTTAATGTGTGTCTCTTACCATAAATGCGATGATATTTATACTATGTCTAGGTAGGCCGTGCTCCTGTGGACCCGCTAGACCAAGTAGGTCACTGAAGGCTGATGTGGACGACCAATAAGCTTAATGGTAGGGTCAGTAGATGCTAGCTGCCACTCTATTAATGACGTATGGGGTTTGGTGGTACCCACATACCTGGTCTGACGGAGCATTTAATGCTAGCAAGGATCTGATAGATCCGGCATTGCCCTGGTCGATCATATAATTGACCGGGGGGGCCGAGGAGTTGGGTTCGAGGGACCGAGGCCATGGGTCGGATCGAAAGAGAAATCGTCCTGCCGGGATCATCGGGGAGAGAGGTTTGCCAAACTGGTCGATATATGTCATCCGATCGGGACTGTCTCACCGGACTCCGAGCGGGGGAACCCGCGAGCATGTCGCAAGAAAGGCAATCGAAAGGCCTGGTTGGAATTATGCCGCGTCATCCTTATTGTTTTGTTCTGTATTACATATAGTCCCCTAACTGCAGGTGGGATTTGTAATACAAAGGCATACATTAGGGGGGGGGTATTTGTAATTTTTCATATCACATGATGTTTTGTGAACGGCCTATACGCTACAGGGTTTACTGCTGACCACTTTTATTGAATATCTAAAAATAATCACTTCAAAAAAGCAGAAATGCTACCTGTACGGAACCTACGCAATTTGAAAACCCGATTTTTCATACAATTTTGCATAAGTCTGAAGATCTTCTTGGGTAATACTACTAGAAAAATTCTAATTTGCGATGGAAATTTGTGATCAAAAAAATCAATCGCAACTTGCGACCACCTTTGTGATGGATCTAGGAAAAATGACAAAATTTTGAACCAAGATTTTTGCGACGGATTAAATCGGTTGCAAAACCAGTAATTCGGTTTGAAATTTTGCACCATGTGGAAAAATTTTTGGCACGACTTTGCAACGGACCCAAATACATCGTAAAAGTGGTAAGCGAGATTTGCGCCCGACGTTATCGGTTGCAAAATCCATCGCCTTTTTTGCGACCGAGTTTTTCGGTCGGAAAGTTCTTTGTATCGTTGACCATTTTTGCAAAGTGACCACCATTGGGGTTTTTTTTTTAATTAGTTTAACCAACGAAAGTTGCGACGAACGTGTTTGGTCGCAAATACTAAAAAAATTTACCAATTTTGCGACCAACGTGGTTGGTCGTTAACACCATCACCCACGCTCCACGCCAGCATTTTTTGCGAGTCACCCATTTTAGTCACATAATCGGTCACAATTTTGGTATCAAATTTAGTGATTATGTTTTTTGCCACCGACTCCAATCGATCGCAAATGCGGTGGCAAAAGCATTTTGCGACCGATTCTCATCAAAAATTGGTTGCAAATTCCGGCACAAATCGTCATTTTTCTATTAGTCAACTAGGGAGGCAGAGGTGTAAATGGATTAACCAAATCCGTTATTTCTTGATCCTCCGTGGCTGCGACTTGGAGTTCGCTGCCCCGAGAACAGAATGTATATGTTCTTCACCACAGTCTTCACATCAAACCGTCCAAAGTCCTTCTCAGCTCTCCCCGGTTCCTGCAGACGTTAACTATACATGAGTCTAAAAGACTATGGTTTAATTTGATTTCTTATACATTCTTTGTAGGGTGATTATGTTTGAATTTCCTTCCATCTCAACATGTAGAAGCCTTTGGGGATATGTTTGGGGTAAGCCTCAGGACCTATGAGAATGAATGGCACGGCTAGTGTTACTAGTGCCACAACTCTTTCAGGGCAGACAAGGGCGAAATGGTAGACTACCCGTGCTCCGAAATCTTTCCCCACTAGTAAAACCTACAAATTACAGGCACAGTTCATTTTCAGCATAGACGGAGCCAGAAAATTTTGTTTGTGAGATCGAGTTGAACTTTTACAAAACATAAAAAGCTACTTTTTATCATTTTGCAGCTGTCCGGACGAGTCGAGTTTGGATCCGAATTTCATAAATTATGGAGCTCGAGCTTGATTCACTTAATTACGACAACGATTAATTTCAAGTAATTTAAATATAAAAATTTAAAATTGAATTGATAATATATATTTTGTCAATTTGAACATTATTTCTTTATTATATGTAGAAAAAAATAATTAAGCTGTTATTCGAAACTCAAAAAACTCAGGATGCACCTTTCTATCGAGGTAAGGCCTCGTCGGCCGTCAAATTGTCATCAACACTAATAGAATATATATTGACTGTCATTGAAAATGTATAAATAAATAAAACCTGATCCAAATTCTGCAAGATGGAGCTTGAGCCCTCTTATATCCACAAAGCTACGCTGTATCTTATCCATTGAAAGCGTGTGACTTCCAATTTGAAGTGCGATAAAATCACAACTTATTTATGCAAGGGAATCGTTGGTGCCTTGCCTAGTAAAGTGCGCTTTTGTCCGTTTTTTCGAATTTGTTTGGTTGAAGACATATATGAGAGGCTCCATCGATGCATGCCTTAGAAGTACAGTACTGCCATTTTATTGGGACTTGTTTTTTGTCAACAAAATTCAATAGCATGAGCCGGCCCACGTTGTGAATATTTTTAAGTCTCGCTTGTCAAAGTTTCTCATTGAAAATTCAAGAAATATTTGTATAGCAATTGTATGTTTGGGCGGGCGTGTGTGTACATGTCAAAAAAGAAAAGAAGGTATTAAAGGAATGGTCGGCTTTGCAGATTGTGGTTCTCGGAAAATTCTTATCCGCATCGGGTTCGGCCACACCATGACTAATTAGGTGGTGAGTGTTTTACACTTGCCATGTGATTGGTTTACAATTTAGGGAGAGTGACTAATCACATGACAAGTGTATTAACATTTGCTATATGATTGATTGGGTGCGGCCAAGCCAGGTCTGGGCAAGAATTTTCCGTGGTTCTCCACAAAGTATTAAAACTCTTTGTCAATTTTAAAAAAGAAAATTTAAGCTCATATATTAATTGATTAAAAAATCACGCGTGTCAAGCCGAATAGTCTGATTTTGAATGGAAAATGAGTGACTGACCAAACGTGTTGAAAAAATAACTAAATGGACAAAAACATATTAAATTACAAATCCATATTTGACAAACAAAGGTTACAAGATCAAATGTGTTAAAATATCAGAGTAATAGGACGAAAATTTTGATTTTAAATTTTATATATAACTATGTTTTTTTCATATTTTTATTGATGTTCAAAATTTCATTTCCGTCTCCAATCAAATTAGGAGTGTTACATTGGTTAAAACCAAACCGAACTGACCGTTCGATTCGGTTGACTGTACAATTCAATTTTTGATATGCAAAATTGAAAATCGAATCATTCTCCATTCAGTTCGGTTTTAAACAAAACAAGTTCGATTCCATTTCAATTTTAAATTGAGAAATCGAACCGAGATTCAGATTAAATAAAAAAAATCCTAATAATTGAAAGAAAAAAGAGGACCAAAGAATTTTTCTTTCACTCACATATCAGCTTTATCCCAGGAACTGATTAGGAGGACTATTGGGTAGAATTTAGAGTATCATCTTAGGCTTGGTTATAATCTAGAAAAGTAACAAAATTCATATTGTTTGACTCTAAATCAAAATTAGGACCTGTCACAAAGAGAGAGAGAGAGAGAGAGAGGGAGGGAGGGAGCGAATTGCCTTGTTTCGCCAATGCCATGTTTCATCTTCTTCTAGAGACTTCGGAGATTTGAGCCATCCTTCACCTTCTTCACGACTCGTTTAGTTTATGTTATGTTTAGTTCAAGGTCCAACAACCAAATGCAGGGCAAGAGAATTAGGAATTGAATTTGGAAAATGAAGAATTGCCTTAGTGCCTTCCAGTTTGATGTGGTTGGATCTTGGTAGGTCTCATCAAGTTGACGTGGAGTAGTCGTTTGACGAATGCTTGTGGCTCCTTACCTTGCTTGAATTGGAAACACGTGAGTCTAGTCGAAAATATTTGCGATGAAAATCCTTTGATATTTAAGTTAGCACAAAGTGTGAAGATAATGAAATTTGCAAAGAATCAAGCAGAGTTTCAGCATGTAGAGTGAGTTACCCTTTAAGAGATTTAACCGAGGGTATTTATAGTGGGGCTGAGATTTTAGTCAGCTATTTGGGATGGACATAGGGATTCCTAAGAGGACATTCAGCCTATGCTTGGTAGTTGCAGGACCGGTATATCTCCTTCCAAAGTCAATCGCAGGTATTAGAAATGACAGTAACAGAGTACAACATTGTACTCCTTGCTTGATGTGTCAAACTCTGCCGCCAAGCGAGCAGTGGCTAAGTCGCCTTTGAGGAGATGACATCTCCTCAAGGAGAGCATTCTCCTCAACGTCAAAGTATCGAGGAAGGTGTTTGCGACAATGAGGGTCGTGCTTGGTGTGGTCTCGAAGGACATGTCAATGACATGTGGATGACACGTAGCGGTCAAACAATGGTTCACTTGAACACGTGTAAGGTATCCTATATCATAATTAGCTTATTAAACTTTACATATCCAGATTTTTATAATTATTAAACTTTACGCGAGTTTATTAAACTGAACCATTTCATTTTTTTTTTCAGTTAACCAAAAAAAGAAATCCAGTTGAATCAAAATTCATAATTTTATAAAATAAAAATAAAAAACCGGCCCAAATGCCATCCGATTCGATCGATTTTTCGGGTTTTGTACGCCCCCTCCGTCAGGATGCTGAGATCTCATGTTGAAAAAATTGCTTCATTGTAGTCCACATAAATTATAGTTTATTGAACAACAATCAAGATGGGCGTTTTTGTTAAATAGCCTTTTCAAGTTTTCTTTTTAATTAAATAGCCCTCAAGTTTTAATCTTTAGCTAGATAGCCTTTTTGTTTATTAACTCTAATTAAATGAGATTTAGATAAATAATCATCTAACTTTTAGACATTATATTTTAACCCCTAAAACCAAGAATATTGCAACCCACGATCAAAACCCTCGTCTCATTTCTCAGACAACCTGCGATTTCTTTGGGTAGTATTTTTCCTTCCACATTGTAGTCGAATATTGAAAACCTGCGATTTATCAGACAACCTGCGATTTCTTTGGGTAGACAAACTGTACAAGAGTTTCTTCACAAAAAAGACGTAACTACTTAAGGTAAGAACGCCCTTCTTTGTGGTTTTAACTGTATAGAGCACCATTATTGCATCATTTCATAATGGGTTTTGGAAAATAACCATTAATTCGACAGTTGGGTTGGTGGTTCACCATTAATGGCGATCCCGTGCACGGGGAAGTGAAACAGTTAAACCTTGTGTGATCGATTGATCGACCGTAACTTATCGATTAAGAGATCTCTTGATGCATGTGATCGCTTGATCGACCATGATATATCGATTAAGCGATCTTGTGTGAATGGTCGATCTCTTAATCGACCATCCTATATCGATTAATCGATGTATTTGTGATCGATTAATCGACCACATTTATCGATTAATCGATCTTCTACCACATATATCGATTAATCGACCATAAAATATCGATTAAGCGATCTTCTTGTCTTTATATCGCCTAATCGACCATTTGATATCGATTAATCGATGTATTTATCATCGATTAATCGACCATAATATATCGATTAATCGATCTTTTTATCTTTGCATCGATTAATCGACCATGTTATATCGATTAATCGATCCTTTGTTTTCTGTCGATCGATCGTTTTTATTATTATTATTATTTTTTGGCGCTCGTGATAATTTTGCATTTCTGTTATCTTATAATATAGGTATTTGGCAGCAAATATGGAGGAAGAATTTGTTGTAGGTGTTGAATTTGGCGAGTGGGTAGAAGAAGAGGCTTGTTTTAAGTGGACAGGGAAATGCAAAGTAACGACACCTCTTGTTGTTACTAAAGACATTTCTTTCAATAGCTTGATTGATAAAATTATTGAGAAGGGGCAACTAAGTTGTTCACGGGCTAATGTTAATGTGAAGTATATGATAACAAAGGCACCTCCTCCACCACACATAACACATCCAGCTGAAATAAAGTCGGACGATGATTTGAAGGTATACTTTGCTGATGTTGCTAGTGAGGGTTGGAGACCAATTCTAAAAGTGTCGGTGTTCAAGTCGAATATTGATGGTTTCAACTTTTACAATAATGACAATTATTTGAACAATGAAAATCCAGTATATGGTTGTACATCAATTGGTGACAATGACAATGTGGAGGAGCAATACACAGAGGAACTGCTTCACAATGATGTTATGGTCCACGAAGATGTCGCTATGACTCAAGAACTACATGAAGTGGATTTTGATGTCGCAGAAGAACCCATTTATAAAGAACATGTTTCAAGTGATAGGAGCGTGATAGGAAGTCAATCACGACATTCGTTTGATGATAGGTCGGAGTTTCAAGTGGGGTGTTTGTTTAATAACAAAGCCGAAGTAGTAAGAAAAATTCAACTCATTGTTGTGAAAGCAAAGTTTGAGTATTCCGTCAAAAGATCAAACAAATCATTATATGTTGTAGCATGTGTGAGCCCAACATGCAAGTGGTGGATTCGTTGTTGTAAGTATATGAATTCGGAGAAATTTATTGTCAAGAAATATATTAGTGAGCACACATGTGGGCTGGATCATATATCAGGCCAACATCCCCAAGCATCGGCCAATCTCATAGGAGAATGTGTCAAGGACCAATTTGTCAAAGGGGAAGGACTCACACCTAGCGGAGTGCAGACTTATGTAGAAAAAAATTTAGGATGTTCTGTGAGTTATTGGAAATGTTGGAGAGGGCGACAACTTGCAAAGGATTTTGTGAGGGGAACAGCAGAGCATGGGTATGCAGTTCTTGAGGCCTATCGTTTCATGTTGGAGTCAGAAAATAACGGAACCAAGACAGATTTGGTGGTCAACTCTAAAAATCAGTTTCAATTCTTTTTTGTAGCATTTGGCCAATGCATACGTGGTTTTTCATTTATGAGGAAGGTAATGGCTGTTGATGGATGCTTTCTTAAAGGAAAGTATGGCGGTACATTGCTAGTGGCCACTACACAAGATAGTGAGAAGCATATTTATCCTATTGCATGAGCTGTGGTTAACTCTGAGAATGACCGTTCATGGGAGTGGTTTTTTAAAAATCTAAAAGATATAATTCCCGATAGTCACGAGATATGCATAATATCCGATAGACACGGCTCTATCAAGAAGGCTGTGCAACGTGTTTATCCTTTAGCACATCATGGGTATTGCATGAAACACATTGCCGAGAACTTGAAGCAAAAGTTTAGATGCGGTGATATCCTTAATCTATATTACTCGGCAGCTAAATCTTACACAGTTGGTGAGTTCCAACAACATTTCAGCCAAATACGCCAACTTAAAAGTAAAGTGGCTGACTACCTCGAAAAAGATATTGGCTTCGTGCGTTGGAGTAGAGCTTATTTTCCTGGTAATAGGTATAATATTATGACGACTAATATTGCGGAGTCTATCAACTCAAGACTTCTAAACGAAAGGGAATTTCCAATTGATGCTCTTTTTAACGCAATCCAACAAATCTTGTCAGAGTGGTTTTGTGAGCGTCGTACGGAGATGGTTAAATGCAATACACGATTGGTTCCATCAAAAGAAAGTGAACTTCGTGACAGTTTGGAAAACTCAGCATCTCTTGACGTTGTACAACTCAACGTGCATGAGTACCATGTGCGTGGCTACGGTCCGAATGTTGTTGTTGATCTTAACAATAATCGATGCAGCTGTAAAGTATTTGATATTGATAGGGTCCCATGCCCTCATGCCATAGCTGCTTTTAGACATCAGAATTTGCCCGATTTTGGTATGAGATTGTACTCAGCATGCTCTTCTGCATATAGAACTGATGAGTTTTTGCATGCTTATGCAGAAACAATCTATCCTATTCCTTCGGAGGATTTGTGGGTGGTTCCTGAATCGATAAAAGATATTATCATTGATCCTCCTCATGTGAATCCATCAAAAGGCAGGAAAAGAGTCAAGAGGATCCCAACTGCTTGTGAGGTTCATCAGAAGAAGAACAAGTGCGGACGATGCAATAAGCCAGGTCACAAGAAAGGAACCTGCAAAGAACCCCTTACAATTTGTAGTTTATGATCAAGTTTGTGCCTGTAAATATCACTACTTTTAATAAAGGGAGTTTCAAGTTGATCATCAAAAGTCTATTTTGAATCAAATTCTTGTGTTTATATATCGAACAATCGACATATTATATCGATCAATCGACACAAAATATCGATCGATCGATATATTATGTCGATTGATCGATATCTCCACTTGTATTCTGTCCAATTTCTGAAGGCCAAGCCTTATAAAGCAAAGAAAAAAGTCGATCAGTCGACATGGAATATCGAACGATCGACACATTTCATCGATCAATCGACATAAGTTATCGATTGATCGATATACCTATTCCTCTTATTCTGACCAGTTTCAGAAGCACAAGTGTTGGAACCACAAAAAAAAAAAAAAAAAAAGTCGATCAATCGACAATGTAAATCGATCATTCGACATTATTTGTCGATGGATCGATATCTCCACGCCTTAAAGCAAAGAAAAAAGTCGATCAATCGACACAATGTATATAAAAATATAAAATTGCAATACATACATAATCGATCAAGAATTTAATAAGGAAATAAATATCGATCAATCGATGAACCTATCGATTTATCGATAAAAAACAAATCGATCAATCGATAAAAAAAATCGAGCGATCGATGAATGTATCGATCAATCGAGTAAAAAAATCGATCAATCGACAATTCTAATTTTATTTTATCAATACATATCGATCAATCGATAATAAACATCGATCCATCGATATATATAAAAATATCTAATCATACTATAGTATGACGTATATATACAATTTCAATACATACATAATACATATATATCTAATCATAATATAAAAATATATATATCTATAGTATGACATATATATACAATTGCAATACATAATAGATATATATCTAATCATACTATAGTATGACATATATATACAATTGCAATACATACATAATACATATATATCTAATCATAATATAAAAATATATATATCTATAGTATGACATATATATACAATTGCAATACATAATAGATATATATCTAATCATACTATAGTATGACATATATATACAATTGCAATACATACATAATACATATATATCTAATCATAATATAAAAATATATATATCTATAGTATGACATATATATACAATTTCAATACATAATACATATATATCTAATCATACTATAGTATGACATATATATATATACAATTGCAATACATACATAATACATATAAATCTAATCATAATATAAAAATATATATATCTATAGTATGACATATATATACAATTGCAATACATAATAGATATATCTAATCATACTATAGTATGACATATATATACAATTGCAATACATACATAATACATATATATCTAATCATAATATAAAAATATATATATCTATAGTATGACATATATATTATGTGTTTGTAGTATGACATATTATTGTATATTATATATATTATAGTATGACATATATATTATTGTAGTGATCGCTTGATCGATTAAAAATATCGATCGATCGATTATTCCATAATATTCATCTTGTTGTGATCGTTTGTTCGATTACACTGATCGATTGATCAATCATGTGTTTGTAGTATGACATATTATTGTATATTATATATATTATAGTATTACATATATATTATTGTAGTGATCGCTTGATCGATTAAAAATATCGATCGATCGATTGTTCCATAATATTCATCTTGTTGTGATCGTTTGTTCGATTACACTGATCGATTGATCAATTATGTGTTTGTTAATATTGGTCGTATAATGATCGGTTGATCGATTTTTTTGATCGATGGATCGATTAATTGTTTGTTCAAATACTGGTCTTGTAGTGATCGCTTGATCGATTACAAAGATCGATTGTTCGATTTTTGTTGTTGGATAACATTTTCGAGTCCTGCTGTGATCGGTTGATCGATTATAGTCATCGCTTGATCGATTACAAGAATCGATAGATCGATTATAAAGATCGATGGATCCATTTTTGCAATATTCTAAATCTTGTTGTGATCGCTTGATCGATTACAAAGATCGATTGTTCGATTTTTGTTGTTGGATAACATTTTCAAGTCATGCTGTGATCGGTTGATCGATTATAGTCATCGATAGATCGATTATAAAGATCGATGGATCGATTTTTGCAATATTCTAAATCTTGTTGTGATCGGTTGATCGATTATCAAGTTCGCTTGATCGATTATTATGATTCAATATTTACACATCTCAATAAATATTATGATTCAATATTTACAATTTACAAAATTTACAATTACAATTTACAAAATTTACAATTACAATTACACACCTCAATATTTACACATCTCAAAAAACAATTACAATTTACAAAATTTACACAGAAGCAATTTTACAGTGTTTCAAGTAGGGACAAGTGGATCCATTTTTCCAAAGAACATTTCAACAGCTAACCGCTTCCGGAACTCCATGATGTTATCGTCGTTCAACTTGTCCATCGCGGTGCCGGTCAAGTGAAATTCAATGAATTTTAATGCATACATCCCACAGTCCCCACTGCAAAAATATATGAAGCACATATATGAGAACAAAAAGAAAGAAGAAAGGAAATGTGATACATTACATAAAAAAGAAAATAAATACCTTCGCTTATTAAATGGACATTTGTCTAGATGTAAACTCCATTTTTGTTCAAGCAGCTTGCCCAACGCCCCAAAGTGACCCGTCTCTCTCAAGACTTTGGGGAATAATAAACATGCTGGTGCGAGCAGCTTCTTAAGCTCTGGACCCCGACAAACTTTATTGTTGCAATCTAGAACATGCACTTCCCCCTTATCCAAAATCCATGCGACAGCAACCCAATGCTGATTCTGTATGTTCAACACCCCATAGACTTTCTTGAATTCCACCCATGGGTCGGCATATTTTGGTTCATTGCCATTTGCATAGTCCAATAATTTCGGCATAATATGCATGAGTTCGATTGCATTATTCAAAGACTCGTTGTCGGTGTACCTACAGCTATCAACTTTGGAGGGTTCCACTCCAACAAAAAGCCGATCATAAGCAATTTCAAGCAGCTGCATAAACTGACAATCGACAAAACCTACGTCTTGATCATACAAAGTTGGATAATGCCTCTGTCTAATCCTCATAAGACATAGAGCTTCGTCGATATGCTGCAAAAATAAAAAAAATATGTCAAGAATTTAATAAGGAAATAAATATCGATCAATCGACGGAAAAATCGATCAATCGATGAACCTATCGATCAATCGATAAACAAAATCGATCGATCGATTAATGTATCGATCAATCGATAAACAAAAATCGAGCGATCGATGAATGTATCGATCAATCGATAAAAAAAATCGAGCGATCGATGAATGTATCGATCAATCGATAAACAAAAATCGAGCGATCGATGAATGTATCGACAATTCTAATTTTATTTTATCAATATATATCGATCAATCGATAATAAACATCGATCCATCGATATATATATCGATCAATCGACACAATAATCGATCAATCGATAGTTTATTTTTATTGAAAAAAAACTGTAACTTACCTCTGATTGGAGCCATAGGCCTTCACCCAAAAGCGTGTGGAAAAATGGCTTGTCCAACGTCCCCATTTTACCATAAACCTTTTTGCCTTCTGGGCCTGATTCATACCACTGTAAGAAGTCAGATAACCTTTTGAATCAAGTGGCGTAAACAAATCAGGCTTGGATGGTTGGGCAGCCACTTTCGCTTTCTTCCCTTTCCCACCCTCTTGAGTGAACGGAGACTTCGCGTATTTGCTTTTCTTTTTCGTTCTCTCCGGTTTCTTGTCCACCAATGCATACAGCAAGTCAATTCTTTTTTCTGTCTTCTCCATTCGTTCAGTCAGAAAATTTTTCAACCCGAGAATTCCATCATCAATGCTTTTAATTTTTTCCATAATTTCAATCGATGATGGATACGCACCGGCTTTCTTGGGTTGGGCAGAAGTGACTTGCTCCTTGATAGACTTCAATTGTTCAATGATTTCATCATGATGTGCACACGATGAAGATGGAGACTCCCTCACTTCCTTGGGTTGAGCTGAAGTGACTTGCTCGTTGATGCATTTCAATTGTTCCATTATTTCATCGTGATGCGCACACGATGATGGTGGACGAATGTCTTCCTCAAGAGGCAGGCTTGGTTTGGGGGCAGGAGTTCTATTCAGGATTGGTTTTGGGGAGGGAGGTGGGGTTCTTGAGACTGTCGCTTCCTCATGATGCTGGAAATGTGGCGCCCCTTCACGTTTAAACTCAATTAAGTCAGCATCATGCTCAGAAGAAGACCTCAATTCTGTAATCCCTTCCAAGTCTCGAGTGAGTTGATCGATTAGATCGTCAGAAATCTCTTGCAGATCATCAAATAATCTCATGTAAGGCTCTCTCAACTCCCTCTTTGTTGGGCGTAGGAAGGGACGCACGACCACCTCTTTGCATTTTGAGATTGCATCTTCAACCATCTCAAAAGGCAACTTTTCCGATTTTGTGGAATGCCACCTCACAATTCTTGGAAGTGGCAACAACGGATCATCCTCATCTGGAACCATGGGAAACCCGATGTTCTCAAAAGCAGGGACAGCCTCATAAGCCCAAGCCTAAATGCAAAGAAACAAATCGATCAATTAAGGAATATCCTGAAAATTTTCAAAACATCGATCAATCGACAATATGTATCGATCAATCGATAAAACATATCGAACGATCGATGTCACACAGTCGATCAATCGACAGTGTATCGTTTGATCGACAAATGCAATCGATCACTCGATACTATGTATCGATCGATCGACGACAACACATTCGATCAATCGACATAACAGTCGATCAATCGACTAAATATATCGATCAATCGATATAAAGATCGATTGATCTACAACATAAATCGATCAATCGATACATTTAGTCGATCAATCGATTATAATGATCGATCAATCGATATTTGAATAGAAATATGAGTTTACCTGTAAGGCCCAAGGAAATCCGACAATATTGTAGGACTCTGTTTTTCGGAAGTCTTCTCCTTTTTGAACCCATTGAAATATTTTTTCTTCAATTCTCTTGTCCGGAGAGACTCCATTGTCATCACAAACGACTCCCTTCCCCATGGATAAGAATTGAAAAATTCCAGATTGTTGACAAAGAGAAGAAGGTCTTCGTTCACGTTTTTGTGGTCGTCCTTGGCCAAAAGGAATGTATGAACAAACCATACGAGACATAGTTTGAACTTGTCTTCTGCCGAAAAACTTTTCTTTTTCATGCATGCATCCAGGTCTGGAATTTTTACTGATTGTTTCTTATTACCCAGAACCTTCTGCAAGAAATTTTTGCTCTTCTCGTCGTTTCTCATCTTGTCCATTTCATTATTGGGAGGGAGGGGACCACAATTCAGACCAGTGACTATGGCGAACTCCGGCATGCCAAAACGAATGGGTTTGTTGTCGATGGCAAACCATAGCTCCCACTGCTTCTTGCACTGAATCTGACGGAGCATAAGGTAATGGCAGAGTTGTCCAGAAAATGACCAGAAATTCGTCATACGTAATAAATGGCCAAAACAGGTTTCAGAGAACCTCGACAACATATTCTCTCCCAAACCCATTAAAACTTCCTCCATTTTCCGAAGCTTAGCAACAGAAGATCTCACAGTCACCCTCACTGGGAAGTATTTGATGTCATCCAATATTGTCCGGAGTTGGTAACTATTAAAGCTGATAGACCGCGAACAAGATGGAATGGATAGCTCATCATCAACTGGAACATCCTCTTCTTTATTTTCCTATGTTCAAACAAAACACCAAAAAATCAGTTAATAGTGCAAAACCTTAAACCCTAAACCCTAAATCGATAA
Organism: Petrea volubilis; assembly: GCA_026212405.1. NCBI lineage: Eukaryota > Viridiplantae > Streptophyta > Magnoliopsida > Lamiales > Verbenaceae > Petrea > Petrea volubilis. The sequence continues at coordinate 17,303,169 of CM047886.1, forward strand.
GGACAATCGCTTAATCGACATTAAAATCGATCAATCGACATTAAAATCGATCAATCGACATTTAAATCCCTCAATCGACAATGACAATCGACCAACGGTTACGGTTGAAAATAATGGATTAAAGTACCTGTTCTTCTTGTGGAGCAGCACCGGTTTCCACGTTAACCACTGGCTCGTTCGTCAACGGCTCGTTCATCAACGGCTCGTTCACCAGTGGCTCGTTCACCAGTGGCTCGTTCTCCAATGGCTGTTGTGCTTCTTGTGGTACAGCATCGATTTGTTGGTCTTTCTTTTCTTCCATTTTTAACAGGTCTTGTAGTAAAGTGTAAACGTGATTAAAGTTTTCAAGGGATTTTTTTTGGGAAATCGACGAGACAAAGAGGGGAGAATTAAATTTTTTGGGATTTTATCAGGGTTTCACGACGATTTTCTTGAGTTCTCAAATGGATTCCAACTGAGATGAGAAGGAAGAGAAGAGATGAGGAAGGAGGAATGTGAAGCGTCTCTGAGAAGGAACTAAGAAAGTGTACCGCGCGGTGTCTATTATGATGATACGCTATGATCGATCAATCGATATCATATGATCGATTAATCGATATATGAAGATCGATGAAGCGATATACGATAATCGATTAATCGACATATTAAGATCGATTAATCGACTTTTTTGGATCGATTAAGCGACATATCTTAATCGATCAAGCGACATGTTGTGATCGATTAATCGACATATTGTGATCGATTAAGCGACATGTTTTGATCGATTAAGCAACACATATAGACGATCGATTGATCGATATAGTATAAATTATAAAATTATTTATTTACAAATCGACCCCCGTCCAATCCTGAAGTTTTTAGTTCACTTTATTGACCTTTAAATTATACCACATCGGATATTTAACTTAAAAAAAAAGGGGAAAAAAATTGAGGGCTATTAAATTAAAACAAAACTTGAAAGGTCGGATGAACAAATTTTCCGCAATCAAGATTGGGTAACCAACAAACTTTAAGATTCGGTGACTAGTCGGGTTAATGATGGATGGTACATTCTAGAAAGTCGGTTGCTCCGGGCAACGCTCTTACTTACCAAAAATAAGAAAATAATAAAAAATAAATAAAAGGAATCAATCGCTCTTATATTTAACAATATAAAACCCTCTCCCACATTTTTGAAATTGACGCCTCGGGGAAAGCGATTCTGAAATTCGTAGAACATATTCCTCTCCCTCCAGGTACGCAAATTGTTCCTGCATTGTCTTCCTGTTTCAATTCGTAGAACGTGTGTTGTTTTTTCTGGAATTTGTTCGAGAATTTCCGTATTTCTGTTTATTTCGGTGATATCTTTGAAGTTTCCCCCGATTTAAATTGTTGATTTGCGTGATTCTGCTAGAAAAAATATTATGTTTTGATTAGATCTGATAAATACTGTTCTTTTTACGTTTACGGGTGAAAATATTGGTACATTGATTGGGATTTGGGATGGATTTGGTCGGAGAGGCTGCGGCGTTTTGTTGAACGGTTATGAAGATTTGAAGATTGTTACTTTGAGAATTATTTGTTTTGATTTGATGTGACCATAGCTATGGGGAGAAGAAGATTGTAAGATCTTTATCTCTGTTGGAGTTTGTCATTGTGTTCGGCTTAAATAACTGTGGAATAGTGGGCGTTGCTACTTAGGATTTTTGATCGGGGTTGTAATTGTTTGTATACATTCTATTATTTTCTTTAAGCGATGATGTTATCTTGAATATTGCCTGACACTCAGGATTTAATCATTTGACCAATTGATATCTTTTCATATTTTGTGTTGATTATCATTTAAGGCCATGCCACATTATGCTTGGTGCTTGTTCATTAACTCACTAATATCTGGTTCTGTCCTGTTTTCCGCACCCTTGGTCTGGTATTGCATGTAACATAGTTGCCCTAGGTCTTCACTGGTTATGATTTGTATGGATAATATCAAACAAAAAATTTTGGTGCATTCTCGGGTCACTTTATTTTCTTAAAATTGTTTAATTATGGTTGTAGACAGCATATCCCAAGTTTGCATCGAGATTTTTTTTTTTTGGCTTTTCTTGCTGTTTTGCATTACCATAATGCAAAGAAAGGGTTTTCCTGTGATACACTATTAAAAGTACGATGTTTGAAGGTACCCTGCAAGCTACATCTAAGAGGTAAGTTAGCATGAGTTTCACTCTGGTGAGCATTAATAGGTAGTAAGTTAGTTTTAGCCAATATGCTTGAAAGTGAGTTGGAGAGGTCAATTGACTTGCTGTATCCGTGAGAGCCAGTTATTGCTTGTGGCTCTAGTAGCACATTTTGCATTGTTTACCTGATGCTTAAGCTTCTTGATTCTTTTGTGTGTATTATATGAAAATGGACTTCTATTCATGGTGTTCATTTTTATGCTTCATTATTTTGTTTGTGTTTTCTGGTTCGGTACCTTTCCTGAGTGAAATGTAATCTCAATATTTTGTGTTTTTAGGTCTTTAATCTCATTTTAATCTAGAGTCTTGCTCGATTCTCTATCATAGTTTTCTCTGATTGGACTGGTGGAGATGGCTGAGGTACATGTCTCTTCAATTTACATATGATCAATTAGAAAAATGTTGGTAGTTACAAGTGGAACAACAGAAAAGAGGTTGTCAAAATAGGTTTTGTGTATCATTTTAAAACACCTTGTGTTCTTGCAGGAAGGTCACAAGGTCGTCTTGAATGTCTATGACTTAAGCCAGGGGCTAGCCAAGCAACTGTCTACAAGCTTTTTGGGAAAGGCTATTGAAGGAATATGGTAAGGTTTTGTTCTTCTGTATAAGGCTTATTTTGATCTGGTGCAAACAAAAAATATTGAAATGTGGATTGGATGTGGATGTCCGGATTTTCTTTCCTCACAGATGCATGTATTACTGCAATATGGTAGTTTTACTTTGATATCTTCCTCCCTGTGGATAATTAAGTTCTGTAACATTGAATACTCTCAGCTCTTGATGCGTATTTACTTAGTATCTCCTTTAATTTCGCAGGCATACTGGAGTGGTGGTGTATGGTCACGAATACTATTTTGGAGCTGGCATACAAAGTGATCCTGCTGGAAGAACTCCATATGGAACTCCACTTCGAGTTGTAGATCTTGGTGTTACACACGTACCTAAGGATGTATTCAAGATGTACTTACAAGAGATTGGCCCCCGCTACACAGCTGAAACTTACAGTTTGTTGACTCATAACTGCAACAATTTTAGTAATGAGGTTGCCCAGTTTCTGGTTGGTGCTTCTATACCGGACTACATTTTGAATCTCCCAAATGAAGTTATGAGCAGCCCCATGGGTTCTCTCATGTGTAAGTCTCTTCCTTGTCATATGATGATTAACAATATCCTTTCTTTTCCTTGTTATGAGATTAGAACTACTCTGCCTCTCAGGTGCTTCATAGAACATGGAAGTTAATTATGAAATATTTTAAGGATAGAATGTGTTGGATGTAAGTGAAGGTGGTGCGAGAATTGTGATTTTACCAATTTATTGTCTTAAGATTACATCTTGTAAATTGGGACACGCCAATCAGTTGACTATTGTTATCTATCTGCTTAATGGCATCTGGTTCAGTGGAGAGAAATAAAGATTTCTTCCTCTTTACATTGAAGGGCCAAAAATGTTTTCCTCCGGAAGAATATGTCATAAACTACTTACAATTTCTCTCCCATGGTATTATACGACTGAACGTATGCACACTAGGAGATAGTTTTGAAAGGTGCTGCTGCAATTGTTAATGAACCTCTAGTTTGTTTCACATACATAGAGAAAATTTCTGCTTTCTACAAATAAGCTTGCACATATTTCCGTTCAACACAACAATTTTTCTGGAGTTAAATGGTTATGATGGTTGTCTAATTCCTATGCATGCCAAAAATTACATATTCATCTGAAGTATGAAAATAATTATGGCTATCTGTGCTGAATGCTGTTTGCTTATTTTAAAATGTTTTTGTGCAGTGCCTATGATACAGCAACTAGAGACTACTTTACGAGCTGGTGCAGTTCCCCAGACTCCACAGTTCAGGCCTTCTGCAGTTGCTAATTCCACTCAGACAGCTAGTACTGCCAAGTGGGCTAATGCTGGTAATGCCCAATCCGCAATCACAAAGGATGAAGATGCCAATAGAAGTGCAAAAACAGAATCTAGTAAACATGGAGATCAACAGACTCAGAAAAAAACTGTTCCCCCTTCTACTGGTGCGCAAGAGAAGCCATGTGATAATGCAGTTGCCAGGGATCCACTGGGAGATGCTCGAAACAAAGTTCAAGAGGAGATTAGCAGCGAGTTTGCTGCAATAATGGCAACCGGGACGCTGCGTGCAAGTGAGGCTGCAGCACTAGCAACTAGGAGAGTGATGCAAAAGTACGGACATATGAGTACAGCACAAAGCTAGATCTAGAAAGATTTGTTTCCAGAATACTGATTAAAACATTGTCAGGAACACTTATTCATGTTGATTTACATGGTCTGGTTAATTCTTCTGACAGACGAGCAGCCAAATGTGCCGCTGCACATTTTTTTGATTTCTTAGCATTGCAAGTAATGGCTTTAGGTCTATTGTTTGCACAACATTTCGGACACTGATTAAGGGGGAAGTTGTGACAGACCTTTTTTCTCTTGGTACATGAGATGACTGAATATTGATGAAGATTCGCAGTATCTATCTATTTTGGTTCCGGTTGAGGGACTTTTTCTGGTTTGAAAATCCAATTGATTGATGGGCTCATTAACGCTATATTGCATAAATGAAATAGAATCACTAAACTGCACTTGATAATATCGATACCTCATTTCATAACACGTGCTGCCTATCAATCCTTTTAGTTAGTTATTTTATACCTCGTCAAAAAAGTGAACGTTAGATATGATGAAATGATCCGTCACTTGGCAAGAATAACAAGTGCTTGAACAGCAATGGAACTTTGTTATTCAAGCTGTCTTGCCATGAGGACTGCACGGTGGATTCACAGACACTCAAAAATTCCATATACATTCCGATTTTTCTAGTGATTTTGCTCATCCTTCGCGTGCTATGGGGAATAGTTTCACCGAATAAGGTGCAGTACACCAAACTACATATATTTCTGTTCCTTTTTCTTTAGACAGACAAACAAACAAACTGCATATCAATTGCTACGATCTTCTATACTAGCAAAGCTAAAACCTATCAGGTACCGTATCAAAGGTCTTCATGATCAATTGGATTAACATTTCCACTTTCCAATTCAAGATTGGCTTCTTTAGTTCTACAAAGAGAATCTGAAGGGATGTTAATGCCCGTAAAACCAACCATTACGATGACAGCTCCAATATACTCCTTGACATTAGGTGCATTTCCAATCAATGTATCCACAATGGCGGCTAATGGTATCTGAATCGAAAGGCCTGCTGTAGCCACAGTGGTCGTTGTAAGGAGCACAGCCTTAGCCCATAGATAGTCACTCAGCACATTATCCAGTAAACCTGAATGTGGAAGTGTAACAATCACAGTTCAAAAACACATTGTAAACAAGCGTTGGATATCATCAGAGATAAAAGAAAACAACAATTATCTAGAGAGAGCAGACACTCAAATTCGAGCTGTTGCTTAGAGGAGCTAAATTTAACTAGTATATACAGAATAATGAGCTGGGTCCTTGGGGAGCATACTGCTGCTGATCAGATAGGATTCACTGATTTGTAACCAGATCTTTCGAATTTAAACAAAAAAATTGAACACCCGTTATTTACGCCATTGGCATGCATCTCGGACTTATAACCATCCCCCACCCCTCAAAGATAAATAAATAAGACGGATTACTGAAAAATCATATTAGAAAGTCATGTTGCATGGTTTCGACGCCGTGACTTTAGCATAAAAAACTTTTTGATCAGTCACAGGCAAGCAGCCACGTAAAATTATGGGACAATCCTCATTCGAGACTCTGTTTATCCAAAAATCTTGCTAGTTCCCTTCTACATATAAGTAGAGGTGGCAAATGGTTGGGTTGGGTTGGAGATGGGTTTTAGAAGATGGGTTAGGTTGAAGGTGGGTTGTAAGAGGGTTAAAGGTGGGTTGTATGTGAAGTTGAAATGGTTACTAATGGGTCCAATGGATCATTGTTGTGCATTTAATTAAAGCCAAAAAAAGATAAATTAAAATTATTAATTTCTATACTCTTTAGATGATTCTAGAATACTAAAATGAATTGCAATCAAATAAAAAAGTACATATTTTTTTGTTAATTGAGTAACCCATTTAGGGCGCAACATAAACCCATCATCAACCCATCTAGAACCCCATATCAACACCAACCATATGAGACCCAAACCAACCCAATTCATTTTAAAATATGTTGAATTCAACCCAACCCAACCTAACCTAAACCATGTGGATTGGGTTCAACCCGCGGGTTGAGACATTTTGCCCACCCTACATATAAGCATGATATGCATGTTACAATAATGTCTCAGTTGAAGGACAAGTTCAATGAGTGTATGATCATGGCTGCATATGTTTACTGAGGTGATCGAAGATCTCAATGTTTACTCCATCCAGTGATCCAACAAGCTGAGGCCTTAAGTATAAAAGAAGGTTAAACTTCAAGCGGAAAGCATATTCACAACAAATTACATAGGTTAAGAAAAAAGAACTATGGAGGCCATCGGGGTTAATTACCATTTAAATAAGAAGATTATAAGAAAAAAGTCATAGTAATCTAACGGAGAAAAAGAAGGGTGGGGGGGTGGGGGGTGGGGAAGGACAACTATACTAGCAACAACAAAGGAAAAGTGTAGATACATGTATCCTGGAGGACCAGTAACTATTGATGAAGTAGGAAAAAGGGACATTCTTGTGATGCCATGCGGTTTATGTCTATTTAACTGGACTAAACACAAATCCTAATACCATTTAATTTTCACTTCCTCCCTGCAATCAAAAGATAAAATGCAGAAAAACCCATGTTCGGCAATGTAGATCTTTTGAAGAATACAGTGAAATTAAAGGTATTGGAAAAAGACAAGCAGAGATAGTGTCATGAATAATGTAGAACTTATGTTCTTTATCCTACAACATCCACCGGATACATGATTGCTTACATCAGCCTTAAATGCAAAACGGGCACTATGGAATAAGGTAACTATACCATCAAGGTAAAACTAGTGGAAAAATGTTGAAGTTCCTACTAATCCAAAACAAAATCATGGCAGACAAAAGGTTTGCAGGACAAACTCATAATAAATTTATGATCAACTAAGATGTAAAATACAACAAATTAAGAAAACGAAATGAATTTAATCAACCTTAAAAAAGTTCAGCAACAGCATGGTTCTTAGAGGCGAAGGCATGCAAGCAGGGTCAAATATTAATAAATCAAGATTTGAATTAAAACTGAAAGGCTTTGCCGTCATACCTTTACCAACAATTAGACCAACTTGCTTCCAAGTAAGACTGTAGAAAGGCTCGAGCTTGGCGACATGCAGTATAAGGGCAACCGGAAGAAATATGAAGAGGTTGAACAAACCCAAGAATCCAAGAAACTGTGCCATACTGGCACGGCCTTGTACTTCATCGTCTTCATCCGGTAATTTCTGGCGAATCAGGGTTATGTATATTGCATAAAAAGCCGAAGACATAAGAGCTAGAACGTCTCCAAGAACATGATTTCTGGCAACTTCACCTGATCCGGTTTTTGAGTCACCCAGGCTGACAATGATTGTTCCTCCCATGCAAAGCAGAACGCTAATCAGCTTCATCCAAGTGAATTTCTCCCCCAAAAATACAAGAGCAACTAAAAAGGTGAACAAACTGGAGGAACTGCTTAGAATGGTATTTGACTACACATCAGACAAAGGAAATAAATGTTACATCACATGTAGAACAATTTTGTCAGGTTAGGGTTTTAAAACAAACCAGAGGAAGTTCTTACCGTAACTGTAGTATACTTGAGAGAAAGATTAAATGTGAGTTGTGCCATAAACCAAATAGGGCATATCAACAGGCTGACTTTTGCAACTCTTCCACGCGTCCAACGCCCTTGCTCATCCAATCCTCTACTGCTACCATCATTAGGCACAGCAATAACTTCTACATTCTCTTCTTGGGCAACCACATCTGGATTCAATACATTGCCTTGATCATTTTCAAGAAGAACCGCCTGCTCAATAGCCCTTGATTTTTGCAAAGCAACATCCTCTCTATTTCTCCAAAACAACAAGCTTCCATACTTATCCTCCAAATAGCGCCCCATTTCAACTAAAGGTATGTACACCACAAACAACGAATTGCAAATGTATGTTACAAGAAACGGCGACACGCCCTGCTCTACAACCGACTGGACCACAAAACTAGCAGCAATCCATATTGTTGCAACTGCAACTATGTAAAGCAATCCTAGACTCCATTTCCACACTGGACTTCTCATCAGCCCAATATCCAAAACGGTCTTTAGACCTCAAGTTCTGCCAGATGTAAGTTTTTTTCTTTTTCTTTAGTTGTGGAAATCAAAATCCCTCTTCAGATCCAACGAAACCAAAAGAACTTCAAAGGCAAAATAATCCCATGAGAAAACCCTTTTCTTGTGAGAATCTGAAAAAGAAAAAAAGAAAATCATTTTTATCTGAAAGCAATGCTAACCGTCTTGATCAAGATTTAAAGAATTACGGGACAAAAAAACTGAAAACAGAGCATACAGTATAAACCCAGAAAAAATCAGAACAAAATCCATACTCTTACATCAAAAATGGCCCAGTAATCCAAGAATTACAATCACTCGACCCAATAAAACAACATGTCATTGAATGAAAAAAGCAAACACGTATCATCGGTGCTTGGACAAGAATCTTGACGCAATGAAAAGTCAATGCAAAAACAGCGTACCAGATGGCAGTGCGATGATCTGTTGAGGCGTGGAAATGGAATCTTCAGTTAGATGAGAGAGGGAAAGTTATGGGAAATTGGATTGCTACGTGTGATCAGTAATCCTGTATGACGATGCTTCTACAGTTGCCCGAATAATTTCCGGGTTAAAGGACTCGGATATTGGGAAACAGTTCTCGATCAATTTGTTCTGAGGGGAACTAAGTTTTTCGAAAATCAGTTTTGAAAAATTATTATTATTATTACTAATTTACTATGAATCGGCTGATACATAAGCGGAATAAAAATAATACATAACATAATTACTAAAAGAATAATATTACTTTTAAAAAGAAGACATCCATCGAATCAGTAGATACACCGACTCTATTATACCATAGATATAATATATTGTCAAAAGTAATTAATTTAACATTAATCTTTAGCATCTAGGTTGCGATATACTAGAACATCAGAATCAAATCATACAAACTTTGGGGTTTATTCGACATCATTTGAGAGTTAATATATATATATATATATATATATATATATATATCAAATTGCATTATAAATTATTAAATTAAAATATGATAACATAATAAAATGAACTATTGATTTTATCATATATAAATTTAATGCATGTATATATTCAGCGGGGTAGTATCGCATGAGCCCAAATTGTACAGGGCACACTAGCCATCAAGGCGAAGTTTATTGGCTTCATGAGCCATTTATTTTATTAGGCTCTGGTGGAGACCGGGAGACTAGATTAACCTTTTGATGCCAAAACTTTAGTAAAGTGATTGTTAATTACGAGTATTAGAATTCAAGAGTCAAGAGTTCGTCTAACAATACAAAATCTTTTAAAAATATAGCACTTAGATCATGAATTTCTGGAATGAGTGCCTCTTGACTGCCACCTTTCTCATTAACCGCACTCCCTCTCCTTTACTCAATCACCAATCTCCATATCAGCTACTCTACAAGTCTGCCTTTGATTATTCCGTTCTCAAAGTTTTTGGTTGCCTTGCCTTTGCTAGCACTTTAGCTGCTCATCGACTCAAATTTGAGCCAACAGCCATCCCTTCTGTGTTCCTCGGTTACCCCGCTATTACCAAAGGTTACAAGCTTTTTGACTCCATTCCTGACCCTTTTCCTAAATTAGTTCTCCCCCATTCTAGTCCAGACATCCCTCTTCCCATTCCACCACATTCAGCCTCAACACAACCTTCATCTCATCTAGTCACAGCCCCCTCACTGAGAAGATCCACTAGACCAATTAAGCCACCAAGTTATCTACAAAGCTACCTTTGTAACCAATTTCGTGCCACCCCTTCTCCATCTGCTTCTACATTTTATCCCCTACACGACTCTCTCTCTTACAGCTCTCTTTCTTCCACATTTAAAGCTTTCACTCTCAATCTTTCATCCTCCTTGAACCCCATCCTACAAACAAGCTATTCAGTTTCCCCAATGGAGAGAAGCTATTCAAACTGAGTTCAATGCACTAGAAACAAATCACACATGGTCTGCTGTGCCCTTACCTGAGGGCAAACAACCCATTGGATGCAAATGGATTTTCAAGATCAAACATAATCCTGATGGCACCATAGAGAGGCACAAAGCCAAGTTAGTTGCTAAGGGTTACACACAACAGGAGGGTATACTTTCTCTCTACATTCTCACCTATTGCTAAGTTAGCCACTGTGAAATTGCTTTTGGCTCTTGCTGCATCACAAAATTGGCACCTTGCTCAACTTGATGTTAGTAAAGCTTTTCTAAAGGAGATTTGTTTGAGGAGGTCTGCATGGACCTTCCTCCAGGTTATCAGGTTCGAGGGGAGTCTTCACAAAAATTAGTTTGTAAACTTCACAAATCACTTTATAGGCTCCGGCTCTAGGCAATGGATTTCTATATTTACACAAGTCTTGCTCACACTTGGTTTTACACAGTCTAAATCTGACCATAGCATGTTCACTAGAGGGTCAGGTCACTCTTTCATTGTTGTTTTAGTCTATGTCGATGACATTGTTTAAGCTAGTCCATCTCTTGATCTGATTGCTTCTGTTAAGACTTCTCTTCACACACATTTTAGACCGAGAGACTTAGGTGTGCTCAAGTATTTTCTTGGTTTAGAGGTTGCACATTCTCCGAATGGTGTTGTTAAAATATTTAAAATACATGCCATATTCTGTGGGGACTGCATAAATATTAATCACTGGAGCCAGTTAATTATCAAGAAATAAAAAAATTATTATTGTTAAAAATTAAAATGTTATATTTAATATCTTCTTAACAATTGTCTTCTACAATTTTTTTTATATACTAAAACAGCTCTATGGTGCTTTCATTATCAATGTTACCAAAGAAGATAGTTTACATTTGTGATTCTTTTATCTTTTAAAATTTTAATTTATGATTTTTCCCTCAATACACACACACACACACACACACACACACACACACATATATATATATATATATATATATATATATATATATGTGGGGGGTTTGGGGGGGTTGGGGGTAAGATTATTTAAGGTTTTAATTATGGGGTCAAAAAAGTTCATTAAGTCATTAACCAATTATAACATCCACTTAGAGTGGCCTACGGCCATATATAATAATTACGGACTCATTTTTGAATGCATAGGCTGTTGAGAGTAAATCATCGGACATTCTTTCACTTGCACTACTCTCTGCAACTCCACCAACAAGCCCTGGGGTTATATGTTTTGTTCCTCAAAACAGTAAGTTATTACGATTTTAAACGTTATTTTTGTTTTTTTTTAAATAAATAAATTCTTAGATTCATACTGGGCATAAAATTGGATTATTAAACATCATTCTTATATATATATATATATATATATATATAACTTTTCCGTTAGGATGTGGGAGCGAATGCCATTAGATATGCTCAAAGACATCGCATTTGGGCAATTGTTTGATTTTTTGGGAACAAATGCCTTTGCGTGCCCCTTGGAACTTATGGGAACAAGAAATGTTGTCCTTCTAAGGCACAACAACTGAAATATCAAAAGAAGAGGCCCAAATTACCCTTGAGACGACCAAAATAAGCATGAATGTGCTTTCAATTCTTTTTGTTAGACAAAATATATATTTTTCCGATCATTTATAACAATCCACAAGTGGCATGTGGGAACACAAGAAATTCAATGCAAATATTAATGCTTCATTATCCAACTGTGCGCTGCAACTATTTACATGTTGCTTTACTGGTATCATGGGTCTTTGAGGATATACAGACAAGTACCGCATAGACGAAGTTGATTATCATAATATTACACATGATCAATCTATAAAAATGTCAAAACTATAGACGGCCTAATATCGTGTTTTGGTTCATTACAAGAATTACCATGCAAGCATGCGTTAATTTAGGAATAAGATATTTGAACTCAATGTAAGCTCCATGAAATCTGGAAAAAGGTGTCAAAAAAAAAAAAAAAATCAATGATCTAAAACCTATTCAAAGGCTGGTAGTAAAGTCGTCCCTCTTTATATGTGTGTGCGCACACGTGTGTGTGTGTGTATATAAGGCAAAATTCTGTCGCCCTAAAAATAATAAAATTATCCTTTATATTTGTAAAAAATTTAATTTCATTTCCCAATAACAACACTGCCGGCACCATCCTTCAGTAACTAAAGTTTGGGACACTTAAGTTGCTTGCTTACTCTTCTAGCACTTGTTGAACATCATGGTCATGTTTATATCATCCTACAAGCCAAAAAAGAAAGAAAAAAAAAAAGAAAAGAAAAGAAAAGAAAAAGAAAAAGAAAAAAAGAAAAAAGATTCTTCTTGGCCATGCAATTAAATTACCTCACGTATTATACAGTCGCAAATACGTATGAGAGCGCACACAGACCACATAAATACCAGTGTTGCAAGTCTTGGTCTTGCGAATGCTTTCGTCCTCCTGTAGAACTTATAATTGAACCTATGAACTATCTGATCATCAGTAGAAGACGCCATGGCAACTTGATGCCCTCATATATTAAGAAGCCAAGGGCAATGGGGTTGTGCATGTATGAGGTTAGTGTTCACTATTGTTCCTGGACATGGTGCCCCATGCTATGGCTTCTGCAACTGCTTTCTCCCGTTCCTTAGCCGTGATCAGTTCACTCCGATGGGTCTCAGTTTTTCCTATCGAGCTTGTAGATGGATATGAAACAAGTTGGGCGAATTCTCCCATATCTGGCAGGCAACTGAGTGCGGTCACCACATCACTGATATAAGGGCGTATCGATGCATCGTCTTGAATACACATGGATGCAATAGCAACCGCTTGATTAAAGCTTTTCTTTGGGAAGTCTCCTCGAAGCAGTGGATCAGCCAGTTCATTGTTTCTGGTTGGATCCTTCAATATTGGTTCAGCCTGATCCCACAAATTGAATTACACGTTAGTTTTCTGTCATTAGTTTACTGGAACGTTCTTTTATGCATCCAATGGTAACCCCACTCACAACACCAATATGAATAACAATAGCGCAAGGGTCATCTATTTTGTTCAAATATATTAAAATTTCACATAATTAGATATTCTCCACTCAGATCGGTGCATGAGTGGGGTCCACAATGGTTCAGACTATACATGATGCAACTTACCCACGAGACTAGATTTTGCTGTTCAGGGCTCCTCCTGCCATCAATAGCTCTTTTCCCTGTGATTATTTCCAAGAGAACAACACCAAAACTATACACATCGGATTTTACGGTCAATTGACCAGTTCTTTGATACTCAGGAGCACAGTAGCCATATGTACCCATGACCCTTGTAGATACGTGAGACTTATCCCCTACCGGTCCAAGCTTGGCCAGCCCAAAATCGGAAAGTTTTGCATTGTATTCCTTGGCCAGCAAGATGTTGGATGATTTCAGATCACGGTAAATGACAGGAGGGTTGGCCTGGTCGTGCAAATACTCTAGACCTTTGGCAGCATGTAATGCTATTTTCATCCTTGTGCCCCAAGCTAATGGAGGCCGGTTTGGTGGAAGGTCTGGAAATTTAAGGCACCATGTTTACAGTCAACCACTATTCTGCATATTGTTTTCCGGATCGGATCCCCTACCCCATAATAGTGCCCCATCTCCTGCCCCACACTCAGGAGATGGGGCACTATTATGGGGTAGGGGATCCGATCCGATTGTTTTCTGTTAAGTAATTTATGATTCTGTGTCAATGCATTTGACAGAGTCATCCATGCATTGTAATGTGTTCAACTTTCAAAGATCAGCAACATTCCGTACCAACTATCTACATAGATATAGTTCCAAACTTTTTACACTAACGTCTTCAAGAACTGAACCAAGAATTCAATTTAGGGGTAGGTGCGGGGGGGGGGGGGATGCGGAGTTTCTGAATATATCAAACCTCAACTTTGCCATTTTAGGAGGGATATTTGATTCCTATTTAAATGAATAAGTAAAAATATGAATTGATTTTCTAAATACTTGAGGAGGTGTGGGCGGCGCTCTCTCTAGCTCTTGCTTCCCACGTTCTGTCTCAGATTGCTATTATCTTTCAGATAATCCTCATCCTAGCAACTGGAGAACTCTAAATTCTGATATTTGATAACTAAACTATGTAATAGTTGATTATGAACTTAAGACAAACCAGCTTCTTCCTTCTCAATTAAGTCTAGCTTCAGCTAATTAACAAGCATGATTTTCGAGAGGCTCATTGTGCCATATATAATCCCAAAAATGGTAAAAAAAATAAAATGGTCCATACCTAGTAGATGGTCTTCCAGAGATCCCAATGGCATGTACTCATACACCAAAAGTCTTTGCTCTCCATCAGCACAGTACCCAATTAGATTTACCAGATGTTGATGGTGTAAAAGACTCAGCATCAAAACCTCTACAAGAAATTCTCTGTTTCCTTGCAGCCCATTTCTGTCAAGTTGCTTAACTGCAACCATCTGAATGAAACAGCCGCATGATCAGCTCAGCTAAATCACAAAAAACTAAATAAATGAAGAATACAATCAAGACTTAGGTGCCACGTTTCATTCTGAAAAACACCTGGTTGGTTTTCTCAAGTTTGCCTTTATAAACGCGCCCAAATCCACCCTCACCGAGCAGATATTCTTGCCTGAAATTCCTTGTCGCCGTGGCCAGCTCCCTGTAGGAGAAAGTTTCGGCAGCAATGTTGCCTGCTCCTTCTTTAGCGCCAGCATTATTATATGTAGATTCTGCAAATAAAATTGGAACATATTTCAAATTCCCCAATAAAATTCAGGCACAACAGAATTAACACAATCAATAGTCGACTCTACAGTTTGTAATGGATACAAGTTTTGTTCATATAGATCAACTTATGGACATAACATGTTAATTTTGCACAATATCCATCTACAAAATTCAACATCTGCTAATATTTTTCTTAGAGAGTTTTTTTCTTTTGCTATCAACAAGGTTTTAGCAGCAAACTTTCCGAAACATGCACAACAAGAAAACAACTTACAAAATGCTAAATCCATGTCAAAACACCGAGTTAAATGAGGAACACCACACAAAATAACAACTCTGCGAACAAGTAGGAGGAAATAATAATCAGACAGGTATTACCTGTCTTACCATTGGGTGGCTGTTGCAATGGTTGTGTTCGAGGCTGAGGCTGAGATTGAGACTGTGGCTGTGGAAAGGGGTCTCTTGGCGAGTCGGAGGCTTGCACTGAGTCTTGTTTCTTTCCACTAGACTTCTTCGATGCTTTTTTATCATTAGATGAAAAGCATGAAAAACAATTCATCGTTGCAGCCTTAAAATTCCAGGGGATGCAGCATTCCCTGAATCCAAATTTAATACAACTCTATTTATAACTGTTTTATATGTGGATTTTTATATAGATGATGAGAATCCCAATCCTTTTTGGCATAAAAATGCAATCTTTCCAAATAAAAGATTGAGAATTATGCCAAAACAAGATCCTCTTTTTATAAACTAAATAAATCATGATCATGCAAATTTTTTCGATCATATCTAAATCGATCAATATTCACGCAATGCAGCATCAAACTCTTGAAAAATTAAACCAGTCACAAGAAATGGATTGCATGAGAAAACACAAAACCCACAAATGGAGAATCAAGAACACGAAAAAATGGTTTGTGAACGAAAAAATTGGGGCCCGGAACCAGGTTCAATGATCAGTACACAAGAATAAGACACAAAATATGCGCAGCTAAGAAATTTGAAAAAAAATAAAAAACAAACAGGCACACAGGACAAACAAGAAAATCGATAAAATTATTAACCTGATCATTGCAAGAAGCCATGTTTTGGAGGATACACCGAGAAGAAATGCTTTTTGTGTTTCTTTGTCAAAATTTGCCGAAGAAAATGGAGAGAGAAGGGAAGAGAGAATATGAAGGAGAGAGGAAAATGCGGGATTACCAACTTGGCATGGGGGCTGGACTCGGTTACCCGTGTTAATGTACTCTCCATCATGATTTAAACAAGACTTATCCAAACGCAAATTGATTTCGTATTTTATCCACCAAGTACACATTGTAAAATCATTCAACATTAATATAATAAAACAAATTTATGATATATGATTTAATTGCTAATTATTTACAGAATTAGATATTGTGATATGATCCAATCTAAATATTATGATAGGACATTTTCTTTTTTTTCTTTTTTTTGGTCCTTCTCCTTGTGCGAGAAATATCATTTCTCAATAATCCCTATTAATTGACAATTTAGTTTGGCCATGCAATACAATTCGGTTTCTCTATTGCATATTTGTATTACATGTTATGTTAGACTCATCAATACACGCAACGTGTGTTGGTACAGTTGAGATAAAATCTTTATATTTTTTTTCATATCATTAGTTTTTCTCTTTTTTTTTTATCTCAATCGCTCACCACGTTACGCGTGTTGATAAGTGTAACAGAAGGTAAAGTATGATCATGCAATAAAGGATCCAGACTACATGCAATATCATTTCGACACATTATATGAGATCGATGTAGGAAACTTGTTGCTAGTTCATAATATTCAAAATATAATATGAATTTATTGTTTTAAATCATTATTGAAGAACAATTTTGATATCATAAATCTAAACCGAGATCATCACACCACACAGGCATGAAATTGGAAATTGGGAAAAGAATTTTCTGTTCATTCATGAAAAATGACGTACAGATATATGCTTGTGAACAAGCAAGAATGTAAAAAATTACAATCACTACCCCTGTAACTAACTATCTAACAACTAGAACTAACTTTTTTACAACTGAAAGAAAAAAAAACGTGTTTAACAAGTGAAAGACGATTTTATTAACTAAACTAACAATATCTAATAACTAATTCTAACTGCTGTAAAATAAATAATTACATCAAGACCCCCTCGCAAGCTGGAGTGTGGATGGAAGACACACCAAGCTTGAGGAGAAGCGTGCGGAAGCGAGCAGCAGGAAGTGGTTTTGTGAGGATGTCAGCAAGCTGGTCACGGGACGATACATGGAGAAGATGAAGGAGCCCAGAGTGGAGTTTTTCTCGAACAATGTGACAATCGAGTTCAATATGTTTAGTACGTTCATGGAAGGTGCGGTTAGCGGCGATGTGAAGAGCAGACTGGTTATCACAGAAGATAAGAGCAGGTTTAGAAGCTGGTACATGAAGATCATTAAGGAGATATCGAAGCCACTGAATTTCGCAAGTAGTGGAAGCTAAAGCTCGATATTCAGCTTCAGAGGAAGAACGAGAGACGGTAGACTGCTTTTTGGATTTCCAACTTATGAGAGAGTTACCTAGGAAAACACAAAAACCAGTGACTGAGCGGCGAGTATCAGGGCAGCCTGCCCAGTCAAAGTCAGAAAAAGCACGGAGATGAAGAGAAGAATCAGAGGGAAAGAAAAGTCCCTGTCCAGGAGATGACTTAAGATATCGAAGGAGGTGATGGGCAGCGTGAAGATGAGCAGAAGTGGGAGCAGAAAGGTATTGACTCAATTGATGTACAGTGAAAGAAATATCAGGGCGAGTATTACATAGGTAAAGGAGACGACCAATGAGGCGTCGATAGGAAGAGATATCATCAAGAGGATCGCCTTGGGAAGTGTTGAGTTTAGTGGAGGGAGAGAGAGGAATAGAAACAGGTTTGGAGGCTAAGAATCCAGCGTTCGAAAGAAGTTCTAAGGCATATTTGCGCTGGCAAACAGAAATGCCCTGTTTGGAACGAGCAATTTCAAATCCCAAAAAATATTTCAAAGCACCCAAATCTTTAATTTTGAAAGAGGAGTCTAGAAAGTATTTAATATGATTGATTTCAGCAAGACTGTTTCCAGCAAGAATCAGATCATCAACATAAACTAAGAGGACAGTGAAAGAAGAGAGGTGGTGTTTAACAAAGAGGGAATGATCAGATTGAGATTGAATGTAACCTTGAGAGAGCAAGGCAGAAGAGAGCTTAGAAAACCACTGGCGACTAGCCTGTTTCAAGCCATAAAGAGCCTTCTGTAATTTGCAAACCTGATTAGATTTGGCTGAAGTAAAACCAGGGGGGAGCGACATATACACTTCTTCATGTAATTCCCCATGCAAAAAGGCATTATTGACATCAAGTTGATGTAAATGCCAATTGTGAACAGAAGCAAGAGCAAGGAGGCAACGTATGGTGGTCATCTTGGCAACTGGAGAGAAAGTGTCAAAATAATCAATACCTTCAATTTGAGTAAAGCCCTTAGCCACTAAGCGGGCTTTATACCGTTCGATGGTGCCATCTGAGTTGTATTTGATCCGAAACACCCATTTGCAACCAATGCGATGTTTGTTTGGAGGAAGATCAACAATAGTCCAGGTGTGGTTTTGTTCTAAGGCAAGAATCTCAGAGTTCATGGCAGCCTTCCATTCATCATATTGGACTGCTTGAGAATAGGATTTTAGTTCAGTGTGAGAGGAAATGGAGAGAGTGAAAGATTTATGAGAAGGGGATAAATGATCATATGTGAGGACAGAGGAGAGAGGATAAAGAACGTTAGCATAAGAGGAAGTAGAGGTGTTGGGATTAGAAAGAGTATGGTGATAATCTTGGAGATAGCTAGGAAGCCTCCTAGTACGAGATGGAGGCTTAGATGGAATAGGAGGAGAAGGATTAGAAGGAACTGAAGGAGAAGGAGGAGAAGAGGACACGGAGGAAGGAAGGAAAGTTGGATAGTCATCTGCATAAGTAGTGTCTGTTTGAGCATGAGGTAAAGAAAGTGGAGGATTGCTAGAAGAGGAAGAAGAGGAGTAAGGAAACTGATGTTCAAAAAAAATGACATTGCGGGAAATAAATACTTCATTAGTGAACAAATCCATCAAAATATACCCCTTTGTTCCAGGTTTAAAACCTAGGAATATGCACTTTCTAGCTCTATGGTCAAATTTGGATCTATGAGAAGCAAGAGTGCTAGCAAAAGCCAAAGATCCAAAAACTTTGAGAAGAGAGTAATCTGGAGTTTTGTTGTATAATATGGCAAATGGGGAGGTATTGGACAACAAGGGAGAAGGTAGTCTATTGATCAAGTAAACTGCATGAAGGACTGCATATCCCAAAAAGGTTTTGGAAGTGTAGCTTGAAAAAGGAGAGCTCGGGCAACATTGAGGATATGTTGATGTTTCCTCTCAGCAACACCATTTTGCTGAGGAGTTTCAGGACAGCTGGTGTGGTGCACAACACCTTTGGAGGCATAAAAGGTGGGCATAAGGAATTCAGGTCCATTATCAGACCTTACAGCTTTGATTGTAAGATTAAATTGAGTTTCTATGAGGGTGAAGAAAGCCTGAATGTAGGTTCGAACCTCAGACTTGTGGGTGAGCATATAAATCCATGTATATCTGGAGCAGTCATCAACAATTGTAAGAAAGTACTTGTACCCCTGAATGGAATAAGTGGAAAAGGGACCCCATATATCCATATGAATTAAATCAAAGGGAGAGGTAGAAACAGAAGTACTCAAGGGAAAAGAAAGTTTCCTTTGCTTAGCAAATTGACAAACATCACAGCAAGCAGGAGATGAATTACAAGGAATGTATGGACAAACATTATGTAATAGCTTTTGTATCCCAGTAGAGAGATGCCCTGGTCTAAAATACCAAGTTACAGGTGTAATAATTTGAGCAGAAGCATTTATAGCAGAAAGGGGTGTATGTGTAATAGAAGGCAAAACAGGAGAATCTAAACTTTGATGAAGGATGTATAAGCCATTGTGGACTTTAGCTGTACCAATCGTCCTCCAATGGCTCAGGTCCTGGATAAAGCAATGAGAAGAATTAAAAACAAGGCAACAGTGTGAAATAGAGGAGAGTTTGGTGACAGAAATCAAATTGAAATGAAAAGACGGAATATAGAGTACATTAGTGAGAATCAAGTGTGGGGAAAAGTGAACTGTACCACTGAAATGAGTAGAAATTTTAGATCCATTTGGTAGAGTAACAGAAATAGGGGATATAGCATGATAAGTAGTAAAGGAGGCAAGTTGAGAACAAATATGATCAGTTGCTCCAGTGTCAAGGAGCCATGTGGAAGAAAGGGAGGTAGGTGTAATACCTGTGAAATGAGTGGGAGTTAGAGAAACGGTGGTGACTTGGTTTGAAACTGCTGGAGAAGCTGTAGAAGGCTGAATGAGAGCTAGTAGTTGAGTGTATTGCTCTGGAGTGAAAGACATGGTGGGAGTTGGTAACCGTCCAGGAGCACAAGATGGTGGTGGAACATTTGTGCTCATCAAATGATTGACAGAGGTGGATTTGTACTTGTACCCAGGGGGAAATCCATGAAGTTTGTAACATGTATCCACCGTATGATTAGTCCTCCCGCAATGAGAGCATATTTTCCCTTTCTGACCAGATCTGTGGGTAAAAGTACGAGCACCAGACATAGAATGAGAGATTCCCTTGGAATTGGTAGCAGCAAGGATGGTATGAGCAGATTCAGTGCCAAGTTGACGTTCTTGTTGAATAACCATGGAGAATGTCTTGTTAATAGCAAGGTAATGGATCAATCAACATAATTTGAGATCGTACAGTAGCAAATTGTTCACTGAGACCTTTGAGGAACCGAATAACATAATCATTTTGATGATACCGTTCAAAAGTAGCAAAGGCACTGCAGTTGCAAGGTGTGGAACATGAGCATGATGGAAGTGGCCTATAATTGCTCAACTCATCCCAAAGAGATTTCAACTGTGTGAAATAGTCTGTAACTGAAAGTGCACCTTGTTTGAAAGCATATATCTCTTCTTGTAGATCAGAAATACGGAAAGCATCACCTTGAGAAAAACGATCAGAGAGATCTTTCCACACATCCGAAGCCAAATCGAGCCAGAGAATGCTCTGCGCAATAGAAGGAGACAGAGCATGAGTGATCCAAGATAAAACCATCGTGTTGCAACGTTCCCAGGCAGGAAAGAGTGGATCTGATGAAGACGGTGCAGAAATTGTGCCATTAACGAACTGGAACTTGTTCTTCGAAAGGAGAGCCATCTTCATACCTCTCGCCCATGAGTGATAATTCGAACCAGTGAGAGGAGCAGAAACAAGCAGAAGACCTGGATTTTCGTTAGGATGAAGATAGTAAGAGTTGGAAGGATTATGGAGGTAATCTGGAAGAGAAGCAGCCATGGCAGATCATGAGAGAGAAAGGAAGAGAAAGAGGGAGTAGAGAGAGAGAGAGAGAGAGATTAGGGATTCTGCTCTGATACCATAATGAAATTGGAAATTGGGAAAAGAATTTTTTGTTCATTCATGAAAAATGACGTACAGATATATGCTTGTGAACAAGCAAGAATGTAAAAAATTTCAATCACTACCCCTGTAACTAACTATCTAACAACTAGAACTAACTATTTTACAACTGAAAGAAAAAAAACGTGTTTAACAAGTGAAAGACGATTTTATTAACTAAACTAACAATATCTAATAACTAATTCTAACTGCTGTAAAATAAATAATTACATCAAGATAAATCATTATTGAAGAACAATTTTGATATCATAAATCTAAACCGAGATCATCACACCACACAGGCATGAAATCCATGTAAGAAGTTTATTGTCAGTTCATAATGTTTAATATTTTTTTCAAAATATGCGCTTATTATTATTATTATGTTCAAGAACGATTTTGGTGTTATTTATTCAATCATGCTAATTGAAGTAGTTGATGGTTTTATTGTCAAAAGTTCAAAGCACATTAAAAAAAGAAAGAAATTAAAAATAAAAAATATTGCAAATTTTATATTTTTTTGACAAATCTTTCCTACATAACAATCCATAAAAAAAATGTTAGTTGATTTTATTTATAGGGTAAAATTTCTGATGAAAAGTTCCATAGGGAGTCCAATCCTTTTTATTCTTTTCAATCCTATAATATAAAATTGGGCCAAAAAGTATACACATATATACACACACACATACACATAAGTATGGCAAAAATATAGTTTCATTACATTTTATACGATATATTAATTAATTATTCCACTCTATACATAATAGTATTATTGTATCAATACATACATACACCAAATAACACACACACACACACATATACCAACAAAACCGTACACTCTACGTGTGTGCAAATATATAAAAAATATATATTTCAATTTGGTGGTTAATTTTTTTTAGGATGAAAATATAAATATATTATTAAATTTCTTTAATAAGAACACTTTTTAAGAATTATTTGAAATAATTTATTAATTTATAATAATTTAAAAATAAAATAATTATAGGAAATAAAATTTCATGATAAAGGATAAACACAAAAAGAAAAAAAAATTCAAATACTTGTAATTAAAGAAAGTGATTTGTTGGTTGAGAACATGAATTTTTTAAATTAAATATAATATTAAAATATTAACCTTTTTATTTATTTATTTATTGCATGTGTTTACTAATTAAAATAATAAAATTAATATATCAAAATTTGATATTCAAATTAAATCAATTTCATATAAATTTTTAATTTTAATTATAATTTTATATATCTTTATTTATTTTATATAAAATTAAAAAATAATTTTTATAAAATTATATAAATAATTATTATTTATAAGATAAAAATGACTTTCTTTTAACAACATGGTGGACATATAAATGGAAAGGACCGTAGCAGACCCATTCTCCATTCGGGTCCTTCTTAAACCTCTCAAGTCTCAAACCTCTAAAACCCTGCATAAAAACCTAATTCAAGAAAACCCTGTTCTTCATTCCAGAAAGAAACAGTTCATTCATTCCCATTTCCCACCGCGCTAAAATCACTGCCCACATTCAGTTACGACCACAAGACCGTACCAGAAACTCCTATAGATTTTCGGAGTAAATGAACATGTACTCCAGATTGCGACGAATGCGTCAGGCTTTACGGGGGTTGCCCGGGATTCATCCCGGTAAAGAATCTGCAGAAACCTGATTATGTCACTCGTGCACTATTTGGCCATTTTTTGATCTTTGAGCATTTCCCTTTTGTGATTTGTTTCATTTTCTCTAAAGGGACTTCTTATCGAGTATCTGGGCCGGGCATCAATGTTTTCACAGATGCCATTTTGACTGCTTCTTGGTTTGATGGGAGAAATATCATCTATAGGAGTCTGGATTTGGCAGGCTGTCGAGGGCGAAGGTAGGCAGTTCGGATTTTTCGTTGTAAGTTCTAATTTTACATTATCTTTGCCTGCGAAAGGAAGAGAAGGGATTATTCAATAAATGGAAAGCATGGCAGTGCTTTCACTTGTTATGTTTTGAATTGGATAGTGATGTGAAGTTTTATTTGGATTTTGGGTTCCCGTGGTGACAGTAACAGAAAGATAACTTCAGACATGGTTTATTTGGCCCCTTTTTTTATTTATTTATGATGGCTCTCAGGGAATAAAAATGTATTATACCATTCTTTTATATGGCATAATACGTTGATAAATGTAAATGGTACTGGGTAAAGGTTACAACTGTCCGTCGCGACTATTTATGTAAATTTATGAACGGTGTGTGTTCTTCCGAAACATTATTCAGCATGTTCATTTTCCTCTTTGTGGAATGTAGAGGTTCCACTTAAATCCCAAAAACTGAGAAATAAGGAAAAGGGCAAACAACTGATTCCTCTCAAAATTTCGAGTGTGTTAAAGTAGAAAAACTTTTGCATTGTTTTTCTTTGATACATTTGCAATTGTGATCTCCCAAATCATAAAGCCATAGCTTTTCTCTGATTTACACTTGCAATTTTGAATTCAATCTTAAGCTTTCCTTTTTCCTTTTCTTCTTCCTCCTCCTCCTCCTCCCTTTTCATTTTATTATTTATTTATTTTTGGGTCTGGCATTTGATCGGGCTTCTGAAAGGAAAAGACAGAAGTTTTACTATGAGTTACCCTCATCGACCACCATATTTTCTTAATCTTTGTTTGATCATCTTGATAGACATTTGTTCTTTAGTTATTCATCAGTATTTCTTTCTCGTGTCCAAGTTCAAACTTATCAGCTTTTCAGCACTGGTTTCTCTCCTCACTCTTATTCTCTGTCTCTCTGTCTCTCTCTCTCTCTTCTCCACATATCTATGTATATGTTTGATATTATGGTAGCTTAATCTTGTATCCGCCTTTGGAACTTTTCAGCTGTTCTAACTTGTTCATGACAGCCTTTTTCAGGTATTCCACTGTATCAGAAACAAAACATGACATTGTCTCTACAGCTGATATTTTGTCCTTAGTTCGGTCTTCTCTTAGTCAGCCTAGAGGTGAGAAGAGTGCTTGTTTTCTTTGAAGCTATCATCGCTCATTCAAGATAAAAAGCATGAGAGAGATACAAGGGACTCTTCTCCTTACATAGAAGTTTGGTTGTGCTTGTCTATCGAAGCTTATCTCGATTGCTAACCATAAGAAGCCTTCATGTACATATTTCGAATTGTTACTAATTTCATGCTTGTTTCCTTTTGCATGAAAGATTACTTTGACAAGATAAGCTTTTGACATAAAACAATTTGATCTCTTGTTCACCTACCACATCACTACATCCATCTAATTTTTGGGAAAGATTACATATGAATTGGGTTGATGGATCAAGAGACCTTGAATAATTTTAATTTGGCCAAACCTAAGGGAAGGGCCGACACCACTAAAGAAAATGGGGTATTGAGGTTTCCGAAAATGAATATTCTGAGATCATTGTCAGGTTCAGATGGTATACAATCCTTCTAGTATGTTGCTACTTTCAAGTATTGATCTGCAAATGAAAAGGCGAATGTATATTTCGGCAGTATGCGTTGTTGCCTCTAGCAAGATGATGAAGGGTATGGCCTGGGGAGTAGTTGTTACAGCCCATGGTGGGAGACATACATCCTCTAGCATGAAGTGGGGGTTGATTGTCTGATTATACAATTTAGTTTAGAAAGTTGGGACTGTTTTGATTTTCTTTTTCCCATAAAAGCCTATTGGCTGCAGCCTTGCCTAGTATCCTTGTATGAAGTCTCTAAGTTTTGCTCTTCGGTTACTTGTTGGACCAGGAACATGCTCATATTATTTATTTATTATGTTGCGATATCTATTTATTTCGCATCTGTGTTGCGGTGGGTGGGATTGCTGGTAAACATTACTGACTCTTCAAACGGCTTTAACAGTATGTTTATGAGATGTGATAACTCCTTTGTGCAGTTTGCACCAAGTCAAACTCTAACATGAGTGAACTGCAGGCCCTTTTCACTGCTGGCTGAACACAAGTGGAGACAGGAACAATTTGTTTAGGGCAGATGGAAATTTCTTGGTTCTTGTTGGTGAATATCTTGAATGTTCTACCGCAGCTAATCAAAATACTGGCAAAATGTTCGAAAAAGCAAAATCACTTCAACAGAGGTACTGGCATGTTAATGCCTTGTAAAAGTTTACCAAATCTTAGTAAAAATCTGAGGTCTAGCTGAAAATTTAGATCATGCTATACTAATGTTTGAAAAAAGCAAAATCATTAACATAGAGGTACTCACATATTTATGTCTTCAAAAAAAAAATAATAAAAAAAATAATAATAAAATTCTTGGTCTGAATAAATCTGAGATCTAGCTGAAGATTTTGATCATACTATTTAACTTTCATGTTGCAGGCATCCTTCCCTTCAAGTTTTGGCTTTACAGTACGGCAAATCAATGTCCCTGAATGATATTTCTCTTCGTCTGCTCAAGTGTATCATCAAGCAATATGTTATTTTTCCTATCTTGATGTCTAAAAAGAATATCTTTGAGGTGTGTCACTCCTTGGAACTTGATGCGGTTAATTAGTTTGTCACGTTGTGTATTAAGTATGTGCTGGATGATTTGTGTTGGACATGTTGTTTAACTTTCTATTGATAATTATAAATTTATATGCAATTGATGTGAACCTTGGCATAAACTTTGTTTAAAGGAACATAAGAAATCTGTCAAGGGGGAATCTGCTGCTTATTGCTTTTGATACATTAAATTAGATTCTTGATGCAAGGTCTCTGAGACCTTAAATAATCTTGAGGAAGTTTTTGGTTGCAAAATCATTTTATAACTTAAAATTGCAATTTACCTCTCTGTTTTGCTCTTAGTAAAGCTATTTTACTTTCTGCATGAATTTTATAGATTTTGAGTACATGAATGCATTTGCCTTTACATGTTTATTTTCAACGATCTATTTAATTTGATATCTAAAATTTTAATTTACTTGTATAATTTCCTTGTTTGAACACATTGCACTTTGCATTTGCCCCGTTCTAGATCACTCATGCTATTTGCTAATTTTGAGGAACCATTCATGTTTCCTTGTTTTATTATTTATTTATTTATTTATTTTTTTTTTTTGGAGAATGCTGCATATTTCTTGGTACAATGTTATGTAGTAGTCGATTCCTTTTGATTCATATTGCTGCTCGGTATTTGTTATTTGTGAATTGATCCATAGTACCTGTCCTTTTTGTTTAGGCTTCCCCCCCCTAAGTTGTCCACGTCCCCTTTTCTATTTCTGTACAGATGGCCAATGTACCCTGTTACATCATATGCAAAGGTTTTCAGAATCCAATGGTCTTCCCTGGCGAGGATGTAGATCTTAAAGTGCTTGATAAAGGTACTTACACTGTTGCCTTTTTCCTTGTCTGGAGAGAGAGAGAGGCAATGACTGTGAAATGCAGCTTAACAACTTGTTCTTAACAAAGTGTTATGAATTGTATAGAGATTCATCAAGGGGTGGTTTTTGAAGTGATGCTCGCAAGATTGAGAAACCTAAGGAGAGGACGAAAAATATGAGCGGGCATTTTTCAGTTACCTGGAAAATAGAACCAGGAAACATGAATGGTCCCTTTCCTTTGTTTTGCTGGAACAAATATCTTTGTTATCCTGTACAATTTCTCTGTCTCTACTGCATTAAAACTGTTTAATTGCTGTGATATGATATTTCAATGGTAAACGCTAGAAACCTTTCTTTCTTTTGCGGAACATCTTCTTCATATAAATTCTGTGTTGCTAATCCATTTAAAGATCAAGAATGTTTCATTAATATGAACCTTTTAACGTGAGAAGACACGTGGGCTCTTGTCTGGATGAAATACAAGGGAAAGGAAATGATAGTTGGACTATTGGTGCTTTCTTGCCCTTATCTATTTGTTTTCATGAAATGCCTGTGTTTTGACATCCATTAACAGGATAAGTTTGAATTCTGAATGTGGATTTGGTTGCGTGCTTACTCTCACCTTCTCATGGTACTTTTCTCTTGAGGGAGCAGGGAGGGTTGGCTGACCAACGTGTTTGTCTCATTTTTCTTCTTGGTCGTTTCCTGCAATCCTTCATATCTTATGATGTCTGATCTCTTTTGATTGTAATCTAATATGATTGATACGGCTCTGATTCCCTAATATCTATCTCATTGACAGCTGTTCATGAATTGAATGTGGAAAATGGTAAGGGAGCTAGTCCAGATGCTGTGAAAAGCACTTGGGTCAAGCCCATTGAAGTTGTGAAGGAGCCAGATGTTTGTTCTGCTTCACGAAATTTACTGTTTTCCTACCCAGGTAGAGGCTTCTTATGCTTTGTGCAGGATGACACACCTTTCACAGTAGATATGGTTGAGGGGTAGGAAAATGAACGGGTGAGTGGACCTGGAGAATAGCTATGGTCTGTGGAGTGGTTGATAGTGCATGCTTTTGAAGGGTTTTTCCTTGTCTTTTCTGAGGAGATGGTGGGAGGGGGAGGACAGAGTTCTGGGTTTGTCTCCTAATGTTGAGTGAGTGTTAATATCATTTGTTGGTTTTCATTGTTGCCAATGAGGGTTTTAAGTATGGCAGATGAAGGAAGTGATTCAGGAGACCTAGAGTTATAAGTACCAAAGAAAATTGATTTAGCATCTTATAGGAATGAGTATTCACTTGTCGTTTGGCGGCAATCTAGAGTATTTCACTGAATTTTGTCAGCCTCAATTCCCTCGTCCCTGTCCCTGTATGATGCATAACTGGAACATTATGGTGCTGGTCAGTTGAATCTTATATGTCTAACTGCAACATTATTTGCTGAACAATTTAACTTTTATGTCCTATTTTCAGGTTGTGTTTCAGTTGAGGAGATCGGCGACCGCTTGTTCCTTTCTGATGTTAATCACCATAGGATTGTTGTGTCCAATTGCCGAGGGAAAATTTTGGATGCTGTATGTTTTGAATTGCATGTGATACTTCTAGGATGAGCTTTCGTTGAGAATAAACTATTTAGTATATGTCAAGGGAATGCATCAATTCAGTATTGTTCTCTACTCTCAGATTGGTTCTTCTCCTGGATTTGAGGATGGAGAGTTTGAAGTTGCAAAGTTAATGCGCCCTGCGGCTTCATTTTATCATTCTTCTGAGGATTGCCTATATTTTGTGGATTCTGAGGTATGCCTCCTAAGCATCTTTGAATTGTAAGTTTGTAGTTGATATTTGTAACAGGTTAAAGGAGGGAACACTCCTGAGAGGAGAAGTCATGACTAACCTTATAATAAACACAGTGTTGATCTTCAATGCAGCCAAATTTAATCTCATGAGACAAACTTATAGCTAGAGAATTTAAGAAAACATAGGGCCAAGTTACTAGGATGGTCCAAATGATTTAGTTTTCCTGATATTTTCAGTGAGTTTCTGGCTGGCTGTTTCGTAAATTGATTATTTCCTATTTATATCAGAACCATGCCATCAGGAGAGCTGATATGCAGAGGAGGGTGGTGGAGACGATTTTTCCAGTAACTGATGGTAGTAAGAAAAATAAAAGTTTATGGAAGTGGATTCTGGATAACATATGGACGAAAAGGGATACAAAGTTGAAGTCCGAAGAATTTAACTCCGACTCATTTTTGTTTCCTTGGCATCTCCTGAAATCTTCAGACAATGATATCTTAGTACTCAATCAAAGGTAGAACTCAACATAGCTTTCAAGTTTCATCAGTCAAATTGCAGCTTCTGTTCTGTTCTTGTTCTTATCTTTGTTGACTTGAAACTTTAATTGGATGACTGATGATAATGGGGGTCTATATGCTAGGTGGTAGTTTTCTGGAACCATTGTGTTCCTTGATTTGCCTGCCTTATGATACTTGTGACTTTTGATCATTTTTACAAGCTAAACAAAGACAGCAGGCTGATGATACGGTAAATTGCCTTCTGTGGTTTAGTTGTGAGAAAATAATTAGCATGGCCTTTCTTGTTCTTGGAGCTCTCACATGAATGACAAAGGAGAAGAACCTAAGATGTTTCAACTTTCATGTCTGAGTGTGTCCTGGTTGACTGATGGGAAATCAATTTGGTTCGCTTTTGGTTCACCTAAACGCAAACTGAAAACAAATTGAAGGGAAAACCACTGCCATAAAAGGTTTCCTTGGCTTGCTTTTTTCTGGTTAACTTGCTTTTTTTCTTGTCTCACTTCCCTGGAACACCTTTGAGGCCCATTTTGCAATATGTACACACATATTTGAAACAGCACTAGAATTAATTATTAAAGCCTGAGCCCAACTCTGAGTTTTAACTTACAGAGGCCTGAGTTTTTGGAAAAATAACCAGGCTGATAGCGCTGGAGATTTAAGAATTAATCCGTGAGCACTTTGTTCTTCATTCTCCTCTCATTGATTACTCTATGAACTCTGTACTGTATGAACAGCTTGTTTGAAGTATCAGTTTTGAGTTGATGAAGCCAATTGAAACTTTACTTGATATCTGAGATCCAATAATTCAGCTAAGCTTGATAATTTCAGTCATTACAAGACTGTTTTTTCAATTCTGCACGGTTACATCTTTAAGGAATATAAGGACTTTACTTTGCGAGATCTGCATAAAACAACCTACTGACAGTAAGTATGCGGTGTATGCTATTTTCTAAAGTTAACATGTACTTTGTAAATGAATCAGCGGCAGCTGTTAGTTCCCCACGCTTGAAGAATAAAGAAACTTAAAAAAATATGTTGTCATTGGCGTAACGGTCTATGCATGTTGCTTCTGCTTGCCTGTGCTACAGACAGTAGAATTTATCTTCTCATCATTCATATGTGCAGCTTTGGAACTCTATGGATCATAGACTTGGAATCAGGCTTTATCAGAGAAGTAGTACAAGGTATAGACCTTCTTTTCTCCTATTTCATGTGGTCAGTGTCCCTGCGGTTCACTAACTGGTCATTACCTGAAAGAATCTTCAAAGATTTTGGAGATCTGTGGGCAGATGATTCTGGAGAAATGCACACCATTGAGGCAGTTCCCTGCTGGTTGGTTACAGCAGCAAGTCGAAACCAATTGTTCAGTTGAGGGAATTCCATATGCGGATCTTATGTCTTCTGTCGCAACTTTTCAGGACCATGTGGTATTTTGCGATACAGGTATTCAGACATGTAACACTTATATTTCTTTTTCTATTGTAGTGTTAAAATTCATTTTTATAACAAATATTCATATTGTTGTAGTTGGTCAAAGAGTAGTTAAGTTTAGCAAAGGATCTGGATCAGCGACAAGCTTTCAGTTCTCAAACTTTGGAACCCTTGGGCTTCCTTATTGGCTGGCATCCTCTCTAGAGCATGTCTATGCTGTGTAAGTTTTAACAGTTGGCAGAAATTCTTGAATTGCTCTCTGCTAACCTAGTTTTATCTATTTGTTTTACCTATTCTTAAATATTGTTACAGTGATGATCTGTCAGGAATGGACCTTGATCATGTGCAAACTTTTCGGTTATTACCAGGTATATTTGTTCTTTATAGCATGACAGACAATTTGCTTATCTTTTCCTGGTTATATTCCTTGCTTATACCGACTTATATGTCATTCCTCATGAACCTAGCTTCCTGAATGGATATATGTCTTTCTAGAAGAATTTCAATCATCAGTAATGATGCCGCCTTGATTTCAATGTCAAGCTATATATATTTTTCCACTTGATGCTTAACCAGATCAAGTTGTAATATTTTTTTTGTTGTTCTGTATTGTTTAGTTTCTCCATGCATTTATTCTGTCTGAGTTATCTAGTTTAACTGCCGGAAGGGCTTTCCTAATAGGCTGTGGCCTGTGGTATTGGCTACATTTCTTATGAGCAATGGGTTATTCAAGCTGAAACCTCTTCTCTTGGATTTGATCTTTTTATGAAGTGTAGTAATTCAAGGTGCTGGAGGCTTGGGCCTAGGGATGAGGTACAAGAGTGTTTTTTGGCCAAGGCTCAAGCCCTGAATAAGGCGTGCACCTCGACTGTGCGTTGCGCCTTTTCTTAAAGGCTCAAGGCACATTAATGCCACGCTGATTATGAAAGGCAGCTCCTTGTTCCTCTTGTTCTTTTCTCTCTTTTCTCCAATAGATAACCAAATAGAGTGAAAAGACAGTTCTTTCCTTCTCTTCTTCTTCCTCTCCTCTTTTTTATATTTATCGTTTCTCGGGAGGGTGGGGGCTGAAATAATTGCTCTGTTATGTGGACATCTGGGAAACATGCTAAATAGATCCACTGGATTTTTAGTAAGCGTCTTTTAATTAAATTACATAATATATTGCGTCTCTAAAATGAAGTTCTCATGAGTGAAATTTTCTATGTTAACTTGAACATGCTGAACTTTCAAAAGAAGTTGTAAATTTTCTGGAAGGAAATCTTTTGTGACTAAATGCTGAACTAACCAGTATTCGTTGTAATTACGTCTGACATTGATTTAATCATATACTTGGATTAAATTGATGAAGATGTTGATATTATCCATACATACTGAAAAGCATGCAATATTTGGGCTCACTTTGATAAGGCCTGCACTTCGCCTTGTGCCTAGGCCCCAGGGTACTTTCACTCCTTGTGATTAACAACTATGGACCTAATATTGGTCAATGCATTCCCCTGTTTAGCATGCAATCAGTTTAGTAAATGAGTCTTTCCCTGCATGCCTCAGGTAGAGTTGATATAGAATTGAATGTTGATATTCCTCAACACACTGATCTAGTAGAACCTCCACAAGAAGGAAGCATATGGCGCCAGGCTAGAGGGGCAGCTGCTGAAATCTCGGGAGTAGAGAACAAGGTTGCACCATTAGAACAGGTTGTTAATTGCTGAACCACTTCATTTCTGTAATTGTTCATATTTGTGGGCTTCTAGTTTTGATATTTGACCTGTTGTCTTTGTTTAGGTTGGCGTTGCTCAGCAGTGGTATGATGAAATCGATAACTTAAGCTTTTCAACTCCACAAGAAGAATCGAACACAGAAGAAGATAGCAGACCCCGAGACGAGCAAGTGCAAGAAGGGAGAGCCTGCATATGCTGCACAATCAACACTAGCCCGGGAACAAGTGAGGTATATGCTCTCTTCATGAATCTCGGGCAACTTCAAGTATGCTGAAAATAAGCAATGTGACACTAGTCAATATATCTTATCTACTTGCTAGTATCTTCATTCTTTCTTGGTGCTATACACTGTTCTTGAAACCTAAAAAACATATTTTCTTATTTGCTTCCCCTGTTTTGTTTCTAACTCATTCAGGTTATTATTAATGCTGCGCTTTATTTGAGGCTGAAAAAGAATCCAAAACCGGGCATTGATAGTCATGGGAGCAAAGCAGCTAGGATAGCTGATATCTTAGACCCCAAGAGAAAATTGAAAAAAGATATACTTGTTAACCTCCTGACAATGTCTGACAGAGATCTGGAAGAACTTGTATTTATGAGACCTCTACATGTGAGACTCAAGTTTAATTGTCGCGACCACCCGAAAGCAGATAATACGAAAGGCGTAATTCTAACCGATTCTTCAGTGAAAGTCCATGTTACCCTGTAAGTATCTGTTTGGATAGCCCTCGGATTTTGTGTGCTATTGCCTATTTGGCTTTGCATAAAGAAGGCTGCTGCTGAATTGTAACTTTATTGTTGTATGAGAGGTCATGTCCCGTTATTTGTGTTGTTACTGAGTGAAGTGGTCTTGAAGTAGAGGTATCAGTCTTAGTAAAGCGGTCCAACATGGATCTCCATATTCTTTTGATTGTTGGATAATTATTTTTCCTTTTTTATTTTTTTATTTTTGATAAATAAAAGGTTAGATTGGGATACTCGACATGGTTTCCCAGTTAAGGGAGCCTAACCCTCATGGAAATTCTTTTTTATTTTTAATCATAGTCATATTTTCATGAATGGAGTGCATCACCTGGCGTGTACCTATACCCCTGCCCTGTTACTATTTTCTTTAATGGTGTTGTTGATGTTATTATTATTATTATTATTGTCAGCACTAAAGGGAAAAGCAGAAAAGCCATTTTTGTGTGAGGCGGACAAGAAAATATATTAGTATCTTAATTTTTTACAGAGTGACCCCAAAAAGCACTTTGACAGAGCTTCTAAATCAAGTTTGTCGGATCCATTGAAAAGAAGAAAAAACACAAGTTTTTGTTTTCTTTTTTTTTTTTCGGTAATTAGGTCGAGCAATTAAGGGTAAGAGACTAAACTTTCAACCAAACAAAGCTTTGTTGGTAGATATTGGAACAATTAATAAATAAATAAATAAATATCACAAGCCCCAATGTTTTTGGTTTCCGGCCAAAACTTTCCTATTATTGATCTAAAGCAGTGCTGCCTTCGTTTTATAATAATACTTGTTTTTTTTACTACTTTTCCTTCTTTAAATGTTAGTGTTAATACTTAAAATATTATGTAAACGACTAAACGGTATTTTAATTTGAGAGCAAATTTGGAAAAAAAATTATTAAATACTTTATTATGTGTCATAAAATTGGACATATTTTGAAATAAAAATTTTGATACTAAAACAATTAATAATAGGAAACGAATGTAATAGTATATATTAGTTTTCAAGTTCAGTCGATATTTTTCAAGTGTCAAATCATTGATTTCATGTGTCAATCGAATTGGATGTATAATATATGCTATCGTATATATGTTTTATACATGCATCCAAATAATAAAATATACTAAGTATGAATTTAAGTGCATTTTTCATCAAAAATTTGAAATTTATTTAGACGAATTAAAATTTACTTATTTGACATCAAAGTCCACATATTGACCCGAAAATAAGATATATATTCTCTATAAAAGGAGAAAATGAACTCGTTGCACTCATTTATTCCCAAAATTAGATTATGTGAAAATAAGTAATAAAGTATAGTTGATGATATATAAATAACTCTATTTCAATTCTAACGTAAATTGTACTCCCCGAGTTATTTTACTTATAAAGAAATACAATGAGATCTGAAGATAATTATGTTGAGATTTTCTTATGAATCATCTAAAAGCAATTACTAAGACTAAATATGAATTTGCATATATTGGGCGTTGATATAGGCAATGTGACGCAATTTTTTTTTTTTTTTTTAGGTTTCCCAGGGTATCCTTCCGGCCGACAACCAGAGAACTAATCCCCCGTCCCTACTATCAGCGCACTAAGCGGTAGGGGACTGGCCAAATGGTTTGCTCCATTCACATGGGTAGGGATCGAACCCCTGACCTCATGCTTAAGGGACGAGGTGCTGAACCACCACGCCAATCATGTTGGTTGTGACGCAATTGTATATATACAAATGTGTGTGTATATATATATATAGAATCAAATCAAAGTGTTATGATGATGAAATAATAGTTTTGGTATCAGCTTTTCTTGGGTTTTGTGTTTGAGAAGACAAAAGCAAAGTCCAAAGCCATTCAAATTATTGTTTGAGCCAAAACAAAAGCTCTTCACCCACCACTTTCTGACACTACTGCCCCTCTTTCCCACACATCACATTT
Source organism: Petrea volubilis (assembly GCA_026212405.1). NCBI lineage: Eukaryota > Viridiplantae > Streptophyta > Magnoliopsida > Lamiales > Verbenaceae > Petrea > Petrea volubilis. Next base: position 17,338,260 of record CM047886.1, read on the forward strand.
CCCTTGTTTTTGGACAATTAAACCCTAGACCAGAAAACACACACAACACACAAAACACACACTGACACAGACATACATGTATGTGTGTGTGTATACACACACACCAGCTTAAAATCTTAATTTTCTAATAAACATTTCACCTTTTTCTAAGTTCATTAATTAACAGCCCAAAATGTTGAAAATTCTTGCATCATCCACTGGGAAGAAGTGCAAAAACACATGAAAGATTTATCAGTGATGAATACACACACACACACACACACACATATATATATATATAACGCGAACTTAAAAAGATAAAAAGTGTAGAAAAATTAGCAATATACAAACAGATTAATAATTCCCCGACCCAATTTGATCAAATACATATATACCATCATCATCGTCTGAATAACATATATATAGTAGCAGATTTCAATCCATGCAAATATATGTAAAACATGGGTTCACTCTCCAACTATACAAGAAAAACAAGAACGGTGAAAACTTTAAAACAAAAATGAAAAAAAAAAAGGGTACTGATGCTAGAAATGATATGACGAATATAACAAACTTCTCACCATGACAAACTAACATTAATGGCGACTGACATATATATATATATATATATAATAGATCGAGTAGCATAGAGCAAGCACCAAACAATAATATAACCAAAAGCCCGGCCCGTTACAAATCTTTTCTTCTTAATTCTTCCCCCACAGCAACAGCAACAGCAGCAGCCTATATAGCAGCATCCCAAGAAAATTAAATAAATTTAATTTCTTGGGCTTCAAAAAGCAACACTGAAAGATAAATTCATCACCGGTTGGAAATAGGGTTTGGGCCACTGGGAACTTCATGATCACTTGCTTCAAACTGATCTTTTTTGCCTTTGAACTTATAATTTGCACGTGGATTTGAATTTCCCTTCTTAAAACCCACTGTTTTAGCACCAGCCTTTTCTGTGGTGAAAAGGGTTCCATGAGATGGAAGATTTGAAGCCATATCTGGAGAGGGTTTTAAAGGGTCACCTGATGAAGTCACAAGAGCCAGAAGGATAAAGAGAAGGCCAAAGAAGAGCAAAAAATGGTGGGGTTTTGAGGAGATTTCGAAGACTGATGAGGACGAAGATGAATTCGAGACTGTTGCCATGCAAACTGGATATACAATAAACCTGCTGCACCCCCCGAGAGACGACAAGAAATCAATATCCATTAACCAGCTGATGAGAGATGATGAAGAAGAGAGAGAGAGAGAGAAAGAGAGAGAAGGGAGAAGAAGGTTCAGAAAAAGTGGAGGATGGAAAGGAGGATTTGAAATTCCATACACATTTTGTTTTGAGAAACCATATCCCGAGATTAATTTTGCATTTTTTTTTAACTTAACATGGAAGTATACAAATATATATATACATATATATATGTCAAGCTGAGTCTTGTGTGGTTGTGGGTGTATTTATGATAAAAGTTGCCTCTCAAACAAGACATTGACTTTCCTGCCCTGCCCCTCAACTTTTTTGTTTTGGGTTAATTAATATGGCTTAACTTCTTGTATAAAAAGTCTTTTAATTCCGACCAGATTCGACTCAATCAGTATTAATATATGTTATGCCGTGAGTAAAATATACTCTTACATAATTATTTTATATTTGAAAGAAAATGACTTATTACATGGTAAATGCAATAATTGTTTCAATGCATTATTGTAAAATGCTCGAATTAGAATATTTCAAGAAATACGAGCATTTATTCTTTTTTTTTTTATGGGTAGCATTTATTCTAATTAGCACAAACTTATATATCACCCCTTTTCTCCAAATGCTAAATTAAATTAATAAAAGTTTTAAATGAGTTGAGAAATGCTAGTTATGTATATTTTTATGTACGTTGTTGGTCTTAAAATTGTGGTTAAGCCATAATTTATACTATCTATAATATTATATAAATTAAGTACAAGCCTCATGTAATAACTATTTTTGATGTTTTTAACGATTTTCTCTCATCTCTCCTCTCTACTCGTTTTCTTCTACTTTCTCTCTCTCTCTCTCTCTCTCTCTCTCTCTCCCCTTTTTTATCTCCCAATTTTTTTTTCTCTCTTTGTATTTGTTTTCTTAATTTTATTTAACTTTCAAATTATTTTGTTTTCACTTAATTTAATTAATACCGAAAATAGTTGATAAAAATTATACTCATACAAGAAACTAATTAGTAAATGTTTATAATTTTTAGTATCTAAATTAATTAAGTGTATAATTAAACTTTATTATATTTTTTATTTTATACACACATCGAGTGTGTCAAAATAACTAGTATAAATAATGGTAAACTATTTTTGGAAAAAAAAGGAACTAATATGGTCTTATTCTGAGACTTTTTTAGAGAAAAAAAAAAAGAAACAAAAGAATAACTTTACGACAAAGGAAGCAAATTGTTAAACGCATTAATTTCTTTGGAATATGTTTTCGAATAATAAATCTAGGAATATGCATGCTGATCATGTAATATATATATATATATATAAGAATATATATATATATATATATATAAGAAGGAAGCAGTAATTTAAATCTCATATAGTTTACGTGTTGAAATTGAGATTATAAATAAGTAAAAGGGATAATTACAACTAGATCCAACCATCTACCTATCAATCCATCCAATTTATATAGAGAATTTGCTTGTAGACTTTTAGTTTGTCTAAAACCCACCAAAGCACACATGTGAGTGCATGAAATATTGATAAGATGTCAAAGTGAGTTAAAAAAAAAGAATAGAGTACTTTGTGAGCCAGCTAGTAGAGCTTGGATCTAAACTAATTAATACAAACTACCAAGGCACTCACTCTAATAGGCTTGTTAATTCCTCTGGACTGCATTAATATTCTTTCAAGAAATCAAGGCAGTGCATAGTTTTTATTCCATACGGAATTCAACAAAACTATTTATGGTAGTAGCTAGAATAATAGAAGTTCAATTCTTTAATGGAAAAACAACCTAAAACATGTCTTAACTCTATTCGTACTCTATTCGTACTCGATTCATACTAACGTGAGAAATTTGTGTCACTAGACTTGTAACCCAGTGTTGGAGATTTGAACCGGCATCATTGAAGTCATGGTTTCGAACACTCTTATTCTTTCTCCATCTCCTTTGGGGGTGTGGGTGTGGGTGTATGCATGTGCGTGTGTGTGGCGTTCCAATTAACATTTATAAAGTGTCCCGAGTTAATTGTATAAAAAAATGTGAGAAATTTGTATAAGCAACTATTAGTATGCCATTATATATATATATATATATATATGCCGACATCAATATTTTATTCTATTGAATTATATCGAACTTCTATTCAATGAATTATAAATTCTATTGAATGTGTGCATATTCGAATAACATCATATTTATTGCTTTCCTCTACATCATTTGTCAACATAAGATAAGAAAGATAAAGACATATTACTAGTATAAATTGCGATGGGGGCATAATGGTCTCATCACTGTGCCACAATTTACTCCTTTTGTTACGCTGCTATGTATTGGCCCATTGTCTGAAATTATACAGAGAGAGAGAGAGAGGAGCTTTTTGGTTTCTTGGCCGGTAGCTCCCCACAAGAAAATTTTCTTTGACTTGGTCTATACCTATGTTTTTGGAAAAAAATACTCATTTTGTTCTTTGCTTTGCCCATTAATTTGTTAATTTACCCAAATAAATAAATAAAGAATATCACTTTCACGTTTTCTGTTGCAAGTCAAGGTACACAAAGTTTCATATAAAGCTGCCCCTCATACCGTCTGGTAAAGCTTAAGTCTAAGTTATGAATTTTTGACCAATTAATTAGTATTTGATATTATTTCCAAAAAATCAAAAGCCCCCAAAAGAAGAATGAAAAGGTTATATATGTCTTCCTCTAATTTTCACTAATCCATAATTTATAATGATTATGGCATGTTTGCCTAGGCAACAAACAAAAATATATGGAAATTTGTTTAGGGTTCAAAATACAGTATATATGATATATATTGAGAATTGTCGAAATAAAGTTAATTACTACACAAAAATAGAAAATAAACAAACTAATTACGTGCAATTAGTAATTTTGAACTGATGGATGTGACTGTTTCAGAATATGTATAATTAATTATGCACTCTAAATTAAAAATAAGAAAAGAAGAGCAGAGAGAGAAAGCAAAGCATCGTATTCTCTCCATCAAAGAAAATGCCCAAAATATATAAGGTTTTGTCACGACCATGGCTAACCCTTGGGGCCCCCCGTCACAAAATGCACACAGACATACACATATGCACTAACCTACAAATTTTATTAATGTACTTATATAAAAAGAAATTTAAAAAAGAAAGAAAAAAAGAGAGAAAAAAAAAACTACAAATGATTAATGTATAAATTCCACGTTACACTTATATATACCACACGCACACAGAGATGCTATTATGGGTTGCTTATTCTAAGGGAATAGTTTTTTGAAAGTTTTGGAATGAATATTTCAAGATATTCCATCAATATTAAAGGTGTTATTGTCATTGTACTAGTGTGTGTATACTAGCATGTACTCCGAACTATGTATGTATATCACAATTTATTATAGTGCATATAAAGATAAAAATAAAATATTAATCAATTAATGTAAAATAACATTTACTTTAAATAATTTTCAATGCAGTTCAATAATTAAAAATAATATTTTACTCATATTTGAAGCTTTTAAATTTTTTGAAAAAGAAAAATATTATCGTGCCAAAAAAATCATATCAAAAATACAAAAAATAAAATCTTGATATCTGATCAAAACTACAGTTATAAAATTTTTAGATATATTAAAATTATGAATGATAAATTGTGAGCCACTTTAAATTAATAGATTATAAAATAATAGATTATTATGCATATTAGAATGCGTGACACCATATTTTTTTTACGTACCTAAACATATATGGATGTGAAGCATTGTAAAATTAATTAAAAATAAATTTTATTTTATAGAAAAGAATAGTAATCATAATAATATATAGATAAAATAATAATTAAATTATAAAACACCAAGTACTCATGATATAGTTTAAATGTTGTGAATCTACAATCTCCAAATAAACATTTTGCCATAAACTTGCGTTAGATGTATTTTAGATATTGTGAATATTTTGAATCTCCTTTCATTTTTTTTCTTGATAAATAACCTCTTTTCATATATCAATTCATCTTTTGATTAATATTTTAATTATAAAATTTCTTAGTTAGTGAAAATTAAAAATCATAGAAAAGTGGAAGTATGTAATTGGACATATTAGTGGGTAAGTAAGTGGATGAGTAGGAGGAGGAAGTTTTTAATTGTTGTTATCTATATTATATATTAGGCAAAATTGCATTTTTCATCCTGTAACTATTGATGTTTGGCATTTTTGGTCATGTCCAAAAAAAAATTCGCAATGTCATCCTGTATCTTTAAAACATCCAAAAATTTAGTCCTTTCTGAACTAAAATTTCGGATTTTGAAAAGATACAGGACGACATTGCGAATTTTTTTTTGGACAGGACCAAAAATGCCAAACATTCATAATTACATGACGAAAAATGCTGCACATTTTGCCTATATTTTAATTACATTTTTTTTTCAATTAAAAAGAATGCTTAAAATCCCCATTTGTGCAAACCACAAGGTTTATCGAAATTCATCAAAAATAAATTAGCATAGTAAACCTTATGGGAATTATAAAGTGATTATAGTAAACCCTGTACCCCTCCACCTTCCGGTGATTGACAGTTTTTGAAAATTAATAGGATTTTGGTTCTTAAATATCTAATTTGTCCAATTTTTATATAGCTTATTAAAAAAAAGAAAAGAAAAGCTCATGTGTATATATATATATATATATATATTAAAAATTTTAAAATTTGTTCCCTTGAAAATTAAAAAAAAATTATCTTTTGAGTTTTATAAATGAAAATGTGCAATGTTTTTTGTCCTGTAACTATCGATGTTTGGCATTTTTGGTTCTGGACTAAATTTTCGGATTTTGAAAAGATACAGGACGACATTGCGAATTTTTTTTTGGACAGGACCAAAAATGCCAAACATCGATAGTTACAGGATGAAAAATGCAATTTTGCCTATATATTATATATTAAGTGTGAGGGGCTTTGACTTTTTATTTGGTGTATGTAATTGTGGTGTTCCTAAAATATCCTTTAACTACTTTAATGTCTTCTCCACTATGATGCACAGACACGCCCAAAAATGACTCTGTGCAGTGTCGAACACGGACACGGCTCCGACACGGCCCTGACAAGTGTTCGACACGGCAAAAACATTTCCGAAAATTAAAAAAAAATAAAAAAATCCAACATAGTGTCGGATACGACTAGAGGACGTGTCCGACATGACTGGTGCTTTTTTAATATATTACAAAGTTTAAATGGGATCTTTTTTAAAATTTTAAAAAATTTAGTGGAAACACTAAAATAACAAATAATTTTTTTAATCTTTAAATCTTATAACCCAATTAAAAGGTATTTGTTTTAATGATGAATATTATTATTTATCTATCACATACTTTAATTTAATAAATTATAAATAGATAATATAGTATAAAATATTTTTTAATAATTGTGTCAGAGCTGTATCGTGTCCTAAAATTTTGAAATTTTTTGTGTCGCCGTGTCCGTATCCCCCTATCCATGTCTATGCATCATAGCTTCTCCATCATTTCTTTCTCTCCAACACTTTCCCCCCATTTTTCCATCTCTCTCTATTTTCTCTAACATTCTTTTTTTTCCCTCAAAATTTGGTTTTATTTTATATTTTTATATAATTTTTTAATCAAGAAATGATTTATTTAAAATTGATTTTTTAAATATATTATAAATAATTTAAAAGACAGTATAAGTAATAGTAGTTAAGAAAGATGCGTGTTTGCATAAATAATTTTATAGAAAATTAAGTTTATATTATTAAAAATTAACTATTTATTAAATTATGTTTCATTTTTATTTACACATGCATCAAGTGTGTCCAAATACGCTAGTTATTATTTAAAAGACCTAGCCAATTAATTTTTTTAATTAAAAGATTTAAAAATTTGAGAAAATTCTATTTGATCAAAATTAACCAAATTGCAGTCAAAGATTACTGTAAAAATTATTTTGTAGTTTATTAGATGACTTTGGTCAAAGACCATTGTCGAGTGTCAAAATCAATTTGTGGTTTATTATATGTACATTTTGTGGGTTATTAGATGTAAATGTTTTATATGTACATTAAAAAAGTTTACATTTAATAAACCACAAAATGATATAATGCAATCCAAATGGAAGCAAATAACAATAAGTAAAATTTGAATATGTCGACAATTTAATACCAAAAAAATTGAAGATAAAGATACGACAATGAACCAAAAAAAAAGTTGGATAATAAAATTTTCGCATAGTGTTAAATTATATAAAAAGAAATGATAGAGATAAAAAGATGAAAATATATATTATAAATAATATTGTGTGCACATTTTAATTTTTTAATCCTTTTAAAACTACAATTTAATTTTGGTGATATGACGTATTATATTAAAGACATTTTTTTCAAATTTGAGTTATGTAAGTTTTAATTGAATATTTTTTTCTAATTTTTGAGGAGGAATCTACTGTAAATGACATTGTGTCAACATCAACATTCCTAATATTTCTTAAATTATAACTAATTTGATGGCATTATGTAATATTTTAATTAGAATTTTCATTATCTATATATATTTTTATTGAAAATTACTATTACATTTTTTATGTCCTTGTGTGTGTGTGTGTGTGTGTGTGTGAGAGAGAGAGAGAGAGAGAGAGAGAGAGAGAGAGAGAGAGTTAAATATAGATATTTGGTTGACTTAAATGATTATGGGAGGAAAATTAATAATTAATACATACCAATCAATTAATTCATCATTAACAATTAAAATTAATTCAAAATTCTAATAATTGAAAATTTAGTCAAAATTACATATTTTGATTAAAAGACGTCCTTCAAATAAATAATATATATATATATATATCAAACTTAACGAACATAATTAATTGTTGCTTTGTGTCGTGTCGGTTTTTTTTCTTTTTTTTTTTTAAGCTTTGGAACCTACAGATTTTGCTCAATGAGGTATTGGTTCAATAGGAGGGTGGAAACTTTTTAAAAACAAAAAGTTAAAGAGTTCAAGTTCTAATTAAACTCGACATATGTATGTATGTCACTACAAAAAAATGATATAATTTGATACATATAAAGTGATAACTTTCTAAAAGTGTCTTTACTAGTGTACATATCATGACATTTTATAAAAGTGCTTTAATTTTTTTATTTTTGTTAAAATAAACTATACTAAATTGGAACTAAAATTTATTTTTTTGCGATACTACAAAATATCAAAATAAGCTATTGTGATACTTAGATATACAGCACTTTAGCTAATGTTACCAAATCAAATGTGCTTTTAGTGACACTTGTTAAAGTATCATGTATTTGAGTATAATGATAGTCTATTTTGATACTTTATAGTATCACAATAAATATATTATAATTCAAATTTAGGATAACTTATTGATATAAATGTGACACTACCATATTATATGGGTCAACTTATATCATTTTTTTAGTAGTGTGTACGCTCTCTATTATAGATGATGCACCCGCGTCCGATCACACGGTGTCCCCACAAACGGCGCCATATGATGCACCCGCGTCCGATCACACGGTGGCCTCCATGCCAGATACTGTCCCTCCTGCAGCCATTAAGACGGTTAACCATCAGGCCGGGGGGTTTTGAAAACGCGTCTAACATGGGGAGAGGACTTGGCCCTTATAAGAAGTTCAAGCGCCTCGTCTCCACTCGATGTGGAACGAATTACGACCGCATCAATAGAAAAAAAGAAGAAAAGAAAAAAAACCTTATATTGCCTCAGCCTAATAATTAAAATTGCCAAAAAAACTACGTATTGCCCAAAAATTAAAATTGCCACAATAATGAGTAATTAACGGTATGCATATTAGCTTACTTTAGTTTGTATAATATTTCAGAAGGATCATATTAAATTTAATCAAGGGATTAAGATGATGAAACGATTACAACTATGTAGTTTTGATTTTAGTGTAACTATGAAGCATTTTTTTTATTTATTGTTTTTCTTTTTGATAAGTAACTATGGAGCATGTCCACTCCTTTATAGATATGCATCAGTTCAATTAAAAGCATCCACGAATATTATGACTATGAACATAGATAAAAAGCTAGCAAGTCATGCCTATATATGTCATATATATTTGTGCATGACAACATTAATGGCAATCAAGGGCTTGACAATTAATATTGTTTAATGGTACAATTATTTCACACAAATAACAGAGAATTTAATAATTATAATTTTTTTTTTCATCAAATTATACTCTACTTAATTAGTTACCCCTATTAATGATTTCTACTAAACAAAATGACCTAAGTTGATACATATAATGTGACGCTCTTAAAAAAAAATTAATTGTGTACCTATAGTGGTCCTTTATAAAAGTGTCTCAATAAACTATAACAAATTACACTAAAAAGTATTTAAATAAATTATTGTGACACTCACATACATGACACTAGTTTAACTAGTACCACCAAATCAAATTTACTTTTAGTGAGACTAGTTAAAATATTATATATTTTAGTGTAACGATAACCTATTTTAATACTTTATAGTATCACGATAAGTATTATAGTTCAAATTTAGAATAGGTTATTAAGGCACTTTTTTATGATATGTCATAAAATAGATACACAAATGTGACATTACTACATTATTTGTATCAAATTAGATCATTTTCTTAGTAGTAATTTATTGAACATTTTCAATAATTTTAAACATAAATGACTCATTAAGGGTAAATCTAAAGAAAATGCATTAAATATTGAATTATTTTCATAAAATGATTTTGAAACAAAATTTAGATACTAAAATGACTAATAATTCATATGAAACAGAAATAGTATACGTCTGATAGTTGATTATGAATTAATAGCCGGTGACCTAAAATCATTAATTCTTAGCCAACAAACCTACTCCTTCTATCTGCTCTCTTTTAATTGTCACTTTAGCAAATAATATATGTTCGAAAATCTCTTTCGTTTTCAAATTTTTAAGAATGTATTTATTAATTTTTTCCCCAACATACCCTTTTAATTTAATAAATATCTTTTGTAAGTTTCCAAAAAAGTATCACCAACTCATTAATTAGTGTATGGCTCCTGAATAGTAATTTAGTCATATTAATCTAAAATTATTGTTATTAATTAACTTTCTTAATCTACGTGTAAAAATTTTAAATGATAATTAAAAGGAGATGAAGGGAGTATTAAATATCAAAACGAAAAATAAAAATTGTCAAATATCGGAGAAAAGGTGACATAACTAAAACCAAACCCTCTAACACAAGTTTTGAAATGTTGCTTGCAAAAGTACACCAACTCTCATGTGCCCATTTGCCCTATTTCCATGACAATTTATGTCCAAAGTCAATGAAGTGGGACTCATAACAAAATCATGGAGGACATGATTGTTTTTCAAATATCAACTAGGAATGATTTTCAACTTTTCAGGACAAGACAGCATATATATATATATATATAATATAATTATGTCCTAAATCTCGGTAATCATAGTTTAATTTGTGTAAGTTAAGCCGTAATTTTAAAGTTAGCTATGAGCAAAACCCATATTAGAGATACACTATTTTGTCCCAAAATGTCAACAAATTGAGGTAAGCCATTCCAATCATAACTTTCTTTTAGATGTCCTTTTGTGTTATATATATATATATATATATATATATATATATATATATATTGTCACTCTAGAATTATTGACGGGCACCAAGATAATTTACATATATATCATAAAAGTCCCATACACTACAAGAGAAATCATATTGATGATAATATATTTAGTAAGCGTACGTACTAAAATTGTCACTAATAATTAAATGTGTTTAGTTACAATATTTTTTTTAAACAACAAAATGTAAAGATGCATAGCTTACAACAATTACACATTAGTAACAGATGAATAGCTTACAACAATTACACATTAGTAATTCATTAACAACGATAAAAAATTTCACCGTAATACCATTAAATTATCAAAATATATGTACCATTATAATTATTATTTGTCAATATTGTGACTCTAATACAATTGTTGTCACTAGTAAGTTTGTCAAATTACAGTTGTGGCAATTAAAATTGCTATCACTCAATCATTAATATGATTTATAAATAAGATTTTTGGTATCGTCACATAATGTTTTTATAATCACTAATATGTTATCTTTTCTTATATTGACAACACATTATAATTTAACCATGGTAATGAACGAAAAAATTTATATCCTTTTGTTTTTTGATAATTCACACGCAACAAATACATGCATACTCTCAGGATTCAAATTTTAACATTATACTTTTCATATTTTTGAAGACGAAATACATATTTAATTATTAGGTCAAAAGTTCGGACAAAAATATAATTCAATTTAGCTCGATGCTAATTGGAGACATAAATTGTACAATGTATAGAACCATCAAAATCGCTTTTTTAAAGCGATTTTCCTTCTTTTTTTCTCAAATTGATACGTTTCTTCTCATCCTGTTATCACTCTGCACAAAAAGAATTTCCATTTCGAACTCCAATTTTATATGCAAGAAATGTGAAGAGAACTAAGTAAAGCAAAAGCTGTTTTTTGGCATAAGAATCGCTTCCAAAGCATATTACCATAATTTCTTGCCACCACTCTCTAAAAATATATTCTTTTCCCATTAGTCGAGTTTCATATACACATATATATATATACACACACACATAAATATATATATATATATATATATATGCTGGTGTGTGTGTGTGTGTGTGTGTGTGAGAGAGAGAGAGAGAGACAGAGTTTTTCCCTTGAGTCCCTCACCAGTGATTTATTTTCTGAAAAGCAGAAAGTGCCTCACATTGAAGCAAATAATTTTTACTCATTTATCTTTTTTGTTTGTTATCCTTTGTACGCATCAAACAGTACAAGAAGTGGGCCCGGGTAGTGCATGAATTTCTGTTCATTCCACGCAGCAAACAAGATTTTGGTGTTCAGATAATTCAAAGCACGCGCGTGCTTATTAAATGCAAGATGTTACAGCTTCTACATCTTTTCAAGACAACTGATAAATTTAGTCATGCAACATTACCAATTGAGCGGTCAAGTATCTCGTAGGTGCACATCCACTGTAGAGGCTTAGTATATTTTAGGTGTTTTCTTGTGGGGAGGTATTTTTAATTTGTGATATGTGTTCTATTCAATTTTTTATTATTCTTTCTTCTATTACATATTTTTTTTTACTCTCTTTATTCTCTCTCCTCTCTCCTCTCCTTTTATACTTGTTTTTTAAATTGATTTCATTTTAATTTTTTTTTAAATTTTCACTTATCATTAATTTTTTAACTTTTAATTTTAATTTATTTCTTCTCTTGGTTTTTGTTTTAAACATCATCAGTTGTGCACATATTTATAATTCCTTCTTTTTTTTAATTAAATCGTCATATGTTGTGTACTTTCTTTTATTTTTCATCTTTATTTTTTTTGTTTTGTTTAGTGATACTGACACACTTTGTTATTGTCCAAGTTAAAAGAAAATGACATTTTTTATTTTCCATTCCAATTCTACTTTGGTTAATTATATTAATGTGAATAAGGATCGAAATAATTCAAGTTGGCTAGAATATATGACAATTTAAGTGAAAAATAAATAATCACAAATTTTAAAAAAAAATTAATGATAAGTGAAAACATTTTTAAAAAATAAAATGAAATCAATTAAAAAAACAAGTTTAAAAGGAGATGAGAGAGGAGAGAGAATAAAGAAAGAGAGTTAAAAAAAAGTATGTAATAGAAGAAAGGAGAGAGAATAAAGAAAGAAAGTTAAAAAAAGTATATAATAGAATAGAGAAGAATAAAAATATTAGATAGGACACATGTCACAAATTAAAGGAGCTTCCCCACTAAAAAAGCACCTAGGATATACTAAACTCACTGTAGAAGCACCTCCTATTTCTAATAAGTGTCCTACTTAATTTTTTTTTTAAATTCTATTTCTTGCTTCTTTTTTCTCTCTCATTTCCCACTTTTCACTATCTTTTATTTTACTTTATTTATACATGTTCTCTTAATTTATTATTTTTGAAAATTTTTTGACTTCTTATTTATTATTAATTTAATAAATATATTGAAAATAATTAAAAATTATATTTATACAAAAATATTAAGTATCTATAAGTTCATACTGTTCACATTTAAATACATAACTAAATGTGAAATTTTCTTTATTTTACACACAAATCAAGTGTGCTTTTAGTACTACTACTTATTATTTTACCCCTATTGCTATAAACTTTGAGATATTTGTCATTACTTTAGCTAATTTGGCTTTTCATTATTTTATTTGTGAGCTAAATTTCTTTTAACATGGACAGTAAAATGTTGTACTACTGAACAAACAACAACAACAACAACAACAATAATAATAATAATAGTAAAGAGAAAAAAAGAAGTGCACAACATAACAACTTCAAAATTTTGAATAGAAAAATAATCGTCATTAATTAATTATAGAAGAAGAAAAAGAAAAATAAATTAAAGAGGAAAAAAGAAAGAAAGAGAGTAAAAGGTAACAGTAAAGCAAATAATTTTGAAAGAAGAAAAATAAATGAAGAAAATAAGTATAAAGAAAATAAAAAGAGATAAAAAGTGGAAGATGAGAGAGGAGAGAGAAAAAAGAAACAGAATAAAAAAATGTGTAATATAAGAGAGAGAGAGAGAGAGAAGTAATTAAGTAGGACATTTGTCAAAAATAAGAGTTGCTTTTTTAGTGGATGTGCACTTAGCATATGCTAAATCTAATTGAGTGTACTACAAAAATTGTCAATTGAGATATATGTATGTTTATGCTAAGATTCTCGAGCTATAGCATTAGTTTTTTTGGCGCAATAGCAATCAAGTCGCTCATTCACTAGCTAGGTTTTTAGCTAGTTTCGTCAAGGGAGATATGGATCTTCCGAAAGTTGTGTCCAACCATGTACATATGGACATGTGTTCTTTGTCTTGTTAATGCAATTGATATGTTTTGCCTCAAAAAAAAAAAAGTAATAGAAAAGTGGTTACATTATCTCGTGATTTTGATAATCGCAGATGTCATAATTACTATTCGACGTTCGTTAAAGCTGTTAGATTATCTCAATATCATGCTAATCACTGATGCCATAGTTATTATTCTTTAAAGCTGATAATTAAATTATCTCGAGATCATCAATTTCAAATCAAAATGGTAAAATTTTGCGGCATTATCATCTATGGGCCAACTATTTAAGAGCACTCTCTTCATTAATAGTAAAATTCATTATAAATTCAACAAAATCCATCGCATAGTGCAATTCTGTGATGGATTTTTTTTTGTTTCAAGTTTGTTAGTATATGCTTAATTTATCATTGATCAATTATATGTTAAAATTTTTGTTTTAATTTTCTAGAATTTGGTTACAAAGAATTTGCTCATAATTCAAAACCATAATTCATTTATTAAGGATATATATATGGTCTCATTTTTTCCCTTCATATTAGAAATGCAAATGAATTGAGCATACTCGCGAGCTTGACGAGCCTCCTCGACAAAAGTCTAAGCTTGAATTCGAATAATTCGAGCCGAGCCAAGTAACTCTTGTTCGTAGGTTCACAATTTATTTTTATATAATAATATATAATTATAAATAATATATCGATTTTTAAACTCAAACCCAAGCTCATACTCGAGCCTGCAGCTCGAATATTATAAAATAATTGAAAATATTTGGATTCGAGCTCGAATTTGAGTTCAAGCCTATAATTTATTCATAAATTTGAATCAAGTCGAGTCAAGCTCGAACAAGACTCGAACCTGAGCTCAAGCCCCTTTGTTCCTGATTTGTCGAGCTCGAGCTTGATTTATTTGATTTGAGCTTGAGCTCGAGTCCAAAAAAAAAAAAGAAAAGAATAAAACTTGATTTGATTCATTTGCATTCTTATTTTCAACATAGGGGCAATACTTGAAATAGTTGGGAAATATGAATACCTAATCAAATTAAAGGAAGAAATAAAATAGGCCATGCCGATCGATAAGAATTACTGTATATGACTTTACTCGCATGGACAAAATGCTTAATTTTGAATAGACAGAAATAGTATAAAATCTTTTATGTCTGCACACTAAGCACATATTAAATTCCTCTAAAATTAATTAATAATAAATCAATAAGTATATCTTGATTATGGGGAGGACAAATCGAATATAGTAATATTCAATGTTGAGCAGCTGGACTGGTAGTTTTGCCCCATGCAGTGATTTTTTCAGTCAATTTGACAAAAGCAATCACACAACTGCCAATAATTAATTAATTTTTCAACATGTCAACCCTTATCGCCACTTCATCTCTCCAACCCGCACGCCCAAATCAACAATAATAACTAGAGGTAAGTATACATTTTATGTATGTGCTAATAAAAATAAAATATAATTTAATTATATATTTAAATTTATTATATATAATATAAATTTTTATTACAATAATTATAAAAAAATTAAATAAAATTTAATTATATGATTAAAAGTAAATAGAAGTGAGAAAATATAGGATTAAGTTTAACAGTGAAGAGAAAAGAAAAGGACAAAAAACGTAAATAATTGACAAAAGAGAAAAAAGAGATGAGAGATTGAATGGTACAAAAGAGAGAAATTAAAAAGCAACACTAAAGATATCAAATAGTTATTAAAGGGTAATAGTGTCTTATAAACAAGTATACATGATGCACTAGTTCGACTTGTTGGCATTTTATTCATCTATTATAAATAGAACCCCAACAATTTGCTTCAACGACCACAACTTTTTATTCATTATAAATAGTAGGAAAATTCTATCGTTATTCACAGTTTGTAGGTGACTAACATTAGTCACCTTTAATTCTAGTCATTAGATGTGTAATATTTAATCTAAACCATTAATTTTTATATGACCTACAACTTATTGTGTAGGTAAATTGAAAAGGTTACATTTTTTATACAACAATTATTATAATAAATCATGTATAGGTCTACTAAAAGCTAACAAATTGAATTTTTATTTTTAACGTAAATAAAGAAAGCTAAAATTTTAATGACATTGGGTCCATTAGATCATTCTTACTCATTCTTTTCACTTTATTGAAAAGTATAATGTTATTTTATATTCCAAAAATTACCATGGTATTCATTGTAATTTTTATTTTTCTAATATATACAATGGTACCATTATAATACTATGGTACTATTATAATCCATTAATTTTTTTTATATTTAATACCATGATACCATAATTTTTTATTTTTAATTAAAAATACCATGGTACTTGATACGGGTTGGATTCGAAGCTGATCGACCCCGGTCGATTCCTCGGGTCGGGTTGATGAGCAATGATATTCGAACGGGAAGTTGGTCCTGCAACAAGGGAAATGGCAACGTAAGCTATCTCGGCTGAGACCCTCAGATGCTTAAGTCAGTGGATCGATTTTGGGAAGATTTGAACAGAGTAAGGGTACCGTATGTAATTAATGCTTGCCTCTTACCATAAATGGGGGGATATTTATACTATATCCAGGTAGACTGCGCTCCTGTGGGCCCACCAGGCCAAGTAGGTCGTTAAGGACCGACATGGGCGACCCATAGACCTAGTGGTAGGGTCCGTAGGCGTTTGCTGGTGTTCCATTAATGATGTATGGGATTAGGTGGCTCCCCCATACCTCGTCTGACGGAGCATTTAATGCCAGTAGGGATCCGTTGGACCCGGCATGATCCAGGTTGACAATGGTGTCAACCAGAAGAGCCGAAGAGCTAGGTTCAAACCGGGAGCAGTAACGATCTACTGGGGCCGACGGGAAAAAGGGATAGTGGAGCCAGTCGATATCCGTCAGTTCGATCGGAAAGGAGTCGAGGGGAAAGTCAGTTCGATCGGGGGGTATCAGAGAACTCGTTTGGAGAAAGGCGATTAGATTTACCGGTCGGAATTATGCAACGTCAGTACTCATTATAACTATTTATTTTCTAATTTAAGAATATGTGTATTAACAAGGATAACTAATTGAAAAATATGATAGAAAAATTAAAATACTAAATTGATACCAAAATAAATAGTATGTATAATTCAAAACCCCAAACATATGGTAATAGTTGATAAAAAAAAAGGTTTAATTTAAATTTTTAAACATATTTCAAAGAATGTATAATATTCATCATGAATTATTTTAAAAATAAATATAGAATATGAACATCTATATTTAAAAGAATTGTAAAATATGGATATCATTATTAAGTAAACTATGGATATTATTCGTAGATTTACCCCAAAATGGTTGATCTGTAGTGATATTGAATAATGCATTAGAGAAGAGTACACCAAGCACTAGTTGATAAAAAAAAAAAACGCATTTTGATTATTAATGGAGATAAGCTATGAAACACAACAACAACAACAACAACAAGCAGCAACAACATTAATAATAATATTTGTAAAGCATGAATATATGGTTTTAACAAATATAGTTCAAGATAGAGTAATATATTTAAATGTATATTCTCTCCGAAAAATGTAGGAAATATGAAATTCAACTATTGGTCTCAGTAACTATGATATAATATATATATATATATGATGAGGTCGTAATCAGTCCCACATCGAGTGGAGACGAGGTGCTTGAGTGCCTTATAAGGGCCAGGTCTTCTCCACAGCTCAGAGGCCTTTTGAAAACCCCCCTGGCTTGATGGTTCGCCGTCTTAATAGCCAGCAGGAAGGACAGTATCCCGGCTGGAGGCCACCGGGTGGAGATCGGATATGGGTTCATCATATGGCGCCGTCTGTGGGAACCGAATGGTTCTCAAGCCCCTCGTCTGGGGGGGCTTATGATGAGGTCGTAACCCGTCCCACATCGAGTAGAGACGAGGTGCTTGAGCGCCTCATAAGGGCCAGGTCCTCTCCACAGCTTAGAGGCCTTTTGAAAACCCCCCTGGCTTGATGGTTCGCCATCTTAATGGCCAGCAGGAGGGACAGTATTTGGGCTGAAGGCCACCGGATGGAGATCGGATATGGGTTCATCAATATATATAATGAATAATAATAGTAATAATGTACCAAAAAAAAGGAATAATAATAATAATAGTAATATGATAACTATATATCAATAATAATTCAATGGGAGATAAGTATAACAATAATAATGATTGTAATTAATATAGATCTAACTAGATGATGTAATAAATATTTATATACAGAAAAGTATGTGCTTTTTGGAGATGGTAACCAAATATAAAATTCGTTTATTGATTTGAATAATTATGGTAATATGTATAATCAAATATGAAGTTAATTATAATAATTACGTACAACAAATATAATATTATTAATGATTATGGTACGCATTTGGAATTTGATAAACAATACTCACATTCTTAATACAGAACATCTAGTAATCATATTATATGTTTTTCATATAATAATTGATCAATAATACTCTATTTTATCAAAAAGAATTGACTTATTTAAAAATAAGTCAAATAATTATAAATGGTTTGTTTGATTTTAATTTTTATCCTAGAAATTGTATTTTATTTGTACATCTATGAATTCAAATAATATTTTTCATACTAGCGAGCCGATGTTTTTAATGATAACTTGAAAAGGATGTATATACTCGAATGATTGAATGTTGAATATGTTCACCCCCTACAACAACAACAACAACAACAACAACAACAATAACAATAATAATAATAATAATATTCATTCATGAGAACATTTAAAAGAAAATAATAATATTATTATTTTTAAGCAATGAAACAAAATATGATACAATTTTTATTTAATTGAAGTTAAACATTAAATTATAGTAGAAATCATTTATTAATAATTAAGGAGTTTTTTTGTAAGGTTAGTTTTTTGTAAGGTTAATAATTAAGGGAATGATGAGAGAGAGAGAGAGAGAGAGAGAGAGAGAGAGAGAAATTAGGAAACATGGAGAGAGAAGGATAGGAAAGAGAGAATTTTGACCCATGTTAGCAAGTTACTTAAAACTTGACAAAAACTTTCAACCTGTTAAGATTTTTTAAAATTGTACACATGGCCTTTTTTTAAGGGGTGACTAAGGTTAGTTAACTACAACTGAGACTAATCATAGAACTCCCCTAAATAGTATTCATAAGCGTTCAAAGAATTCAAAACATCTCTTAAGTTCATTGCTTTTCAAAATTTGGAGTGTTGCTATTTGGAGAAAGAGGTTATTGTATCTTGGAAACGACTACCGTGAATTGTAAGCACTGGTGCAGCCAATTCGTCTTAAAGACAAAGAGTTTAATTCTTACTTCGACCTATCCATAGTCAAATCACGCCCACAAAGCACTAAGTTTCCAACATAATTTTGACACAATATTTATATTTATATAATAACCCCAACAAAGAAGATAATTTTTGACTATGTCCTTGTAAATTTCTTATTTCACTACAAAAAATAAATAAATTAGTGACAATATAACAAGTAAGAATGAAAAACTTGTCATTAATTATATATATTTAGTGACAACAAAATTACGTTGCTACAAAACATAGTTTGCACAATATCAATTGTGACAACATAGAGTAAAAAAGTGATAATATACTGTAAAAATGATAATTAGTAACACACCTATGGTGGCAAATTAATAACAATGAAATCTTATCACAAAATCCTAATGATAATTTTTTTTATCATCAAATTATCACTATAAGTGTATTACTAAAATATTAGTTCTTATAACAATTGAGTGCATATTGCAACAAGATATAAGTCGTTGTCATTAAAGAAATTTAATCACTACAAGATATTGACAGCGTCACATTTTCTTGCAACACACACGTAATGGCTGGGATAGATTTCAAGTGAGAGGATACCGGTGGAAATTTGTGGAAGGAAAAGTCATTTGTTCCAAATAATTAACATATAAAACTGCATAGAGAAATTTAACAAAAATTTAGACCCATTAGATATAGATTTCTTTTCTTAAAAAATTAATGTGTATAACATGCAGGTATCAGCTAATTCTCACATTGAATAAATAACCAAATAAGGTGAGATTTATAATAATTTGAGCAATTCTTGCTTCATGAATTAATTTTAGGAATTGAATTAAGCAGCCAAATCCCTAATATTTTTATATGGCTTCTGCATGATATCAAAGCAATAAAATAACCCATGAGAACCGTAGAAATACACAAAATATACCGTGGATTTATTAATGTATAATAACTTGAGCTCATCTAATCATATAAATGCTAGTGTCAATCAATCAATCATGGATGACATTGCATTTCTTAATCAATATTAACAGTTAAATCTTGTTCAATGGCCTCAATGCCGCTTTTTCTCCAAAGTGATAAACTAGCTGGCATTGAAAAATAAAATTGGGCAGGACCCAGGATACAGTAAACCGTCTTTTATTTAAAAATCTGGTAGGATTGGCCTAGACTCAGCATTTTTTTCAAGTTACCACAAGGATAACTCATCCCCTAAAACCAACACACACACACACACCCCAAAAAAAAACAAATAACAGAAGAATAACAGAAACGGAAGAAGGAAAAAAGGGGGAAAATTTCTTCCTAATGAGGTAACATTAATCATGCTACGATTCACAACGATCAGATCATATATCGTTTAAACAACGTTTAGATTTGAATATTAAATTGTAAATAAAACAATTGAGTTGGAATGATCATTCTTATTATTGGGCCTTTACAATACCCGAATCAAGTTGGCCAATAGATCGAAAACCAAGCGATTTAAACAAAATAATAAAAATAATAATGCATGCATGCGGGTAATGCGGATGTAACAACGTATGGTTCCAAAAGTGTAGAGACATAGTTTTGACGTGATTTTTCATCTACCCCGGCCCGGCCCATAATTATGCCATTTTAATTGAATCTTGCCTAATCTTTTTTGTCAAACAATATCCCATCACCTTTTTATTTTACCAACTCTTTGTACCTTAATGAGACAAATTAAGACACATAATTCATCTTCTGATCACGCTACCTAACCCGTTGTCCAAATTTTATTTTTATTTTTATTTTTATTTTTTTGCTCTTTCCACACAACTTTGCCAAAACATCTAAAAACAGTCGAGATTTGAAGCCCTATTGACCACAAAATCATTGTAATATTAATTACACATATAAAACAGGTATAATTTGCAAAAATTGCATCAACAAATTATCCTAATTCACCGAACGTATAATATTGAGATTTCACTTCAATTTTTTGTTTATGGGAACGCAGAAAATGGATTGGTGTAAAGTAAAGAAGTTTCTTTGAAAAAGATATCAAAGATGATAGGGCACAAGGATTATCTTATATTTGAAATGTACTCTTCTTTTAGGTGGTCTTTTAGAAAGAATTATTATTAAGTATAGTATTGCATGTCTTTGTCTAATGTTTCCCACCATCACTTTCCCCACCAAATTAAGAACAAATAATTCAACCTTATAACACATCAATGATCAATGATCAATGATACTCTTACCTTACAAGGAAACTAGAAAAGAAACTTATTAGGGTAATTAAACTACATGAGGGGAAGTAATTATCGTTTGACCGTTGAATTTTAAGGAGTATGATGTTGTTCTGAGGGATAGTTATCGCAGAACGTCACCTAAGTGGATATAAACCCAAATAGTTATATACCATATATCATTCGAGATGACATCAATGTTTCATTTTATTAGATTTCGTATCCTCCTTCAATGATTTACAATACAATCGAGCATACACATTTGGACAACATCATATATCCTTAATTTACAAATTACCAATTGATTTAATGGGATAAGGCGCCAAATCCCTTAAACGACATTCAATGTTCAAATTCTAAAATTGTAAATATAACAATTGAGTTTGGAAGGTCGTTCCTATATTAAACCTTTGCAGTACCCAAAAGCAATAGTGAAAAACAGTTCTTGACTTCTGAAAAAGTAAATAAAATAGTCTGAAAGTTGCTTCCAACTTCTAACTTATTTTAAACTTTTTTCAATAGAAGCAAGAAAACAAAACACTCGTTGTCTGCTTCTTTTTTTTTCAAAAAAAGTTGAAAAAGTTTTTTTTTTTCTAGAGATTGCAAACACCCCCTAAGTTGGATGCACAATCCCAGATTCTAGGCACAACTCAAGATTTATGCAAAATTGCAAACCCAGATTTTCCCTTCTTACACTTGCATGCAAATAAAAAGCATGACCAAAAAAGAAGAAAAAGTATCAATAATTTTTCACCACAATGATACAAAAAATAATACAGTAAAGTAACGTGCTTATTGGATGGCATAATCAATCATAGTTTGGATGTTTTATGAATCTGTGGTAGTTTTCTGCTCAGTACTAAAAGATTATCTTGCACAATATATTAATACCCTAATCACAACTTTTCAGTCAAAGGAATGTTGCTTTAAATTGCATGGTGTGATTATTGTCGTTATTTTATGGGAATCACTTTTGGGCTCGATACTCCATTCCCATTGGGCCAACTATTCTAACTAGCATTCAATCCTTAACACTTTTTTCTTTCTGCAAGTATGCTTCCTACGTACTTCCTCGGGGCTCATAAGATGTTGTCCACTTTTCAGTAGTTAGATTGAGTATGATGATATCATAATTTCATTTTTTCAATATTTTTTGACATCATTATATTTAAATCCACGGCTAAAAATATCAGTTGAAACTTTCCCCAGAATGTCCGATGGACAACAAAGAAGCCATGTTCCATGCCTTTTCAAATCCCCACTAAGACATGATCTATCATTCATCTTAATAGCAATGGCATCAAAACTTGCCTAAGAAATAGGGTCAAACATTGTCTACATTTCTATGTACCTTAATTTATTCAAACCTGGCTCCAGACATACAGTCTCTAATTTAGCATGAGGCTGAGAGAACACTTTGATCTGAGGTTGCCCGACCAAACCCTTATATATCTTTTGAAATCATAGGTAATATGATTATTACCATCAACGGCAAGCTCGTGACATGAAATACAGCTCAAGGGGAACTAAGTGGTAGCAGTAATGGTTAAAACATTAACATTCCTCTAATCGCACCTCATAAAACCGAAAAGCATCTGATTTTGGTATAGTTACACCAATCAAAACCAATTATAACTCCAAATAAGCTTCAAAATTTCCAACTGATAATGCAGGATCCCGAAATGACCTAGAATAAAAATATGAAGCGGTTTTCTTCTATATCATCGTCAAAATAATAATGGAGAAATCATAGAATAGAAACCTCAGCAAACTAGACAAGGTATCATTACTAATACCTCACTTCCAAAGTAAGGACTGCCAAGTTTCAGAGTAAATAAGCCCCACTGACCTCCCTATCAAGCAGACTAGGATAGAAGAGATGGCAGCACTGACATTTAGAATAATTTTTCTTGCAAATGGCAAGGTGATCAGCTAGTTCAAGGAAAAGAGTGTAGTACCTCCTGCAAAATGAAAGAAATTAGACATCTCTAACTTGGAAAGTTCAGAACTTAGCTTGTGGTTGCATTATTGGGAGAATGAAAAGTAAAAAGCTGGAGAAATTATTCAACATTTAATAAAATAACTGATAATGTCAGAGATGAGAAATGATTGCAGAGGGATTCTGAGATTACGGACTCAAGAATAAGATATGATCAAACACAATCACATCAAAGACTCATCATAAGCAGATCCCTTAATATTCCAAAAAACTGAAGAACAAGTCTTAGTTTTCCTATTACTTCTTTGAATCTATCCATGCTAAGGTGCTCTCTTGACAGATGATCTTATGCCATGATATGTAAGCATAGCATACATTGGCTTTCTACAGATTATAAAATCCACATTCCAGTTTCATGTTAATTAAGAGATCTAATCTGGCTAAAATAACAAGAGAAAAGCAAACAAGAATTAAGAAAGTGACGGATATAAACAAATCCTGACTTCCTTCGATTCGCAAAATTCAGCATTTAGCAACTAAAAGTGGAAATTTATGCTTTGTATGAGAAATTTGCTCTATCAGCAAGGGAACAATTTACCTACTTTATACTCTTCCTCTCTTTCTAGAGGACCACCTGAACATACTTTTAGTCATTATATTGCAAGTTCTGAGAACCAGCAAACTTGACAAAAGTATAGGCAACTTCCAAGAAAATGATTTGACAACCAAAAAGGAGAAGGAACTATAAGTCGCACCTCATTGCACAACCTCTGAAAGTGCTCTGTTAAACAGGGTAAACAGGCTCAAACCAAGTGTGTTTCTTTCATTAACCCCTCCTAACATGGCACGAGGTACGGAATGCAAGCCTCAAGCAACAAATATACATAGTGCCAGCCTCTTTCTTCAGCCACTGAATGATGCCCACGGCACTCTTCTCTTGGGACCCTTGGCAACAGCAGACAGTCTTCAAGAATGTTTTTGCGGGGTTTTGTTCAAATTCAGCAACCCTTTCACTTAAATCTAACCTGTTCTATATAGCAGATAAGCAATCCATAAGTCTGCCTTTTACAAAATGGCAGGCAAACTGCATGTAAACCTCATTGCCAAATGACATTGCACGGCAATTAAATAAAACAATTTCTCGAAATGGAACTATAGACACCTTGCTATATTTTATGCACAATGTTGCTTCTATATCTTTAGGTACAATATATATTTGTCACGCATCATCAAGATAGCAATCCGCTGACCTTCCTTATCTACTCAAAGATCACACTTTCCCAGGGACCACATCAACATGGGAGATTCTTGTTTGAGCATTATATGAGAATTTTCAAGCATGAACCATTCCAACAAGATATGTATAGTTCATACTTCCTGGAAGAGGGCATGGTCCTCTACAGGAACCCAGTCAGAAGTAGTTACACACTTACACCATCAGCATTCACTAGGGTGTGCCGGCAACAGCACCTGATAAGATTTTCCTGTTTTAGACTTCCATTTATGATTCTCAGGTGAGGAGCTATGAGCTTGCAGACATTATAACGCCCAGGTAAAATCTCCTGAAAGAGGACAGAATTCACGAACAACAAGTTATTTGAGAGGCTGCGGGAGACCCCTTGCTTAAAGAAGCTTAAGAAATTAATGAAACCTCAACATACATCTAATTAATGTGTTGATATGCCACAACTTGCATAGAAATATAAGCATTGGCATTAATAGGAGTAAGCATATGACATTACTAAGACAGAGCAACTGTACACAAGTACACATTTGTATATCGAAAGAAAAACACATTTACTCGAGTTACAGAAGCAAATGTGAAATCCAACTACATAATCAGAAACACTTGTCAACATTTTTTGAGTTCAAGAATCTATGATAATCTCGTCAAACTACATCATTCACACTATAACCATTTTGTTTCCATCCAACTTAGCCGAATGGTATTTCACAAGGATTAAAGAGTGAAGACAAAAAAGAGAACAAGGAAAAATTCAATGAGAAAGAGAAAGATCAAGTAAGTTTTAGTTGTGAATTTTACTATTTGATTTTTTGTTACTCATCAATACATTTTTTTAAGTTCAAAAGTAATCCAGGGTGCTCAACACTCACTTGACAGCATGTTCCACCATTTCTGGTGCTCTTACCTTCCTTATCTTCTTTGACATTTATCTCACCCTTGTACAACTCAAATCGAGGCCACACATGCTGAACAGTGCATGGACCTTGCATCACAGGATCTTAAAATGTAGTAACATGAAGTTGTAGTATCAGATGACTGTGTGGTTTCACAAATATTATCAACTGGAAAATCATATGTAAACAAATATGTGCACCATCCCAAATGATAAACAATATCTCGTTCATATTAGAATGTAATAGAAGTAACAGTGAGTCAGACCAGCTGAGAAAGATGAAGTTTTGGTTGGAAAGTATTGCACATTTAAGATATTTCCATGACTTGCAGTTGACATTGAATGGAATAGCTAGTTAACTACATATTCTGCCATTACCAAAGTCTCTTACTAGTATTCAACAAATTGTATGGCTTACATTGTGGAAATCTTCAACTTTCAACAGCATTCAAATAAACACCTACAAAAATCATTAATTCTCAGTGATTGTGTTGATCATCCATATACCAGAAAAATGCAACTTATATTCTAAAGGCTATATCAGAAGCTCTAATTTGTGACCGCAAATACATACCAAAAATGCCAGTATAACCAAAAATGTAAACAACTTGCACTGCCATGACATATCCCGGCAACATAACACCCTCTGCTTTGGACAGCAGAAACAACTCAGATAAACTAACTACACAGTTCAGTCGGTGCCCTTTCAGTTCCCAACAGCAAGCCAAGAAAACTACTGAAGTATCACACAGGCCCAATCACCACCGATACACAGGTAGATTCAAGTACTCCAACAATAACCCAAGTGGCTCATCGTTCTATAGGACTCGACTTCGACATGAATTATGAAACATATCCCAGTAAACACAGATACATAAACAATGGTCCAGAAGCCAATTAGTTGCATGCATTTACAGCCCACAAAAATCCACACAGCAATTTTTATGGCTATTGGCTTCAGAAAGGGATTTCAACAATAAAATTTTAAGTAACAATGGCATTGCAGCGCAGCACTAAAGCTTTGAGGAAATGTTAATCAGAAGACGACGGCAATGAATGACATGCAAACACAAATGCCTATGACATCTATTCCGGCGAGGCAATGGTGGAAAATAACAGAAGATACCTAGGGTTTTAGCAAAACCTTACAGCAAAATGGGGCGAAATGCAAATGGCGGAGATGAGGATCGATAATGTGCCAAACTGCCAAATTTATAGAGAGAGAGAGAGAGAGAGAGAGAGAGAGACATGTTGCAAAACCCCCAGCTTCCTTTTTCCTATAAAAAAGTTTTTGTAGAAATAAATATTCATTTCAAACATTGCATCAATATATATGTGTGTATATATATATGCTCTGGAAAAAATTACATCTATATCTATATTATAATATATTTGAAGGGTGTGTTTGACTGCAATAATTTCAATTTTGATCAAACACTATATTTTCATAATTTTGAATTATTTAATTATCAAAAAATTGATTGGTTGGTGAGTTATAAATGCATTATTTAAATTTCCAAAATCTCTAACCTCTTTAAATTTCTCTATCAGACGCACATTTATTGCCACATTTCATGCTCTTTAAAATTTGAATTAAATTATATGATTCCCACATACTATATTTTCATATATATAATTTTCAAAAAAAAAGTAATAAAAAACTTTCAATTTCTTATTAAAGATTTTTAAATAATACTTTAAAAATGCCAAATCTAGTCTGATATATCAATTTTTTTGATACAATCTCAAAAATATTTTTTTTTATGGTTAAAAATATGTTTAAAAAACAGCACATATAATCTATCTATGCAATATAATGCAAGAAGGAAGACTAAATTTAATTCACTTTAATTAACACAATATAATATAAGTTATGATTTTGAAAGTAAAGAAAAGGAAGTTTTTTTTTTACTTTTTAGAGTGGTTTCATTTCTACTACATTATTAAGTTTGGAAAAATATTTAAAAACTCTTAAAATAATTTTTTATATGTAGAAAACCCATGAAACTAAATTTAAAACTTATGAACTCATTTCGCTATTTATTTCATGCCAAAAAAACCACCCCACAGTATAATTTTTTACTGAATTACCTGCCCTTTTTGTAAGGCCCTAAATCCTATAGTACTTAAATGCCAGTTTTGCATGATTAACTGATTATGTTTATAGTTGACTATGAAATTAGTGGTGATTAGATCATTCTTATGTTACTAATGATGAACTCATAATGTTTGTGTAGTTAACCTTGACTGGTTCTTCTTAAACATGTTAGATATCATAAAATTTCATAGGGACTACTAAGAGGGTGTTTGGCTAAGCTTATAAACTCCTCAAAATATTTTATAAGATGTTTGAAAGCTTATTAGATGGTATAAAGTATTTGGTAAAAATTTTGGAGGAGGAGCTTATAAGCTCCTCAAATAAGATGTTTAAGAGTGTATAAGTTCTTTTTAAAAAAGTAAGGAGGTGACAATTTATTTTTTAAGATCTACCAAGCTCCTTTATTTTCAATCAAATTAATTACAATACTGTCATTACTAACATCTTATAAGCTATACCCCTTCTTATTTATCCAAACACTTTAATAATTTATTTTTAAAATAAGATCCAATATCTTATAAGCTCTTAAAATATCATATAAGATATTTTAAATAAGCTTAGC
Source organism: Petrea volubilis (assembly GCA_026212405.1). Taxonomy (NCBI): domain Eukaryota; kingdom Viridiplantae; phylum Streptophyta; class Magnoliopsida; order Lamiales; family Verbenaceae; genus Petrea; species Petrea volubilis. Next base: position 17,366,629 of record CM047886.1, read on the forward strand.
CAAACACCCTCTAAGTTATACATGTATTTAGTTATAATTGGCCTAAATTAGCACTTGACACTTCTTAAATACCTTTTGAATGGGTATCACGCTCCTAAAAAAATGTTTTTAAGGATAAAATGCCACATCAAGGTAACATTTGGCAAGTTTTTAGTACATCTAAGACATGTGTCACTTATGCGCATATGGATGAGGGAGGAAGCAATACCTCATGCTAACACTTGTCACACTTGCACATAAGGATGAGCGAGGGAGAGACGTGTCGTACTAACGCTTTTCACATATACTTATAAGGATGAGTGAGGGAGAGACATGTCGTGTTTTGCACTTGGTATCTCTAGAATACATTTAGGACACTTGTCTTTTATGCACTTAAGATAAGTTACACCTCGTACTTGAGATATGGCGCATTATTGGACTGGATAACATGCACAATGACAAGTGATAATGAGATATAAGATATGAATCCTCTTATTGACAAGTATCAAACGTGCATTGCTTGAAGAGATGATCCACCTTATGCCCAAGTATTCTTCTCTACACCTCAAGCCCACATTTCCCTTATAAATAGCCTTCAAACTTGAGTAAAGACACACACACACACACACTTCAAACTCTTTTTTGAAAACACACACTACACTTTAGCAACATAAAAAAGAGAGACAGATAGTTTACCTAAGACAGGAGCTCTATTTGTCTTCATAAGTCGTTACTCTTACTTAAATTCTTGTGTATTGTGCTTCGAAGCATGTGATACATTGATATTTTAGCATGAGAAATATTGCTACATATTTTCATGCAACTGAGTTTAGGTTTTCCATGTAGTGCATGTTTTTCTAGGTGATATTTGATATACTAGTGCCCTAGATATATTAAAAACTCATCAAACATTAGCTCGATATGGCATTTTATCCCTAAAAACATTTTTTTGGGAGCGTAACACCTATTCAGTAAGTGTTTAAGAGGTGTGAAATGCAAATTCAGGCCAATTATACTAAATACATGTATAACATAGTGGTCCCTACAACATTTTTTGATATCTAGCATGTTTAAGAAGAATTAGTTAAGGTTAATTGCACAACATTATAAGTTCATCATTAGTCACATAAGTATGATCTAGTTAGCACCAATTACATAGTCAACTATAAACATAAGTAGTTAGTCATGTAAAACTGACATTTAAGTACTATAGGATTTAGGGCCTTACACTTTTAGTTAAAAAAACTTAACAAATCAATTTTCTATTTTTTTTAAATTCTTTAAAATGATTTGTAACAAATATGATTTTGATAAAGTAACTTTGTAACGTTTTTTAATTGTAATATATATAGGAGTGTAGCCATAAATTTTATCTTGGGGGACAATTTTTTTTTTTTTCTACTTGTAAACATAAAATATTGAAAGTAAAGAAGTATAATTGAAAATTTTATCTTAAAAACACTTAATTATCTATTTTTTATTTTCAAGAAAAACAAAGACAATGGGCAGTGTGTTGCTTTTAAAAATATTCAACAAAGTAGTTTTTCAACAAGTTTCAACAAAGGCAGGCCCACATGAGAATATATGATCAAGACCCAATAAGTGGTGAAATAGCTTTTTTCTATATTTTATTCTACATTATCAAGAAATATAATTAAAAAAAAATCACTTATATATTTTTTTTTCTTCACCGCTACATCTACCATATCAACCACAATTAATTATCAAGTACCAAAACAACAAGTCAACAAGATTCATTTCAAGTTCAATAATCATCCAACCAATATTTATTAAAAACCCCCAAACAAAATATCTACCCAAAATTCAATACAAACAAAGAAATCAAAATATAAATTAAAAAGTTAGTAAACAATACCTTATTGAACTTTGTCTTTGGACAAAGATGTTTAAATTTAGGGATAATTACATCTATACCATCTGAGGTTTGGTGTAATTATCGATACAACCCCTCACATTTGACTATCTATAATTGGTCCCCCTTCATATTAGCTACATTAACAAATACCCGCTTCTGTTAGTGGTTGTTAGGGTTTTTGGGTGTGTTAATTTCCATTTGCGAACTCCCAAAAATACCCCCCCGCGAGGAGGAAATTAATTGGCACGTTTTTTTGACTTTTTTGTATGACTATAATGCCCTTTTGGGTGCATAAGTTAGACTTTGAGATATCTGAGGGAATATTTGTAATTTTCAAAAAAAATTCAAAAGATAAAAATAATTAATTTTTTAAAAAAAATATCAAAATAAAAGACTTCTGAGAGGGTACTTTTCCCTTTTTTTTGTCAAATAATAAAAAAATATCAAAATAAGTTATTTACTTTTTATTTAATCAAAATTTCCTTTTTATTTTTCCCCTCACCCTCATATAATCAATCGCCTTCATCCTCCTCCTCTATCATCTCCTCCCCCAACCCAACCGCCCACCTTCTCCATCCTCTTCCTCCCGCCACTGACCACCACCGCCACCACCCGCATTTCCTTCATCTTCCGTTGTCCTCCATCTTCTTCATCTCCCGCTGCCGCCACCATCTTTTTCACTTCCACCACTGCCTACTACCACCGTGGCCACCCCCACTTCGTCCGATCGGCCGCCACCTACTACCACCACGTCCACCCCCATTTCTCCAAATCCTCAAATCTCCAAACAATTTTTAGGTCAATTTTTCAGATTTGGGTGTTTGAATAATTTTTTATTCAAATCTCCAACAAGTTATAGTCCTACTCTCTAGATCTCTAACAATATTTGGTACAAAACTCTAGATCTCCATCTCAAAAACTCTAGAGAGAGAGAGAGAGAGAGAGAGAGGAAACAAGAGACCCATAAAATGGTAGAGAGAAGGAGGAGAAAGGGAGAGATGGCAGCGGCGATCGGTGTGGGTGGAGAGGAGAGAGAAGACGAAGAGAAAGACGTCTTAACTGGAAGAGAAAAAGGAGAGAAAAAGAAAAAAAGAAAGAAAAAATGAGAAGAAGAAAAATAGGGGGAAAATAAAGGAAAAAAGAAAAAAAGTGTATATATTATGTTGATATGTAAATATAGTTTTTGTAATTTTTATATTCAATTGGGGGTATTTTCAGTACAATACAAAAGTATTAAGTTTGGCATATATATCTGATATATATATATATATATATATATATTTAATTATATGTACACACACATATATATATATATATAAATATATCTAATCATTTATTATATATATCAATATATATATATATATATATTTAATTATATGTACACACACACACATATATATATATAAATATATATCTAATCATTTATTATATATATCAATATATATAATATACATATATTAGTATATATATAAAATATATTCTAAATTAATATAATGGACTTGGGTCGGGCCCGGGTCCGAGCGTTTATGGGTTTGGACTATCTCCATCAAACCCAATAGGAGCCCACAATACTACCTTTGGACTGGCCCAGCCCTTCTTTGTGGGCCGGCCCTGCCCATTTGGAACACACTCTTTTGGGGTGGGGGTGGGGGGGGGGGTGGAATCAGATTCGGGAATGAGTTTATTCAGTTGTGTAGACTGAGAACCACCGTACCTGCATTCAAAAGAATTCCGGTTAGTAAGTGGAAACTCAACCCAAATATAAATTAAATCATAAACAGAGAATTGGAACAAAAAACAAAAACAAAAACAGATTTCCAGACTTCAAATGTTGATGAAGAGCCAAAAGTGTTTTTTAATACACGGAAGGGCAACATGCGTAATTTCACATCAAAATACAAGGACAATTTTGTCCAAATTGGTGAGTTAATTTACACAATCATTAACCAAGTGAAACCAATATATCGTGGGATATTGGCTTTCACATTGCTAAATAAAGCAAACACATGGAAACAATGGATAATTTTTGACAAACCACCATTAGCACCAATTGTAAACACCTCGTAATAGTTAATACTTTTCAATATCATTCTTTTAATTTTGTTTGTAATTGTTTTTATTAATTTTTTTATTTTTATTTTTATTTATCATTCATTTTATAAATTTATTAAAAATAATTAAAAATATTTTAATAGGATAAATACAATCAAAAATTTAGTATGTCATTAAATTATATTTTTTTGTTATGCACACGCATTGAATGTGCTAAAATTATTAGTCATTATGAAAGGTATTGAAGATTGCACACAAATAATTTTTTCGATGCTTTTTCGAAATACATGAGCATCAGCCAAAATTGAGATTTGAGACTTTAAAGGCACTGTATACATAACATGCACTAAAGGTTAATCTTCGTCAGCAAGGGGTGGTGGCGCAGTTGGCTAGCACGTAGGTCTGATAGCTTCTAAGTTATCCTGAGGTCGAGAGTTCGAGCCTCTCTCACCCCAGTGTCTTTTGTTTCATATCATTTTTATTGGGTTAATTATATCTACTACTCCTCTAAAGATACGAAACTACAGTTGGTTCCCCAAAAATTTTCAATATTACCAACACATACTCTGATAAATTCCAAAATTACAAATACCCCCCTGGTCAGCCAGTTGCCAGTTATTTTTTCATAAACTTCCGGTTTTATCCCTAATTTTTAATTTGTGATAATTACATCTACTACCCCTCAAAAGATTGAAAACTACAATTGGTCCTCAAAATTTTTTAATATTACCAAGACATATTCTGATAAATTTAAAAATTACTAATAACCCCATGAGCAGCAGATTTTCGATCATTTTTTCATGAACTTTAGGTTTTACCCCTAATTTTTAATTTTGAAAAAATAAAAAAATAAACTGAAAAATAAATGCTTGTAAAGACCAACAAAACATGCGGCAATTGAACCATCATGATCTCAACTTTTCCGATAGAGCCCCAGTCAACACCATCAAACTTCGTTTGACCGGTGGTCAAAAAGAGTCAAATATCACAACACTCGCTCTAATTCCTACATCTATTCTTGATGTTGGAGCCCCATCAAAAAACCTATCCCTTTCTTCCCCCAAAATCGCATATGACCCCCCCCCCCCCCCCGCCCTCATTTCTTTTCTCTTCCCGTTTCTTCTCCCCGATGGCCACACTCTTGTCGACAATCAATTTTCTCACCACCACAAACCACACTTTCACCACCATCACAGCTATCTCCAAGCATCATTTATCTATTGCATGTGCAGGGTACACTTTGTTTTTGAAAAAAAGAGTTTGTCCCTTGTTTGTACATTGTATATTTATTTATATATATGAAATTTTTAAATATTTAAGTATGTATATTTTGATATTTTAATTTAAGTATTTATATATAGGGATAATTACATTTACTATCCCTCCGAATATTGAAAATTATAATTGGTCCTCCAAAATTTTTCAATATTACCAAAACATATCTTGAGGAATTTAAAAATTACCAATACCACCCCTACAATTTAGGTATATTACAAAGGGCATGCATGAAAAAAATGTATGAAAATTAGAGCAAGGGTATATTCGGATTTTTATTGAAAATTTTGCTGACGTTAACTATTTTTGATCGGCAACCAGGCTGACCAGGAGGGTATTTGTAATTTTGGAATTTATCAGGGTATGTGTTGGTAATATTAAAAATTTTTGGAGGATCAACTGTAATTTCGTATCTTTAGAGGGGTAGTAGGTGTAATTAATTCCCATTTTTATTTTTTAATAAACAGACAAAATTAGCCCTCTCCACGACCCGCTCTCAGAGATTCAGGCCCATTCGGTTTAATAGCCGGCCCGCCAACCTGAGAACCCAGTCAAGGTACAAAACCCTAATCTCCCTCAAGCCCTCTCGCACTCAATCTCTCTCTCTCTCTCTCCCCCTCCCTCCTCCGAAACAACGTAAACATGGTGAAGAAAAGCAAAAGTACAGCAACATTCTCACTGTTTCTAATTCATTATTCTTTTGTGTGTATTTTTTTGTATTCTTGGCTAATTTTTTGTGCTTATTTCCAAAGAGAGCAAGAGTAAGAGGGTTTCGTTGAAGAAGAAGTACAAGATAATTAGAAAGGTGAAGGAACACCACAAGAAGAAGGCCAAGGAAGCCAAGAAATTGGGCCTCAACAAGAAGCCTAAAGTCGAGAAGGATCCCGGCATACCCAATGATTGGCCATTCAAGGAACAGGAGCTCAAGGCCCTCGAGGCTCGAAGGCAGCGCGCAATCCAGGAGCTCGAGGAGAAGAAAGCCGCTCGGAAGGAGAGGGTGAGCTTAATTTCCACACCATTTCATTCTCTTTAACTGTTCCAACTTTTTGTTCTTGTTTGTCCATTAGCTAGCTGTGTCTGTTGGATTCACTATTGGAATGATGGTTTAAATGGGAATTCTGGCGATTCTTATGCTGGTATTGGCTGGAAATTAGCATTACAGATCATTTAATTCAATCAAAAATTGGTTTTCGATTGTGGGCCTGTTTTTATTGTGATTGTTTCCCTATGAAAGTCATATGGATTATGCATTAGCCTTTTGAGATTGTATGTTGTCAGTTTAAATAAACTTTGGGGTGTTAATAAGCTGTCTCTCGATAATCGGACTGTCGAATTCTGGCCTCTTGGATTAATGTTCTTATCTTTTCCGAAGATGAAGGCCCTGGCTGCCCAATACCAGGTCCTTGAGATTTTACAAAACGACTCTAGGAGTAACTAATTGCTTCCAATTTCTCCTTTGCTGAAAAATGTTTAACCTAAGCCATAACTTCAATGACAAATCCCGTGGTTCTTTTAGCTCATCGAACTTGGTACAACAGAGAGACATTATGAATTTTGGTAGTTCTAATAATTGGATGAAAGTGGGGAATTTTGTTGAATTTAGCCCTCTGGTTTCTATTTGCTTGAAGGGTACCAAGGTTTTCTTTTTTTAAATGAATTGGTTTACATTAGATGCAATTTGTGGAGATTTTTCCATGATAGTGAATTTAGTGCATCGCATTATCAAATTAAATGCATTTGAGATTATGATTTTGGTGATGGGGCTACTATCTTGGTTGATCAAGAAATGTTTTGATTATATCTATTCCGTTGACACTGTTCATTATGCAAATTTGTTCGCTTGTTTAGTCTCAGAAGAGAAAACTGGGGCTGTTGGACGACGAAGAAATGAAAGAGCAAAGTTCTGTTGGAGAGGAGAGGGAAACTGATTTGGCTGCCGTAATGACTAGACAGCGTGGTATGTGAAAGAATAATAAGTATTTTTTATTATGCAGGGTTTTCTTTCCCTTCTGTTTTTATCTGGTTTTGAGCATTACCTAAATTTGTTAACAGACCACTCGGAGAGGGCTTTTTACAAGGAGTTGGTCAAAGTAATTGAAGCTTCAGATGTAATTGTGGAAGTTCTTGATGCTCGAGATCCTCTGGGTACTCGTTGTGTCGACATGGAAAGGATGGTGATGATGTCAGGGGCAGAGAAGCATCTTGTTTTGCTCCTTAATAAAATTGGTATTCTTGTTTGCCTCTTGCATGACTTGTTAATATGATTTTCTTTGTTAGCCAGTTTATGTTAAGTCACTTCAACATTATGGAACTGTATTTTCCATTTTTCTTAGATATTGCTGTTCATTGTTGTCCTTTTGCTGTTTGCTTGGATTCTTAAAAGGTTTGCACTGCAACACACTATCTTAACACCTGTAGTTGTACGCATACAGATCTTGTCCCTCGTGAAGCTGTTGAAAAGTGGCTCAAGTATCTCAGAGAGGAATTACCAACTGTAGCTTTCAAATGCAGCACCCAAGAACAGAAATCTCATCTTGGATGGAAATCTGTTCCAAAGGCTAGGAAGGCTGCTAAAACAAGCGATCTTCTGCAAACAAGTGACTGTCTAGGGGCTGAAACTCTAATAAAATTACTAAAAAATTACTCAAGAAGCCATGAGGTATAGTTAGAAAATTTCCACGGTACCCCTACTTTTGTTAAGTTAATCCACTAATGTCTTTTGCTGTATCTGTGTATGTATGTGTGATCACTAATTGCAAGTTTTTCTGCAGATAAAAAAATCTATCACTGTGGGGGTTATTGGCCTGCCTAATGTTGGTAAAAGTAGTCTAATTAATAGCTTGAAAAGGTCTCATGTTGTCAATGTTGGTGCTACTCCTGGGCTGACAAGATCTTTGCAAGAAGTTCAGCTGGATAAAAATGTTAAATTATTGGACTGCCCTGGGGTTGTGATGCTTAAATCTGCAGAAAATGATGCATCTGTTGCTCTTCGCAATTGCAAGAGAATTGAAAAACTAGATGATACAGTTGGTCCTGGTAAGAAAACTTGGTTCTCCGTCTTCACTACTGATTTGCCCTGGCTGTCTAATTGGATTATTAATATTTACCACTTTTATTAACCGTGCAGTTAAGGAAATTCTCAAGCTTTGTCCAGAAAGAGTATTAGTTACACTATACAAGATCCCAAGTTTTGATTCTGTTGATGATTTCCTTCAGAAGGTTGCCCTCATAAGGGGCAAGCTCAAAAAGGGTGGTATTGTTGATGTTGATGCTTCTGCCAGGATTGTTCTGCATGACTGGAATGAAGGTACTAGTCATCCTGTTGTATCTCTCAAATGAATATTGAATCTCTTAGGACCATATAGATTGCTCATTCAAGACAGAACACAAGCAATTAGATGCACTTGAGGTTATTTTATATCGTGAAGAAATTATTCTGCTGTTGCTAAAGTCAGTGATATTCTTAGTCTGTTCTTATGCGGAGAAGTATTTTGATGCCATCCCAATGTTCTCCAATTATCTGTATGGGAAGGAAGTCTACTTCCCTCAATAACTCAAGTTTACCTCAAAAGTGCAGGTGTGATTTGGCTCACACAGACACAGCTAAACTAATATGTTCTTTACTTGTTCCTTTTCCAACCTGCAGGCAAAATTCCTTATTATACTATGCCTCCAACTAGGAACGCAGAGGATCCTTCTGAAGCAAAGATTGTCTCCGAACTTGGGAAGGAATTCAATGTGGATGAAATTTATGGTGGTGAATCTTCATTTATTGGCAGTTTGAAATCTGTCAATGATTTCAATCCTGTTGAAGTACCATCAAATACCCCTTTGAATTTTGACATGATGATGCTTGAGGTGCAATTTCTTTACAATTATTGGAGTTGAGATGTTAATTAGGCACCAATATTTCACATACACAATTTTAGCTGTTAACAAATGTATGGCGAATGGCTGTTCCATTTCAAAAATTGTTTATATACCTTTATATATGTCATTACTCAATTTTCTATGAGAGTTTGTGACCTGATGAGGATACACGTGTTTTTTGTGGTGATAGCTTGATCTAAGATAGTTTGGGTTTATCAAGATATTCTGTTCATGATTGTTCATTTATTAATTTAAATTTAATGTAATTACCTTGGATTATTGCGCATCCAGGGTGATGGACAAATGCAAGCACCGGCACTAGGCAACAGTGATGACCAGCCCATGGAATCTAATGAAGATGATGCTGTCCCTGGCGAGGAGAAAGTTAGCAATAGCAGTAGAAAGCAAAACGAGAAGCTATATGCAGAGGAAGGCATGCTAAACACCAAGCTGAGAAAAGCAGAGAAGAAAAGGCCGAAAAAAGAAAATCAACCAGCCGAAATGGAACATGATGCCAATGACGATTATGACTTCAAGGTTGATTATGTCCAGACAGAGTCCGTGGATGTTGGCAACGAAGATGATGTGGCAAATGAAAGCAATAAAAATAGATTTGAGTTGCCAGAAGGAGTCGAGTTAGAGAATGAGTAACAAAGAATGAAGATTTACCCCTCCTGCAGATGGATATGGAGATTACTATCATCCAGTTTTGACAATGATTCTATAGCTATCTTTGGAACAAAAAAATCAAATTTTGTTTGATGAAAGATTTTGGTATTTAATTGGGACAGATTCATACAGGCTACATGAGTTCATTTATCGCTGAAAAGTGTATTTCCGTATATTCTTGAAAGCAAAGCCCGTAATAGAAACCCCTGAACATACGAGTTGTACAATGAAAACCTGCGTGTTTCAATCGAAATGCTTTGTTATTTACCTATTTTGAGTTTATGACCCGAATGTTGAATAATTGTTAAATTTTCATGAAAATTTGTAAACAGTACAGTTGTTTCTACATGTTATACTCAACCAAGATGGTCTGATTGGGGGGAACACACTATATAAGATGATGAGATACGAACAGAAATAAAAACAGAGCCATATCACTAGTAATCAGTTTCATTTGGGGGGTCTTCGTTGGTAGGGTTAGAATCCGAGGAAGAAGCCGTGGAGGTAACAGAATCTGAAGCAGAGGGTGTAGTTGTGGCAACACCGTTCACAGATGATATCTCGATTGCACTAGACTTGGGAATTAGTCCCTTTTCTTCCATAGCTTCCCGTGCAGCTTCCTCCTTTGCCCGTCGAGCTCTTTCCAACACATCCTCCTGCAGATGCACCATTGTGATGATACTTATAATTTTACCAAAGAACATAAATTTTGAGAACTGCACTCCTTGCAAGAAAGGGGAAGTGCTGCAAACATACCAATTGAAGGGGGAGAAATGAAAAATATTATAGCGATTGAAAATTTCACTCTTACTGAGTGCAAACAAAAATACCATATGAAAAATAGTAGCATACGTCTCATTCCAATACGAGCAATTTTAGTTAATAGGGATCATGCTCACCACAAGACTTCCAACTTTCTAATAGCACACATCCATTGGTTGCTTTTGCACGTAAACAAACGCTTCACACATTTCATAGGGCCAGTTGTTGAACAATAGAAACACTAACAGGTCTTCCTAGATAGCCAAATTATGTAACCTTACAACAGAATAAGCTGCCAAAGCCATGACCAAATAAGACAATGTACAAAACAGAGGATCCATTAATCAATGGACTAAACTGATTCGGAGTTGAGAAATGGGGAAGGCATAATATCTCAGGCAACTATGAAGTCAGCCCAAGGAAAATTGTTGTCTTCTGTAGTTGGAAAAAGAAAATTGCATGTCCTCTGAGGTAACAACGGGGAACAGTATATTCACTCGTGTTGCCTACTCAACCAGTCGCATTGACTACGATATTTTGGCCTGGTATGATGGATGATCCACAAGGTTTACTTGATAAAACTATTTTGAAGGATATCAGTTAGGCCGGGTATCTGATGATTTCAGTATTTTGCTTAGTCATTAGTTGATTACTGTCATTGTTACGTAGTAGATAGCTCCATCGGTCGTGACAATAGGCTGGAAGTTAAAAACTTAAGCTGAAACTGAAAACGATAACATGGGATATAACTGTTCTCTCATGTAAAGTCTTTAACACACATATCGGCATACCTCAAATTCTTGCACTAGCTTTTGTTGCTCAGCTTGCAATCTGCCAATCGTGCTGAGAAACTCGCCCACAGCCGACTCTATACGCTCGTTAACTGCTTCTGCTACGGCCTTCCCCAAGAAAAATGCATCTAGAATTGTTCTGCTCTCATTCTCACCTGCACAAACGCGGTATTTTCTTACATTACAATAAATATTTTGGAAATGGTCACTAGGTTGATCAACTGATTTGACATCATTATGATGTCATAAGTACATGATTACAGAAGTAACTTTAAGTTGTGTTTCTATACAATAATTTCGGAAATTGGGAATCATAAGAAGAAGTTAAAACTAAATATTATAAGTAATTTTGCCTTTCAATTTTTTTTTTTATTATTATTATTTTGATGGTTTGAATATCATTATTTTTACCATATCCCACTACATACACATTTCAATATAATTATTTTCACCTCATCTTGTTCTTCTGGTAGCATACATTCTTCAACAAAACTGTCTCTGAAATAATTTGTCCAGGGGAGTTCATCACCATTAAGCCTCAACCAGAAACATAACCATACAGAGACAATCACCTCTCCCACAATCTACAAATAATACTTCAAATTTATCTTCTCAACAATATGTTCATATCCAGAGGCAAAGTCTATCTAAATTTGGATAAAAGTACTTCTAATTCCATCCAAGAATTCAATTTCTTGATTCCAAACACCAAGCTAAGAAGCAAGAACAGACCATCCCAGCAATAACAACACAAGAGAAACAAAAGGAAAGACATCAATCAAAACGCTCACAAACACGCAGAGAGAGAGAGAGAGAGAGAGAGAGAGCAAAGAAGAGTACTTGTACCCGAATCACCAGTACTACAGTTGCAGCTCAGATTGATTCTTGGCGAATTCTGGGACCCGGATGAGACAAGCTTAAGGTTTGAGGAGAATAAGAACGGACAACGAGGAGGGCGGATTGTGGATGGGGTACGAGGTGCAGAGCACTGTGGGGATGCCATCATCCCCCCACTCATTTTCTTCATCCACTAATTCTTTTCTTCTCTCTCTCTCTCTCTCTTCGTTTGAGTGTATATAAGTGGAAGGGGGATTTTCGTAGCCCACCCAAGCTGATGATGCCTGCCTTGCAGACTTGCCCAGAAAAAATAAGTTGCGTTAATATTTGAGACCACCCAAAAGTATTATTTCTTACAAGCATCTTCATTACTTATGATTTTAGATTTTTTGCCACTTCTCCTGCTCTCTATTTTTCTAATATAAACCCAATTATATTAAAATTTAAATATTAAATCATATATTCAGTAAATTATAAGAGTTTTTATTTTTGTTATTTATTTATAAGTGAAAAGATAATATCGGGGACTAAAACCAATTTAGTTATTACAATCCCAACAATACATTAATGAATTAAGTTTTACACGAGTCAAGCATTATTGTCCAATAATTGCCAACTTATGATATCCCAAATAATTAACAAATTTTATATCCTTAATGAGATTGGAATGGGAATATCTATATATATATATATATATATATATATACAACACATCGTGGTTTTAAGAAAAAAGGAAAAAGGAAAAACAGAAAGAATATTCGGGAAAATCATCTCTTGTATTAGTAATAACTCCAGATATAATTACCAAAGAGCAAAAAATAAACACAATTTTTTTTTTTTAATAAACACATATAATAAACACATTTATACAAACAGAGAAGAGATGATTGTTTAGGCCCGTCTACCTTTAATGGGCCGACGTGTGAAGCCTTGGAACTTGATTAAATTATTAAGAATTAGCTTCATATGATTTGGGCTCTTAGGGCACCACAATATTTACTAGATCTCTTAAACTTATAAGAACGTGAGACTGTGACATAGATTTTGGACCTTAATCTGCAACAAAAGCTCTATTATTATTGGGCTAACGGCAAAACATTCCTGTTCTGACATTAAATAATTTTTAAGCTCAATAACACATTACAAAGGTTTACCAGCTCCTTCGAGGTGCTAATGAAGAAAATTCTTTCATGAACTGGATATATACATTTAATGATTTAAATTTAACTACATCTTATATATATATACTATTTCATAAAATACATATAAAATGTGGTTCTAGGAAAATTCTTTCATATATCGGATGTATACACCAAATGATCCAAATTTAATCAGACCTTATTTATTATCTTTCTTTATAGAATACGTATATTGGGTGTATGAATAGGACCAATACTTGATCCATGGAAAATTTTCCTTGCAGGAGATATGCAATTAATGATGTATATTTATACACATTTGTAACAAATAAGGCACCAAATATTGGCAATGTTTGACATTATCACATGTATAAAAGGATCCCATGTATAAATTGGCTGTCGAATCGCTATCAGGCAACTCTTCTTAGTATAATCTCAACTAATAGTTCCACACATGCGCGCGCGCACACACACACATATGCATACATAAATTAGATATGTAGCTATGAATGGGAAAATTCTTTCATGAATCGGGTGTATGCACTCTACTCTCTAGATTTAACCACGTGCTATATATTAAATTTTTTATAAAATACATATAACACGTGGTTAAAATTAGACCGCATGATACATGGATGGGGCCCATACACCCAGGCCATATAAGAATTTTCCATCATTTCATTTAAGATAAACTCATCACAAGCAAAAAAGAATGCCATTGACAATATGCCAAGTAACGATATAAAAATAAAGGACGGAATTAGAAACTTTTGTTTGGAAGGAAAATATTGAATTTATATAAAACATTAAAGATTTTTATATGATTTAAGGGTGGCAAAATTTAAAATTTTCAATAAATAAATATAAATTTTAATTCGATATAAATTTGAAGGGAGATGACCATCCCCTTTAACCCCTTTAATTCAGTATTTAAATTGCCACTTTAATAATTTATGACACTCATGTAGTAATAACGTAGTGATAGTAACAATGTTTTTCTTGTAACCCAAAAAAAAAAAAAACAATGTTTTACACAAACCACAACAGCAAAATGTTGTTTCGTCAAGTTGTTGCATGTTTGTAACTAATTGTAAATGAAATAAGCTAAAACGCTAATGCTATGCCTGTTTTTTTTTTTTTTAAATTTTTGAGAAAAAGCAAAATGATAGGGAAGGAATAAGATTATCTAGCCGACGAGCTCTTGGCCATGGAAGGTTTCACGATCACAAGGTCATGAATTCGAGTCCCACCAAAATGAGTATTTATATGTTGAATAGTAATAGATAGTTTATTGTATAATAGGTTCTTTATATTTGATAATTATTGATGATTGATACAACAAATTTATTATGATTCGAAAGTATTAATATAACCGATTGATATAAAATAAATTTCATCCTATATATATATATATAATAGGTTTATGTAAGTCCCAAAAATAAAATTGACGAATTAATCAATCAAAAGAATATATCGTTTTCAGTGTTCGGAAACAACGATTTATTTATGTGAATTCTACTATTTGGTAGTGTCTGGTAATATAATATATATATATATATATATATGTGAGTGAGTGAGTGTGTGTGTGTGTGGTTGGGATTAAGTACTAATCCCTAGCTGAGAAGGCGAATAAACTTTGTAGCTATCAAATAAAGCGTGCAACAAAAGGCAAAAATAGATAGGTTTATAGCTGTTAACATCTAAACTGGTTGATAAGTTCAACAAACCATCAACCAACAAACAAAAACAATGAGAGCTAGAAAAAATAAAATTAAACCTCAAGATATTCTAGAGTACTTCATTTTCAAGCTACTTTTTGAATTGTTGTGAAGTTGATTTCACCCAATTCCATTATTTATATGATTATTGTACATTTTTTAATCCTTGGTTCAAACTAAAAATTGTTATTATAGTATATTTTTAATTACATGATAAATTTAATTTGATGAGTCATGTGCCACCTCATCACACCACGTCAGCGGAGACCCCCAGACAATCTAAGTGGGAAGCTAAAGCCCTTAATATGGCGGGCTGTCCTCGAACGAGCTCTTAAGCTGGCTGCCCCTGAAGTTGCCATAAGGCACAAGTACGCTGCCCGAGGGACCCTTGAAATAACCCATAACCCTCGAAAACGTTCAGCCCTGTAAATGAGCCTCGGGGCGCTTCCCTCCTGTGGGGAACGAGCTTCAGATTTATCCAAGGGCATGAGGAGTTTATTAGCGTGAGGGGCCCTCGAATGCATCCATGTCAAGGACGCAATCCCATACTTGGCCGCTGTACAACTTGACGCCCAACAGGGAGGAATGCAGCTGGTGACTAACGGCAGGCCTTACCTACCGCCACCTAACACACTCCGATGGCACATGGGTCCATTCCATCAGTCTCTAGCGCGTTAAATACCAAGTCATAAATGCAATCCTTGGTCATAAATACCAAAGATACACATTAAATGCCAATAAGGCCCCCATGAATGAGATGTGAGAGCAGCCGCCAATGGGAATTACAAAGGGGATAAAGAGCACATGCCCATACGACTCATGTCAGGAAGTTGGCAGGCTCCCATCAACCATGTCACATCCGGATGTCTCACTCTCACATATATACCAAACGGCTCTCTATCCAAGGGTAAGAGAAATCATAAGATTCATACACTCATTCTTGATAAGCAAGAGAACCTTTCATTTACTATTCATCATCTTCTCCAAATGTCCTATAACTGACTTGAGCGTCGGAAAGCCTAAATCGGGACAAAATCGGCTAGTCTAACGTGCATTCCTCCATCTTTGATAGGTGGGCTACCAACATTATCATTCGGAGCTCTTTAGATGCCGACACATAGTCGAACCAAAAACAGAACGCATCATAATCCATTCATTTGAATATAATTTGATGAATCAATTCAATGAAGAAGCGCCCAAAATGTCACCCAAATTTTATTCCTTTTTTTATTTGGTGAAAAGCGACCTTTTGTGTATCAATATTGATTATATCAATTTTTTCAAATAAATAACAAACTATTTTATTAATTATTGTTAATTATGAAATATATATATAAAAAACTACTATTCAATGGAACATAAACTTCTATTTAAAAATGGGCAAATTACACTTACAGTTCTATTTTAAAATATTACTATACAATGGAACATAAACTTCTATTTAAAAAATTAATATTCACATACGGGGAATTTAAAGAACTCGAACCTTCAATCTTTTGATTGAGTGGCGTCCGCATTAGTATTTCTAAGTGTCGTCTTCTCAAAATTTTCAACTTAAATTAAATTTAAGGGATAATTATACACGGATATTCTAAGATTTACTTAAATTACAAATAAAATCATCTTTTTTGAAAAATTACCTAACAAATTTTGAGATTTGCGAATATTTTACAATCTAACTTTCATTCTACAAATGTTAGGATTTGTAATAGAAATCGTCAAATTTTTGTTCGTTCTTCCTATTTTACCATTTTGATCAAAGTTTAAACATATTTGACTAATTTTTTAGGACTAAAATGCCTTTTGAGTCTGATACATGTAGAAATATTTGATAGTAATAAGGGTTATAACAAAATCAAATTTGACCCATAGGACATTTTAGTCCCAAAAAATTAATCAAATTTGTTCAAACTTTGGCCAAAAGGGTAAAATAGAAAGAACGAATAAAAATTTGACGATTTTCATTACAAACCCTAATGCTTGTAGACAGAAGGTTGACATTATAAAACATTTACAAATTCCAGAATTTGTTAGGTAATTTTTTAAAAATTAGAATTTTATTTGTAATTTAGGTAAATTTCAAGGTATTCCAGTGTAATTATTTCTAAATTTAATTGCAGAAACATATTTAAAAAAAAATGGTAAGAATTGGATCGGATGTAACAAAAATTTGTGTCTATAAATTGACGTCTATAAGATAATAATTTGTAGCAAAAAACGGGTGAAGGTGGGGGTGGCGATGGTGGTTTAATTATTCTAAAGTCATCATTTGTAATTTGACTATTTTTCTAATGGAAAATAGACTAGGAGAGCGGGCCCACATCCCACGAACAAATACTACGTAAAATAAATAAAGTTTATATTATTAATCAAGTATATAGTTTGAAAATAATATATTTTGCAGCTGTATGGATAGGATCAGTTGATTTTCAAATTTTCAAACTCCCACCTTCATATGCGACTTGTATAAACCTCAAATTAGAATCATTGATTACGTCAATGGTGACTTTCCAGTTTAATTCAATATATGCAATTTCAAAAAGCTGGAGGGGGTCAAAGTTTTCATTTCTAGAATGTTGCTATATCAAAATATATAATTTACGTGAATAAAGCCATTGGGACTTAAGGCAGCGGACCAAATTGTTTGTATTCCATGTTGTATTTCGCTATTTACATTTATAAAACATGTACACTAATATGTGTCATAGGCTACTAGGCTCAAAGTCTAGTGGTAGGGGTTCGAAAGTGGTATTAGGGATGTTCTGAGTTCGAACTTTCTTGTTCTCCACCTCTTTTCCCTTGGATGCGTGTGTGGGGGTATTTTTAGATTGACATCTATAAAATCTCCCGAGATGATTGTATAAAACAAATAATAATAATATGTGTCATAGATGTAAATATAAGAGTAAAAAACAAAAAGAAAATTTGGCTATGTTGGTTGTAGAATTTATATTAAATATTACTTATCGAACAGTAATTTAAAAACAGAAGGTATAAAATATAATTACTTTTACCTTTTTGTAAGCATATAAAACTTGAATAATTAAGACGTTGCTTATTGAAGTATTGCTGATACAATAGAATGTTGTGTTTCATATTTTGTAAACGAAACAAAAGCATTTTGTAGTCAAACCATTGATTGTCAAAGTCAATACAAAATTAAAAGAAAATAATATATATGTAATTCTTCCAATTTTTGGAAGTTGATATAATAGTTGCACGCCTAACCAAATTACGAAAGGCATGAAATCTTAGTATATAGTTAATACATTACTTTTTTTCGAACTCATATTGATTTTGCTGATTTTATAATGGAATTAATAATTGTGTTGATTATTTGAATAAAAAGATTAATGTATAATAAAATAGTGTAAAATAACGTTGGTGATGGATATGGGTGTTTTTGATCGATCCACATGAACCACTCTAATAACACATAGATAAAACTCCGCGTACACATGGCTATGGGGCATGATGTTCTCTTTGGTGAAACATTCCTCCTCAATGAGTTGTCCTCATAAATAAAATTTCCTTGGTCTCCACCTGAGTAGACCATTGATCGGTTACCCTAACCGCTATTCGAGACTATTTTTTAATAGGAAGATACTCTGACGTTTTTTGTATATAGGAGATTCACCTCCGTACAATCTTCAGGTTCATATTAAAATAAAAGAATCACTCGACGCAACTTAAGTTGACTCTTCACTTCGGTCATAACCACTTAATGGAATACTCTAAACCCTCAATTATAAATGCCTCTATTATCAGTCACATTACATATTTGCTATTCACTTATCTTACTGTTACTCTGCTCGATTTTCTTCTTCCCTCACATTATATACTAACTTTAATATTGGAAGTTCTTATTGGAGATGTTTTAAGATAGACTCGTATATATTTATTTATGGGCAGATTGAAAGTTAAGAACCAGCGTTCTTGGACTATTGTCACACCACCCTCAACCTCATTGACACTATATCCACACATCATCACTGCCGATATTAATTTGATAATTTCTTTATATTTTTTGAATATTATTAGACATTTAAAGTCAAATTCTTAGGATTTATCGAATCATATTCAATTTCACGAGTGTGGTGCGTATATAGCCATTGCCGCCGAATATTGACGGAATGAAGGGTTTTATTCACGGAAGCTATTGAAAAATAGTTTTAAAAAATACAATAGAATTTTTTAGATTATTTTTTAAGATCAAATATTTTATTTCATTATTTTATTATTTTCGACAAGGGTGATTTAACAAGAAATTTCCCAATTCTTATTTTATCCGGACTAAAGAAATGAGAAAAGAGTAAAAAAAAAAAAAAATTTCAAAATCATCGTCCCCGTATCGTCACGCTTCCTCTCCCCAAATGTCTCTATTTTTCTCTCTCTAAACCTCCCAAAATATAAGTAACATTTCCCCACTTTTTCCTCTCTCGTCATCTTCACTTTCTCTCTCTAGATTTCTGCGGCTATACATACAATATATACAGAATATATACCCACACCACACATAGACGCTTGGCCTAGGGTTTATCGGAGAGAGAAATGGGGCAGCAGTCGTTGATCTACAGCTTCGTGGCGCGTGGGACGGTGATCCTCGCCGAGTACACCGAGTTCACAGGGAATTTCACCGGAATCGCCGCCCAGTGCCTGCAGAAACTCCCTGCCTCCAACAACAAGTTCACCTACAACTGCGATGGCCACACCTTCAATTACCTTGTCGAGGATGGATTTAGTAAGCGCCGTTTCTGATCTGTTTGTTTGCTCATTTCGATTCGCTTCTTCGATCCGGTCTTTTTGTTATAGGTCCTTTACCGCATATGTGTTTTGTTTAATGATCGGTGTCCCGAGATTTTAGGAGAGGACTTTTTGGGTTTTTGAGGTTCTATATCGTTTGCAGGGTTTAGATCTTAGTTGAATGTGGGTTTCTTTTATAGATTATATTCTGAATTAACTGTTGGTCGGTGTGGATCGGTTTTTTTAAGTTTGGGAGATGTGATCTCGTTGTACTTGATGAGTCCTAACCTTATTTAGTGGTGAGTGTAGCTAAATCTCGGAAGTAAGATATGAGCGCGAAAGGGTTTTCGATTTTACATAGCTTATTCTAAGCATCATTGTCAATTTATTGTTTGGGGGAAACAACGCTACTGTTTCATCTGGACTGGGTCTGAGTTGTTTGGAGGCTTAAGTATTAATACTATATCAAGCATTTGGATCTTAACTGGTTCATTTATTAAGGAGATTTTAGTTACGTGTTTGTTATGTTGCAAGATAGATGTTGCTGTACTTTCCTATGTTTAGTGTATCATTAGCCAGTAACCAGGGCTGAAATGGCCCTTGGTTTGGAGTCATATTTTGCTTACAGAAGTAAGACTGCAAGTTCAACTGTCCCTAGATCTCAAAATTGATTTTTCTTGCATTGCACTTTCAACTTAGTGGTGTTTTCAATGCTGAGCATTGGAAGCTGCTAGTCTGCACATTGATTAGTTTGGCTTACTTTCTAAAGAATAAATTGACGTTTGCTTGATGTTTGAGTATGGCAGTTTTGGATCTATATGATGTATGGGACCTGTCTTGTTTGCAGGCCTTTTTGTGGTTGACATTGTTTTCCCATAACTTGGTTTTGGTGGAGTAATGGTTTATGTTTCCTGAGTGACAGCATATTGTGTTGTGGCTGTGGAATCTGTTGGAAGACAAATTCCTATTGCATTTCTTGAGCGAATTAAGGAGGACTTTACCAAGAAATATAGTGGAGGAAAGGCTGCTACAGCTGTTGCCAACAGCTTGAATAGAGAATTTGGGTCATTTTCTTTTTCAATCTCCTTTTCTTTTTTAAGTACTGGTTTATATTTCCTTAGTTGACAAATTGTATTTGTGGCACAATTGCCACCACTTAGGCCAAAGTTGAAGGAGCAGATGCAATATTGCGTTGATCATCCAGAGGAGGTCAGCAAGCTTGCAAAAGTGAAAGCTCAGGTTTCAGAAGTCAAAGGGGTGATGATGGAAAACATTGAAAAGGTACAAATGATTTTGGTAACCTTCTATTTAATTCATCTTCACATATGCCAGAAATTTCACGTTATGATGTTGAGTGAATGATGTCTCAAAGATAGTACTTCAGCAGTGAGCTGTTGGTCCTTGCAGGTTCTTGACCGCGGAGAGAAAATTGAGCTTTTGGTGGATAAAACTGAGAATCTTCGCTCTCAGGTCTGTATTGCTTGTTGTCAATCTGTTGTGCTGAGAAATGTGGATCTATGTGGTTCATCTGTTGAATTGAGACCCACATGCTTGCTCATATATTGCTTTGAGTTTCATTTGTTTTTGGATAGAAGCTCTGAATTTCAGATTTTAAAATGAAGGTTAATCTTTATGACTTTAGAATTAACCGTATTAATCAATATATAGTACCTTTTTGGCAAAACGCATATGCGGAAAATGGCACCGAAGCTGCTGATAGACCCTAAGGATTTGTTTTCTTATCCACACTAATACTAAGCTTTACTGATTTTTCATGTTATATAGTCTTTAACTTTGGCTTTTTTTTCAAAAACTTGTTCTGCACTTACTCATGTTTGAGTACTTGTGGATCAATGTAGTATTGGTTCATAACCTAGCAGTCAATCTCAGCTTTTGTTTAATTTATGTTCTTTTCTTGTACTTTTACCTTCATACGATTCTTTACTTGTGTACATGTTCCCTTCTTTTAGGATTCTGTATCGTTATTTTACTACCACATCTATTTACTTTGCTAGTGGGCGTTGGCGCAATTCTTTATTTATTATTTTGCTGTTTCTACCAGTTAGTTCTTCCACCCCTCCCCCTGTGGCCTTTTTGGTTTGCGTTTATTGGTATATCATTGAAATGGAGTGGTTCTTCGTGATGATGGGTATTGATAAATTGTGTTGCAGGCACAAGATTTTAGGACACAAGGAACCAAGATGAGGAGAAAGATGTGGTTACAAAATATGAAGATAAAGCTGATTGTCCTTGGCATCATCATCGCCTTGATCCTTATCATAGTTTTATCCGTATGTGGTGGATTCAAATGTAACTAGTGTGTGTGTGTGTGATTGCATAGGCTGTCCTTGTAGGCCACCCCTTGTTGCTTCATCATTGGAATGAATAGCTTCTGTTTTCCCCTATATTTTTTTTGGTGACTGATTTTGTCCTATGCTATATAATCTGTATTCTGTGAGGACTATGCTTTGTATAGTTTGTACTTTTGAACCTTCTCAATATATTAGTAAAAGATTCCTAGATTGTGGCAATGAAGTATGTGAATTTTGTACTCTTATCCATGTTTTGGTATGGTTGCGTCTTAGCTGGAATTTGCCCCTAAATCTTATCTTCTTTGCTTAGCGTGCCTGTCATTGAACTTCTAGCAATAAATTACAATTTAATCAGGTATGTTCTATCAACTGAATAGCACATCAACAGCCAATAAAACCGTACCACGTGGGATGGGACCCCTCTGTATTCTCAGTCTGCTTTGTGCTTTTAAACATGAGAAAAGGGTGATACGGAAATCTGGGTCCCAATGTGGATGCTGTCTCTTTCCCCAGCAGCCACCACGTAATTCGCTTGGTCCATTCAAATGCAAAGTATGCCTTGGCCTCGTGTTCATACTACTGAATTGAATGATATTGACTAGTGAATTGAATGATCTTGACCGTTTGTTTTCCGTTCACATAATGCATACCACTCTGATTGCTAGTTGGCGAGCTCAATGACTCCATAAATTAGCAATTTTTGATCGTTCTAACCTTGTTAATTATTATTGTTCTTGTTCTAGCGTGGAGATAGAGCATATTTGTTATACCCTTTATGACTAGTTTGCGCTTACGTAACATTGTATGGCAGATATTGTAAGTTGCTCCATTTTGTAATTTCTATGCTAGGTTCTAATATTTATGTATCCCTTTGCGAGAGTAACAAGAACCATTTCATTAGCTATGCTATAGATTACGTGGACAAAGGATCACCAGACTCCGTTCGCACAAATCTCATCCAAACTACCTCCAGACAAAATCTCAATAATCGCATTACCACTTCTGCTGGAACAAATTCAAAAACATATTACTTAGCTCCCAACGAACATTGGAGTGGACGTACAGAACACAATCTGTCCATAAATTAGCCAGACCCCGCTAATAGTATTCCGATCCAAGCTATCGGCTTCTCAAGTTTTCTCAGGATAACACAAGAAACAGTGTTCCACGGACCCAGGACATGACCAATTTGAGAAACAGTGATGGGTGTCTTACCAAACTCTAAGTAGAACAAGGACCAGTCGAATAGATACTGCGAAGGGCCTCCTCCTAGCTCCCATATAAGTGAAAAGAAAATTGAAGTAAATGTGTCGTGAGGCTAAACGTGTTTCCTCTTTCGCATAAACACCATCGTTATCGTGAGTGATGAGGTAAGAACAGCTAAAAAGAAGCAACTGCTAATTTGATGCGTACTAAACGTTGATTTCAATGTTGTCAATGAGCCTGACATTTCCGAACCATGCAGCAACACAAAACACCACGGGACTTTCAATCTTTTCAAGTGTTTCCAAACTCTCCTGCTCTACAATCTGCTTAGCATGAAGAAACAAGAAAAACAAAAATATTCCATGTTCCAGTCAGTTTGATCGTATCATCAATTGCATATACCTAGCTTGAAGAAAAATAAATAGTAAAAGCATGAAACATGTGTTATAGCAAAAAATATGCCATAAAAGAATGAAACATTCAGTACATGAAACCTCCTCAGACGAAAAGAGGAGAAATCACCATGCACAGCAGACCTCTATTTCCCATTTGATCCATCAGTAGGATTGTCAATTAGATACCCATACAATCAGCAAAGATGTCTAACAAAATACACTGATAACTCCGCCTCACTTTGTGAAGCAAATGGAAAACATAAGAACCAGATGATTTGAACTTATTTTGGAAGAGAACATAAAATTTCAAAATCACAGTAAGCAAGTTTACGTATGTTGTTCAAAAGAGAGGAAATTTTTATGCGCCCTCACCTCGGCATAATCGACTTTTCCACCAGCTTTTTGTATTGCTTGGACAACAGAATCTCTCAACTCTTTGCAATCTACCTGACCCTTTTCTGCAGCAAGTTTAGCATTGAACAATGACTTGCTTATTGATAGTGCCTGTCGAAAACAAAAGGACCATTTTATTCGGTTGCAAGGAATTGAGGAGCTCCTGCCCTGTGTGTGTGTGTAACAAATGAAGTCAAGCCACTGAGCCTAATCCTACTACAATAAACACCTTTTTTTTTCCCATTATGTTATTGTTTGTCTAATGCTAAGGCCAATGCCCGCTTCGGTCTTACACAGTTCAGAAATGTTAATTTCCTTGGAGTTCAGTTTACTGTCTTCATTTTGAGAAAGTAACCTATACGAAATGAGAAGTATAATAAGCTTCTGCGACCGGATTGTTCTGTTCTTTGTTGTTCTTTTTACATCAAAACAAATTATACCAAGCACAAATATCTGCAGATTCAGTAATTGACAACAAGAGATTTATCTTGTAGTAATGAGAGTTACCTTCCCCCTTTCTTCCGGTGATAGGCGCACATTACGTGAACTCTTTGCAAGGCCATCCTCGTCACGTACCAAATCTGCACCAATCACTTTTATCCCGAAATCAAGATCTCGAACCTGAAATAATAATCATCTAGACAAGGTGAACAAAAATCTCAAATAGTCATCCATCAAGTAACACTTAAAAACTACATTGGCCTAGTACTGAAGACAGGAAAAGAGATGCGAAGTCACAATCTTTACACCATGGAACCCCAAGAATCCAACAAAATGCGGAGCCACATATTGATCAACGGGTGCACTTTAAAATTACACCCACCACACACACACACACACACACACACACACATATGGTTAAATTTGAATGACTGCCCTATTTTTCATTTACCACTATTTGGTTGTTCTTCAATGCACCCCCGATTTTTTTGAATTCAATTATTTGTATTATCAGTAGTGTATAGCTGGTTAAGTGCACCCCTGAATCCAAGGTTCGGGCTCCACCATTTACAAAACAACCATTAAGAATCATAAAAACAGAGCTAATTGGAAGAACACTCACCATCCTTTGTATGATCCTCCATTGCTGATAATCCTTCTTGCCAAACACAGCAACATCAGGCTCAACAATGTTAAACAACTTAGTAACAATAGTAGCAACCCCTCTAAAGAAAACAGGCCTGCTCTTCCCACACAAACCCTTCTCCAACCTTTCAACTCTGATCCACGTCTCGTGCCCTATCTTGCTATTCTCCACACAAGACACCACCTTTCCCTCTTCTTGGTCACCGTTCTTCACCCCATTTCCACCATTTCGAAGCCCATCACTCTTCCCATAATCATACAGATTATGTGGGTGGAAAACAACATCAACACCGCCGGGAACGGACTTCAATTTCTTGATATCGCCAAGAAAATCAGAAGGGTAAGTGGATAAGTCCTCGGTGGGGGAGAATTGGCCTGGATTTATATAGATTGAGATAACAATGAGGTCCGCGTGTTTGTGGGCTTCTTGGATTAGAGAAAGATGGCCCTCGTGGAGATATCCCATTGTGGGCACAAAGCCAATGGTCTTACCTTGGGCTCTCGCGGCCCTTGACCACTGTCTCATCCCGTCTTTACCTGTGATTATCAACGGATGTTTATCCGCCATTGAAGCTGAATTTTAGCTTCTTTTCTGTTGTTTTGTTTGAGGATCGAGAGATTTGAAGAGGGTTTTGAAACTCAGATAAGAACAAGAGGGCTTATCGTGCCTAAGAAATGGAAAGATTTTGAGAAGTGGTGCCAATAATGGTGACGAATATGGCGGCGTAGCTGTCAGAGAAGGATTGAGGAAAGCGTGATGGACTCATCTTGCATTCCTCTCGAAAAAAATTATAATTTAAGCAAATATATGGAGAAAATTTGTTCATCCGACCTTTCAAGTTTTTTTTTAATTTAATAGCCCTTAATTTATTATTATTTTTTTTTTAAAGTCAAATATCTGATGTGGCATAATTTAAAGGTCAATTAAGTAAAACTAACAAGTTTAGAATTGGACGGGGGTCGAATTGTAAATAAATAAATTTATAACTTATATGATATCGATCAAACGATCGTGTACGTTATGTGCTTAATAGTTGCTTGATCGATCAAAACAATCGATTGATCGATCACTATATATCTTGATCGATCAACACAATCGATTGATCGATCATTTATGTCGCTTAATCGATCATTTTTTGATCGATTATTATGTGTCGTTTGAGCGATTATTCTTCATCGATCACACATCGCTTAAGCGATATAGCATGTTGATTGAGCGATATAGCATGTCGATTGAGCGATATACTATGTCGATCGAGCGATCTGGCATGTCGATCGAGCGATCTGGCATGTCGATCGAGCGATCTGGCATGTCGATAGAGAGATCTGGCATGTCGATCGAGCGATCTGGCATGTCGATCGAGCGATATAGCATGTCGATCGAGCGATCTGGCATGTCGATCGAGCGATATAGCATGTCGATCGAGCGATCTAGCATATCGATTGAGCGATATGGCATGTCGATT
Organism: Petrea volubilis; assembly: GCA_026212405.1. Classification (NCBI taxonomy): domain Eukaryota; kingdom Viridiplantae; phylum Streptophyta; class Magnoliopsida; order Lamiales; family Verbenaceae; genus Petrea; species Petrea volubilis. The sequence continues at coordinate 17,393,198 of CM047886.1, forward strand.
GAGCGATATAGCATGTCGATTGAGCGATATGGCATGTCGATCGAGCGATATGGCATGTCGATTAAGCGATTGTTCTTGATTGATAGCATGTCGATCGAGCGATCTAGCATATCGATTGAGCGATATGGCATGTCGATTGAGCGATATGGCATGTCGATCGAGCGATATGGCATGTCGATTAAGCGATTGTTCTTCATCGATAGCATGTCGATTGAGCGATCTGTTATATCGATTGAGCGATATACCATGTCGATTGAGCGATATGCTATGTCGATTGAGCAATATAGTATGTCGATTGAGCGATATGTCATATCGATTGAGCGATATTGCATGTCGATTAAGCGATTGTTTTTAAATTTGTATAATTTTACAAATTACAGCATAAAACATGATATTTCATTATTCTAATGATATAAGTAACTACATTCAAAGAGAATAATTAAAATTTCTTGCCATTTTCCACATTATGTGCGTAATTGTTTGAAGCAATCACATTACGTCGCTTAAGGGATATGTGTCAAATACTCATGATCACTTGATCGATTGTCAGATCTCTTTGGGGATATATGTAGATCAACTTTGAGTTTTGTATGGTCCCATATCATAAATTCAATAAATAACTACATTGTTCCCATATAACTTCAAAGTTTGTTGTATATACTTTGGCCAGTATAACCACAAGTTGTGATCTTTATATGAAAAATTTGTATAATTTTACCAATTATAGTGTAAAATATGTAGATCAACAATTTAAAGATATGTGCAAGATAACTTTGAGTTTTGTATAATCTCATCTCATGAATTGGATAAACAACTAGATTGTTCCCATATAACTTTAAAGTTCATTGTATATACTTTGGCCAGTATGACCACACGTTTTGATTGTTATATGAAAAATTGGTATAAGTTTAAAAATTACAACGTAAAATATGATATTTCGCTATTTTAATGATATAAATAACTAGATTCAAAGAAAATAACTAAAATCTCTTAGTATTTCCAACTAGATTGTTTCAATATAACTTCTTAATTCATTGTATTTACTATAGTCCTAATGATTATAAAACATAACCACTATCATGAGAAATGTGTATAATTTGACAAAATGAAGTTTATAATTTGATCATTTGTTGTTTTAACACTATAATATATTCACAAGATATGTTTAATTTCTCATTTACAAGAAAAATAGTTAAATATTCTTATATTTTTTTTCGTTTTAGATCAATTGATATTTAATATCGCTTAAGTGATAGTTTGTAAAATATACATGATCGCTTAATCGATCACTTGATTACTCAAGTGATCGCTTAAGCGATCACTTGATCGCTCAAGCGATCTTCGATTCAATTCTTTTCACCTACCCACCCACAGTCAATCCCCAAACCCAAAAACATGACAGACACAGAAAAAGGAAAACCCACGCACAAACACGCACACACACATCAAATTAAACCATAAAACTTGGTTAAAATTTTAAATTGAAGACATTGTTTGCTAGCCCATCATGAGAGGAGTTGATTTATGAAAAAAAAAAATGTGAATTTTTGGTCGGAGGCGGTAGAAAGGGCAACAACAAAGAACACACTCCGTTGCCGCCGTTTCACCACCTCTAGCTAGAATTTCTCAAAAAAATTTCCATTAATTAACTCTTCTCAATATGGGCAAACTGATTCTTTCATTAATTTTGAAATACAATTAAGTTTGAGCTGTTAATTTTGCTTATATTTGTGCGGTTTGTGAATGTATTTTTGTTTTCTTTTTTTTTTTCCTGTTTTAGGGATTTTTTTGCAATTTAATTGATTTTGGGGGTTAAAATATAAATATTAAAGGTTAGACAGATATTTACCTAAACCCCATTTAAGTTTAATTGACTATTAATTAAGATTAATAAACAAAAGGGACTATTTACCTCAAAATTAAAACTTGAAGGCTATTTAATTAAAAATGAAACTTAAAAAGGCCATTTAACAAAACTCCCCAAATATATGCCAATACATGCTGCACCCGGTTAAGTTTCTAGGATATTTAGCCGACGCCATTCCAATCTTAGCACATGAATTTTAAAAAAGAATTTCATATTCAAGACAACTGACGTAATTAATAGGTCGTTTTTATTAAAAAAAATTGAATTTTAATGTCCTAACTACGAGTATAATGGCTTTATAGTTTAGTTCATTATTTTCATCTTAACTGAAAACTTATAATTTTATCGCGGTTGTAGAATTTATAATTATTTAAAATTTTTCGGATTGATTTTGGTTGTCCTTAATGCTTGATTCGATGAGGAATATCATTGAATTCATTAATTTGTTAGTGTCTTAGTGATATTGTAGTGATTAAATTGAATTCACATTCAACAAATTATGTTAAAAAAAGTATTTTGTGATAATTAAATTCTTTTAATTGAGAAGATCAGACTAATATATCGGATATCCCAACATAGATAAAAAAGAATATCAAGCTCCTCGGCTTTGTCTTTTTCTCTCTTTGTTTTGTATTGTATTTTATTGTTTTTCTTATGCAAAATAAAGACATCTTACATGTTTGAATATCATCCCTTCATTCATATATACAAAGTAAAGTAATATCCAATCATTTTGTTACATAGCTAGGAATATGACCATTCGATCATGCACATCCACAAAAGATTTGTACAATAATATACAACTCGAAAAACTCACGCATGCATTCCACAATTTGCAATCCCAGTTATTCGGTATATGATCTCCTCTGTGAAGGACTATACCCTAATTGCACTAAATCTGAAGAATAAATCAAATCAACAAGCCAACTGATCTCTAAACTGAGAAATTTCTTCAAAAATTGGTAGCCTTCTTGATCTTGTAGGCGCCCACTCATTCATCACACGTTCCAGTGCTTCGACAAAATCATCTTCGAAACACAGGTCCGGGATATTATTCGACAGCAAGGGGATGGTGCCAGGCTGCTTGGCAATGAGTTCCATGGACAGTTCGTGAGCCCGGTTTCTTGATTTGAGGTCATCAGAGCCCGGAAGTCTGTATTGCAACACATCCTCGAGAACTGAATAAACCTCGTCGTATCTGGTCTGTTTGATGAGGCAATGGCACAGGTTCAAGGCCTTGTTGGCGTCCGGGTCTATCATTTGGGCTTTCCGGTACACGACTTCTGCTGCGATGAAGTTGGATTTCTGCATATAAGCCCAGGCTAGGTTTCCCTGTCGTCAGACAATAATTACCAGTTTTTACCAATATTATATTAGTTACCAAAGTGTACCAAAAAAAATCGTACTGAAAACTTTAGAATTGCATTTACCAATATTCTTGATGTTTCCTGTTTGATAGAAACCTGAAACTTCTTTCCATGAGACCGTGCGGTTTTTGTGGGCTTCCCGTTGAAAGCCTGGCCTAAATATATCAATTTGAGCTTATGCTTTAGCAGCACTATTTGTTCATCAACTTTCCCACATTTCTGCAAATGATCCAAGATGTGATAAAATCATGGAAACTACTAATAATCCGAATATTGTCACAGCAGGACAACAAGAACAAATATTAAGCATGCATATGATTAAATACCTTATACAAGTCGATGAGCACGTTATCAAGCGATTCTTGGGAATTTTTGGGGCAAAGGCCTCTAAATGACTTGATGGCTTCGATGGCCTCTTCAGCTCTATCGAGTTGCTTCATAACGACAGCCATGTCTTTGAGGGCACTGTCCACTCTATCTCCGGCATTTATAGCTTTCCAGAACCATACTGTTGCTGCCTCCGGATCCTTTTCAACTAGCTGAAATTGACGAGAATTAGTTCAACAACGCAAAGAAATATATGATAAGATAACGCGTTCGTCTCTTCAAAGCACTATATATGTTGAGATGAGCAATATTGTTGGAAATACAACTTCAGATTATCAAATAAAACAGATAACCACGGGGGTAAGATGTATATAAATGTTTGTGAAAATGAAAATCAAGTAAAAGTATCTATTAGAGGCCTCAAAACTTGTACTATACATCGAAATCAGATACAGAAGGGGTGCTTAAGGACTTGAAAATACTTGCTTGTATTTCATATTACACCTAATCCCCATTTATCTTATAAGTCATTGAATCAGTTATGTCTACTATGGTCTATGGGCTTAAGCACAATAAACAATATTTTTCAATTTTCTAGAAGATGTACAATAACCTAAGTGCTTCTATTTGGTGTAGTTTTCGTATGCTTGCAAGGGTCACTTGTTTCAAACTTAATTACAATATTTTCTACTGCAACTGTGCATGCAACTTTTGGTAATTAACATTGTATTATCATATAATCGCATATTTTATTATTTAAAACATATATGTGGAGAGAGTTAATTAACTTGTGCATGATGCCTAACATCCGATTCAAATGAAATATGCATTCCGATCTTAATCAATTCCTAAACCCCCTCTATAACTTTGATTTCCTACTTTAATTGAAGTAGCTAGCCAGAATTATGGGGTTAGATAGCAAGAACATACCAATGCAATAATATTATAATAATACCACCCTTAAAATAGGACCTATATTTCATGGCAACATTGATAAAGCTTCAGCATCATAAATTGCACGACTTCAACTAAGCTGTAAAAACGCAAACTTTCACACACACACACACACACAAATAGTCCCAGAGTAAGGTCGTATTTGAGAATAACTAAGTCAACAAAAAAGACTAAAACCCAAAATAAAACCAAAGTCCATTACCCTCAAATCTTGACTCATACGTAATTGGATTGATGAAACACAAAACTTAGAGAAATAATTAAGTAGAATATATATATATATATATATATATATACCTGAGCATGTTTGGCTCGCACATAACGGCCATCACCAGAAGGGACCTTGTGAATTACATGAAAAAGATTATCCTTTTCTTTCTTATGTGGACTCTTGATCTTCTTCAACCCACTAATTTCCATTTTCTCAATTACCTGATCCACACAGATCAACTCTCTTTCTCTCTCTCTCTCTCTGTATGTGTGTCTCTGTCTCTTTCTCTCTCTATATCTATATATGTGTGTGTGTGTGTGTGTGCAGTAATTGGGAGGATGGGTCGAATGAAGAAGAGAGATGCAGATTGAGATGGAGAAAAGCAGGCATTCACAGTTAATTTCCAATTTATACATACAAACTAACAATAATAGTATTGTATAGGCGGGCACTCAGACTCAATTATGAGGAGCGAAATGAATGTGGACTCTGAGACGTCCAGGTTCGTTCTTGTATCATCTCTCAATCAATGGGCCTAACATGTTTGCCACGTATCGCTTAAGAATGGCCAAAATATTAGGGTTTTTTTCTGGAAATGATTTCTTCTTTTTTTTTTTTTTGATAAATATATCGAAATGATTTAAAAGACGCGTTTTCGGAAAAAAAAATATATATTTCAATTAATGCGTCCGAGAAGTTAATTAAAAACAAAAAAAATGTAATTTTATTTTATTTTCGTAGAGATAAATTTACTATAGATGTCTTCTTGTATAACTTTTGTTCGATTAATTAGTACTATTGCATTTAAAAATTTATATTAGTGCATTAATATAATAATTAATAAAGTTTATACATCTATTTTAAATAATGGTTGAAAGATATATAGAATTGTATACATATACATATATATATATATATATATATATATATATATTAGCGAAGAATTACTTAAAAACCCTTGAACTAAAAATTATTATTCAATAGTGATGAACCCATATCCGTAACCGCCACACGGTGGCCTCCTGCATAGATATTGTCCCGTCTACTAGCCATTAAGACGGATCCTGTCAGGTTAAGGGGGTTTTTAAAACGTGTCTACACAGTGGAGAGGAACTGACGCTCTTAAGGCAGTCAAATCCCTCGTCTCCACTCGATGTGGGACGAAGTGGTGCTACATTAAATAGATTTATGGAGTTAATTTTCAATTTAAAACACTCACTCCACCATTTTTTTTTCATTTTGAGATGCTAACTTATTATGTTTTATTTTATTTCGACAAAATTAACATTGAGTTTCTTATATTTTTTTTTTTCTGCATTTAGTTATAATTTGGCTTTTACTTACCGATATAATTCAAACGTAGAAAGATATTCAAAATTAATTTTGAAAATTTTAATATTTTATTTTAGCTTAATAAATTTTAAAAAATTAAATTATATCAATTATAATTTATATATCTTAAAATTCATCAAAATATTGTTTAATTTATTATTTAAAAAAAAGATTGATTAAATTTATCATTGATAAAAATTAATTTTCAGGATTTGGAGAAAATATTTGTATGAAACGCTTAGTAGGTCTTTTAGTCTAAAAAGTCAAGTGTAATTTAATCAAAAGATTAATTGTTGGTCTGTTTTAGAACAACAATTAGAAAGATAGGTATTCAAGATTAAAAATGAGTTTTATGAGTATTATGGATTAATAGTTATCGTAAGGACTGTTAGTAATTTTCCAATATTTTATTCTGTGAAATGATTTAAAATGCTTAAATCTTGTAATAATCATATCTTTGAGGAAACAGATATTTTGAAGGAAATGTTTAATATTATTTTGAAAATTGAAAACTCTGTTTGAAGTTGTTAAATTACACTATGAGATACTTATTAAATACACAATATCATAACATTTTCAACATATAATTACTTTTAATTAACCATTTCCTATCCAAATTATATACACACACATAAATACCAACTTTGTTTCCTATTCATGATATGGCCAAATATGTACCACATTAACCGGTTAAGTTGAACCTAGCCGCCTTGCGAGACACATGCAGTTGAAGATTCAAAACGCTTCCTCTTCTATGTGTACTGAAAAATTCTTCTCCGAATCCGACTCAATTTCACACAACAAATATAGAATAAGTATAATTACACTTGCTATGTAATTAATCACTCTCCCCTAAATATGCATTAATCACATGATAAATGCAATTCACTCGCCACGTAATTAATTCAGGATTGGCCGATCCACGTGATTAGTTTTGATATGACCGAACCTTGTTCGGGTTAGAATTTCCCATGTGTACGACATAGTTATGTCTTATGATTATCTAGTACTAGAATTTTATGCCACATATATGTTACTATGCTGACGGCAAAATTCTTCTTCCTCTCGGAAAATTTGATATTTCTGAGATGTAATGAACCTGGACGTGGTCATAGGAGTAATTAGGATTGAAATGATAGCGCAGTAAGAAATTGTTTCCTCGCTCTTGGCACAAGAAAACAAGTATCTCAAAAATGCATGCCCACAGGCGTGAATAAACAGCTCAGCTGCTAACAACCAACACCAAAATAAGCCACAATTTCATGAAATATGAACAAAACTTGGAACATATTGACAACTGAAGCTTTAACGCAAGCACTTTCCACATAGCAAACAGCTAAACAAACTCCCGCCTACACTTGCTTGACACCGGCACTTGTGCGGCCACCCATCCTTTCACTGCCTCGGCCATAGCCTCGGCCGCCTGTGCCTCTACCTCTACCTCTTCCATACCCAACACCTGTGAATAAATTGAGAGATACGCTCATGAATATAAGTTTTTGACCATAAAAGCACCTAGCAAAGCCATAAGCAAAGAACATGCTCACCGCCATAACCATAGCCACCGCCGCCCCAGCTAGAATACCCACCATTATCTGCCAGGAAGAAACATGTAATGAGAACCAAAAATACACAGGGAAAAGGACTAAACGCATATTAGTAACTTATTTAATAGCATCACATGACATTACAACTCAATGTGGCACCTTGGTAGTATGCATATCCACCTCTGTTCCAACCTCGTCCCCTACCTCCTCCATGGCCCCTTCCTCGTCCATATGGATCTAAAACTGACAATAGCATTTAATCAATTGGCTGGTTGCACAAATAGTTAAACAACCAAATCATAATATCGGTGACTTTTCGTTACCTCCATTATCATAGTTGTACATTATACGAGCTTGTCTAGGAGGTTGCTGTGGCAAATAATTATACTGCTGCTTAGTCTGATCTGCATGAGATGGAGCTTGATACCTACATCAATCACATAAACATGGTGCAAATTGGATTGAGTCAAAGAATACACATGTACACTGATATCCATTTGCCTAAACCCCCCACCACCTTATTATAAATTTAAAAGAAAGAACCAGCGAATCCTACTTTTCTCATCCTCAAAAAACCAAATACTGTACAACAAACAAAACTCAAACAGAAGGAAACACACGGCGGTTTTAGCTTATCATTACAACAAGTGGAGCCACTAGGCATGTGTCATATTGGAAGGTTATTGCGACTATCATTACCCAGGAGAATTCTTGTTGAGCTCCTTTGTAGACAGCGTGATTGTAATCATTGAGACATGGCGAGTCTGCTCCACACTGTATTAGGTATTAAAATTAATGTTAGAGACTCCAAAGCATACATTGTTCATGATACCTTATGCATTCATTTGATGACCATACTAAAGGAGACCAGTATGGATGCATTTGGAATGTTTCGAGTACAGTTAAATTTGAAAAAGCCATGAACTTATGCCTGAAGGCCCTCCTCAATGGGTTCAAAGGTATCAGTAATACTCACTGAACTGATGGCAATGTCCTGATGAAGATCCTTCTCTGTTTTTAAAGAAAAGCGCCAACTCTTTTACATGATATTTAACACAAAAGAAAGGTGAGGGTGGGATGGGGAAGCATGTATAGAAGAATTTACAAGCAACCTTTATGATCTCTGCAATAGCTACAGTCTTGCTTATGGCCTGGCCCATTGCTTTCAGGACAATTTCTTTTACTCGTCTCTCCTGAGCAAGATATCATTAATAGAATGTCCATCAGCGGGCAATTCAATTCCGTAACAAATCCTGAATGCAAAAACTAACTCAAGAAAGATTACACCACAAAACCCTTCTTAAAAGATGTTGTCAAGCACAAAAGCAATATCCAGTAAAACAAAAGCCAACCTGATAATGTCATAAAGTGATTCAGCAATCTACTTTACCATTTCAAATATTTTTGGTAGATTAATCAGAACAGAGGCTGTGTATCAAACCAGAAAACCAAATGGCAGGGAAATTTCAGCCACTCAATGGACATCAAGAACCACTCACCACAAACTACATAAACGTCACCATCTTCCAGAAATCTGCCAGAATACCAATTAGTACACAGTCCTGCAGTTTTTTGTTTTTTTAAAAAAAATCTGTGCATACTTAGAAGGTCATGATTGATGGCTTTCCAAAGATAGAACAATTAACTTGGAAATTTTCATGTCGAATGTTGTCATATGCATATCGTAAATGGTTCTACAAATGCATTGTACTTTTATCATTAGTAAATTACTTTAGCTACCCTACCATTCCCTGCAGAACAAATTACTAATTAATTAGCATCAGGGAATCCTGTGTCCCACATTCCAAGTTGAAAAGGATTAATCCGGAAGGGCCATATATCATAACCATCATCAACAGAAACATCAGTGTAAGTTGGAGATGGCTATCCGAAACAATGTTCCTGAACCCAAATATACTCCCCTAAACAGAGACCCCTGCGGTTACAAGAAATAGATTCCTACAAGAATGTTATAAAAACACACATTGCACTCAGTAAAATCCACCAAAACAATAAGTGTCCGACCAAAATCGCAAACGAAAACTTGAACAGGATTCATGTGACATTCTCGAAAAATTAAAAAACCCAATCAAACACAGACGACAAACATGTACAGGGAAACAAAAAATGTCATCATCCCATCAAACCACACAATGACCTAATAAAAAGGGTACATGGAGCAGGGTGGTGGCGTACCTGATATAGTTCCGGACCACACCCTGAGAAGTGATGCGAATCTCATTCTCGTTTACGGGAGATTCAGGCTTCCGCTTCTCCACCTTTTGGTAACTATCCATGAGAACCCCTTAAAACCCTCTAGAGAGAGAGAGAGAGAGAGAGAGAGAGAGAGAGATGAAAATGCTATATTTATATATATTATGTATCTATCTGTGCATGCAATGCACAGCCACTCTGACTGAGTTGAGCGAAAATCTGCAAAACCCTGATATGGAAGAGATATTCTGAGAAGCTTCACTACTTAATATGGAATTTCGTTTGGGCTTCAAAGCCCGATTTTCACCGGCCCATTGTTTTGGCTTTGCAAGCAAGCAGTTTTTTTTTTTTTTTTTTCATTTCTTATCCTTTAGAAAAAGATAAAAATATTTTTCTTATTGTTTAGCCCACAAAATCAAATATCCAAATGATATATGAGGGAAATTTTTGGTTTATATTGAGGAAAAAAAAAATTAGAAACGTGTGAGCCCGTAGTTGTCCATATTGACAAGTTAGATAAACAACCATCTAATTGTAACTTGTAATTTCTCCGTACATGGGTTATTGTCTTAGTGAGAAGGTGCAAGTCCTATAATTCTAAAATAGTGCGTTCGATTCTTTGTAAATATGAGTATTATTCTAATTTAATTGTAATAGGTACGAAAGTCGTAATTACGACAACTAAATGATGTTTAATGATTTAACACAATATCACTAACAAATTGTATCTGTGGGGAGATATATAAGGCGTTTGGGATAGACAAATTGGTGATCCTAATTTTCTTGCTTTCAGGAACATGTTGCGATTAGTGACATTGAGTCAAATGTGGTCGGTCATATACGTCAATTGTTGATATTATAATTAAAACACTTGCGAAATTTATAAAGTTTAACGTGCTGAAATATTGTTCTGCAGCCATCGTCCAACAAGATCAACAAGTCTTCTCAGCAAAGTCTTCACTCTAGAATTGTTATAATTTTCCAATTTTGAATTAGAGATTTCAACTTACGTCAAGAATCTAATTTACATCTTTCCCGGTCAACTCCTTGACCAAAAACAGAATCAAATCAATATTTTCCAGCTTGGACATATATGAACAATAAGCCCTAAAGGTAAGGAAGTAAATTTTGAAAAACGGTCTATTACGGGAAATTCTCGGTGGTACATTGGACTAATCATGTGTACAATTTAGAGAAAGTAAAATTGATATATCACATGACAAATATATTAATATTTGCTATATAATTAGTTGGATTCGATCATACTGGTCTGGACTAGAATATTTGGTATATTACATATTGCTATTATTTAGACTAATATTCACATTCGCCTCACTTAAAAAAAAATTAAAAAAAACTCGAACCCATCACGATTTGATCAAAAGGGCTCCATCTTACTATTGGGACAATGCCTTAGTCGTTGGCGTTTCCAAGAAAATCTGGCAGGGAAACAGTGGAACTGAAGCTGTTAATCCTATCGAACTTATTTACGGTCTCTGGCAAATCGGGAACCCTTCTCCAGCTACATTTACCCGAATCGCTGATCTCACAAACACACGCACAACGATTCCAGGGACTAATTTCTTCATTAAACACGAACACGATATTACTAAAACCCACGCATTTCAAGCTTGGAAATTTCTCGTTCAGATCCCTGTCGCCGAGGAAACCAGAGAGCATTTCTCCTGGCATGATCCCAATCTCACTATATTCCAGCGTTTTCTCATCAATGCTCCACAGATTGAATTCCAGCTTGTAATTAAGGCAGCACAATCCAGCTAAAACCAGCTGATCCCGACAGGAAATCAGGTACGAAAGCATCGCCCCTGGCGGCCTGAGCGTCTTCACATCGCTCCACGAACGGTTTTCCAGGTCGAAACACGAAACGAAGCCCGAATAAACACTGAGAACGTATAATTTCCCTCTAAACAGAGCAGAACATAACGAGTTCCCTTTTCCGGGAGTGAAAATTTCGGGCAAAGTTGGAATGACTTCCCTGGAATCGTGATACCGATTGTAAACCTTCACAGCCACACAGTCCCCTGCATCTACTAGGGCGACGAAAAACCTGGCTGGTTTTGAGCCAATCAGGGGGTTGCACCTGGAAAGCCGGAGAGGGCTTGTTTGGCCATTGAAGAAGGATGTGTTTGGGAGCTTGATCCAGCAATCCGATTCAGGGTCGTAGGCAAATAGTTGATTGCCTTTGTGCCCGCAGATGAAGAACCAGGGGAGCTTGTTGGAATTCGATACCCGGGTTTTGAAGGAATCGGAGTGGATTATTGAGTTCCACGATTTGCAGACGGATGCGGCGCGGACGATGTATGGGATCGATAGATGGGATAGAATTAGTTCAGTGAGGTCAGGTCCAAGGCAATCCCAGTATGTGATGTAATTGGTTAATTTCTGAGAATCAGACATGTTCATAGTGTGAATTATGACGAAAAATGAACGAGAATGGGAGTGTTTTGGGTTAAAAATAGGAAGAAATGGGAAAGCAGAAAACACAGGCGGAAAAATAGAGAGGGAATAGATAAGTTAGTGAAAAAGAGGTTAGCTGACAGTTAGGAATTTTGGCGCCATCAAGAAAACAATGCCTTTCTTTGATTGGTACGCGATTTCCATATATATATATATATATATATGCCCGCGTGTGTGTGTGTGTTTGTGGGATCATCGAGTAAACACGCATCAATGTGTGAAATTGATAATTCCAACTATTTTTTTCCATTAAAGAAAATGCTTTAACATTTCAACGTTGTTGATTTAGACCATTATTGACCCCTTCAATAATACCTATAATTCATTTAATCTATTTCTTGCATATAGAGATTTTTTTCTCTGTATAGTGATATTTGGGGATTCTTTGTTATAGAAATAAAGGTTAATGGATACGTTTGTAACGTTACGGCCAAGTTGAAAGAAAATTTTTGGCAAGGACTTGAGTTTCAACTTTATTACAATCTAATCGAAAAAAGAAGGGGCAGGGCCGTCAAAAACTCAAAATGGGCATTTCATTTACACCGCACACTTAAACATACGCGGCACATCGCTAAAAAATAAATTTTATTAATAATTAAAATAAATTATAATATAAAAAATAAATACAACACTCTTATTACATATTTGATAATGAATTTCGCACATAAAATGTGTAATGCCTTAAGTTGATGGGTCCCATATTTTAGCATTTTGTAGGTGTGTTTGTTTTGGTATGATAATTTTCTTAATTTAAATTTTTTAAAAATGTACATGTTTGATTTGTATGTGTAACATGATATGAAGGATACAAAAATTCAATTTTGTCCCCATGAAATGCTATTTTTTAGTAATTTCACATATCAATTTTAGGGATAAGATAGACAATACACAAAAGTCAATTGAAATGCATAATTTGAAATGCCAAAAACTCACCCCCTAGGTGAGATTGTTATACCGTATTATATGGCATTCCTAATGCAAGCCGATTACAACTGATCGGCTCATAAGAAATTCGACGAGAAATCAAATGGGCTTAAAGATACATTTCAAGAGGTCCATATGCCTTATAAGCATGTATCAAAGATGTCTTTAATATTGACGTGGCATATTTTTGTTTGGGATTCTCCCGGCTTGCTCGTGCCACATGTCTTTCGCCTCAAATGTTCAAACTCACAAGCCCCAGGCTTTCAACTGGGTTTGATCGACCCCTCGAAACTGTTTGATCGAGATCCTTCGAACGGGTTGAGGGTTTATCGACAGGGTCGGTGGGTCCTCGAACCAAACCCGTCGATCACCCCGGTCGAGTTATTTATCGATTGGGACCTTATTTAACTGAGTTGGTGGGTCCTCGAACCAAACTCGTCGATCACCCCGATCGAGTTCTTTATCGACCGGAACCTTAATTCGATTGGGTCGGTGGGTCCTCGAACCAAACCCGTCGATCACCCCGTTCGAGTTCTTTATCAACCAGGACCTTATTCGACTGGGTCGGTGGGTCCTCCAACCAAACCCGTCGATCACTCCAGTTGAGTTCTTTATCAACCAGGACCTTAATTCGACTGGGTCGGTGGGTCCTCGAACCAAACCCATCGGATCACCCCGTTCGAGTTCTTTATCGATTGGGACCATACCGTGTCCATTCAGCTCCTGCTGGCATTAAATTCTCTGTCAACTCAAGGTATGAAATCACCACCTAACCCCATACCTCATTAATTAAAAGCCAACTAATGTCTTAAGGCCCTACCCTTAGGTTTATGAGTCACTCCATCTCACCATATGATGGCCTACTAAGCCCTAAAGGTCCTATAGGGAGTAACCTACTAGGATACACTATAAAAACCCTTGCATTTATGGTAAGATCGATATCATTGATTACTCTCAACACCCTTACTCTGCTCAAATTTAGACAAAATCGATTCATTGACTTAAGTATCGGAGGGTCTTAGCCGAGACCTATCTCGGCTAGCTCACGTTACCTTTCCCTTGTTGCAGGTCAACTTCCCAATCAAATACCTTCATTCACACACTCGACTAGAATTTCCGATCGAAGTCGACCAGCTCCCAAAATCGATCCGAATCAAATATACGTACATATATATAAGAATGCACAATTTATTTAACCAATTTCTTCAACAATTGAACTTCTTTATTATAAGAATTTGGATTTAATTTTCTATTACAGTGTGTGGAATTTTATTTTATTTTCATAGTAGTTATGTTTTTAATTTATTAAAAAATTACAATGGTTATTGATCTTCAATGATATTTAATGATATAATTGATAATGGACAACATTTATATAATGAAAATGTAATCAATTTAATGAAATAAGGAAAAAAAACTTCCAAAGCAAATAAATTTTTTTTTTTCGGTGGAGGGCATTACATTACATCAATAGTTCAGATCAAATACCAACATATTACATCTCATAATCAATTCTCATTTTAAAGAAAAAATAAATAATACCAAATCAAATACCAACCTATTACATCTTATGATCAATTCTCATTTCAAAGAACACTTAAATAAACCTCGTAGCACTCAAAGTTCATTAAACGCCTACGATTTGGAACAACAAAATTATTTGAGTCATCACTTAATAATCAAGTAATTAATTCAGACTACAAACTCCCTCAACCAACTAGTTGATGCTAGAGTATCGAGCACACTCGATGCGCGTGCACAAAAAATAAGATATAATTTAATCGAATGATTAACTTTTAATAATATTAAATTAATTTTTTTGCTAAATTCTCAATGCAAATACACATCTTTCTTAACTAATTATATATTTTAAATTATTTATAATATATTTATGAAATTTATGAAATAAAAAAATCAAGTTTAAATAAAACTATTTTTGGTTAAAAATAAATAAAATATAAAATAAAACAAAATTTTGAAAAAAAAAGGGGGATGTGCGAGAGAAAATGGAAAAGAGGTGAAAAAATAGGTGAAAAATGTTGGAGAGATGAAATAATAGAGGAGAGAGAAGAGTAGTTAAAAGATATTTTAAAAATAATACAATTACATGTACAAAAAAATAAATAAATAAATAAAGTCCCTCACACTTAATAGATAATATAAATAATGCTAATTAAATTTGGGTCAACATACTTTGCCACCATTTGGCCCTTGTAAGTGTAACTCTCAATCTCTCTAAATGTATATACGCACAGACCAAAAGATATGACAAATAATAATGATTTAATTTTAAACACGTGCAATTTTTTATAGTATTCTAGAGGCATTGTTTTAATCGTAGTTTTTCAGATCAGTATTTTGAATCTTACTAGGAGGGCAATTATTGTTACATTATACTAACTTAATTTGTAATAAAAAAAAAATACCACTTCCATTTCATGACATTTGTTTTTTTGAACTTTTAATTTTATTTCAAAGCATCTATCATTTTATAAAAATAATCCAATATATAATGTTATATATATATATATATACGTGTATATATATATTTTCAATTTGCATTCACATATATCACACTCATATAGTTTATTTAAGTAGATTTATAATATATTTATTCGCAACTATTGTAAAATTTCAATAAATTATTAATAAGGATAAAGTTGCCAATTGTACTACACTCTTAAATTCGTTTTAATCTATATGGAAAAATCTTAAACAACACATATTGTAATCATCTCTCCTCTTTGGAAAATTCTTGTACAGATTTAGTTTGATCGCACTCAATCAATCATTATATAATTAATTATTTTTTTTAAATTATATATTAATTACGTGACAAGTGTAGGACACACACGATATGATTAACCTTAGTGTGTCTAATTTGCCCTCCTCTTTTGCGCC
Organism: Petrea volubilis; assembly: GCA_026212405.1. Taxonomy (NCBI): domain Eukaryota; kingdom Viridiplantae; phylum Streptophyta; class Magnoliopsida; order Lamiales; family Verbenaceae; genus Petrea; species Petrea volubilis. The sequence continues at coordinate 17,409,320 of CM047886.1, forward strand.
TGGCAAACTCAAACGCCAAATCCATGAGACTAATATACCTATTTCTCATGATCATCAATGGGTGCTGCTTTTCAAGCAACAAATTCTTGCTACTTCTCTGCCCGATCACCGTTGGGGGCCAAGTGGAACGCCTTCTCACATGGCGAAATGTAGGGCAAATTATGCCACTCAAACACCCTCTCCACCACCACCCTCTTTTCCAAATCAAACCCTCTCGGTAAACTCATCCAACACTTAATCTTCATCCCACTTGCCAATTCATCCCTCCAAGAAAGCAAGTCCAACCCCAAAACAACATCCCCACTCGGATCTCGATAACCCATATCGCATATTTGGAAATCGTCCGGGAATTCAAGCAACAATGTCGATAGATAATCACGAGGCAAGCCCAAATCGTGCTTAGACATGTCGATCAAATACAGAGGAAGCTTTCCGAGCATTAAAAGTTTAGCCAGGCTTTCTGCCGTTAATGAGACATACCAAGTATTAACATCTCATCGTGGTGAAGGGACAGGGCTTTAGGGGTGAGCTTAACGTGGAGATGGGGCTTTAAAGAGGAGATCCGAAAGTACCTCGCTGTCTTTTCGAGTTGACTTTTAGAGAAATAAATATAAAAGATCATTTTACCCTCATTTTATGTTTTGAGTATGTACACACACACACACACAAACAAACCCTTTGAGCCTCCGGTCGCCGGCCCCGCCAATTGGGACCCTCTTGGCCTCATCACACAATTGGACTCCTCTTGATAATCTAAGCAATGAACCACCTGTTTTAGTTCAATTTCGTCTTCAAACCTACCGCACTCCACCGGCGCCTTTAAAACTTACAATTGAGCCTACCAAAAGACTAACCCCCACCAGATCGAAACTTGTCATCTTCAATCCCAAATAAAACTAAATTAGTGCGTGTGAGGTGTGTGGTGTATGCGTAACATTTTGAAAAGGAAAACCCGTGGTGCGAGTTGACAGACCGGACGGAGGCGGCAGCTTGGTTCCTAAAATTGTAGCATCAGCACATGGTGTTTGATATATATTCCACGGGGGGGCCATATGTAAACGAAAACTTGTCCTATTCTCAGTTAAGATCTTTGTTCCCAGGAATAACAGCAATCTAAGTTATGCTAGAATTTAATTGTCTAAAAATGTTAGGTACTAGTTACAGCATTTGAAGCAATTGCAAATTATTTTCCTTAATATTTTCACTAGAACTCGAGAGATCCAATCTACTCTTACGACTTAGCAATGAAACAAATACGATTCAAAAAATCCAGTTACATAATTTCCCTGATTTTTAGCCAACGAATGATCACAATTTCTCCATCCATGTCTGATGATGCATTTTGGGCCAACTACAAGAGACAGGCCTTGACCCTTCTTGAGCATCATATACATATAGCCACCTGTCACGAAACCACCGTCGCCACACCCGATCTTCACAACTCCAGCACAACGACTGTCCGAGATCAAAAACGCAAACATTAGAATACAATGTCAAAGAATGCACACATAGTCATATGCGCTTGCAGTGTCTGTCGTGACAGCTCAAGTAGAAAGACTGGTAGGGACAGCCGTCCCCTAATATATTTTTTAGTAAAAATCAATCTTGAGAGTGAAGATTGAAATTTATTGGTCTGTCACTAAATGTGTGCGTGTGTGTGTGTTTTGTGCAAGCGTTTGCCTCTAGAAATAGTACCGACTAATTCATTCATATCGAGGATCGGGACTTACATTCCGAGTCGGTGGTGATCCAGTTTCCTGTTCTCGCAACACACTGATCTCTAACATGTAAAGGAGTGGAGTTCTTTGAATCTGAATTAATCAACATTTGGTCATGTTTCAGCGAAGCCGCCACCGCAGAAATAGCAGAGTAAACAGAGGAAGTTGTGGAGCAAGTCTCCACTTCCCATCTAAAACTGATCTTCGGAGAGTCATTGCTTAGCTGATCATCATCCGGCACCGCCTTCAAAGCCGACAATCTATTTCTAAACTGTAACACCTATTAAAAAAGAAAAAAACACCGTTCTTTCAATCAATATGTACTGATATTTCAAAATTTAGCACATAGAATAGAATGAAAAAAACCAAATCATGCAGTACCTTTCTGCCAATATATTTTCCACCCTTCTCAGCCTTGGCAGCTGCAGCCCATTTCAGCAACTCTTTCATCCTGGAAATGGCTCTCGTTTTATCGCCCTTTGATTTTTCCTTCTTGTCCGCATTTGGACATTGATCATTTTTGTTTGTTGATGATGAAGTATCAGTAATAGGTAAAACTTTGTTTCCTGCATGAGCACTTGCAGACTCTGCCTTTTGAGCAATGCCTAGTCCTCCAGCAACATGATCTTCTTTTTTCGTCTGCATCGAATGGAGTCTCTTCAAGTTGAATGTGTGATAAAAACAGGCCTTTGACACGTCTCTTTTGCGTAGAAACGAGAAGATACTCAAGTTCTCGCAGTACAATTTGCTTCGTTCGGCTCTTTTTAGATGCCTTCGCCTGATCCCACAATCGTTCAACGCTACTACCCGGTTCGACTTCACTTTCTGATCTGAACAAGGATTAAGAAACGAGAATTGCATATTTAGGACACCAATGTTGATGTAAATAAAATGGATCATGGTATAGAATGTTAAAAGAGGGCTCTATTTCTCACCTTGAATGACTTGTTTGTTGTCGACGGGACGAGAATTCGCCACCCTTGGAGGTTCAACTGCTATCTTGGAGAGCCATTGAAGGACCTGTTTGTTATTTATATATAAAATGACATTATGATCAATTGAAATAACATGATTAAGGGATTTTTTTTTTTTGAAAAAATTTTCATGAGAACATGATGGCACTGGTTAATTTGATGAAAAAAATGAATAAACAAATTACAGAGCTAGCTCACCTGCATGTTCAGTCTTGATATTTTTAAATAAACTTGTTTTAACTATAGATAGTGAGGAGAGAATATGTGAGACAAATTTGTTTTGGTCAAATGGACAGCACACATGAAATCTATCTGTGCTGTCTCTAATATCCCAAAGATTCGTTCTTTTTGGCAATTTCTTGTGAAGAATTTAGGGCTAGTTTGTGCACATATGGAGAAAAAAGTTTAAATTAAAAAATTGGGGTTATAATCCAAGAAGATGGTGAGACAACTAGGCAATGAGTGGGGGCTGGGCTGGCTTGGGATCCTAAGTGAAGGAGGGATTTGTTTAATTTATAAGGTGATCATATGGGCTGTGTTGATCATGTGTTTAATTTATGATTAAGCAATCATAATGGGGTTGAAGTTTGAATTAGAGGATAATTGAGTTGAAACCTTGGTGTCCCTTTCCTTCACCATAAAAGTGTAGGGCTGTGGTATGGGAAAATTTGAAGTGGTCCGTAGTGCATTGGGGCCATGTTATTGGTTAAAACTTAGGAACAATTACCGAAGGTTCTCTGAAATTAGATCCGATTACACAAAATCCCACAAGAGTTCAAAAATTACTAAAAAAATCCTTGAGGTTTTATGGGGGGTTTTACAATCTTCACTCGCCAGTAGTCAAACTAATGGGAAAATGCTGACATTAGCCAAAAAGGAAAATTCATTTTTACCCTTATCTAAAGTTGGGGCAAGATGAAGGTATAAGGGCTTCATCTTACCCAAAGTTAAAGTCGATTAGTAATTAGAAGTGAGCATGTGAATAAATTCATGGACTAATAGTGAGGTACGTAACAACGCCAAATTACAAATGTGATATAAAAGTCTTGAATAAGGGAAAATGATCGTTGTAGCTGAATCCCTTCTTCACACACCAAATCTTGCATTACCAAATTTATATTATAAATTTATCATAAATGTCTTTATTTGAGATGGAGTTCATCCGTCACAAATTTTTAAGGGTAAAAGAATGATTCTTAATGCATAGTTCTTGATTGGTATGCTGGTGAAATTATTAAATTTTTTAATAATATTTTGAATGTTAAGTGATGGATAATTAAGACATGAAACAGTAATGAAAAGTAAATAAAGTGAAAATTTAGAGTTAGGCAGAGTGAGCATGAATTCCCACGGCGGTGCATGTGTTTGCGTGTTGGACCATAGACATAGACATATTACACAGATAGCGGCGTAGTGTTTGTTGTGTGCATGTGGCCAACCGGAAATTCTCAAGACACAGGCCGCCATCACACATCACCAACCGCAAACACTCCCATTTCATTTCAATGTGCAAAATTATTCTCTACTTTCCACTTCGTGTTTTCTTGCTGTCTGTGATAGAACCAAAAATTTTTATTTAAAAGATAGTATCAAATTTATATAAAATATTATAGATAATTTTATAATCTAGGGGTTTAGGAAAGATGGAAACAAAATTTAAATGTTTTTAAAAGATGTAAATTTCAATTCAACATAAATTAGAGGAGGGGGTGATCAAATCCTACTTTATCTCTCCTTTTTTGCCAGCCAAATACCTTATCAAAAAAAAAAAAAAGCACATCTTTTTATTTTTCATTTTTGCTATCCCTCTCTTCTCTTTTCTCACATTGTTGAATATTTTTAACTGTTTTATTTAATTGTTTTTAGTTCTCTCGTGTCAATTTCGACTTATATTAAATTGTTTTACAATTTCACTTATTACTTATGAATTTGTCCTTTAATTAAAAGGCATCATCTTTCGATGTGGAATAAGAATATAATATCGTTATAAGCCTCAAATTGAGGGACTTGGAAAGAGGTACATGATCGTTGTCTAGTATCATCATAAGCCTCCAGTCGAGGGACTTGGGAAGAGGCACGGGACTATCATCCCCATAGGTAGCGCCATTTGATGATGTTCAAATTCGCCATTGAATGATAAGCTTAAAATGTATACATTTTTATTTGCATGTTGTGTGTGTTTTTCATTGATTTTATTAAGGTTTTAAAGTTCTAAAAATGAAATTTGTGCTTTATGAAATAAAACCTTAATTCGGGCAATTAAAAGTGTTTTTATGCCCGTAAAGCACGATTTTTCAAGATTTTGATGTCCCATACCCACCCACAAGCATTTCGTGTTGTTATAAAAGAAACTAGGGGCTGAAATTGAGCTGAAGACCTGAGAAAGCGCATCAAGACGGCCAAAGTCGTTTTGATGCGCATTTAGCAATCTTGATACACATCTAGCCATCTCGACGAGTACAGAAGACCCCAAAAACATGCACAACAGGATGACCAAAGCTGTCGTGATGAGCACAAAGCCATCTTGGCACACAAAAGTTGTTTCGTCAAGTTATTTTTCAAGACGACAAAATGGCCAATGTTGTTTTAACACCCCTGAAGTCCTTTTCGGTGCACCTGCGCATATAAGAAAATTTCATTCCTGTTAGGGTTCTAACTATAGTCACCCCATCACTATTTAAGGACATCTTGTGCACAATTTAAGGGGACTTTTGGCTGATTTTAGAAGAGGGGTTCAAGGACAAAAGCTCAAAAAGGGTGACAATTTAAGGGCTAAGTTCCTCTATCCTTCAAGATTATCACCTCAAGCCTAGTTTGTTTTTATGACTTCTTTTTCTTTCATCATGTTATTGTGTTGTTTTACTTTCGCTATATCCAACTGAATAAATTATAGGGTTCTAGGCTAGTTATTAATGTAACCTTTGTGATTTTTGTTGCACTACTTTGATTATGATTTACATACTTCCTATCCATAATTCAAAGTTTTATTACTTATGAATTTCTAATCAATTTTTATAAGTTTTGAGATATCAGCTAAATTAATTAGCGAGAACTTCTTAACTCACACAACTCTTGTATGCAATGGGTCAAGGGATCCGTATGCTATCACAAAAGTAGATGCATAGCATTTCTTGGCACATTTGTTTTACTTTCGAAAGGAGATTACAAATATTTTCATGAGTTGCATCATGGAAAACGATATTATTATTATCAAAGGGGGTTCAAATAATTATAAGGAGATATTCAATTGGCGATGTCTAGGCCCTAGTTTGCTCTTATCAATTTTTATTCTCATATTTATTTGTTGTCTTTTATTTCGTAAACTTCCAATCAATTTTCGAAAATTAAACAGTAGAGAATTTATAAATTTGGTGCTTGGTAACCTATTCCTCGTGGGGACGATACTTCACTTTCACTTTATTACTTAAGCAACCTGTACATTTGCCGAAAATACGCAACAAGTTTTTGGGCCGTTGCCAAGGAACAGTAATTACCAATATCAAATGAGTCTTAATATCTATTGATTTAAGCGTCATTATTTATTTTTACTTTTAATTTTTCTTGTCCTTTTTCAGTTTATACACTTTGTTTTTCTTTGTGCAGGTATAGGTGTATGCAAAGGTCTGGAAACTTCGAATTGGTACCGTTTGATCCCGAAATAGAAAGACCTTTCCATAACTTTGCCTTAATCAAAGACAACAAGAGTTAGAACAATTGATGGCTTTACCAGTTGCAGAGACGGCTCAACAGAATAATCGGATATCGAGGGATTATGGACTACTTGATGCCGCAGGACTTCAAGGGAGCATCGCCATGCCAATTATTGATACTAATAATTTTGAGATCAAGCCAACGATCATCAACACTGTGCAACAATATCAATTTGGAGGAGGATCGACGGAGGATCCCAACTCGCACTTATCCCACTTTCTAGGAGTTTGTGCAACTTTCAAGACTTTCTAGGAGTTTGCGCAGCTCTCACTTTTGTTGAGAGATCGGGCCAAGGATTGGTTAAGCTCTTTATTACCGAATTCCATCTCCACATAGGACGAGCTTTCCAAAGCCTTTTTTACGAAGTATTTCCCACTTCGTAAAGTTTCTGCAATTTGTGAGGAGTTGATGGCTTTCCAACAACAAGACCAAGAGTCCCTAAGCAAAGCTTGGAAACACTTTAAGGAATTGTAGAGGAAGTGTCCTAACCATGGCTTGCCAGATTGGTTACTTGTTCATAGATTCTACAACGTTTTCATAGAACCCTCCAAATTATGATTAACGCATCCATAGGGGGGACGTTGATGTCTAAATCTATAGAAGCTGCATGTCAATTGAATGATGAGATAGCTGCCAACGATTACCAGTGGAGAATGAGTAAGACAAATCCTATTTTCACACAAACTCCAAAGGTTGTAGGTATGCTTGAGTTAGATACAATGTCTTTTATTAATGCCAAATTTGATGTTTTGTTTGAAATGTTTGATCAATTAATTGTTAACACAGTATCTAATTCTTCCTCGAGTTATGGTGTTTGTGGAGGTCCTCATAGCATCAATGAGTGTCCAGGGTCCATGGGCAAATTCTTCTTGAATAAGTTCCATATGTTAACAATAGGGCCAAAAATAGCCCCTACGCACCCACATATAACTCGGGATGAAGAAATCATCCTAACTTTTCTTAGGGGGCTAATCAGAATAGTCAAAACCAGTAAATTGGGCAGCCAAGACAAAATTTCCAACCTAAACCTCCAGGGTTTTCCTCACACCTACCTCAACCTTTACAACCTAACTCCAAATCTTTTCTGGAAGCCATCCATGAAAAATTCATGCAAACTACCATGGATAGATTTGACAAGTTTGCACACCAATTTGACAAGTTTGAATCTCGCCTAAATATGATCGAATCTTAGGGTAGTACTTCCACTTTCATATAATAAGGACAATTGCCTAGTCAAACAGAGATTAATCCAAGTGAGCATTGCAATGCAGTCACCTTGAGGAATGGGCGTGAGCTGCAAGAATTGTCAAGAAAAACAAAGAATCTTAATGAAAAAAAAGGAAGAGGATAAGTCTAAGGGCATCAAGGTAAACACAGTAAAGTTGGATGAGGAGAAGAAGAAAGCGAATAATGTTAAACCTTATGTGCCCCCAGTGTCACTCCCTCAAAGGTTGATCAAACATATATTGGATAAAGAATTTGAGAAATTCAAGAATTTGCTCAAATAACTTCACATCAATATACCCAACGCCATCCTGCAAAATAAGTTGTCCCCAAAATTAAACGGTCTAGGGAGTTTGTCCATTCCTTACACAATTAACAATCTTAATTTTGATAAAGTTCTATGTGACTTGGGTGTTAATGTGAGTTTCATGTCTTTATCTATTTGCAGGAAAGTTGGCTTAGGCAAATTAAAACCTACAATAGTGACTTTGCAGCTAGCAGATAGATCAATCAAGCACCCCTATGGAGTTTTGGAAAGTGTGCTCATGAGAGTAGGAAAGTTCTATTTTCAATAGATTTCTTTGTGCTCAAGATGGAATAGTGCCATTCAATATGGAGGCCTAACCCTACGAGGTATTATCCTACATCTTGAGACTATGGGGTTTTGTCAGTTGATGAAAGGTATCTTGTTATGTAAGGGAGAAATTAAAATTTATAAACTTACCAAATTTCTATACTCTTTTCGATTTGAGACAAGAATATTATTAAGGATGTTTCAGTCAATTTGTATGTACGTAGAACCAAACACACGACTCAGACAACATTAAATTTGTGTCGGACGACGCATTAAAAGAGTTTCAATATTGCAAGAATTGATGTGTACGTGGTTGAAATGAAACATGACCGAAACGCAAAAAGGAATTGAAGGATGGTAATTAGATTATTCGGCGTATTTAATAGGCCTGCGAAACCCGTTCCTGGTGGTTGGATTCGAATCCACGTTGTTCCTCTACGTCTCCAAATACATAGCTTCGCAATGCATGTGTGCACGCATGCGGCTACGTCTCAATCTCACTGCTACAATTTGTGTAGTGCTTTGATGATGCTGTGTACTTGTAACTGACATAAATACATGAATTCGATGTTTGCTTCATTGCCGGAGGAGCATGTAACGTGCTAGAAAGCTCCAGACGAAATCACAAAGTTGATGATGTTCGCTCTAAAAGAAATGTGGTTGAGATTGCAATTAAGAAGTTACATCTTTATTATAAAAAAAAGAAAAAAAAAGTTACATCTTTAGCTCAAAGGCCTATAACAAAATAAATAAATCAATAACAATATAAAAAGTGAAAGTAAAAGTTTATAAGTTTCTTCGTTAAATATCTTATAAGATATTTGAAATTATAAGTTCCTAAAATAAAATATTTAGCAGCTAATTATAAGCTCTCTTATTTTAAAAAAAAATAAGAAGACACTTCTTGTTAAAGTTCCTATCAAACTTTATATATCAATCAAATTAACGACAATTCTGCCGTTACTAATATTTTATAAGTTCCACACTATTTTATTTATCAAAACATTTTGATGATTTATTTTTAAAATAAAATCCAACATCTTACAAATTATTAAAATATTTTATAAAAGACGCAGGAATTTACAAAATGTTTCAAATGAAATTAGCCAAACACCATCTTAGTTAAATGAAAAGGATCGACACGAATAAACTATAATTTCCTCGAATCTAGTGACCGATTCAACTTTTTATTTTTTATTGTTTTTCCAAAAAGATATGTGAGCAATAGAATCAAATGGACAAACTAGCTGCAGAGAGTTCCACAAACAGAGCCAATTCTTGATCTGACCGGCGATAAGATTCGATGGAATCAGATCCAATCTTTAGATTCATGAAAAATGATTAACAATTTTTATTTATTTATTTATTTATTTTTTATGAGTATGACTAAAGAATAACAATTTAACATCATTGTCGTCCTAGGGAATATCTCATGCTGCCAAGTTGAACAGTAGTCCCAAGTGATGTTTTTAATTGATGGATTTAAATAATATGATGTCAACAATAATTAAAATAAAAAATAAAATTATGACGTCAACGTATTGAATTCAACAGTTGAAAATACCACTTGAGTATCATCCAAATAAGTAGCATCTCATGAGCTATTGTTTTAGACGACCAACAATAATATTGATTTGAATGTACTAATTGAGTTTTTAGCACGACGCTATTAGGTTCTCTTTTTTTTCTCCATCTATGTTACTAACATATATAGGTTCAAAAGATCAATACAGATTTTATAATATATATATATATATATCAATAATGACATGATCGTTGAATAGGAACACATGATAATTTTTTCTCTAAAGAAAAAAAAAATTAAAAAGGAAAGAAAGAACACGTGATTGATTTTATTTGGAGAGATGGTGAAATTCTTACCCGCACCAGAATCGACTACACTGGAACTAATCATGTGGTGAGTGTTTTACACTTGCCATGTGATTTGTGTACAATTTAGGGAAAGTGACTAATCACATGATAAGTATATTAATACTTTCTATATGATTGGTTAGGTACGATTAAGCCGAATCTGAGTAAGAATTTTTCGGAGAGATGAGGGGCGATATCAAATTTTGCTATAACGTAGTTTTATAACACGACATCATTAGTTGATGTTGGGCTTGATCTTTTCAAGCTAAGCCCAAATATAGAGATTAGAGGGAACTCGAAACCCAAACAAGATTGGATCACCAGGAAGATTATTGGGTCCAGACAACCGGTTTCCTGGACTGCCTCGATGGGCCACGGCCCATGGTCAAGCTGGAAAGCATGAAAATGCTTTTCAATTTTTTTCATTTATTTATTTGTGTCGTAAAAAAATTAATAATACATAATTTTATCAGAAGAAGTCGTCCCACCAACTATCAATTGGTCTAATGGGATAAGACAATAGATCAATGTCCAGAATTCGAATCCTGGTATTGTGAATGAAATAACTGGGTTAGGAGGTCGCCCTCATAATGGGCATTTTAGTATTCGATCCGAATTAGTCGACTAATAGGTCGGAACCAGTTGTTAAGACCAACAAAAATAAAAATAAAAATAAAAAGGAAGAACTCGTCCCATCCTCCTCGAGGCACACCAAAAATTCCAAACTATTCCCTTTTGGATCTAAATTGAATTTTGCGTTTAAAATAAGATCAAAAATCTGATAATATTTATACCGTTTTGCAACAGCTTCTCTTTAATTTGTAAATTTCCTAGTCCCTCTTTGATTTATAGTTTTCTAAATTTGATTAGTCAACAATTTATTATAGTCTTTATAAGAATGGATTGTTAAATAGTTGGTTCTACGATGGGTCGAAGACTTGAAACTTTTGCATTTATTTAAACATGCGTGTTTATATATTTGAAGCGGGCCCAGATATTCCGGTCCACGTTGGCGGCATACATAATGAACACGCAGGCTCCACACGCGGGCCTCGTCCACTTGGTTGGGCCCATCTTCCACCACTCTCCTAAGTTCCCTTGAGCTATTACGAATTACAAATTAGTTCCTATATTTTTCATAATTATTATTACCCCCAATATATATATATATATATATATATATCAATTTAATAAAATTTGTCGTTCATCAAAGTGAAAACATAATTGAAAATTTTATTTTCTAACATTTCCGTTGGGTTTTCAAGTGGGATTCCTTAGATCTTGAAAGTTCAAAATATAAAAAATATATATGAAATCAAATGTGTTTTTTTTAAATATTGGTAGTGTCGAATTATAGGTTGTGATATTCAGTTTGGGGTTGTGGTGATATAAAATAAAATTATTTTATGGAGGTTAGCCAGAACAACAAGTTCGATTAAGCGGTTTTATCGGACTCAACAATGCACGTTTTTAAATAGTCGGATTGACTATCATGATTGTAGAAAAATTATTTTTTTTTGACATATTTATTAATGTTTATGAGGAGTTTCTAAACTTTGAGGAATATTTATAATTTTAAAAATAAGAGGATGAATTTGTAATTATACTATACTCCAATGGGTGTAAATATGATTTCTCCTATAATTATATTCTCTTTTGTCTTTCTCGCTTCCCCTTTTTTATTTTTATTTTTAGTTAATTTATTATCTATTACTTTTTTTTTTGATGGAGAAATTTATCAATTTATTTAATTTATTTTTGCGTTGGGGGTTCACTTATCTGATGTTTAAAACTCAGAATGTGGAGTTAAGGTTGAAAACAAAAAAAAAAAAGAATGTAGAGTTAAATCAATAATAATTTTCATTTTTGTATCGTTTTCTCTCTCTGTATCTGTATTTATAAGTTATTCATCGTTTCTATATCCCACTTTCCTCGGACGCTATCACCTAAATTCCACCCAAAAAAAAATGTCTTCACTTGTATATATTAAATCCTCACAACAATTCAATCATCAGGATAATCGCCAGAACCATCACTAATTTCTACGAATCGTAATTTCGCACCTTTAATTTCTTGATTTTTCTTTCATCTGGGACCTGTGTGTTTTTTTGTTAATTTTACCTTAATTTGATGTTTTTTCGCTTTAGATTGTTGCTGATCCTTGTGAAATACTATGTTTTTACGGACACCGATGCTTAATTTTTGTTTGTCGATTGATGTTTCGATAAAGTAAGGATCTTTAGATGAGGATTAGGGAGGGGAGATTTTGTTGTTGACAGGGATTTGGGGGTCCTTGGATTTTAAGAAGGGATACTGTTTTGGCATGCTAAATTGTTTAAATTGATTGAAAACTCTGAGAATTATTTATTTATTTATTTATTTTGATCTCTTTGCCTGCTTGCCTTTTAAGTGGAAACAAGATTGGGGTAATTAATTCTTAATTTGATTTCAACATTTACTAAGAATTTAGGCTAAGTTATGTTTGGTTGTTTTGTGATTCTAAGGCAGCATAGTCATGATTTCTTATCCTCATGTGGATTTTTACCAGGCAAGTGTCATGTGGATTGTCTTTTCTTTGTTATATGATAAGATGATTTAGATTTCAGACCATCCCACTTGGGGTTCTGTGTCTCTGACTCATTTGCCACTCCTTACTGCAAAATGTGTGTGATTGATTTTATGCACTATGTAGGTTTCCGACGGTGATGTTTGTTTGCTCTTTGTAACTGATATATATATTTTTTCAACTATCATGCTGAATGTTATGCAAATGACCTTTCTGTTCCACAATACTACTGCAGGTTGTGGGACTCATTGGTGCCTGTGGCTCAAAGATTGTGAATAATTCTTTATTTGAAGCCTTATTACTCCGAAGATTTTATGACAGTTCTGAATTGTACTCTTATTAAATGCTCGTGACGCATTGCCATCAGATATGCTATAAAGTCAACTAAGATAGTGTGTTATTTCAATTTGTTAAACCTGATCCGTTATAAGACTCAGATCCTGAATTATAAGATTTCTGAAGCTGCAACTAAAAGACAAAACATCCGTTCCTCGTAGCGGTGAGTAAAATTGAAATGGCTAATAGCATACTTAAACGTCATGCTGTTATTACCTTTCCTATGTTCTGATTTTCTGTTACCTGATACGTGATTTCTGTTTGCTTGTGATATTGTTGTGAGGCCAAGCTATCTCCTTTCTCGGCATCGATGTTATAACCCGAAATTCTCTGAATTTCTATATTGGCTGACCATGGTTTCTGTTTTTAATATTTGGACCTTCTGTTTTTCTTGGTGGCCATGGTGGGTAAGGGATGGAGTGTATTAAGCAGTCTTCATCCTTGCCCCTCCCAAATCAGTAAGTTATTGTGGTGGGGGATGGTAACTGTTGTCTCAGTCTCTAAGATGTGGAAAGGTACTCCATGTCTTAAATCTGATATCAAGATAAGTCTGTCGGCCAGCAGAGATTTTTAAGAGCTCTTGAGTTTGCTCTTAGGGCGGCAATCAGAGCTAAATATGGAATGTTGGGTGCACTTTGTTCTGATATACCACTCGCCATCATCCTCAATGCTATAATGGTTGTGCTTCTGAAATTTAAGGTGAGTTGTAAGCCACCGTTTGAGGTAGTACCACGCCGGGTCTGTGACATCTAGGACTTTGGAATTGTTCTTTTGGCTTCATCCCAAATGCCGGTAAATGGTTTAGAAGTGTTCTAACAATATATTGTGTTTGACTTGATAAATTTGTGATGGTTGTAGCTCTCGTGCAGCTACCACACTGCCTGCGCCTTCAATTTTTGATAGGTGCTTTGGTTATTCCTTTTGTTCATGGTACCCTCGAGGTAATGATGGAGCCAAGAGGTTTTAGTTTTGCTTAACTATAGATGTCGTGATGTGGTAGAGGAGTGGATTGGCTCCTTAGTATGGTGAGGTCAAGAGTATCGAAGGTTTTCTTGGGGCAGAGGCTTGATGCATATTTTCTTTTAGGGAAATAAAATTATGCATGGCTAGATGAATTAGTTAAGACATTTGCTATCTGTAGGTGTGGAATTTAGGTGGATTTTTGTCTTCTTACCGGGTTTTTATATCTTATGTGCACCGAGGTAATTTGCCATCTTTGTCTGTTGAACTAAAATATTCTGCAAATATTCTGTCTCTGTTTGTGCCATCAGGCACGCTATTGGCTGTTGCACATACATGCTAAATGAGTGAGTTATTCATAGGGCATTTATGTGTCTTCTTTCTTGGGTTAGCAAACTTTTAATTGTTTTCTAGAGCATAGTTCTCACCCTGAAAAGGGTTTCTTTAGTCTTAGCTTTGTTTCATGAGATGTTAATGCCAACTGCCATTTCTGCTGCCAATATATAGATTATAGTTCTATTTAGTTTATTTTCTTTGATATGCTGTGGAATTTAAACTAGTATCTAATGAATTCAATGTTAGTAACATATCACTGTGCAAATAGATGGCTAGTAGGAAAAGAAGCCTGTCACATGATTCAGATGTGTCTGCTCTGTACAAGGAATGGGATGAAGCATCGTGTCCCATATGCATGGACCACCCACACAATGCCGTGCTTCTCATTTGCAGTTCCTATGAGAAGGGCTGTCGCTCATACATATGTGATACCAGTTATAGGCATTCAAATTGCTTGGACCGATTTAAAAAACTCAAAGAAGAAAATGCAGACGGCCTGTCTGCACCTAGTTTGGTTGAAACTTCTACTGAAGTTGCTGGGGATCATACTGATCACACCCTGACTGGACGTAGCTCTGTGGATGTGCCTGGAGGATCTGGTGGAAGCGGGACCCAAGATGCAAATTCTGATTTTGAAGAACAAGAACCAACATTAGGGGGAAGCCTTGACCTTGGGGAGACTAATATGGAGAAGTCGGAAGAAGGGTCGAATCTGAGATGCCCTTTATGCCGTGGGAGTGTATTGGGGTGGAAAGTTCTGGAAGTGGCTAGAAAGTACCTCAACCTAAAGTCTCGAAGCTGCTCTCGTGAATCATGTTCCTTCATCGGTAACTACAGGGAGTTGCGTAGGCATGCTAGAAGAGTCCATCCAACAGTGCGCCCGGCTGATGTTGACCCATCTAGACAAAGAGCATGGCGCCGCCTTGAGGACCAGAGAGAGTACAATGATATTGTCAGTGCCATCCATTCAGCTATGCCGGGTGCAATTGTATTTGGGGACTACGTGATTGAGAATGGGGACAGGTTCTCCGTTGAAAGGGATAGAGGTGGTGAAGGTGGGCGGTGGCTGAGCACTTTTTTCTTGTTTCAGATGATTGGCTCAATGGACCCAGGGGCTGAACTAAGAGGTGGCAGATCAAGAATGTTACCAAGACATCGCCGTGCTGGTGGGACCTTCTCTAGACGCCGCTATCTGTGGGGTGAAAATTTGTTGGGTCTTCAGAATGATGATGATGAAGATGAGGAGGATGAGGATGATGAACCAGATTTGAATATATTAAGTGATGTTGGTGATGATGTTCCTTCAAACCCTAGAAGGCGCCGGAGGCTGACACGCGCTCAGTCAGATGAAGACCAGCAATAGACCCCACCGCAGACAGAGGTATCTGGTAGTCCTTTTTATTAGTTTTTGAGCATAAATAAAATGGCAGAGCTGTTTTCGTGTTCTCTAATGGAGTTTTGATTCTCTGCAGATGCCCTCTTGAAGAAGAGGACGGACCTTGGCATGCATGAGCCAAGAAACCAAGTTTGAAACGCCCGTCATCCTGTGAGCTGGAATGACGGATAGAGAGACTTACGCCGGAGATATTTCTCTAGGATTTGCTGCTGCAGGCGTCGTTTCCTTTCACGGGAAATGAAATAACGACCAGCACCTGTTTATTATTTTCATTGGACATTTGAGATGTTTATTTTTTGGTTTATATGGGTCTGAAATATGTACCTCATATCATCTCTGTACTTGTATCATATCAAATGACTTGTTCAAGTTCTACTTTGTATTTCACTCTTTTTACTTTAATTTCAAAATTCTATCTATGTATGATGAGTTATCATTCTCGATGTTCTCTTGCTCAGCATAGCTGTATTTTATTTCTCGTTATAATTTATATAATAGGGTGCATCAACGGGGTGGGTCGCGGGGCTAGTTTGTTTTGTTTGATCATTTGGTACTGTATGTGACAAAATGAACATGATTTTCGTTATATTATGAATAAACCAAACATTTAATATAATATATACAGATCACATTGGAATGCCAATATGTGATTGATCTAGTCTCCTAAGTTAGTCTCCAAACTTGGCCTATTCGGTCACCTTTTCAGTGAAAATAAAATTATTCTATACACCGGCGATTACGATTCATTTTCTATTTGTTTTATTTAATAAAAAATATTTAAATACATAATATGACTAAATCACAATTGTTGGATTCATTTTATATATGTCTTATTTAATAAAACAAATTTAAATACATAATATGTCTAAATCACAATTGTTGGGTGCATGTCGGGATTCATAGCTCCATTGATAAAAGAATTTTCGAGAACCATCCAAAAATACTGAAGGTTAATGTTTTCTTATTTTCATTTTTCATTTTTTCGCTAAATTTCTCATCAGAGCTAAAATGGGTTTTACAAGTTTTACTGTTTTAATAGTCAACCATTACTTATTGAAAACGGTTGAATTTTAAAATAATATATATATATATAGGTATTATTTTATTATTATTTTATTATAAAAGTACGAATAACTCATAAGTGTTTCAAGTTTCTTCATTTTTTGTAAAGATTACAATAATCTTATATAAGTGATAATAAATAACATTTATTCATGGTCTTTTACTAATTTAAAAATTAAGAGTTAGATTTCAATTTAAATACCATAAATATGAATATTAGTCATGCAAAAAAAAAAAAAAGAACTAAGAAAGAGCTGGCGATCCTATTCCATCTGTTTAGTATATAGACAATTTATTAAATAGATTATTTTTTGATAACACTCTTGGATGTCAATTGTAAAATAACTTTCTTTTTGTAATACCTTTAAATAAATATGTTAAACTAATTTATTGTGTCTTTTTCATTGTGATTAGTGGAATAAATAATGAAAAAGATGAAATACACAATTTGTAGACAATATAAAATTAAAAAAAAAAAGAAGAGTCCAAAACACAACTAAGCTTATTGAGTATTATGTTACTATTTATCAAAAAAAAATATTATATCAAAATGTAAGTAAATAATTGAAATATGTAATTAATAGAGTTAGAAATTATCCACATATATCTTATGTGAATGTAAATAAAAGATAATTATTTTTAACTAATTACTTCGAATTGAAAAAAGAAAATTTAAATTCAAAAAACATACGTCAAAGAGCCGAATAGTTTCTATATTAATTTTATAAAAAATAAATAGAAAGAATCTACCCAACTTTTTTCATTTATGCAAGAAATGCTTATTCAAAAATTTGTATAGACAAACAAGAATTCAATAAACTAATATGAATGTCACACAAATACAAATTTGACTAACAAGTAATCATAAAAAAATTAAATATAATAATTTGCAAATCATAATATGCTTGCTTTTTCTTTTTCTTTTTCTTTTTAAGAAGGAGTTTTAAGACGGTAATGATTTGGGGTAGAAGTTGCTATATGAGACAATTGAGGGGAGGAGGCAATGAAGATAGAGGTGGAGGTGGCAATGGAGGTTGTTATTAAAAGTAATGGCGATAATATGAGAGATGTATTTAATAGCAATGATGGAGGGTAGGGAAAAATGTATTTTTAGGATATTAACTTGGCATCAAATTAATTTTAAGACACTAAAAGTAGTCACCGCCGTCGCTCCTCATATGAGATCCTCTATTTCAAATTGTATTTCATCTTCTATTTCAACACATAGTTATACACTAAATGCAAATATCTTAAACCAAGTATACAATTAAGGAAGTAATTTTGTACACATGGTATGAATGTTAATTATGAAAGAAGAATTGATATATTATTTTGGAATAAAGAATCCTATCCGCATCTTTTCCTTTCTTGTCTCGGATTTCTCTCTCATTGTCTCCCTTTTGCCTTGTTTGTGAAAAATTCTAACAAATACAAGAAAAACATGAAGGCCGGTGATGGTGATGGTGGTGGTGGAGTGACGGGATTTGATTCCAGATTTGATTCCTAATTTTTGACACATTTGATCTTGAGATTTTTCAAATATGGTCTTGAACTAATAAATATAGTACTTTATTTTTGTAATTTTGGTCCTTCCTCATTTATCTGACTAAATTGATTGATTTCCGATAACACTTGATTGTCACGTGGATTTTTTAAGCAATAAAAATTAGGACCACATTAGTATAATCGTCTCCGAATATCAATCATGTGGTCGTGGACTAACACGTGATTATTTTGCCATTAGTGAAGAATCTATGTAAAAATTATGTGTTGTCCAAAAATAATTATTTTAATTGGATAAATGAGGAATGATCAAAATTATAAAAATAAAGACCTATATTTATTAATTCAAGCCCATATTTATAAGGTCTTAGGACTAGATTTATCAATTCAGAATTAAATATATTAAACATTAAAAATATACTGGACTAAATACGTGAAAAGGGCATATACAATAATAAATGTGCCAAATAACTTAAGGTACAAAGTTTAATTATTAAACCTATATAAACAGACCAATGCTAAGCATTAGTTTTTATGGAGGTGCATTAGCAGTTGTGTTTGAAGGCCAGAGAATAGCGATGGAATATTTGCTGCCGACGCTAAGGGAGAAGCGAGAAGTGGATTCTCTTATCAGAGACACCATAGACAAAGTCCTCGTCCTCCGCTTTGGCCGCACCTCCGATGCCGTCTGCCTCCAGCTCGACGACATCGTACTCTCTCTCACACACACTTTCTTCTCTGTTTTTTTTTCAAGAAAGAAAAATTATCCATTGTTTAGAATTTTTGGTGGAAGTAATTGAGGTTAGCACTTGGTTGTTTATTGATCGGCAGCTGTACAAATCGGCGAGAGAGGTGTCGAGGTTCGCTACGGTGGCGTTGGTCGATGTTGATTCGGAGGAGATTCAAGTTTATGTCAAGTATTTCGACATTACGTTTATCCCCTCCACGATTTTCTTCTTCAATGCTCACCACATGAAGATGGATTCCGGGTATTCCAGTCGATTTAATTCAGTATTTGTCTTGATTTGAAGATGGTTTGATGTTGGTGGCATGCTCTTTCAATATAAACTTCGAGCATACTAGGTAGCCCTAATAGGGCTTTGATATTTATGAGTGGGTTACTCATTTTTTGTCGCTTCCCTTTTCCAGAAGTGCAGACCACACTAAGTGGATTGGGACATTTCAGAAGAAACAAGACTTTGTCGATGTTGTGGAGGTATTAATCTGCTGGATGCTGGAGTGTTAAATGAATGTTCTTGGTGCATTGAACATGATTTCCGATTTATGCTCCTATCTCATACGTATAAGACCAGGGAAAATATTTAAGCAATCTCAAAACTCTGGTACGTGAACTAACAGGAATTCCCTTCGGGTGAACTGACTAATTGATTAGATAATATTGAGGGATCAATTGGGTGCTTTCCGGCTAAATCCCCAGAAGACATATATAAACATTTCTTTGCTTAGGAGCTGATCCTTAAACATGCATTGCCTTATGCATCACTCTTGATGAGCAGCCTTGCTATAATGTCATTCTTTCTTGTGTATTGATGGGCCAAGGAGGTTCTAGTACGGGAATGCTTTTTTGCTGACTATTGCTCATTCTTCTGATAAGGTGCCTTGACAAGATCATCAGTTACAATTGCGTTCAAAATTGGCCGTAATGGCCTGACGCATATTTAGCAGGATTCTTTCCTTTCTCTTTCTCTCTTAAAAAGAAAAAGGGTTAATAAGTTACAGGGCCCAAAAATTTAGCTTTGAGTTTTGACAGTGACAACCCACGCTATCCACCGAGAGTTTTATACTTAATCTGAACTCACATGTTATAGTTTGTCAAATATTTAGGATTAATGAAAGTGAATTCTAGAAGAAGCCTGGATTATAACTTTAGATTTGGTAAAATATGACAAGGGCACAATCTTATCTCTGAGAACTAGGGTGGATCCATATCTAAGAATGTATTTGTTCAAACTAGAATCCACGATCCAGTAGTTGGATGTATCTGTTGACTTAGCTTGGCTTCTTTTTATGTGTCCTCAAGCACTCCAACAAAATAATTTAGCACCCAACTATCCTGCTTGAGTACTCCTGTGTGCTTTTGTTATGTCTTTATGAATATTTTGATGAAGTAGTCTGCAGTGCATACGTTTTTCTTGTTTCTGTTCCTTATTCAGTCTGTGGGAAAAAGCCTAAGGTGCCCAGACATGTAATGCTTGTTCTATCTGATTGCAGGCGATATATAGAGGGGCAATGAAGGGCAAGCTAATTGTAAGTTGTCCACTGCCTCCTGAGCGAATACCAAAATTCCAGTTGCTGTATAAAGATGTTTAGGAGGTATTTTTATGCCTCTATGCCTAAATGTTGTATTTATTTTTTGTTTAAAGGTCCTTCTATATTGAACTACTGCTTAGTAAATTGTTATGCTTTTTGCATGTATTTAGATTCTTATTCTTGCAAGGTGAATAATCAAACTTCTGCTTCTTATATTATTTATTATTTTAAATTGTGTACTCAATTGAGTCACCCTGCTTTTTTTAAATGAAAACTTAGATGAAGCTGACAGAGGTATCCTCTTCACAATAATTTTTCAAAATTTCCTAGTGAGTTGAGAATGCAATTCCTTTAAATTGCATTCATATCTTTATTTGCAACTTCTGATTAACTGAGATAGTTCGGGAAAAAATCTAAGGAAGATGGTCACACTAGTCCCTTCACTTTAACTGCTGACCATTGAATTCACCTATTTCATTCAAGAATTAGAACTTTGACTCAATTTTGTTTGGACTCAGGAAAATGAGAAGGAAAAGACAAAGGTGCAAAAAGAGAAGCACAAAATTACATCATATGAAGTATGAAAATGCTTTCCTTTAGTGTCTTGCTGAAATCCAAGTGCCGAACACAGAGATAGGATTCTCTATGATGCTACCAATTTTGCCCTTTCTCCTCATTCTTGCGGAAACGAAAGCGCATAGTCTTGCGGTTTAAATTTTTAGGCCAGTGAATGTTTCATGTTAAATGTAGAAACACCACGTTAGTGTTGGTATAATGTGCAAGACACAAGTAATGCCATTGATATTTGCAGACTTATTATTGCTGTTGATGATGGGTTAAAAAAAAAAAACCTCGTAGTTTCATGCTCGAATTATGAGTCCTTGCCTTTTAAGACTCTGCCTAACTTCCATATTCTGCTTACAACCTCTTAACCTTTTACCATCGATATTTCCTGGGTGCAGTTGGTGTGGTGTCTCGGCCATTAGTGACGTCATCCAGGTATATTTCAGTCAGAAAGCCGAGAGAAGCATGTTACAATTTGTACTGAGCTTGACTTCCCCTTTGTTACCTGTAACACTGATGCGTTTAATCTTGATTGTTACTACTTGTGTAATCTTTGATACAAGTTCAGTCTATGTGCTGTGTATCTCTAGAAAATGATTCTGGTATTGGATGTATATATTAACAATGTTGCTATAAAATTGCAGTCTCCATAGAATTTTGAATTCCCCTTTTTGCGTCTAAATAAATTCATGCAAGAGTCCCTAGGCATGGACACATTGTCATTTTCCTATCAGATCCAAGTATTGCGAAACTTCAATTGGATAAATGTTTGCATTTTCTGAATCGTTCTATTGTCTCTAAGGTTTCTGTGAGCACTAGAACCGAGTGATAAAGAATGGGCGATATGAAAACTTAATAGAGCAGAGGTTCTTTAGTCTGGTATCATCTAAAAGTTGATGATTTGCTAATAATAATGTCATTTGCTAATATTCATATTTAGCATCAAATTCAAGTATAAATTTATGTAAAATCTTAAGAATGACGACTGCAATATTGCATTGATAAAGTCTATTTAGCATCCTTGGACAAGAAATTGCTTCCGCAGGCCACTCGTGCATTACACAGCTCGTCTGCACAGTCCCCTCTTTCAAGCACAGCAGCTGCACCCATACCTGAACCTGCAAAACCGGAGATGCATGTCACGCTACCCCACTGCATATACCGAGTTCGGTTATGACTCATTGTACTACATAATGATAAGTGCAACTCACTTATTGTATCATTATGTTCTCGTATAATAGTTCACAAAATGCAGTTGGATATATCCCCAATCAGGAACTTATGATAGAGACCCATGCAAATAGAGCAAGTAGATACCTATGCACATGGATATAACACCAAAACGACAGTCCTTGCCACGGCGCTTCATCTCATTGAGTAGTGTGGCAACACAACGGGCTCCTGAAATGGAAGTTAACCAGACTATAAACGCTCTATGAATTTGATGGACAATAATCTAAAGTATTAGGCATTTTCTCTTGGTGTCCTTAAATTAATCAACCAGTATGAGATTGCCGTAAGAACACCTGTAGCTCCCAACGGATGCCCAAGGGCTATTGCCCCTCCATTGACATTAACTTTTTCAGGGTCAAGGTCTAGTTTCTTACAGCAATATACAAACTGTGAAGCGAATGCCTGAAAAAATTGAAACGGCACAATTGCGCCTTTTTTTGAGTTAGTTGATACGAAGATTACATAATATTGTTATGAAACTGAGATGAAGCACCTCATTTATCTCAAACAAGTCAATGTCACTGATTTCGAGACCAGCGGACTTCACTGCAGCTGGAATTGCAACGGCAGGGCCAATACCCATAACGCCAGGCTCCACTCCTACTGCAGCAAAACTCCTGCATGAGAAGCGAAGGTTAATTTTTCAAGAAAACGAAAAAATGAAATAGCAAGCTCGAATAATGTTTCAGTACTTGATACAACATGTATATACATTTTCAGGGTATATTCATTCACCTGAATACCCCCAAAATTGGAAGTCCCTTTTGCATAGCCAAACTTCTTTTCATGAGAAGAACAGCTCCGGCACCATCACTGATCTGACTTGCATTCCCTGAAAAGTCACATGTCTAGATTTTTAGATAAAAGCGATATAATATATCAAGAAATGAAATGAGTGCAGTTATTTTATCACCAGCAGTTGTGGTTCCATTATTCTTGAATGCAGGCTTCAACTTTGCCAGATCTCTCATATTTGTGTTTGGCCGAATGCCATCGTCTACAGAGATCGTAACGGGCTTAGCCTCACCAGTACTGGGGTCCACAATCTACAAATTAAACATTGTCAGTTAGAAATTTTGAAAAGATTACCTCTGCTATGATAGTCAATATTCCAACTCCTGTTTACCTTTGTGGAAACTGGAATTATTTCATCTTTAAATTTCCCCGATAAAGAAGCAGCAGCGGCACGTTGATGAGAGAAAACCTATGAATACAATTTGAAAAGGGTGTTAATTGTTCCCAGGCTAAGTATGTTTCTATGTTGCATGTATTTAAGGAAGTTATAAACTCACAGCAGCTTGATCTTGTTCTTCGCGGGCCACTCCATAACGTTCCGCAACATTTTCAGAAGTAATACCCATAGGAAGAAGGCAATCGCGGGCTTGAGCGAACCTCTCAATCTGTTTAATGTAATAAGCACAATGAAGTTCTTACGACTCATAAGAAATAATTGCAACGCCATCCAGGGTAACTAGATGTAATTGCATACATAGCACCTCTTGGTTTCAAAATTACACATACCTCCCTTGTAACTTAACCAATCATTCCACCTTACTGTTACCCGCATTCATTGATTATTACACATAATTAAAGGATGCTATATTCAAGTTTTAGTAAATTATTCAAATTGTTCTTGAACGAATAATGATGTTATCCAAGTTTTTAATAGAATTTTCCAATTTTGATTAAGTTTCAATGATGAAAAGCAAGTATTTGTAATTCTGAAACGAAGAGCCAAAGCTCTGGTAATTACACATAGTTATACATAATAGACATGAACTCATGACGCAAGAGGTTTGTTGGAAAAACAACAGTAAGAATTAAGAAATTTTCACATACTCTTGGGTTAACCGTCTTAAGACTGTCAACTTTATCTACTGTCATCGACTCTAATCCAGCTGCAATGCCTGTGTGGAAATAAAAAAATCTACGGTAAGTGGAATAAAGAAGGGGAAAAGAAAAAGAAAAAGAATCTTCACTTTACTTTATAAATCAGCATTTTACCAATATCATAATATCCAGCTTTTATGAAGGCAGCAACATCAGCAACAGCTTGTAGACCAGATGAACATTGTCTATTGACTGTTCTAACAGGTACAGAATCTGGAAAAAATAAAGTGACGAATCACAATTACTTGCTAACAAATGAAAAAATAACCATAAAGCTTTAAGTCCAAGAGAAATACCAGGAAAACCGGCATAGAATGCTGCCATCCTGCACTCAATAGCTCTGAGTGAACCTGGAGCAAGAACAGTTCCTACAACTATATCTCCCACCTCAGCAGGATTCAGATTTGTTCTCTCAACCACTGCCTGCAATCAGGACCAAGATCAAGATTGACAAAGTGAAACTATGTATATGCTTGATGGTATAAGTATGTAGTAGCGACACTAGATGGAAAAAGTAGGAGCAAACTCGATTTACTTTGTCCCACTTCTAGCAAACTAACATGTGCAAAAACAAAGTTATGTCAAGAAGACTCCAATTATGACACTAATCCTTGTTGTGAAAAACTGACCTTTAGCACGGATGCAAGTAAATCATCCGGAAGGGTATCCTTGAATCCCCCTCGTTTAGATTTGCAAATGGCCGTTCGATAAGCTCTATAATCATACATGCATTAGAGAACAAATTTAGACAAGTCCAACTCATAGTAAACAGAAGTGTAAATTTGATGTTTGAAGTAACTCACGCCACAATGACAATGTCATCTCCAAAAGCAGCTGTTCTTTGATAAGCAGCACTATCCCCAGCCAAGCATAATGAGGGCTGTCAAAAGAAATGCACGAACCATTAAGCTACTGGGGATCAAATAATTTGTAACGTGTAAGTTCCATGACACAGTTCGGACTTTGGACTTGCGAGCAATTTTCTTGTGCACTCTAAAATTCTTCCATTGATATATTGGCACATTACAAATATATTTTTGCATGTATATACCAAATATGGTCACAAAATCTACTTGATACAGAAAGGGTTTGGAGCATTTTCAACCCCCCACCACCAAAACCGAGGAGTTTTGTTAAATAGCCTTTTCAAGTTTCATTTTTAATTAAATAGCCTTCAAGTTTTAATTTTGAGGTAAATAGCCCTTTTGTTTATTAATCTTAATTAATAGCTAATTAAACTTAAATGGAGTTTAAGTAAATATTTGTTTAAACTTTAACGTTTATATTTTAACCCTCAAAATCAATTGAATTGCAAAAAAATCCCTAAAAAAAAAAAAGAACAAGAAAACAAAAATATATTCACAAACCGCACAAATATAAGCAAAATTAACAACTCAAATTTAATTGTATGTCAAAATTAATCAAAGAATCAGTTTGCCCATGTTGAGAGGAGTTAATTAATGGAAATTTTTTTGAGAAATTCTAGCTAGAGGTGGTGAAACGGCGGCAACGGAGTGTGTTCTTTGTTGTTGCCCTTTCCACCGCCTCCGACCAAAAATTCACATTTTTTTTTCATAAATCAACTCCTCTCATGATGGGCTAGCAAAGGATGTCTTCAATTTGAAATTTTAACCAACTTTTATCGTTTAATTTGATGTGTGTGTGCGTGTTTGTGCGTGGGTTTTCCTTTTTCCTGTATCTGTCATGTTTTGGGTTTGGGGATTGACTGTGGATGGGTAGGTAAAAAGAATTAAATCGAAGATCGCTTGAGCGATCAAGTGATCGCTTAAGCGATCACTTGAGTAATCAAGTGATCGATTAAGCGATCAAGTGATCGATTAAGCGATCATGTATATTTTACAAACTATTACTTAAGGGACATTAAATATCAATTGACTTAAAACGAAAAAAATATAAGAAAATTTAACTATTTTTCTTGTAAATGAGAAATTAAACATATCTTGTGGATATATTATAGTGTTAAAACAATAAATGGTCAAATTATAAACTTCATTTTGTCAAATTATACACATTTCTTATGATAGTGGTTATGTTTATAATCATTAGGACTATAGTAAATACAATGAATTAAGAAGTTATATCATATTTTACGTTGTAATTTGTAAACTTATACCAATTTTTCATATAACAATCAAAACGTGTGGTCATACTAGCCAAAGTATATACAATGAACTTTAAAGTTATATAGGAACAATCTAGTTTATCCAATTCATGAGATGGGATTATACAAAACTCAAAGTTGTCTTGCACACATCTCTAAATTGTTGATCTACATATAAAATTCATTTGTACGGGCCTAAAAGTGAAAAATTACAAATGATCGCTTGAAAAAATCTAACAATTGATCATGAGTATCTGATACATATCGCTTGAGTAATGCAATATGATTGCTTCAAATGATTGTGCACATAACGTGAAAAATGCCAAGAGATTTTAGTTATTTTCTTTGAATCTAGTTACTTATATCATTAAAAAAATAAAATATCATATTTTACACTGTAATTGGTAAAATTATATCGATTTTTCATATAACGATCACAACTTGTGGTCATACTGGCCAAAGTATATACAACAAACTTTGAAGTTATATGGGAACAATGTAGTTATTTATTGAATTTATGAGATGGGACCATACAAAACTCAAAGTTGATCTACATATATCCCCAAATGATTGATCGACATGCTATATCGCTTAATCGACATGCCATATCGCTCGATCGATATGCCAGATCGCTCGATCGACATGCCATATCGCTCGATCGATATGCCAGATCGCTCGATCGACATGCCAGATCGCTCGATCGACATGCCATATCGCTCGATCGACATGCCAGATCGCTCGATCGACATGCCAGATCGCTCGATCGACATGCCAGATCGCTCGATCGACATGCCATATCGCTCGATCGACATGCCAGATCGCTCGATCGACATGCCAGATCGCTCGATCGACATGCCATATCGCTCGATCGACATGCCAGATCGCTCGATCGACATGCCAGATCGCTCGATCGACATGCCATATCGCTCGATCGACAACATGCTATATCGCTCGATCGACATGCCATATCGCTCGATCGACATGCCAGATCGCTCGATCGACATGCCAGATCGCTCGATCGACATGCCAGATCGCTCGATCGACATGCCAGATCGCTCGATCGACATAGCATATCGCTCGATTGACATGCTATATCGCTTAAGCGATGTGTGATCGATGAAGAAAAATCGCTCAAACGACACATAATAATCGATCAAAAATGATCGATTAAGCGACATAAATGATCGATCAATCGATTGTGTTGATCGATCAAGATATATAGTGATCGATCAATCGATTATTTTGATCGATCAAGCAACTATTAAGCACATAACGCATACGATCGCTTGATCGATATCATATAAGTTATAAATTTATTTATTTACAATTCGACCCCCGTCCAACTCTAAACTTGTTAGTTTTACTTAATTGACCTTTAAATTATGCCACATCATATATTTGACTTAAAAAAAAGAAAAAAATAAATTGAGGGCTATTAAATTAAAAAAAAACTTGAAGGGTCGGATGAACAAATTTTCCCCACCAAAACCAGGGTTTACACCAATCCTCATGTCCACAAGAGTACAATCATTAAGTAGTCCTTTCCTTGAAGAACATGAAATAGCATACAGCCAGTGATATCAAATCAAGAATCAAACTAAACTCAAACCCAGAAATTGATCCAAAAACTGACATAGAGAAATCAAGTAAATACAAGAAAATGAATTAATTCAGTGAGTTGGAGATCGTCAGGAATAAAACTCACAGAAAGAGAAGATTCATGGGTCTGCAGACCAAAACAAGAATTGGGTCTCAGGTGGCCCAGCAGTACTTTCTGCCTGTCAATAGCTTTCTCCATTAATCTCTCTCTCTCTCTCTCTCTTCCAGTTCCAAAATAAATTTTTCTTCCAAACTATGTAGCTGAATTGACTTGTGGTCTCTTTTTTATACGTACAAAAAGGGTCGACGAAAAAAATCTTTTTTGGTTAAATGTAACACAAGACCAAGAAACTAACTTGTAGGAAATTTAAATGGAACTTGTGCTGAAATGTCGAATACATTACTCCCAAATCTCCTATTATATTCATGGCTGGTGCATGATGAAATCAATGAGTTTATTTATACCGACAAAGGGGTTGGTAGGATTGGGTGGGGGCTCATGACTCATTAGGCGTTACAGTGCTCTACATGTATTGCTTAACTCGTATTTTTATTTATTGGGTTAAATATAATGATGTAATAATTTTATTTTTAATATTTTTTAATATATTTTATTTAAATTCAATAGTTAAAAATATTATTACTCAACTGAATAGGACGAATAATTCTGATTTTGTGGAGGATATGTACCAACATATGTGTGTGTGTGTGTGTGCGTATATATGGGGTATTTTTCAATTATATTAAGGCTTCGTTTGCTTGGGAAGATGTTGTAGTGGTGGATAATTTAAAGAGTATAGATTAGTGGATATAATCCAAACATATGTAACCTTGTTCGGTTGTTTTTGTTAGGAATTTCCAAGAGATAAATTGTTGCGAAGCATGTTTGGTTACACCGATTACAATAAATAAGTGGAGAATATTATTTGAATTTACATAATTATCCTTGATTACTTTACTGCTTAAAAACTGAGTTTTGATGAAATAAAATCGTGAATTTAAAGACCATGCCAAATGAAGTCCCACGCGTACAATACAAAACTGCAACATATCGATACACTACATTCATGGAACTGTTTATTCACGTGTTCTTAGCCCGCAACAACCCCACCCCACCCCACCCCCCACCCACACACACACACACACACCCCTCAAAGAACGAAAAATAAGATATGTCTTCGGTACAAAGTGTTCATAGACATATCAATGAACTGTAATAGGTTTGTGCATTTCACGTCGCAATATAATGGCTACTTAACACTAACATTTTTATGCGGCCATTTAGCCATACGACGACTTAGAAAAGGATCACTAGAACAAATCAACTAGTAAATATAGGTAAACATGTACTTAAAAACAAAACAATGAAATTAGATTCTAGCAAGCCAGTTACACCAAAGTTCAGCTTACATGTTTAAGTTTTTCGTGTGTCCCATTCAACAATGTGAAATGATACTGAATAGAATATTGTTGAATCAACAAAATAGACATAACGAGAATCCTACGGTTCGAGTATTAGATATAAAACCATACGGTCATGTCAAAAAAGTGCCCCCAGAAGTTTTCTCGTTGATTATTAGGGATTTAATGTTTGTTGAACCCACTGGCCAGCACAATCTGCACATAGAGAATTCGGGCAGCCTCAGGCATGCAAGAAAACGCCAAGAGCTCACCTTCATTGTTGACGAAGTAGTGACACATGAACAATTGTTGATCCATTGTTAGATGTCAGAATCCGGCAACTGTATGGTACACATTAGCCTTGATTTCATTCTCTCTTGCGAGAGTCTTATCTGATCCGTCTCCGACTTTGGACATTTTAGTTGCTGCCTCATTCAATATTCTACCAGCTCGGTCAATCCACTTGTCCACCAAACCATTCAAATCTACGGCCTGGAACTTGCTTTTTCGTTTACAAGTGGCCTTGGTTGAGCATGTTATCCACACAAGTGACATCATTGAGCTTGGTCCAGTACTGCACGTACTCATCAGCCACCTGATTTTTCCATATAAGGCTATATCGCCTACCATGAAGATTCTGCCTACGTCTTCGACCATTTATACGGGTAACATACTAATTCAAAAACAAAAAGAACAAGAGCGTGTGGTGAAACACGAAGAGGTGCGCCCATGTGAGGAATAAAAATCGTCCTCTGTTATCCAGACGTTACGGGGAAAAAATTGGCCCACCTCTAAATACACCGACACAGGTTCATATCAGGTCAGTAAGTATTAGTACCACACCAACAATGCAGAAGACATTCTTTACGGAAGGACTCATTAAGTCACACTGGTTCACATTAAAATCACAGAAAACAGCAACATTACTTCATGGTGGCCATCATTTCTTACATACCATCCGCAACCCACAAATTGATACTATAACAACAATGTAATATTTTTTTTTTTATTTACAGCATATACCAAACAAAATGAGAGAAAAAACAAACTTGTATCATGTACGTTGGGAATATGTTGTGGAAGGTGACATACATTCGCTTACACATGTACATGTTCCAGATCCGAAATCATACAATTAAACGTTCAGAAAAGTACCTCAAATGTGGATATGGTCGCAGGTCGAGAGCAGAAGAGTTTCGACGGGTTACCACCAGCGTTTTCCACAAACTGCTCCAAATTGAATCAATTTTTTTTTTAAAAAAAAGGAATAAATACAACAAAAAATCGAACCGAATGCTGGTGAGGAAACAACCAAAGTGTTGATTTTCTATTGTAGGAGAAATATAATTAATGCAGTTAAGCAAAATATGCAACACATGCTCTATGTAAAAGCATAACCTGGTGATGCTTTCACTCCTATCTCTTCAATTTTGGTCGCCGCTGCTCCCTCAAGAATTCCTATCTTCTAGAATTAGGGCTATTTCCCAATGCATATATTGTGAGGACTTGTTGGTAAAAAGCCACTGCTATAGTAAGGATAGTTGTGTAATTATGGGATACTCAACAAAACAAATCTTCCCTTACTAATCTCTATCTCACCATGACCCCAGAGATGGTAATCTCGTTTCTTCTCGTCTACAGTGTCGGCTCGCAGGAGATTAGCCGATTTTTCATCTGGGATTGTCTTCCAAACCGAACACACAACTACCCCACATGTGATGCCCAATTCTTGAGTAATCTCCCCAACCAAACGAATCCTAATTATATAGCCATGAAATGACACATATCTCATCCGCAGCAATGGTGTACTTTATGCTAGCTTTGGCTTGACTAAAGCTTCTAATAGAGTTTTAGGTGTAACGACTTTCTTTTTGAATGGTGTAACCTAGGCATAAAGTAGTGTAAGGCTCTCTACCAAGGACAATTATATTTTTATATAGCAAAAACTCTCACCATCTTTTAAATTATTTTTTTTTATGTCAACTTCTTTTACTATTAAAATACCACTTATTAAGCTTTTTGGACATATTTTTAATAATATTTCAAAGTTTAAGTTATTTACTTAGTTACATGACTTCATTATATATATATGTGTGTGTGTAGTACAATCGGCACAATCCAAGAGTATGCTTTATTTTTGACAAAATAAAATTATAAATAATTCATAAATTTTCTACATGAATATATGTTTTTATTATTATTATTTTTTATGTATTTGTGATAAATCAAAAGAAGATCAATCAAATTAAATAAAACATAATAAGTATATAAGAGTTGAACTCGGTAAAGTGGTTGTTCCTAATAGATCTAGCCAGAAAATAAAAGTCGGATATTATAGTTATTTAATAAATACAACGCTTCTCATATACTTATTGTGAAATTTTACCCGAACATCCACTAACACAAAGTTCATTACTGATTGATATTGTTCATTGTCATCTAATTATTGCATTTATTTTTGTTGTTGTCGATCATATGAACAAAACCATTATTTGAAATCGAATACAATTCAATGATTTTTGTTGGGAGGGAAATTAATTTTGTAATTATTGCTTTATGATTATCGTTTCCAAAAGAAGAGGAGGAAAAAATTAAAAAAAAAAAAAAAAAACAACGAGTTATAAAAAAGGACTACAATTAAGCGTCGACAGCAGGGTTCGAACCTGCGCGGGCGAAGCCCAACAGATTTCAAGTCTGTCTCCTTAACCACTCGGACATATCGACTGGTTATAAGCAATGCTAATGAGCTATTAATTTTACGAACGGGTACCAGTGAACTTGATACGTATTTTATCAATTTCGAAAAGGAAAAAAGAACTGACAACTGGCAAGATCCCATGAAAAAAATACATTCTTGCCACAAATACTCAATACGCATCAAAAAATATGCTAGCAGTATTTTATTCTAATCTAGTACTACTAGTATAAAGCAGCTTTTGTTCCTGCCGCTAAAGTTCTTATATTCTCTTGACAAGGCCCGCATCTATTTTATGCGGGGAACTCAAAATTTTATGGAAATATTTTTGTAATTTTCAGAAATAATTAATTAAACATGACAAAACAAAAATCATGGTATATTTCTATTACTATTCTTTTAAGGGAAGATTTTAAAACATATGATTTTTCAAATTTTTTAAGTTTAGTTTTAATAATTTTGCAAAGAATCAGTTTTTGTTTGATTTGGTAGCAGTATATGATTATGTACGATAATAGAACCATTAAATACACATGTCATAAAATATGTTATCTGTTCATTGCATTGATTTATTTGGTGGCAAGTATTATTTCCTAAAATATCATTCAAAAAATATTTGATAGTGTTATTTTTCATATATGGATTACAAGCAAATTACGGGAAGTCCTTGAATTTGAACTTCGTCGTATAAATTTAAGGATAATACAATAAATTAAAACTCCTATAATCTCAACCCAAATAAATCAGATTAAACATCTCACATCCATTGTGAGATGGACTATCTCATAAATTAATAATAAAAAATCGAGCCTGAATTTTATAAAGGATTAGAAAATATTCGATCAAATATAATTATGACATAAATGCTTGTTTAATCTTACACATAAACTCCTAACAAACGCAATATTTGAGAATTAGTGAAGTCATTTATTGTACCTTTCTTTCTTTTTAGGAATTACCAGAACTTCTAAATTCTAATATACGATTGCATAGTCTATATTCATTAGGATTTTGGATCAAAATTGCTAAGGTGAATAAAAATATAAATAACATACTTTCTTGGAATGTCTTTTTATTGTCTTATTTATTTATTTATTTTATATACAAAATTGTCTTATTTATTTCTAAATACAATACATTTGATTAATATTAGAAAAATGATTAAATTTTTTTTATTGAAGTCAATAATTTATATTCAAAACCCTAATAGAGGTCAATTTTGTAAATTTAGAGGGGTGGCATATATAGTTTAATTATTTATTAGAGGAGGTCCGCATAATTAACTCTAAACCAAAGGTATTGATTCTCACATTGAACCCCCGCACTTAAGGGGGCAAACAATAATTTGATGAAAAAGAAAAAAAAAATTAAAAATAACGCAACACTTACAAAGTCGCACTCAACTGTTACAATTTTTTTTTTTATTACCAACGCGCTGACCGTCGCGTTGATTTACCGCGTGCACGCCAAGAAAGTCCACTCGCCATTTTCTTTTCCTCTCCAGTTCGCAAGCCCGCAGTTATCTGTCTGCTTTTAGAGTTTCCAGCAGAGTCCTCCCACTTTTGAACGTGGCCCCTCTGTTTTTTCCTCTACTTGTACACACACACTGCCACACTCACTATGTGTGCTTCTATACATACATAAAACTGTACGTAATTGTTTATGGAAAGTTCGTCAGGTCTGGATCGGAATCGGAGTCCGCAGGAGGCGGTAGTGCATCCGATGGCACAGGCTGGGGAAGTCAGCTCTTCTTTGAGTTCCGGTGAAGTTTCCGTCGAGTTAGAGAAAGATGCTCCGAAGGTTACTGCTGCTCCAGTTGATAGCAGAGGCGAGGGTTCCGGCGCTGCTCCGCTTTCCAATGGCGGCAGCAGCTCTTCAGGTGAAGTTGTATTTTTTCTTTCTTGGGATTACATGTGGATGAATGGCGGTTTAGTGGAATTGGAGTTTGGATGAGAATTTGATTATTAGTTTTTAATAGTTTTATGCTTGGGGACTGTGGTAGTTTGGGGGCATGTTTCCTGGATTGTTCGAGATTGATTTTGGTTAGGTCAGATCAATTTGCTTAATGCGAGACTGGTTGAAATTGATGAGTGCAGGGGCGAATGTTTCTAGAGTGAATACCATGCCTCCAGAAATTTTGAATTCTAAGAAGTTAGAGCCTCCCTCGGTGTTGGAACGATCGAAGACTGAGAGGCAAAGGCATCATAATTTACTTGCCGAAGAGGCTGCTCAGATTTTTGATGATCGGATTTCTGTACAGCAGAAGGTAGAGATCCCCTTTAGAATTGCAGTCACTTTTTGAAATTCTTAACATTGCGCACTATTCGTGGATTATATGTCTTAGTAATAACTTCATGGCAAATGGAAAATTCTGGCGGGTTGTCTGCTAACATCCATTGGTGCTCAAATTGAATTGTTTTGGTGCCTAACGTTGACTGATGATCATGTTGTAGTCAATTGACACAAAAGGCCTACCTTATTCAGTTGTGAATTTTAAGCCTTTTGTGAAAAAATACTTCAGTTTGGAAGTATTGTTTATATTATAACGTTAATAGTCTCATCACGGATATTGGTGAACTAGATTTATGTTTTTCCTAAGTTTGATATTACCTATAATTTTAGCATATGCCATTTTCCTGTTTAAATTTCGGCAATGTCTTAAAAAGAATTTTTTCTTACACCTGGCTACCTGCTTCTCAATTTTGTGATTTCTTTTGAAAATTGCAGTTTTAATATTGACATGGAAACCGGTGTCTGGGTTGTTTGGCAGTTTTATTTTCCTGTAACTTGAATATGGCCAAAGTTTGCATAACTACAAAATAATTACCTTCTCTTTTGATGATACACCTCTATATTTAGAGTGAAACACAACATGCTAGCTACTCAAATCTCATAATGTCTGTGAACTTGTCATATAATACATTATGCAGATATTATCGAATTGAATTTCGTGAATTCTTTTCTATTTTAACGGAATGCCCTTTTGCAGAATACTTTTAGACACGACAATGCAAATTTGATATGCGCCTGGAATTTTTGATTAATGGTCAAAACACTGCATGCCAAATTTTTGAACAGACTACATGCCTGGGGTTTTCGTTAAATATTTAAAACATTGCAGCTCAAATTGTTGAACAGAATAGCTACTGTTAAAGATGATGGAACTGTAGAATTTGAAGTTCCAGGAGATGTTGAACCTCAAACACTTGGCGTGGGTACTGAAAATGTATATAATGACGTGGATGAAGAACCCCTTGATGCAACAGAACTTCAGTACATTCCTCCATTGCAAATTGTAATGCTTATTGTTGGAACTCGTGGAGATGTACAGCCATTTGTTGCAATTGGAAAACGACTACAGGTATATGAATGAATATGACAGATGCAGTAGAGACACATTAATTCATATTACTTTAAAATGTTTAGGCTTAATTAATAAAAAGGCAAAATGAAGATGCAAAGGTTGCGAAATTTGCTCTTGAAGGTAGAAGATTAATGTCAAATAAAAAATATTATGGCTGAAATTCTTTGGGTTCTTTATGGAATTGTTGATGAGGATTTTTGGGTGCAGGATTATGGCCATCGTGTTAGATTGGCCACTCATTCCAATTTCAAAGAGTTCGTCTTGACTTCTGGATTGGAATTCTATCCCCTTGGTGGCGATCCTAAAGTTCTTGCAGGATGTATGCTTCTAAATTCTGAGGCCTTTACTTTCGCTGGAGCTGATTGTGATATCTAGTGCTTCTTGCATTTTGATTTATCACATTTTGATGATCTTTATTGTTGCAAAAATGATGCTTTTGTGGTGCATGAGAACTGCTTGGATATGGTTTCAAGGCTTGGACTTAAATTATTCATATATGCCAGATAACCTGTCTTATATTACTATCACTGACCTTGGCATACTACTTTAAAAGTTTCTGGAAGTTTAACAGGTCTTCAACAAACTAAAACATTGAAGCTGATGATATATTTGTTTGAATGAGCATTATGGTGCCATGACATTTGGAGCCTTAGATGCAAATTGTTGATGTTTCACTTTCTGAGAAGCAAAGCAGTTCTTTTTTTGTGAAAGAAACTGTTCTCTGGATCACATGATATTTCTGCAAAAAATTTGGAATTGCAGAAACTTTTGTTAGTTTTAGCAATATTAGTTTATTTGCCCCAAAATTTTAATAGAATATGCTTTACAGTTACTAGAACTGAATATTTTTTATGCAACCAGAGTACCAATACCAGAATCTTAAGATGATATCCAAGTGGCGTTATTGCCGGGATTAATACTTCTGTGCATTTGCACATGTTTTTTGGTTTCTTGTTCTTAGTTAGAGTGTAATGGTTTGATGAATAAGATATCATATCATTGGTTGAAGGTTTACTATTGACTTTTGCTGCCATCTATTATGTGTTCTACAAAAAGGTTCTGCCAATGCCATGATCTTTCTGCACAATCACTTGGCTGCGAAATTCTTCCGTTCCACTGAGTAGACATTTTAAAATAGAATACAAAGAAGGCTAACAGACAAGAAAGATCTTTTTACTTTTGATATTTACAAGCCATTTTATGATAGGTAGCATTCAGACTGTAGAATGCACATGTTTGCTTTCCTATGAAATGTGGTCCAAAGTGCTCAACCACATGATCAGTTCTATATCTGAAAAAATATGCTTGTTGTTGACATGCTATGAAGTCACTGTCATTAAAATAGTAGACATAAGTACTTCGTTCAACAATTTGGATCATAGTGATGCTGTGCTGCAAACCTCTCTGGGGCATGACCTCACTTCTCATTGTCCTCCCCGTTGGGAAATATTGAGCCATTTGATTTTCCAGACAGGATCCACATTTCTTCCTTACTCGCAGCATTTTCTATGTTTCTTTAGTTGTCTTTGTTCTCCATTGATATCTTGCAGAGTAGATACCAGCTCTTTAGATTTGTCGGGGACATTCAATCGTCTCTTTGTAAACCCATGATTTCAAGTATTGGTATTTGATGCTATAATGGTGACTCATATAACAATAAACTCTGTTAAACATGTACTTCTCCATGTGTTCCTCGGTGTCAACCATCTGTTTGCTATTAGGCTCGTTGTGTGAACAGTGGAGGAGAGCTTTAAGATTCTGCTGCCAATCAGGAATCCATATTAAGTTTCTTCTTGACACAACCTTGATGTAGTTGGATGTTGAGTGTTTAATTTATGGCTAATGACCATTTTATAATTGATTAAAGCAATAAGCTGATACCTTAATGCCTTTTCTTTTGTAGACATGGTTAAAAACAAAGGGTTCTTGCCTTCAGGGCCATCAGAAATACCTATACAAAGAAATCAAATAAAGGAAATAATCTATTCTCTACTTCCAGCATGCAAAGAGCCTGACATGGATTCTGGAATTCCTTTCAAAGCAGATGCGATCATTGCTAATCCTCCAGCATATGGTTAGACTATAGTATAAATCCATTCTCCTTTAGCTTTTCATTGTTTCAGTATCTATGTTTTTCCATCTTTTTTATATGACTACACATATGATTGAAAATTTGCAATACTTTCCTTGAATTGTTCCACATGATTGAGGGCTACTCCAAGTTATTAATTAAGGAATGTGTATAAGATGTATCAAACACAATTCATGAACTTTGGTGCAGAATTGAACTTCCTGCAGTTGCAGGTTCAAAATAGTCATAAAGATGTAAAAGAGGCTGTAAGGATAGTGAGTTCCTATTTTTTACTTAAGATACTTAATGGTTTTGTGAATGGTACCTCACTGCGTGGTTTTTCTTTTTCATTTTGATTTTTTCTTAGGCATTGGGGTTTCAGGGGTGGGGTAGGAGTGTGAGGTTGAGGTGTCCTTTCCTTATCCTTCTGAGGGCATGGGGCAATGTTTCTTTCTCTCCTCTTGTACCTCTTGAGGTGTCGCATAATCAGTTGCTGCTTGTTCATATACATTTTTGACAAAGATATTACTTGGACACTGGTTGGACATATATGAGGCAGAATAATTGAACTGAAATGAAATACCAAACATAGTGTTGGGCACAGAAAACTATTGTGTCTGACTCGTTTTGACTTGACATGGTAGAAATTGTAACTTTACAAACGTTTCAGAGTAAGAAAATGTTTCAGAAAATTCAATATGTTCACTTTTTGACTTCTATTCTCAAGACGTGCTCTTGCTTGAATGATTTTTGATTTCTCTCTCATTGGTTTTCTTTTTCCCCTTCGAAGAGGCAGAACAGTTTCAATATCCCTAACAACTGGACTGACATTTATCCTTTATGTATTTGGTACTGCTTCAGTGTTGCATATTTAATATGCTTAACGTTTTACTACATGTGTGCTCTCACTTTCATAAACTTTTATAGTGTTATGTGTGTATTATGCCTGTGGAAGATGCAAATTCATGATCAAATAGACATACCAGGCTGCCTTGTCTCCTCATCTTCTAAATATTGTTATATCTCATGCTTGTGTTGCGCCATTACCCGTGCATCCTGTGCTTTGAACACTTTGATGCATTCGTGATTAACCAGTTTGATCTTATAAGAAGACAAGCTACAAGCTATGGAACGTCTAGGCTAGTATTCTGGGTGTTCTTGAAGTTCTGTTAACGGTCTCATGCAAAATCTTTATCCTTAATATTGTATCTATTGACTGATAACAATTGTTTTGTGTTTTATCTTGGGGACCACTACAGGGCATACACATGTTGCAGAGTCATTGAAGATACCAATTCATATTTTTTTCACCATGCCATGGACGTAAGTCTTCTTTGGTCTTTTCTGCCAGTAATGAGATTTTTGTTTTCTTTGGTTTGTTAAAGAGATAAATTTGGTTGAAAATTATAACAAATATATACTTTGTGTTAATCATGTTCTCGTGTTTCTAAATTTTTGGTATTTTCTGCCAGGCCAACCAGTGAATTCCCCCATCCTTTATCTCGTGTTAAACAGTCAGCTGGATATAGAGTGCGTTTGAAGGATCCTTTGTTCTGCATTTCTTACATTTTTGTTATTGTAGTTGACATCATTGTATTTCCATACGTGACATGTTATCTTGGATGAATTTTCCAGTTATCATATCAGATTGTTGACTCCTTGATTTGGCTTGGAATAAGAGACATGATAAATGATGTTAGGAAAAAAAAGCTGAAGCTACGGCCAGTCACATATTTGAGTGGATCGCAAGGATCCGAGTCGGATATTCCACATGGCTATATCTGGAGTCCTCACCTAGTTCCAAAACCCAAAGGTGTTCATATTCTTAGAATCATCTTATTTTGAACAAAATTGGCAGTTCTTCCAAGTGAATAAGCCATATTTCATGTTTGAGCCATAATGCCTATCAATCTTTTCTTCAACTTCTGTTATAGCTCTTGAGTTGTGTTTATTCCATAATGACCCCCCTCAATTACA
This sequence comes from Petrea volubilis, assembly GCA_026212405.1. Taxonomy (NCBI): domain Eukaryota; kingdom Viridiplantae; phylum Streptophyta; class Magnoliopsida; order Lamiales; family Verbenaceae; genus Petrea; species Petrea volubilis. Next base: position 17,448,739 of record CM047886.1, read on the forward strand.
TTTCGTTGTTAACAAATGCTGATTGAACTTTGTAGCCATGTTCTCTTGCAGATTGGGGACCAAAGGTTGATGTGGTTGGATTTTGCTTCCTTGATCTTGCGACAAATTATGAACCGCCTGAGGCACTGGTAAACTGGCTTAAAGCTGGTCCAAAGCCTATATATATTGGGTTCGGTAGTCTTGTGAGTATCCTGGCTCCCATATATCCCACCACTGGTCCCCCTCCCCTCCCCTCCCCTGCACCCCACCCATTCACCCAAAAGATTAAGAAAAAGGAAAAAGAGTGAAGACACAGAGTCTTTCTCGTATTCTCTTTACTGATTTGATATTATTTCTTTAAATAGGTACATATAAAAAAAATATGAATAGTTAAGTTTAGTAGTTTCTTGGATTTCTTATTTTGAGGATTGTCTTGGTGTATCATTTCAAGTTTTGCTTTTCTGATATGTTTGAGCTCTTATGATTCTGGTGTAAATCTACCTAGAAGATTAATGGATCATTGGTAGCCTCCTTCTCTTTATTGTCCACATTTAGAAAAGCTATGGTGGACATTGAAGTTGTTGATGCAAAAAGCATATTCTTTGACGGTAAACTTGTCAATGTAATCTGCTCTAATTCTAAAATAACCCTTTTGTTATTGGTAGCGGTATCTATGCTGGTAAGGTTCCAGTTATTCTTTAGAAGGTAAAGGTTTCACTAGAATTTATACATGTCGTGAAGCAGTGACATTTCATTACCAAAAAAAAAAAAAGAAGCAGTGACATTCTGCTGCGTAGCAAAATCCCCATATTTGGAAAAAACTGAAGTCATTGATGGAAAACATGCACTTTGACAAGAACTATTTCAAGATAATCTATAGTGATTGAAATATAACCTATTCGTTATTAGGTAGGGTTGTCTGTGTAGGTAAAGCTGTCACTGTTTTTCTCAGGGTTTGCCTAGAAGTTAGGCCTTCATGGAGTAGTGAGATTCTGCTGTGTAGTATGATCTACTTCCTGTTGCTCTGAGATGATGTGTTCTTCTCTTCTATGTTCTCCCTCATCACCTTTCTGGTGTTTAATCTTTTATATTAGCATGCGCAACATTTTGTAAAGGTTTTCGTGCTTTTAGCTTCTTTGACTAAACTTCTATTTTTTCTTGAAAATGGGTTTCATCTCTAACTTTAACCTTTTCTTTCCCCTTCTCAGCCTGTTCAAGAACCAGAAAAAATGACACAAATAATTGTTGAAGCTTTAGAAATAACTAAACAAAGGGGCATCATTAACAAAGGCTGGGGCGGCCTTGGTAACTGTGAGTTCTCTTTTCCTTCTTTGATCTATTTACATGATTTCTGTTTTTATTTCCTAACTCGTACAGTTTTAATGATTGCTTCTCAGTGGCAGAAGAAAAAGACTTTGTATATCTGCTGGATAATGTTCCTCATGACTGGCTTTTCTTGCAATGTGCTGCTGTGGTTAGTTCTATGTTCAGTTCTTGCATCAGCAATGCTACTGTTATCTTCTTGTTTTTTGGTTTGTAGTTGCTTTGTTTTTAGATGAATTCTGCACTAGACAATCCTGACTGCATAACCACAATTTTATGCTACACGTTCATTTGCCCTTTAGTTTTATTCCAATCAGGACCCCTTTGTCTTATCCATCCACTTATCACTAACTTGCTTAAAAATTAAAGTGGCGTTCTGGTGTGAAACCCAAATGCACAAAAATTGCCTTGTGATGCAGCTCTATGAGACTGGCAATTATTTTATGTTTCTTGTTCCATGTGGGATGGAGATACTTTGTTGGTGAGGCAGCTTGCCAATGCTATTCGGTGTCGTGCTGAGTTTGACATCATGATCCAAGCTTTAGTTATCCCAAAAGTCTTGTGTTCATTTGTATACATTGGTATGCGTAACGTCTACTTTGAGCTGCAATTTTGATTGTTTTCTGACTTCTTTTTAGGTGCATCACGGGGGTGCAGGAACAACAGCTGCTGGTCTTAAAGCTGCGGTAATGGTCAAATAAGTTTGTGTTGTCACACTCTTTGCTCAGCGACTTTGTTCTTGACCAATTCATGGATTTATTTATTAATTTTTGGCAATACAGTGCCCTACAGCTATTATCCCTTTCTTTGGTGACCAACCTTTTTGGGGGGAGAGAGTCTATGACAGAGGTGTAGGTCCTGCGCCCATTCCAGTTGACGAATTTTCACTTGAAAAATTGGTTGAGGCAATTAAATTTATGCTGGACCCGAAGGTACTTTTGTTTGTGCTTTACTATGGTGTAGTTGGTAACACACTGAAGAGCTTGCAAAAGATCAGTTTGTTATTTCACATAAAGACAATTAATGGAAATAAATTTAGATATTCTGAAATGTGTAAGTTTTCAGTCTTATCGAGACAGTTTTTCTTCCCTCTTTATCTGGATTTTCGATAACATTGCAATGAAGGACAGTTGGGGGGGGGCGATGACAAAAATTTGCCCATTGATACCAGATGATACTTTTGGTTTTAATATAAGCTAGGAATTTTACTCAGGTCAAAGAGCGTGCAGTTGAACTTGCGAAGGCCATGGAAAATGAAGATGGGGTGACAGGAGCTGTTAAGGCATTCCTTAAACATCTTCCGCGTAAAAAACCTGAGCCTGATCAACGACCTACTCCATCAAGCATTTTCTCCGTAAGTAGATGCTTTGGATGTGCCTAGATTTGGGTGCTTCAGGTTATCCCTTCCACATATCTGTATTTTTTATCAGCTATTGAAAATATTATAGTTTGATTAATATCCTCTGATGGTACATTCGCCCGGCAAGATTTTTCATTCATAATCCTACTTGTTCACGCCATTGCCACTCAGAGTTGTACAAGTGTTTGTGTCTTGGTATCATAGAAATAGTTTCATAGATTTATTGTTTTGTAATGTTGTCCTTTTCTTTATTTTTCATTTTTGGGTAATGCCTTCATTTGTATCATAATACTTTGATATTTCATATTATCTTTATTTGTCATCATCACACTTTGATCTGTGAAAACTTGTGGCAGAAGTAATGATGTGCTCAGCAAATTGTGTCGCAAGTTGTTCTTAGATGTACCGAAACAATACGAAAAAATTTGAATTTGATAAAATGATTCGAAATTAAAGATGGCAAAGTCCACACACACACACACACACACACACACATACACAGGGCCAACGGCTTAGAGCTTTGTTCGTTTCTAAGTAACATTGAAATGGCAAGTGAAATGGTGTGTGTGCTGTACTGGAGAAGTAATAACAGTATTTTTTGGGAGGAGTTGTGGGGAGCTGACAATGCAGTGCTTGTTCCTTAGCTATGTCTCTGATGAAAAGCTGTGGTGGCATTGAAGTAGCCTAGTAACATGCCAAATTTGGGAAACCGGACCACTTGTTTTCATTTAGGCAGTAGATGGAGAAAAAAGCAAAAACATCTTGTAACGTCTTGGCGGTGGAGAGTCAGATTAAAAATGGGGCAATTACTGCCAGTTTATCTTGAAGGAGATCACAGAGAGAGAAAGTGGTAGTGGTACTGGTGGGGTGGGGCGGGGCTCTCTGGCACAGGCCAACTTTCCCTCTCTCTCGTCCCCCCACTCTGTGTGTGTGTGTGTGTGATCAGTTTTGGGATAGGTCAATTCGTTTATGAGATGAGAATACGAAGGGCGACTCGACACCTCTCTGACCCACCAATTGAGACGCCGCTACTCCATTGTCATCTTTTGAATCACTCAATTCTTGACACATTTCAGAGCATTTATTTTTCTCCTCTATCTGACTGGGTAAATGGATTGTCATCTTTTGAATCACTCAATTTTTGACACATTTCGGAGCATTTATGTTTCTCCTCTGTCTGACTGGCCACCCATTTACCAAAATAAAAATAAACTTGTCATCCGCATGCGCTTCTCGTCAAGTTCTCAGATTCTCAATTTGATTCTTCTCTTCATTTATTGTTACTATTTTTTTTTTCATAATCTTTTACTTCACTATTTATATTTGTACTTTTGTATGAAAATATATGTCTGACAGCAAATAAGAAACACCGAAAAACATTCTTTCAAAAAATATATTAGAAAAATGAATTATTTGGTATGTGATGGTTTGGACACATTGAACCGATAACGTATTTTGAGGTATTCTCTCTCTATATTTGCCATAAACATTTGTTAAAAGCGTTTTCTTCGGCCTAAGTGTGAATTAATGTTGGCTTATGTAAGTTATAGATGGCCTTGGTATTACTAGGTCGGCAGGACCAGCATTTGAGCTTCTTCAAGTATATCATATATTCGTGGCTGAATATGAAAAATTGAACATGACATAATAGAAAAAGACAATGGTGTCGCTACTACCTCCTTTCATCCTATAAAAATATTTAGATGTATATATATATAAATATATTTGAGGGTGACAGTAACAGGCTGGTTGATAGGCTATTCTACTGCATGGTACAGCTTAATGTTCCATTGTACAGCAGAATTCTTTAATCTGTAGAAAAAAACTGATAATGTGCACAATTATTGATGAATGGGGATAGCAACAGCTGTGGATTGAATGAAGAAGATAAAACAAAGAACTGAACCAAAGCTCCTAACAGAAGAAAAACATGAAATTGCCTGCAACAGCAAAACACTTTAGTCTCCATTACTGTCAGAAGTGGATGGATTCCATTTCCCAATCCTCTCTCTCTCTCCTCAGAGTTCTCACCAATCTCTCTCTCTCTCTCTCCCCCTCTGTCTCTCTCCCTCTCTCTGCCTCAGCACTCAGAAACCTACACTTGGACATTCATTTATCTTTCTCTTATCTCCTGCTGCTATCAAGCCCATACACCCTCTTTTGCACTCTTTTTTATAAATCAGACACACATCTCCACATATTCCTTACAACTTTCCAAACTCTCTCCCGCAACCCTTATTTTGATTCAGTTCCAGGTTCCTAAAACAATCAAAAGAAAAAAAAAAAAAAACTTCAAACTCTGTAAAATTTGTACTTCCCTATTTTCATTCTTCTCTGCTTCTGCTCTGGCCAGGATTTGTACCTAACCTTTCCAAGGTCTGTTTATAATTTTCTCCTTTCATGCTATACATGTCCAAACTTATCATAGTTAAAAATTTAATCATGTTGCTCATGTTACATCTATTTTGTTGCCACAGGAATGGAGGGTGATCATTTGACTCAGGGTTCACCAAATAAACCCGGAGACACGACAAAATCGTTCCCCTGTCTATACTGTTCTAGAAAGTTCCACAGCTCACAAGCTCTGGGTGGCCATCAAAATGCCCACAAGAAAGAGAGAAGCGTTGCCAGAAGGAACAAAAGGGCTTCTGATCACTACGCTCTAATCCCACCACCACCATTGCTGTTCTCTCCGAACTACCCCATCGGCATTTTCAATCCTTCGCTTATATAGGCCCTCACGGCACCGGTTTTTGCCAGTTCCAGCAGGTCCACCAGCAGATGATGGACAGGTTCGAGTCGAACGGGGCTCCGAGGTTTGAAAATGTTGTGTCGTATGCTGGCAAGTGCTTGAATGAGATGTATCACAACAATGAAGATGATCACGAGCAAATTTCAGGAAATCTTGGGCAAGAATATCATCAGCAGGTTACTTCTATGGGAATGAATAAAACTCATAGTCATAGCAATTGTGATCATCATGACACGCACCAAAAGCTTGATTTGTCTCTTCATCTGTAGACAGGGTTCTGGAAAACCATGCTGAATTTTTTTTTAATTTGTTTTATAGCCTATACATTTTGTTCGATTTACATTACGGGCATTTTTGAATAAATTTGAGGAATGGTTGTCATTGATTTTTTTTTTTTTTTTAAACCAAATCTGAATGGTTAGGACAACGATTCTACAGGTTTGCTAAATCTTTTCTTCTGGAATAAGAACTAAATATGGACCATGCCCATTTGGGACTCAAACATGAATCAAGCAATTCATACTCGATTCGAGACCGATTATGAAAAGCTCATTTAAGCATGACAAACAATGGTTGGCCACAATTTTTCTGTTCAATAAAATTCAAAGTTGGGTTCAAACTCGACTTGATTAATTAAAATATGGTATTATACATATAAAAAAAATCGAATTACTCGAACTCTACTGTAGTTTATCTCGATTAAAGCTCATTTTAATTTAGCTTGTTTAATAATCAAATCAAGTTCAAATAAGATTTCAAGGTCAACAAAAAATTCAAATCAAATTTGAATAGTATTTTATCTGCCTCAACTCGATTCGTTTATACTCCTATGCCCGTTAGCAGCCCCACCCCAATCTTTGTGCAGAAGCTATTTGGACAACTCCTAGAATTATTATTTATTTTTTCAAACATGTTGATAATGGACATTATAATTGAACAAGAAAGGTGATTATTAGGTTGATTATGCTTTATGAATTACGATCCATATACCATTTTGTTGATAATGGACATTACGAAGGGGCTAACCTTGTCCAAGTCAAACAATGTACAATTTTGTTTGTCGATATATCGAAATTAATAATATTGTTCTGCATTTTGACCGAATTCATATGCCTGTGTTATGTCTAGAATTGGGTACAGTACCACGATGTATGTCTAGAATAGAAGTTAACATTCAAATAACATAAAAGTATAGGCCGTTTGTCAAATATTACCTCCCTTTCACAATATTTGTTGTTTCAACTTTTTAATTTTGTTTCAAAATATTTCTTATTTTACAAAAAACAATTCAATACATTTCTTTCAAATTTGCCCTCAAATAAATAATACTCGTATAGTTTGTTTAAGTCAATATTTAATGCATTTGTTTGGAATTGTTAAAATTTCAAGAAGACATTAATAACGTTAAAATTATCAATTATGACGCGCTTTTAGATATTTTTACTGTATAAAAGAAAAATTTTATGAAGTACTCCATAAATTTCCTCAAGTTAGGAAACCATAACAAGATTTGTCCGGCGTTCAGCCTACTTTCCTCGATTGGGTGCAATTTTATTATTTTTTTAACTATATTTCCATGCATTGTGGCATGATTCTCAGACACTAATTAAAAAAGTAAATAGTTTATGCTTTTCTTGCTTTGAACAGAAAGCTCAAGTTTGGTAAAGTCGCATGCTTTGGCGGTGGTGCCTTGCTGATTGTTATTTGTTAACCTAAAATTTAGAAAGAATATTTTATAAGAAACTCTAGTACATGCTATAATTGGACTTTTTTTGAAATTCAACTGAAACTCCTAAGTCTCAACCGCATGACTTGGTTGTCCATGTCTATTTCTTTCAGTTTCTCAAGGCTCAAGCTAGGTTTTTTTTTTTTTTTCCCCGTCTTTTTTTTTAAAGGATTTAGGGTTTATGATACCCCCCCCCCCAATTGAACGGGAGAGAACTAATCTTGAATCAAAATTTCTAATATATGAAAACATGTTATTTTTACTACTGAGTTGTAGTCCAATGGTAAACATTCAAACTTTGTACTGTTGAAGTGTTGGATTTGAACTCTCTTCTTCTCTCCCCTTCTCCCTTGGGTGAATATGTGTGTGTGTGTGGCATTTTGGTTAATATTTATAAAGTATTTCGATTGGATTATATATAAACAAAGAATACATGTTACTTGATACGGGATATCTGACACATATCCACATAGGCCATGCTCATGTTGCCACGTGGGTCACGAAACACCATGCAGGCACCCTATCCTCGTGGAAGCATGATGAGTCGAGGAGAGGACCCATCTCGAGGAGATGTTGTCTCCTAAGGACGGGCTCTCCTTCTAATTGTCACCACATCTCAAGGAAGATACGTCGATTAAGGAGTACACTTTGTACTCTGACACTGTCCCTTCTAATACGCGCAACAGTTCCCTACACAAAAGCACCAGCACACTAGCCACCTTGGTAGAACCATGCTTTCTCCTTAGTATAGTGGACCACCATGCCATAGGTGCTCCTAGACCCTCCACCTTAGCTCTAATCCTCAAGGCTGAATGGGATCTTCCCTCATTTATAAATACCATTGAGACATTCTCCATAAAGGAAACATATATTTTATATATTGAAACTCTACTTGATTGTCTACTCATATCATATATACACATTGCTGACCTAAGCATTGGGAAGTTTTCATCGAGAACACTTCCGACTAGAGTTACGTATTTTTCATCCTATTAGGTTGAAAAGCCACCAGCAATTGTTGAGTCATTGTTCCACCTTGGATTGAGCACCATCCCCAGGATTCAACTACATCATTACTATTTAAATTATAATTTAGATGTCAATTTGCAATGTTCTGAGTTAAGTTTTTATTTCTAATTTCCAGCTAGACATAATCACACATGACGCTTCGGGCAAAAATTAATCTCATTAATCTCACTTACCAAAATTAGCTCTCATCGATCTTACATGCAACCTCCTTCTAAATTTTCAAAATTATCAAGGGCATTATTTGAAATAAAATTTTGAAGACCCTAGAGTAGGGGCAAAATAATCAGACACAATATTTTTTTTCTTGCCATTTTCCATTTTTCACCGGATATCTACCGAAGGAGGGTGCATATGTGATTTCAGTATTGCTATGGAGGTGTATGTATAATTTTTCATCTGAAAGGGGTACAATTGATAATTTCGTAATCTACCATGAGGCCTAAAAGTAATTAACCGTTGTAAATATTAGTCGAGTAAGCTGATGTATGAAAATGAGATAACCGATCGTTTAACTCAAGAATCATAAAAAAGATATCTGACTCAATTGGGAGCAAAGACTTTAGTCCAAAAAGTGGGAATTTTGGTTTTTTTTTTTTTCACTAATCAATTCAAGGAGGGGTAAATAATATTTTCAAGGTATAATGATGTAAGTGCTTCTTATGTCATTGTGCAGGGTCAAATTGTTTGTTACCCCATTTTATTTGAGATTAGATAGCGAACAAAAATTATAAATAAATTTCAATTATATATAGGTTCGTGTCCTTAACACGTGTGACGTGTTTTTCCTACGAACTAGGACCGCAGCTATTGATTGCACGGACAGTCCCAATAAACAATTCTCCAAGCATAATTAAATCTATGAAATTTATGTACTTGACCACTTAATTGTCTAATAATTAATTACTAATGTTCTATTATTAATCACTTCGCAATTCCTAAGCCACGCAAGTTACGGCGGGACTGGACTGAATTGGAAACAACCTAATTAACCTAACTATGGTTAAGTCCAAGTCTAATGAAGTTAGGCAAAATACAGTGCAAATACCATTTTATACGTGGACTAATATCGTTCTTCGTTTCCCTCTTCTCTTCTCTTCACTCTCTTATATAAACACCCGCGCCTTTTCCGTTAACACATATTACTCTCCAATCCATTTACGATTCTCTATACATACATCGATAGATACATTTCAAATTTAGTGAGAGAAACAGCGTCAAGAGAGAGAGAAAGATTAAGGAAGAGCTAGCTAGCTTTATTTCATTACCCAGCGAGCATCAATGGCGGTTTCTCTGGGAATTGTTGCTCTTTGTATGACGGTGCTGCTGTTTGCCAATGCAATTGCCGTGAGAGAAAGGTATTCAGCGTTATTCGATCAATTCTCGTCACTTTTGCAGCTTAAGTTAGCTAGTAATATATTGCCGGTTTTTGGTGCTGAAAACTGTTAAAAAGTAAAATATCACGCATTTGTTCCTTTAACAAGCTCACATGCGGCCTTAGCTTCTTATCTCTCTCTTGCGTCGTGTTGCGGAACTGATAAAGAAGCCTCGGAAAAGCTGATACTCGGTTTTTTTTTTTTAAAGCTTCAACTTCGAAAAGTTTTCTTGATACGTTAATCTCAGAGTTTATTTAGTTCTTTGAAATGGCAGTAGCGTTGTTTCTGGGACTTGTACTTAAAAATTATACATTAGAATTTAGAATCTAATTAATTATTATGCTCTGTTTACGATTTTACGGCTGTTTCGGTGTTTTTACAGCGATGAAGCAAGTCGGCAAGGGAAGAGCTTAAGGAACTCAACAATGGCGGATGGGTTAGTTACCTACATTTCATTTAGTAATCTACAATAAATCATCTGCTTTCACCACCCTCTGATGGTGATATACATAAAATTATGTCGCAAATCGTGTTCGCCATTTCTTAATTCAAACTTGCACAAACATTTTTTTCTCTATAACTCTCATTTTTTTTTTCTTCATATAATTTGCAGGTTAGATGATGGTATTGAACTTAAGAACGAGCATGCGGTAGATGATCCGGAAGCTGCCGCTGCCATGGTTGATATGTAAGTCCTTTTTCCCCGTAAAATGTTACGTAAGATATATACATACATATATATACAATTTACGTTGCAACTGCTTAGTTAAGATACATTCTTCTCCAGAAATCATGTGTTTCCACTAATGGGAGCCCTCACATGATCTGTTCATCTTCTTCACATTACCCACCGTGCCCCTTTAAATGTCTTACCTACCCAAAAATTTTCTTTAAAATTCTATTTGTGTGATGTATATATACGTGTAGCCTGCAATGTCAAGCAATCAGTTTGGATCCTCTACTACACAACGGTGTTACATCTCCTCCTTCACGCATCAATATACGCCAGATGTATTGGTGAACGGTTGAGATAAAGAAAGAAAATATTTAAAATTTTTCTCATATCATAAATTTTTCTCTTTCCTTATATCAACCGCCCACTAATACACGTGGCCTGTATTGATGAGTAGAGGAGAAGATGTAGCATCATTGTGTAGCAGAGAATCCGAACTGTGTGGAATAATGCATCAAATCAAGCTTGATTAAATTTTCATATAATATTGGGTCGTTTTAGGCAACCAGATTAAGCACATGATGACCTTGCCAAATATATGCAAGGCGCATTTAATTTATTTGGTGCTGTATTATTCCTCTCTTATCCATGTTTTCAACTGTTCATTACAATTGCTTTACATGCCATACCCAGTGTCTGTTCAATTCTGGATTGCTTTCCCCGCCTCTCTTTCGCGTCGCCCTCTTGCTTCTACAATTTCCATATGCGAATGCTTAAATACGAGGAGCATTGTTTTTACCCTGCTTATTCGGAAATAACCGCGAAATGATATCATCTTACATTCATAACATAAACGCAAACGAGACACATTGTTATGATAAAAAAAATGTACTTTTTATAAGGTTCAAACATCAAGTTCATAAAAGAATTTTTCCAATTTTATTTATTGTCTAAATATTTTATCTGCCCAACTTCATATTTGGGGTAGGCCCACAAAAAATTTCATTCTTTCTTTAATGAAACCTGGCGAGAAGGCGTGAGACCGTAACCTAAATAAACGTTAGCCCCCACCGACGCTTTTCAATTTGATGGAATTTATTTTCGAACTGTGGAATTGTATTACCGAGATCGTCCGCATGGTCCGCATTACTCTATTACTATTTAATTTACCTTTATTTATTGATTTTAAGATTTTGTCACACCATTGCCTTCAACTAGTGCGTGGGCCGGGTCCAGTCCACGTCACGGCATTTTGGAAGCATTATGAATAATTTATAATTGTCACACATTCTATCTTTTCATGCATTTAACAATTTACCAACCAACAATTGGCCAAATATGGTTAAATCGATACCATTCATATTAGAAAAAGAATAATGTACATATATCTTGTGAATTTATTGATGACAATGAAAATGTATGCATACTTATCGTATAATTTGTTGTATATATTTGTCATATAATCTGTTGAATGTAATTTTATTGAATTTAAATATCATTTTACCGTCATTTGTGAATATAAGTTAGACCTTGTCAAAGAAGTAAAACTGTAACTGCCGGTGCGGGTTGAGCAAGTAAACTCATAGAAATCTTTTATAGCACATTTTATATAATGTTTGGATTATATTTACTACAAATACATGATACCTATATGAAATAAAGTTGTGATATGAAAGTATATTGATTTTTTTTTTGTTTTTTAATGTTGCAATATTTTTTTCTTTTGATATCTAAACCATAAATTTCGCATATACATTTATTGGTATATATAACAAAAAATATCACTCGAATTTTTTTCCCCCAAAAATCCAGGACTATCAAGAACAGCACGGAGAGGAGAAAACTGGGATTCCTTTCATGCGGGACCGGGAACCCCATAGACGACTGCTGGCGGTGCGACCCCAACTGGTTGCGCAACCGCAAGCGCCTCGCCGACTGCGGTACTGGCTTCGGCCGCAACGCCGTGGGCGGTCGGGACGGAAGGTACTACGTGGTGACCGACCCCAGCGACAATGACGCCGTGAACCCCCGTCCGGGCACCCTCCGGCACGCCGTAATCCAGGACCAGCCCCTCTGGATCGTGTTCGAACGCGACATGGTGATCACGCTGAAGCAGGAGCTGATCATGAACAGCTTCAAGACCATCGACGGGAGAGGCGTCAACGTCCACATCGCCAACGGGGCCTGCATTACAATTCAGTTCGTGACCAACATCATCATCCACGGCCTCCACATTCACGACTGCAAGCCCACGGGGAACGCCATGGTGCGGAGCTCGCCGAGTCATTACGGGTGGCGGACCATGGCCGACGGCGACGGGATATCAATTTTCGGGGGGAGTCATGTCTGGATTGATCACAACTCCCTGTCGAGCTGTGCCGATGGGCTTATTGATGCTATCATGGGATCGACGGCGATTACTATTTCGAACAATTACTTTACTCATCACAATGAGGTTCATTTAATTTCTCTCTACTTGCTATATAATTTCGACTTCCCTTTTCAAAATTACGGCTAACTTTGAATATTCTAATTTGTTACAATCTAAACAGGTTATGTTATTGGGACACAGTGACTCTTACACAAGAGACAAGGTTATGCAGGTGACAGTTGCTTACAACCATTTCGGAGAGGGCCTAACCCAGAGAATGCCAAGGTAATAAAACACCAGGGTCTTCACTTTCGTTTTGATAATACACGCGCACGCACACACACCAACCACTGTCAGGATCGAACCTTGACGCTAATTTTTTCACGCTTCTGAAGATAGGGGTGTGTCTATTAGACCAAAGACCTCGTACCCAGGGTCCTCATTTTTGTTTTTCTCCTTTTGATCTTTTTTCGGGTTTTTTTCAGACCACAATTTCTAGTTTATATAATAATTAACTAAATAAATAATCCTAAACATGCAGGTGTAGACACGGGTATTTCCACGTGGTAAACAACGACTACACATCCTGGGAAATGTACGCCATCGGTGGCAGCGCTAATCCCACCATTAACAGCCAGGGCAACAGATTTCTAGCCCCAACCAACCGTTTTGCTAAAGAGGTTTGTAAAATGAAATGCCAAAAAATTTAACACATTACTCTTGTTCTTCATATATAGTACTTAGGAAAAAAAGTTGTTTTGACAGGTGACGAAGAGAATAGCGAATCCAAGTGATTCAAGATGGAAGGAGTGGAACTGGAGATCGGAGGGCGATCTTATGTTAAACGGCGCGTATTTCACCCCGTCGGGCACCGGTGCAGCAGCCAGCTACGCCAGGGCGTCGAGTCTATCGGCGAAACGGTCTTCCCTCGTCGGCACCCTCACCTCGGACGCCGGTGTACTCCATTGCCGCAAAGGTTTTCAGTGCTAAGGATGATAAATTTCATCTAAATCGTTATAGATTATACCATCAAAATTCAATTCTTCTTGTTAAAAAAAATATAACACAGTTAAATTTTTTATGCATTCCTTGTAGCAGTTATTGAAGTGAAATCCCATTCTTAACCATTCCTCTTGGAGCATTGTTCATGTTATTAATTTTGCTTCCTTAATTATCAACCCACCCATTTTTGATTAATTAGATAGTGGCAATCAGAAAATGCAGCCGCAATTAAAATTTGTTTTTATCATCAGTCTGTAATGTATTTATTGTATGTCATCGAATGATTACTTCTTTGTAAATCTTTTTTGTTTAATATATATATATATACCGGATTCATGTACTTCGGTTTGGGAGATGCCTATTGATTTCTCTTCTCCCCAGTTCTTTGAGGAAATTTGTGCCCAAACCCAACTTGACCGAATTCATGTTAATTATATCGTAAGTGTATCACATTTATTATATGATTGATGTGATAATTGTAGTTCACTTGATCGAACCCAACTAATAATGTAATCGATCAATTTTCTTAAATTATATATCAATTACATAATAAATATAAAACACTCGTTACGTCATTAATATTAGTTCGATCCAATCAGTTCTGAATTAAATTTTTCCATAATTAATGTATATTTTAACGAAGGCGACCAATCAAATTTTTGTGTTGGCTTTAATTCGTATATACTAGGAAAAGTAGAAAGTCACGTTACAGAGTTGTGGCAGATTTTCGTGTAGTAATTCAGGAACAGCACAAAATCTTGGTTGGATGCAGTCTGAGTATAATTTAATTTCAAACCAAGTGGAAGAACACTTGTATTTTTTTGTTTCCGAAGGGTAGAACACTTGTATTTATTATATGGTTGGTTAGGTTCAATTTGCACAAGAAAATTTCTGTTAACAATACTTCTGGGCTAAATTAAATGCAACTCTGGGCCTCTGACTAAAGATGGGGTTTGGCACAATCAATCACCTGATGTGAAATAAATGTCGCTTTCGTTCCATAATAATAGTCGTTTATAATTATATCATACATTCTAACAAAATATAAATTGTAAGTTTGATTCATATAATAAAATGCTCAATTTTGAGCCATTTATTACAAACTGCACCCCTTTATGAGCCCATTTGGATGGATTTAAAGAAAAATATTTTTCGAGCTGTGATTTTTATAGTAGAATTTTTTTTAAATCAAATAATTTTGTATATAGATGCAGTAATTTAAAATACTTTTATTTAAAACTACTTTGAGATTTTGTTTTTCAAAAAAAGTCTAACAGCGTTCTGCTTTTTTTTAAAAAAAAGCCTATCAAAACACAATTTTTTACTCTAAAGTGTTTCTTTATTCTAAAAAAAATTCATTCAAACGGATTCTATATCGAGCGAAAAAAGTACATCATATTCTTAGCCAAAATAGTGGCAGCCAATGAAAATTAGATAAAAAAAAAATCTAAACCAATGAATAGGAAGAAATTCTATCCTATGATACTTGTCCCACATATGCATATTGAAATGAAACACATCCTGTTTTCAATTTTATAAAACGATACATATTATGAAATAAAAATTTATCATTGAAACGAATAAAAATATGAAAAAAAAAGGGTAATACTACAAATATTTAGTTGGGAACATAGGATACCCCGGCATAGAATTCCACATTTCACTACATCCTCAATCTCCGTAATTATTTTAAACTGATTTATGTCCCCATAAGGATCACAGTGTCATGATTATTAATAATCAGAAATTATATTCAAGAAACATGATCTGTTTGTTTGTTCACTTTGACTTCGGTAACATATTCAGTACCCTACATATAATTAAGAACATGAACATCCATATAAGTCAGGCCCCAACTTTTATAATGTTATATTATTTGGCGCGACACTTGATAGATCTTTGACTGTATCTATAGATGTAAGGAAATTTCGACTTACTTTTCCGAAGATCTAGGGCCCTCATGATACTAAAATAATATTTATGATAAAATATTAAGAGTTAATTTGGATGATTTTTTTTTTGATTTTTGGAGAAGTACTTATTTAAAAAAAAAATCGGAATAAAAAAAAATTTGAGTCTTGACGAGTTTTAAGAAAAATAGTAGAAGTTAGAGAAAATATCGAAAAGGGTTTTTTTTTTAAGAAACTATTTAAAGTGGTTCAAATAAAAACACATTTCAAAGTATTTTTAATTACTGTATCCAAACAAAAAATTGTTTGACGTATAAGAAAAAATACTATACAAAACATCGTTCGAAAAGCATTTTTTAAAAAATCAATTCAAACAGGCCCTAAGCAACAATACACAATACTGAAATTGTTTATGTATTAAGTTATTTTTCTTTATTTTACTACTAAAGTAGTCTTAAAATTTTTTCTAAAAAGGGTGGAAATTATATTTAAGGGAGTAGGAATTTCTCAAGTAAATAAAGACACAATAAATTTTAAATATTTAGAGATGATGAATTGCTACACTTTTCAAATTAGTAAAATGTAAATTCTAGCATAAAATTATGCTAATATCAGTTGTCAACATTCCTCCGCCAACACACCCAAAAGGGGGAAAAATTTAAAAAAAAATGAAAAACTCTATGATCTATATAATTTTTTTACTATTATTTGAATATTTATTACTAATTATGTTTAGTACATGTTCTTTAATTTTCTGAATATAGACCGAAAATGGAAAAGTTACTTGCATTAACTGAGAGCCCATAGATTTTAGTTCGAACATTTTAACATTTTGTTTGGGAAAAATTTTTGCCCAAACCCGATTTGGCCGCATCCAACTAATCATGTAGCAAGTGTTAATACATTTGTCATATGATTGGTTATTTTTTCTCAACTGTACAACAATCACATGGCAAGTGTAAAAATACTTATCACGTAATTAGTACCAATATGATCAAACCTGATATGGGTAAGAATTTCCCTTTGTTTGGAGGTTTAGAAGTTCAGGCTTAAAAAGCATGTAATATTTTCAGAACATTTTATAAATTCTCAAACATATTATTAAACGTCTTAAGCTACTTATAAACTCATTGAACCACATTCTAAAAATCTTAAGATTAAGCCTCGTCTTCCTTTTGCAGAAGACTTTGTCTCAGTGAGAAATATACTCAAAGCTCAGATTTTGAGTATACAATCTAAATGGCAAGTTTTCATAAAAACACTTAAAAGGCTAAAGATAATGAAATTGACTTCCTATATTGCAAAGTCTTTAGATAATAGACATAGAGTCCACTTCCTTGATCAAAAATAAGCTTTAAACCAACATAAGGAACTCATATCACCATCTAACTTTTCATCCTTAGTAAATCAAAACACTAAGATCATAATGCAGTCGATCACAATTCATAAGAAAGCTCAAAAAGGGGTACCACTTCCACTTCTAGTCTCCGCCGGGCTGTACAGAGCCGACCTATTCCTCGGTCTATTCTCCTCTAACTGCCTCACCACCTCCTCCATTGTCGGCCTAACAGACGCCACCGGCGCGCAGCACCCCATCGCAAGTTTCAATGCCTGAACCAACCCTTCTTCCATTGGATTCCTTATGGCCTTCAAAAGCTCCACATCAAAAATCTCCATCGTAGTCTCCTCCAAGACCGCCACTTTGACTAACGATGGCAAGTCCACAAACTCTCCGCTCCTTGAGCTTTTGCCTGGCCTTTTTCCCAGCAAAATCTCAAGTAATAGTATCCCAAATGCGTAAACATCAGTCCTCGAATTGCATTTTTTCATCTTTTGGAGCTCGGGTGCCCTGTAACCTTCCGTTTTGGCAGATGCTAATATTTCATCCGCCACAGCGGGGACCATAATCTTGTCAAGTCCGAATTCATTAAGCCTAGCAACAAAGAAGTCGTCCACAAGAACGGTTTTTGATCTCAGGTTTCCATGAGTTATTGGTGTTTCAAGACCATGTAGATGAGCTAGTCCCCGGGCGATGCCTAAAGCAATCTTGTGTCTCCTAGCCCAATTTAGTACCGGTTTTCCCACTCTCGATTCTGTACAAGGGCAATACAAACAGAACAATATTATGGTCTGAAATATCATCAATCATCATATATACATTAGATCAGAATACTACTAGACTGGTAAGCAAGAATCGTAAAACGCACCATGTAAGAGATCATAAAGGGTTTTGTTCTGCAGATAATCATATATGAGAAGCTTCTCCCCTCTCTTCCCCTGATAGAAAGCCCTCAAAGGTATCAAATTCTCGTGACGAATGCGGCCGAGCTGCTTAATCACTGGCAAACAGCAACTCCTATCCTTGCAACTGCCCTCCCTCAACAACCTCAAAGCAATTGTTCCTCCATCAGCTAGCTTTGCCTTATACACAGTCCCATAACTAGTCTTATCCATAACTTGCCCTGTTGCATTCAACACATCCTCCAAACTCAAGTGCTCGCCGCCCTGAAACAAAATCAATTTCCCATCACCACCACCGCCACCGCCGCCACCGTTTCCGCTTTCCTCATCGTCTCCTAATTCCTCAAATCCCTCATCCTCATCTTCATCAACATTCTTTTTTCTCTTTGCTTGGAAATAACCAATCAGCAGTGAGACAAGCACTACAGCTCCAGTCATCAGACCAATTACAAGGCCAGCTATAGCACCAGAGCTCAATCTAGAACCACCACCACAGGTCCTCAAAGGTGGCCCACATAAACCAGGACTGTTTCCCTCAAAAACCTCCACACCAAACTTTGATTCCCCAAAATTGGGCAAAACCCCAGTAAAGTTGTTATGTGAAAGATTCAATTTTTCCAACTTCAGAGAAGTTATTGTTTGAGGTATTTCACCAGAAAACATGTTATCCCCAAGATCAAGCTGTTTAAGCCCACTAAACCCCACAATAAACTCTGGGAAATTCCCAGTAAATGCATTTTGTCCCAAATCAAGATTCTTCAAATTCTTGCAAGTAGCATCAGGCAATGCAGGCTCAGGGAGAGTACCGGAAAGAGAGTTACCGTGGAGCCGAAGCGAAACGAGGAGATCACAGAGGTTCCAAATGGAAGTTGGCAGCGACCCTTTAAGCAAATTGTGGCTCAAATCAATGTCTGCTAGTGAAGTGCTGTAACCGAGCTCTAAAGGAACTGGCCCAGATAATGAATTCGTACTAAGATAAAGACTTTGAAGATTTGTGAGCTCTCCAATCTCTCTGGGAAGAGTTCCAGAGAGATTAGCTGAGGGGAGCTGAAGCGAAATAAGGTGCAAAGAAGGGTCTTTGTGCAAATGAAGACTCGTCCATTGTGGCGAAGAAAGGCCGGTGCAGAGCAACGAAGAGCCATTGGTGAAAGACCATTTCAGGCCTCTCCATTGGCAGAGGGGAACTGAAGTGTTCCATGATAGCAACAGTAAGTTCTCTGCAGTCCCCTCCAGTGAAGGCTTGATCTTTTGCAAAAGCAAGTCAACATCTGAAGCAGATTGAGAGAGGGCGAGCAGAAGGGCAATGCACAGAGAGAGAAGATTTACAGCCGCCATGAAAGGGGAATGGAGGAAAATAATTTAAGAGAGAGATAGAGAGAGAGACAGGTAGAGAGAGGGTTTTGTTCTCCTCTCTTGTTTGATGTTTTTCTTTCGGGAAAGCTGACGGTGTTGACTGCGAGCAAACATTTAGTCCATTGTGTATCAGCTGAACAATTTGGGATTTGATTGCTTCGATGAATATATTTTTGAAAAAGTGTGTTGATGTTCGTATATACAAACACACAATAAAGATGACCCCAGTGCTGCAACTTTAATGCTCCCATCGATGATGATGTTTTGTAAACTAAAGGCTCTCTCTTTATTCCCAGTTCAAACATTTTGCACGAGAAAGGATCACCTTTTTCAATCTGTAAATTATTTCTCCTTCTTGGAAAAAAAAAACGCCTATTGCCTATAGTATCGATGAACTATCAAGATGTAGTATGATTCATTGTTAATTTCACTTAAAATTCTTTATTTTAAATTATATTTCATCTTCTATTTTAATATATGAATATATGTTAAGTGTATATATTTTAAACTAAATATATAATTAAAACAGTAATTTTATATACATGATATTAATGTAAATTATAAAATAAAAGATGAAATAGCATTTTGCAAGAAAGAATTCTATCTGTGTTGATTTAAACAATTCTCATACGAATCACTCAAAACCATAATATATTTATGTGGTAAAAAAGCCACAGGTTAGCCCTTGCACTAATATTGAGATTCTAGTTTGCTACTTTCATACCTCATATTGTTTTATCATATTTGGACCCCAGTATGATTGAGGCGTGTTAATTATTTTTAATGCCAATTAAGTATTAAGATATGCTGTAATTTATATCTTTAATTCACTCGCTTTTTAGGATTAAATTAGGCAATGACAGAGCCAAGAGGGTGGTTGGAGGGGGTAGTTGCCCCCCTCCAAGTTTATATCGAATTAAAATTTATATATATTTTATAAAAATTTTGAATCTTATCCTTCCTAAATTATAAAAAAAATTTAATATTTTATTAAAATTTAATTTTGTCCTTCCAAGCAAGAATTTTTGACTCCGTTCTAGAATCGAATGCATGAGGACCATGACATTTCTACAAACTGCAAGAACGAAAGGCTAAATCATTTCTTGCAAGAATTTGGTTTTTTTTTTTTTTATCCCATAAGAAAATAATTATAAAAAAAACCGATTTAAATACTAGAGTTTTAAGAAATAGTTTATTGAGCATAAATTTCCATGTTAAGGGGCACAAAGTGAGAGGGGTCATCTCATGTCAGTATATGTGTGACTTTATACATTTGTTGTGTGCACGCTTACCTTTGGAAATCTCAGAAAATTATTATTATTGTTTTTATTTTTTAATTTTTGAATTCCGAGGCTTTGCTTTATTTGACAAAAGGAGTAGGCCTCTCGACATCCCATCATTTGCAATGGCCCTACTTTTTTGTTGATTTATCTCTCTTCTTAAATCCAACTGTAGAGAGAGAGAGTTTCGGTTTTGTGCAACACAGGAGATAATAACTTTAGGTGGGCCCTTTGCATGCAGAATCATAGCGGGAAAGCTGCGTCATGATTTTGATAAAGTGGGCCCGGGAATAAGAGAGACCACCATAATAAGTTAAGTAAAAGGAGTAAAAGTGGGCCCGCGATTTGCATTGGGTGGCTGCTATAGCCCAAATCTCTACAGCTCCTTTTTTTTTTTTTTTGATAAATAAATCTCTACAGCTTTTATTATCCATTAGTCACATGAAAACACTTTTACACGTATGTTTTTTTATTATATATTTAAATTTTTAAAAATAAAAATAAAAAATTATAAAATCTAAAAAATTAAAACTAAGATAAAAATATATAATTAAAAATTAATTGATGAATAACTATTGAGGAGAGTTGAAATTTATTTAATAACTAATATTTAGCCTCGTGCCAAGGCATGAAAAATTATAGAGTTCCATGTATATATTTTTCATAAATTTTTATTATAAAAATTAATTTGATAAATAAATTAACCTTTTTATAATATAAATCAATAAAAAAATATATTTAAAAAAATTTATAATTATAGAACATATTCGATTTCGATATTAATTTTTGGTATAACTAAGGCAAGGAAATTTTTAAAAATTTTTGTAGAATCAAAATTTATAATTATTATTAAAGTAAATGATATATGTTGTAAATAAAATATTAATTTTATTATTTTATTCAAATTAAAATTTAATCCATCATAGGATTATTTTGGATAAACATGAATAATAAATATACTTATTTAAATATATATATATATAATATTTGAAATTTATACATGACAAAATAAAATTCAACGAGACTATCCATAGATACACTTACTTGGAGAGCCTAAAGGATTTATTTTTTTTTTTAGAAATAAGCCTCAAAGTTTCTGAAATTTATATATATATATATATATATATATATATATGATATGGGAGAGAAGAGATATGAGAGACAAGAGAGATTAGAAAAGTTAAAAAAAAAATAAAATTGTATGTGAGGAAATAAAAGAGGGAAAATTAGGAGGAAAAAAATGATAGATCAAAACGGCTATTAAATACGTTTCTCCCTTTATATAATAGTATATATAATATAAATAATATATAATATACTGTTAAATAAAGCTCTACCTTTTAGTAATCTTTCAATTTTTTGATAGGTCAATTTTTTTTCTTTTACTTTTCTCTTTTATTTCACTTTTTTTTTTACTTTTTTTTTAATTTTACTATCAAAACTTAGTATGTCATGAATTATTTTTATTATGTATTTACATCGAGTATGTCACAATTTCTAGTTATTATTACTATTATTATTATTATTATTGCTTGCTTTGCTACTCTTGCAAGTCAAATCAAGTGAAACTTGAATTTGATCTTTTGAGTTCAAATAAGCTTCAAATTTTTTTAATGATCGGTCAAATTCAAGCTGAACACATAATTACGAAGATGATCAGTTTTTATTTTTAAAAAACTTTTTTTTTAAATTATATTACTACTTCAATTCATTCAACATCCCAATAATAATCATTATATTCCTAATAATAAAAATAGTCTTACTAATGATCCGGGATGCTAATGATTACATATTGAAATCAACAAGCTTTTGAATTTATATTATATTATCTTGACAAAGTATTGATAATGAAACATTAAATATTAGTGTATTAACAATAAATGCTTAAATTAAGTAAACAATGTACGAGAAAATTTATGTATTTGATGATGCCCAAATTCGTCGCCGAATATGGAGGCCTGACTCTGGGAGGTATTGTCCCGTATCTTGAGACTGTGGGGTTTTGTCCTTTGATGAAATGGCGTCTCGCAAGTCTGAAAAGAAAAGGAATATATATATATATATATATATATATAGAGAGAGAGAGAGAGAGAGAGAGAGAGAGAGAGAGAGAGAGAGTCATATAATCACTGTCACACCTCGTATTTGAGTTTGAAGCCCCTCCCACGCCACCAAAAGTTGGAAAATACTTGTTTCATACTTAGGTGCATCATGAAAATATATTCGCACTTTAGTAATTATTATTTTGTCAAATAGTTAAAACAAGATGCATGCGAGGCTATCATAATGTGTATTTAACACACAACAAAAATCCCACTAATTTATGTTTTTTCATATGTCCCAAGCATGCAATTAGAGGTGTTAAATCAAATGTTTGAATATACTCAATATTGAACAAAAGGTGTTTCCCACATATACATATTTTGGCCCTTATTCACCACAAAATATGTCTTTGATTTATGACGCATGCCAGTGGCCATGCAAATCAAGAAACAATTACTAATTAAGAGGAATTTCTTTAATTCTAAATACCAAAGCATCGATACTGATCACTAATTAAGAGATTTAAATTTTCTTTTGTGCATTTCATTTATAAAAGTGCCTTTTCTGCAAAGCTCTACTCCACTTCTAAAGATGTTTTTCTTGTGTTGGCTTATTGATGTTAGCACGGAGTTCTTTTTCATTCCTGTCGGAGTTTATGGTATATAAACAAATAAATTGCATGGATTGGATTAGGTATGTCTAGAAGTAGCAACTGGGTGGATTAGGTCATAATGGGTTGGGTTAAAAATGGATTGAGTTGAAGATAGATTTAAAAAAGTAGGTTGGAGATGGGTTTGAGGTGGGTTGTAACTGGGTTTGATATGGTTCTTAATAGGTTCAATGCATGGTTGTTGTGGAAAAATTCTAATCCGAACTTGGTTTGACTGAACCCAATAAATCATATGGTAAGTGTATTGCACTTGCTAAGTGATTGGTCACTCTTCCTAAATTATCGACTATTCATAGGACAAGTGTAAAACACTCACCACATGATTAATACTAGTTCGGCCGAGCTGGGTCTGGACTATAATTTCCTGGTTGTTGTGTATTTAATCAAGGCAAATTGAAAAAAAAATCAAAATTATTAGTTCCTATACTCTTTAAATGGTTTTAAAGTACTAAATGAATTTAAATTAAATATAAAATATATATATTGTTTTGTTTATGGAATAATTCATTTAGAATCCGTGATCAATCTGTAATCAATCTATCTACCACCCATTATCAACATTAACCAAATGAGATCCAATCCAACCCACTTTAAAATATATTGAACCCAACCCAACCCAACCCAAAATCATATGGATTGAGTCGGACCCATGATACCTAACCTATTTTGTCACTACTAAATATCTAACCTATTTTATCACCACTAAGTACGCCTTATACACTATAGAATTGTATCATACATAAACAAATAAAATTGTGTGGATTGAGTTGGATATATCTTATATGCAATAAAATTGTCAATATTTAACTCATTTACTAATTGTTCATTGATTGAATCACGAACATATCTTAGTCGTCTTAACAAATTACTAGTAGAATCTTTTCACTTAGCGATTCTACTCCCACTCTTAGTCGTCTTAACAAATTACTAGTAGAATCTTTTCACTTAGCGATTCTACTCCCACTCAACTTAAGATTGTAACAATCCATATTAAGGACTCGTTTGGTTTGTTTGATGGGGTTAGTCGCAGCTCATGCATTTGGTCAAGATTAGCTGAATTTAATTACCAAAGTGACGGTTGTTTGGTTGGTTGGATGAGTAAATTGTGGGTGGCCTGGAAATTCGTGCGTTGTGGTTTGGTTTGTGTGTTTTAATAAGATTGAATCGCCAGGCTAAGTATAATGACCATATTGTCCTCGTTGCTTTGTTGTTGAAGATGATGATTTGCCGACATTCAATCATCTTGTAAACCCTTCGGCATAGCAAATGAGATGAAAGCGCATTTCAGAAACAAAGTCAATGAAAATGGCGATGTAGATTATATTTGCACCATTGAATCATACCAATATAATGGAGGCCCACTACTTACCTGTGTGCAGAGATTCCCGAAGTGCGATGTTCAACAGTGGATAGCAAAATGGCAGCTTTTGCGTAGTAGGGTGAATTGTAATGAAATGTTATGCCCAGTTACCCATTTACCACTGCACGGCTACCCCATAGCAGCTGCATTGAAGGTTGACTGCAAGAAAAGTTGCTTTGAATTCGTTTGCAAGCCCCCATTTGTCTAGATCTGAAGTAAAATGGGGCCCCCCCTGTAAAAGATGTTAAGTCCCAATCCAAGTTTGCCTGACTAACATCCTTTTTCTGTGTTTTTTTTCTTTTGTTGGACATCGAGTTATATGAATAATTGTCTTAAGAATGAATAGCGAATAAAAACAATTTACTTTCTGCCCAAAATATCTCCTCAGATACGTTCAACCCATATCTCAACTCTTATATGAAGCTGTACAATACGCATGCAATTGAGTT
Organism: Petrea volubilis; assembly: GCA_026212405.1. NCBI lineage: Eukaryota > Viridiplantae > Streptophyta > Magnoliopsida > Lamiales > Verbenaceae > Petrea > Petrea volubilis. Next base: position 17,473,633 of record CM047886.1, read on the forward strand.
GTCATGTTGAGGGACGTAGTACATCTCCGGCCCCCCCTAAAAAATGAAATATGTGCCGACTACTTTTCAAGTTAAAACTACTATTTAATAGCGGCCTACGAACGAAATAGTTGAACCCCCATTTTGTGGAATCACTCTGTAGTAAAAACAAAATTCAAGGAATAGGAGCAACTAGGTATGTCTACTGCGTCTGAATTAGCTCGGGTTGTGCAAGGGTCGAGCATTTTTTTTAACAAAATCTGGACTGAGGAATACGACTACACCTTTATATCTATTCTCGGTGAATACGCTGCAGAGGGATTTCGTCACAACGAGGGTATCCTTCCAATGATCGTACGTGACACTGGAAAACAAATGAATGAGTCGTACGGTTGGGCATATATGCCTGATCTGTACATGGCACGAATGGAGATACTTCGACTGCGGTTTAATATTTTCAAATGGTTGATTGACCTGCCAGACGTTGAGTACAATGTTAGAACCCAGCGAGTTATTGCTTCTGAAGAGACTTGGATGTCCATTTGGGAGGTCAACACATCCGTGTTTTGTTTTATTTATTTGATTTAGAATGTCTTGAGTTATTAGACCTTAATCGTCACACAAGATATGCTTGTCAATAAGTACAATATTTGTTTGGGCAACGCAACCTAGTGTATAATACTTTGGTTTTTTATTCACGTAGGTCAAGCCCCTTGCCCTTTACTACTATTTTGCCGCAGACTCGGCTTGGCGTGAATTGAAGGAGATCTTCGGTACTTTGGTTCCGTGAGCAAACCCAATTGTTGGGATTCAGTTGTTTGCAACATGGAGTACGAGTCTTTTGTTCTAGTGTGGTGCTGCTAATTATTATCGTTGCAATCTAATTCGGCGTTATATCGACTCCTCGGCATAAGACTATGGTGTTTTTTTAATTTCTCAACTTTTGATTATTCGTTTGTAACACATTGCCGGTTTGTATTTCTCGTGTTTTTTTTTTCTGGTTTATCTATCGTTCGTAATGTAATTTCCCTTTCCTCCTTGTTTTTTTTTTTTTTGTTTATGTTTAATAATATGGAAATATCCATTTAATGTCGTTGCTATTGTGACTCTGCTTGATAAGTGCAAATTTATCTTGCTATCACAAGGGACGCACCCTTTTAAGTAAGTTCCATTTGCAAAGGCTAAATGTAGTAGTCAAATAAAATGCGGATGACACAATAGTTGTTCATACATAACAAAGCCTAAAATGACATAAGCGGCTGCATCCAAAATCATGTGCGTTTCGGCATACGGTAGCACAAATGCACTAACCGAGGAGAAACTTTGTCCTGGAGCAGTCCCGCAATTGTTACATAACACAACAAAAGCTGAAAATTCCTAATCGAACTGCACTCTATGTGTGGCATGATCAAGTAGCATGGTACGAACTTGGAATTAATGGCATATATCCAAACACATAATGTAGCAACCACGTTGGAAACACAAACAAGACCAAACACACAACACATAAACGAACACAAGAGATACTGATGATTCAAACATATGCCTGATTAGGAGATGAGGACGAAGCCTGAGATCCCAAGGGATTAGGCTCAGGTTCTGCATCAACACTTTCCTCTGATGCTTGAGCGTCATGCCCATCTTGGTGAGATGGCCCATAATTCACTGGATGTCCATATTGTGCACGTGATGATGCCTCCCCACCACTTAATTGGCCAATGGGGTCCAAACAATCCCAGAAAGACGATCCTAATGTTTGATTTGTTTTACTGCTAGATGCGTTACAAGTACCCCCAAATTCTGATGGTCTTCCAGAATTAGTGTTGTGGTTGACAATCTCTATCGAATCATCCGAAATTTGAATAATATCTGGATACTCAGATACATCGGTCGCAATTGGGGGTCCGAATATTTTTTGCAACCCCAACCACTCCGGCTCCCCGCACGTCATATACGCTTCAGCAATTCGATGGTACTGTAAATGAGAACAATGTTAGTGTATTTTACTTGAACGAGAATAAAATCTAAATATTTTTTTGACATAACCATGTTGTGGCATTAGTAATGTACCACATATATGTAGTCCCATAGTGTGGGATTGCACCGAATGATATTGCGACGCGGGTCATAGCGTACGCCCTGCACATTGATAGCAAAACCGAACGCCCGCCAGCGCCGCTGGAGACGCTTAAACCAGTACAACGCATCCTGTTGGGTGAAATTCACTTTACAATTTTGGTTAACCACTCCCATGGATGCTCCAATGATGTTGGTATCGTTCTTAGTGAGAGGTGACGTGCGGCCTTTACAGAATTTGACTAGTTGCTTCACAAATTCGTGATCAATCTCCCTATTCCATTTTTGGGAGCCCTCGAACAACACCTCATCTTGGGGCCTCGGGTTACGTGGAGCCATTTCTTGTGCGTATGTATTTTTTTCAGTGATATTTTTAGCCCCAGTGCTGGAGATTGGTTTCAATCCTTGTGGTATATATAGGAACTTCCACAAAATTTTTTGACTTATCTGTTTTCAAATAAAAAACATTTAACAATACTTAGTCAACAATAATTATCTTTTGCTGTTTTTTTCCAACACCTACGCTGCTTTTCTGATTCATAGCTTGGCTATTAATTAGACAACTCATTCACTGCATGGCACAAATTTCAGTCCTTGCGGAAGGTAAGCAGATTCTCTCAGCCATTGAGCACTCACATCCAATAATAGTTGTATACCTTAGGTTTGGAATACAAATTTATTTTTGCGGCTGTAATATGTGTGCAAGATCTTGATTACTATGCCTTCTTAATTGTTTTTATACTTATTTGTCTTTTTTGGTAACTGATATTGCATAAAATGGCACTCATGCAAACTCCTGTCCTTATATAAGTAGGCGTGCGTCCCCGGGGTTACAGTGTAGCATTCTCTTCATATTTACGTGAGTCACCAGTGTTGATCCACACCAAGACTACCGAATAATTTTCTAGCACATTTGCATTTTAGAGACTTTCTTACCCTTACACAACAACAATGGGCGACGGATCTGAATCGAACGTCCAAGAGAGGCTATTTTGGAGCAATCAGTGGAGCCAAGAGACCGAGAAATGCTTTGTTGATGTCATCGCAGATGAAGCAATTTCCGGCAACTTTGTAGTCGGACAACCGGACATGCAAGCCATTAAAGAGGCCACTTTACAAACAAATGGTTTCTATAACCAAAACTTCACCCTTCCCTACGTCTTGAAGCGGTTCAAAGTGTTACGGAAACGCTACCAAGTATTCAAGGCGTTATGCATGAGAACGGGCTTCTACTACAACAGCTCGACGGGTGAATATGTCTTCCCAGATGCCTTGTACAATCAATGTTATGCTGTGAGTACTCTGCATTTAATAAAAATTGGAATTCTATGTTGATGAATTACACAATATTTAATTTTAAGGATAGTATTGTTTGGTAGATTTTGCCGCAAGATGGTGTGAGTAATAACATTGCGTTTTCTCATAATTCTAAAGGAATGTTCATTGGTGCGAGCCTACAAATATGCACCGGAGCCCCATTGGGACGACTTGCAACAAATCTTTGGTTATGTAGGTACTGCCGGTGCTGTGTCGCCCGGTGACGAGGCTGCCCCGCCGACTGAGGTCGTCCATGCCCTCCCTGCTCGAGATCGGCAACCTGTTCATCCCCCACTCTCTGAGCATTTGGTTAGGTGGTGGGACAACGACGAGGCTGTTGCGGGAAATTTCTGGGACTATGTTGGCGATGGCCACAACGAGATAGGAGATCACGATGCCGACTTGATATCGGGGGATGACTTTGACGATTGAGTCTTTTACTCATTAGTGCGGTCTCGATGTTTTAGTATGCCTTGTCGTAGCCAAATTTAAGAACTTCCTATCTCTTCTTACTTGTTTGTTGACGTGACATCCTGTATGGTGGAATTTAGGGAGTCTAATAGTCTCACTAGTTTGCTGCCACATCGAAGTATGTTGAACCTCTTTAATATTAGTTCCCACTTTATTGAGTTTCATTGAAAATGATCTATCATTCAAATCGTTTAACCCCTTCAGTAGGTGACGGATACTTATAAACACAGAGTGCAGCTACAAGGTGAATTGGCAAATGCATTTCCAAAATAGAAGTTAAAATTTTAGAGAATAACCCAAACGATTACACTTCGAAGTCAACAAGTCTTGCTTCAAATCAAAAAACAGTCAACAACATATCCAGCAAGGTAACCATATACCATACAACGTGGCACCGAAAATTGGCACAAAACATAGTTGGCAAAACAAATTCTCTGTCACACCTGTCGACGTTGGTATAACGCCATAGCCGGATCATGTACTACTATTACATGCAAAGCTACGTAATAAAATCCATTAGCAACACAGATGGTACGAGACCCAAATTTATCAAAACGTGACAAAAATCTCAGTTGTAGCATAATTAATAGAGTTTGCGAACCACTACAATTTGAGCACAGTTCATGGCACAGTAACACCACCTTGAAGGAGCATTTGTAAGTATCGTGCACGAACTGCTTCTGGCATACCCCAGAAGGCTAGGCACTCTGATTCGTTCTTCGCTAAGTATGTCGTAAGGTAAATTTTTTGGTCAACATTGAATTGCTCGAACGTGGAAACTGCCTCGAATAATTCAGTCTTCAAAGCCTTGTCCTTCGTCATTGGCGCCGTTGATCCTTCAGTAGTGCGTATCCATTTTTCTGCCAAATCACCAAACAACACAGCTGATTTGTCAATCCAAGCATCCAATACATTGTTGACGTCCGATTCTGCACCCTCTCTCGCACGTTTGCGCTTCCCACAACTAGAGGTTTTCGTCTTGCCATCACTTAGAGAGACGGGTGATGGAGAGGTATCTGCCACTTCTTTCGTGCTGTCCTCCACAACGTCACAGTCATCCAGTAGGTCATCTTTACACAAGTTCTGAGTGTTACCCTTCCCAGACTTGTCGTTCTGCTCAGTCGAGTACAACTCGTTCAATGCGTCAGCCACATCTACTTGTTGCTCACCGGTTGCTCTATTACTGCTAAAAATCCTAGCCCAACGTTCAAAGTGCGGCTGTGGCTTCCCGCGAAGGAGTCTAGCCTCTTTGTTAACCTAGTCAACACAAGCAAAGAAGCTACATTAGCGATATACTACTCAACACACAGGACAAGACGAGACAAGTCAACTAAACAATATGGCTGAAAACTATACACCACCTTAACATATGCATCCCATGCAGCGTCTTCAGCTATAATACGTTTTGTTTCGGGATCCCAACCGGTACCAGTACCACCAGAACTTCCAAGAACACTTTGCAGGTGACCAAGTAGTTTTTTTCCATACTTGCAGCTTTGACCGTATGTGTTTTTCGTACAATCCACAGCCCGGCAGCTTTTCTTTCATAATACTTTGTAACTTTGCCAAATACCCTCCTTTGAAAGCCCCATCAGACCACATGCCAAGGCTTTGGATATGGTCCAGGGCATCTAATAGTATCTCTTTCTCTATTTTTGACCAGAAACGGCGAGTCACGTTCTGGTCCTGGACGGACCTTACCGAAGTGCTGGAAATATTACCTGACATGTCAATGTTTGCTGCAGAAGGAACTATGAGTATATGTAAGATATAGCATGTAAAAAATCTCTAAGATGCTGACATGATTGCATGGAGGCAAGAAAATATACATGTCAAAGCAAACTGACAAATACAAATTCAAAAGATATGTGGGGAAAACAATAGATGCAGTGAAATGTTATTCTTCCATTTAGTGCTACACAAGAATGACTACTACCAAGTCGATGAAGAACAAGTGTAACATAACTAATCATCTTCGCTTAATTTTTCTTTTTAAAAGCATTAATCAAATCATTTCCTATCCCATCAATTGTGGCGCCATTCGTTGAACATAGCGGTAGCTAAGTTTTCACGGAAGTTGTTCCACGCCGGAGTACAGTCAACTGCAGCTGTACAGTCTTCCCCATGGGCATTTTCACTTTCTATCTCTTCCGGGATTTCAGCTTCCAAAGGATCAACTTCCATTTCCCGTCGAATAAAGTTATGAAGCAGCGCACAAGCCAAGATGATAAGGTTTTGTGTCTTGATAGGGTACCATGTCGGACTCCTAAGCACTGACCATCGATTTTTTAGCAAACTAAATGCACGCTCGATCACATTTCTCGCTTTACTATGCCTCAGATTAAACAATTCGTGGGGTGTGCGAGGCTGTCGTGTGCTACCACGCCATTCAATTAAGTGGTACCGAGTTCCCCGATATGGGGCAAGAAACCCTTCGGCATTGGCATATCCACAGTCGCACAAGTAATAACAGCCTGCAAGATTGAACGAGGGTCAGAGCTCAAAGGTAAGAAACACAAGAGCTGAAATACATCATTTTTTAATTTTTACCTACAGGACAAGGTAAAGGTCATCGAATATACCTTCAGGGACTCGAAACCCATTTGCTTTACCAACTGCAGCTCGGAGTACACGGCTGTCGGCGGCGGAGCCTTCCCAACCGGACAAAACATAAACGAAATTCATGTATTTGTCGCAAACACCCAACATGTTCACCGCAACGTCTCCTTTTCGATTGAAGTAGCGGTTTTTATCTGCAGCGGGTGCGTGAACTTCAATAAAAGTTCCATCAAGCGCCCCTAGACACCCCTTTCGAGGGGAAAAATAATTTATCAAGTAAGGGAATTGGCTATTCAAAACCCGGATGCATGAATTGATTGTATAATGCACAATGCAGAGACGGGTAAATACTTTAAAAATACATACGTATGTATACATACACATAGCCAAATATATAAAGGACGAATATAACATTTGATAGCATAACTTACCTGAAAATGCTTCCACCGTTCATTTGTTTCGCTTTCGTCAATGGCCTTTGGAGTAACCAGCAGAAGGTTACTTATACGGATAACGCACTTCAAAGTTTGGTTGAACACCTTGCTAATAGTTTCTTTGGATCGCTTGAAATGTGTCCTTATTACACGCATTTTTGTGTGATGCGCGAGCACGGTCAAAAAAATAGCCAATTTTTCGGGTACGCTCACGAACTTGTCGGAGGTCAAGCCCCCAATATGCTCCAACAAATAACACAACCTACTGAAAGCTTCACGATTCATCCGCAAATTATCAACGCAATCCGTGTCACTAATTTCGGTTAGCATTTTAAGGTGGAGTGATTGGGCAGGCATCCTATGAATTATACTGTATGTCCTCGACGGACGTCGACCTCTCCGACTTGAAATTTGTAGTCGGATACGATGACGTACAAGCATGTGGTACAAGGCCATGGTAATGAAACTCCAATATAAGTGTGCCCATAACAAAAATAGGAGTTCACGACGCCTATTCATGGTGCCACTTCAACACAACAATAGTATATTTAATCAGTAATAAAAAAATTCGAGGGCGCTTATGTACGCGATTCTGATATTATCCTATGTTACTCCCCTTAGTACACATGTTTCTTACGTAAACATTGACATATGTCCGGGTAAATCGCCAGTAATGTAGAATACCAAAGATTTAGAGCAACAAAAGATGCAAAACATCGACACAACCACTCTCCTATTTGCTTCAAAATATATTAACACCAGTAATAGAATGATGGACATGAATAGCGAATCCATTGTATTATATTAATCTATGCCGACGGACTGCATTTTTTAATCCAAGTGCAACAAACCCTAAACAAGGGCGAATGTTTCGGTGGTACGACCCAAATTAATAAACCCAATACTGATTCAAGTATTAGTTAAGCTGAAAATCGAATGGTGGCAGATATTAACATCAATTTGAAAACTCCACAAACAGATCTAGTTATCTGAAAGTGATGCCCGATTGTCGACAAATAGCCCCAATGCAAACAACACATACGGTCCATTCACGTATTTTTCAGATCAGTGAAGAAATCGTACCTCTCAGAAAGAAAGCGGCTGCTACTGCAATCACGTTTATTCACCGAAAAAAAAGCTGCTACGGCGCAAAAAATGTTAGGGTTGAAGAAGGTATTTGTCTGAGAAGGGGGAGAAACCAATTATCTGCCAGGTCATAAGGAAGGCGTCATTTAACTCTTCAGAAGGACAAATACGTAAACACATTGGCCGAAATAAGGATATTTAGGTAATATCAACTTTGCGGAATTCTTAATCTTGTGCACCCAAGATAGAATCGCACCACCCCAGCCGAGATTGCAATCACGAGATGAAGGCGTCCACATCGCGGGTCAATGAAGATTGGCCTTTGACCCGACATTTTAATTATACAAACCAAACCATTAATTAGCTGATATGTGAGACCCATTTCTCGGCTAATCATTTAAACCAAACGAGTCCTAATTGTATTGATCAATTTATAACAAATATGGAAGCACAAAATTATTAGAACAAGTCCCAATTTATTTCAATCCTTTCCTTCATTTTCTTTGTGTCAGCTTTTCTTCATTTTTTGTGTCAATTTCGTCTGCAATAGGTACACTAGACAATATGGAAATTCTTATATGCACTCGTTGTGGATCCCACGCTTGCACCAAATGTATTAAATCATTAATTAACTAAAAAAAAATATTAACATAATATAACACAATTTGAATCATTTGAATCGTTTGCCGCACAAGCCTCTCCTATCTTATACAAACCCCCAAGGAATGAAAAGAAATGATTTGGTGAAATAGATGCTGATTTGTGTCAAAAAGTCCCAAGAATCCATGGAATATGGATCAATAACAAATTCTGAGTCATTCAACATCTCCATGGTTTCTTCAGGAAATTAACAATCATCCTATATTACACAAAAATGTACAATCGATTTGTCAGCACAGCGCAGGTCCTCTCCAATTTCACCACAATAAGGGGAAATCAAATGAACAAAGTCGAATTTTATTTGTACTTTTCCATAATTCTTCTAGCTTCTTCGAGACTATCTTCCACAGAATCGGTCTCTCCACGGGCTTTAGGTCCTTCATCCTTGTTTAAAGCTATGAATGTGAAATAACATAGTCCCATTACTGCCTGTTCATCAAGCAGAAATGAACCACCATGCGCGTTAAATGATATAAATCTGAGCAGTCAACAATGACTAACAAGAGAGCATAGAAAAATGTAGGAACACTAAAATGAGGTTAAGTTATACCGGTCCATTCTCCTAGTTATTTTAACTCTTTACGAAGAGAGCTTTTGTCACAAGAAATTGAGCAAAAAAATCTTCACAAATATGCATGTAACCTTTTACCGATATGAAGTGCGTGCTCAGTAAAAATAAAGCACACCATATGAAAGTACGTACGTATTTTTATAAGACAACCACGTACCAAGAATGCCAAGAAATTTTAACAATAAAGCATATGGATAACCAGACATAGAAAAAAATGATGAAAATAGTTTACCGAATTTTAGAAAATTCAACATATTTCAGCTGTTTTGTACTCATGCAGAAACTATTCAATATATTTACACAAAATTTCAGCATATTTCACCACATTTCAGTGTAATTTCAACAAAAAGAGGAAGAACTTGATGGGCAGAAGAAAATAAGAGGAGAAAGGGAAAAAACGCTATAGCCCAGAGCCACATAGCCCAAAAATACTTGTTTTCTAGAAACAAAGCATGGATAAATAGCCACTGTAGAATCACATTCAATCATATCAAAGAACATGAGGAAGTGTATAGCAAGACAACAGTTAAAGTTACGATAGTGAAGCAATGTAATAGATCTCCACCAGCCTTTGAGGATAATGAATGATCTATGAATAAGAACTCAATATGCTGAAACTTGGGCTTCGACATTACAAGTTTCTCATGGAATTCGAGGAAAATAGTAAGCAGTGTTTGAAGCAAATATTAAGTTTGTGCATTTTCAATTACAAGGGAGGGCGGTACAAAAACATACCAGAGCAAACAATGCTGTGGAAACAAATGACTTCAGCACAAACAGCGTTGCAGCCACAGCAACTATAGTTACCGAAATCCTTGCTATCGGTCTTGGAATACCATCCTATAGTGGAGGAGCACATAGAACAATTATCTCAAATCGAAAAGCCCTGTATATTGTCTAAGATCATAAAAACACAGATGAATGAAAATATATACTTACAGGTACCAAGCTAGCTCCTGCTTCAATTCCATCCTTCCCAACCTTCCAGACTGTCTGAATAACTATTGGACAACATACAAAGAATTACAGCCCCTAGTTAGACTTCACCGAGTCGAAACAAGATTTACAGAACAAATATCTTGAGAATATCAAGTTACTATGTATGTTTTACAATATTCTAGTAGTTTTTGCTAGCAAAGAGTATGAAATTGGAATTGCAATTGAATTAAAACTCAAGTATATAAGATGTTTTTTTCACCAGCATCAACACCCACTGACAAAAAAATCAAATAACAGCCCGCAACTTCCCTCAAATCAATAAATGTTATTCAGTAAAACACACAAACATGTTTAACCAGAAAGTCCCACATACGTGGCCTCTTTATCCTCTCATATCATCACCAAACCTGATTAGTATCTAACTAGTGATTGTGCAGCTTAACTACAAATTCACCATAAATTATACTAGAAGTTATTTCTCAAAGTTCATTCAATAACCACCACCCATTTTCATCAAGATTTCATAAACCCAGAAAAAGAGTATACACAAAATCACACAATTTCCTTAAAAACAATGGGCAGAATCCGATTGATGAAAAAGCTGGCATACTTTTCTCGGAAAACCCCATAGAAAAAGGGTACCTTTCAAGAAATTGGATTGTGCAGCGTAAACGATGGGCGAAGCATGAACATTACGATTCTTGAGCTGCTTAATTTGAACGGATGAGCATAAAGTTTGCTTCTTTAACCTTAAAAGGGGCTTCGACGAAAGAAATTGAGATGGCTTCAGGGCAAAAGTCCGATTTTTGAAACATTTTGGCGAGTATAGTGAAGGTGAAAGAGCATTCTGAAATATAAAACCAGTGGAAGCCATATAATCGCACATATTTTCTTCCCTCCTCTCTCTCTCTCTCTCTCTCTCTCTGCAAAACTTTTCAGCCAAAGAATTTACGTTATCCGTAGTTTATCAAATTTAAGAGGCCAAATACTTGGATCAAAATGTGATTCTCTTCTTTGGACAATACTTTGGGCTTTGACTTAATTGGACTTACAAGGTTTGTTGTTTTAGGCCCAATAAACTGGGCTTATGTTTTTCAGAGCAAAATTTTCTTGGGGAGGCCCAACTCGGGCCTATTTAATTTAAATAATATAACTAGGTATGTGACCAATGATTTTTGGCACTATATGATAATATATATATATATATATATATATTTTTGAATCTTGGTTTCCATATCCGTGTGGGGCTAGACCATTTACGGATATAAGGGCATTTGTGGAGCCCCGTATGGATATATATATATATATATATATATATATATTCTATTATGGTTTTTGTGCAATAAAAAAAAAAAAAAACAAAATAACACCTTTACTAAAAGAGCCTCAAGTTGCATAACAAAAGGTCAAGACAAGATAGACCTATAAAGTAGGTTCAAAATATTCAGCAGCATTATGATTATTGACCCAAAAAAGAATAATAAAAAAAATGGAAATTTTGTTATAAATATACCTAGTAATGACCAAATACGTCACCGGCATAATATGTAATCCAAATATTGAGATATTATTCTTCTAACACGCAATCTCATGATATTTAATTTTTATCTTATTTTCAAAAGACGTCTCGACAAGTTAGAGTGTGGTGTCGATTTATATTTAGTGAACTTAAAACTCTCAACTCTAATTGATATGGAACGAACACTAATATCGTAAATATTTATGATTATCGTTGGGCCGAAGACGGGTATACTTCGGCCATTCAATCAAAAGAAGAATCAAATTACGAAACATACATTCTTTGTGTAGGAATATAGTAACGCATGAGATTAGATGGGAAAAAAAAAATCACAGAATATAAAATGGAAACATATTCTATGGAAGAAGAAGAAAAGTAAAGAGAATAGTTGATAAAATGCGTGTGTAATCTGACTCCCATTTTGACTTCTTTTTTCGCATTTCGGAGGGATACATCAATCTAAGTTAACGATACGATCAATCACTCATACCTAGCATTCATGGAATAAAGCTAGTAAACGTTGCCTCAATTTGGGGATATTTTCTTTTTGCTTTTGATTGTGTTTTTCTTGGTGGGTGGGGTTAACATTTAACAATTAGCAACAATATCGATAGATTCCAAGAGTAATCAAGTTCCCAATCTTCTTCACATCCCACAATCTGGTCCGTTTTGATTTCTAGAAAATTTAAAATAAAATCTTTAATCCACAAATAGATTGTCAATTTTTAGAGCATTACGGGCTAGCCGTGATCAGTTTATAATGTTTGATATGAGAAAAAGTAGAGTTTTAATTCACTTGTGTTTTAGTGGGAAAATAGTGAACATATCGAACTTATTTATTTATTTATAAGGTAAAATGTCAGGTTGAAAGACTTCATCTAGTGGCTTCTCCAAGGAACCTAATTACCATAAAATATTCATTTTACCAAAGCTTGTTAGGATTAAATTTAACTTGATCACCGAATGCCATACCGATATATTAGTAAATAAAGTCCTTTCCCTCATTGGAGTAGACATTATAGGCCGACCACCTCAAATTCATAGTATTTTCAAATAATTGGCAAACTCTACTCCTCAGTGTAGTTTGAATTTGATTATTGAAGATGTGTGTAGTGAAATTTAACCATTAAATCACTGTTTAGATAGGAGCAAATCGGACTAAATTCAAATGAAATTTGGCGTAAAACACATTGTAGCAATAATTTTCTTCATTAAAGAAACCACATCAAATCTTTATCACTTGGCTTTTATTTATATTATATTATTAAAAAAATAATAATAAACCCTAGGAAAAGAGTATGGTCTCTTGTTGTTTGGAAGTGGTGTTGGTGGGAGTGGGCAATGGAATTTTAGGTATTCCACGTGGTTTCGCCTTAAAATCTGGGAAATGTTTAGCTCCGCTAACCTTTTGCTTTCTCAGAAGAGAAAAAAAAACACACACACACACACATACACAGCGGTGCGTATCCATCATTTATTATTAGCAACGAATTCATTGGTCACAAGTAAGACAAAAAAATTATTAAAAAACAGAAATCAAATTGCCAACAGCCTTAAATCCTTATCATTTGGCCTTTAGTAGCTAGATAGGAAATTTGATGCTATTCCATTCAATATTACTTAATTGATATTTTTAATTATTAAATTTAAATATAATAATATAAAAATATTAAAAAAATAAGATTATAATATTATTATATTCAATTTAATAGTTAAAAATATTATTTAAATGAATAACATCTCATGGACCGATTAATGATGCCATGCTTACTTTCACCCAGCTGCATGCAACTTCATACCAACTTTATTATATATTCATCAGTCAAATTACTTAGCAGATTAATAATATTCAATTTAATATTTGTTTTATTGTGTCAACTTGTTTTGTGCAGATAAAAGAGAATCAATATTATTTAATTTACTAATATGTTAAATTATTTCAAATGAATAAATTATTATGCAAAATATTAATTATGTGGGGTCCTAGTTTGACAACAATCCAACATATAGATTATATCTAATGGATGGCTCTAATCCGTCTCTCTTGGAGCGTCTTTGAAATTGTAAACAAGTTTTGGGGCGAGTCTCTAGTTTTAGTTTTTAAAGTGCCAAAACCTAACATATTGCAATGTTGTAGATGTAGTTTTATTTATTATGTATACTAGTCGATCGGACACACTCGATGCGTGTGCAAAAAAAAATACATATTTAAATTTGGAATATAAAAGTTAAAATATTTATTAAATTTTATACATAATTATATATTTTTAGAATGCAAAATTAAAATAAAATATAATTTAATTACATATTTAAATTTTGAATATGAAATTAAAATATTTATTGAATTTTATACTTGATTAAATATTTTTAATAATTTATATTCTATTTTATTAAATTTATTATAGAAAAATAGTTTAAAATAGAAATAAAATTATAAGATTGACAAATAAATAAGAAAGAAAAATTTAAAAGAAATGATAAAAGATGCATGGAAAAAATTATAAATATTAACACAAGAGAGAGGTGGAAAAAAAAGAAGAAAATGCAAATTCATTAAAAGTGGGAGATGAAAGAGAAAATTGAGAGACCAAAAAGATCAATGTGGTTATTGGACTGCTAAACTCTTTATTAATAGTATCGATTATTGAAGTGGCTTAAATTTGGTCATTCAAACTATAACTCGATTCGAAGAGTTCATATTGTCATCTAAAATGAATTTTTTCAGTAGGTATATGTTGATATCAGATGACCCGAATTAATAGATTAGATATCTAGGGATTTGAGGATTGTGGAGTACATCACATTGTATAAGCGTCTTTTTCATTATAGTAGAACTTTACCTCTTTTTTTTTCATGGACATAAACATTTTGGCGGAACCATGGTAAGTTTCTTGTCATTTTACTTCCTCTTCGTTTATATCATGATTGTGTGTGATATTGTTATGCCCTGATTCTAACTAACACACACACACACACACACACACACACACACATAGGTATATATGTACATTTATGTACACAAACAGGTTTTCTGTTCTCCAAACAAGATGACTCCATAGCTTCACCAACTCGCAATATTTTCTCAAAACGTCAAGTCAATTTTTATGTTTGAGAGGATATTAGTTGAAAATTATCAGCAAAAACAATTTACCTGGGATCAAAACTTGGAGTATCCTAGGAAATAGTGTGTGAGTTGGAAAAGCATCACAAGTACAAATTTATTTACTAGTATAATAACAGTTAGCTAGCTAGTTGTTGGCCCAATCAACGAAGCAAAGGCATTAAGCATAGTGATTGTGTTGAGGAAAACAATGCAAAAACACATGGGTGTTAGTGGTGATTAATAGTAATGACCAATTCAAAACTATAAAGAACTAAGAAAAACACAGAATGCAGAAACCACGGACACAGAATCCCGAGGGAGAAAATTGGTGGAGTGGCTCAGTGTTCCCTCATTTTCTTATTAATATTTATGACATATAGTTAAAAAACACAGTAATTCAACTTCCTCTCCCAACTTCACAAACAAGGGTTTTGCAAGATTTCTATAGGTTTATTTCCTTCATTTTTTAAATAACTTATTTTGAAAAGAATAATTGACAGTAAAATTTAATAATATTTAAAAATTAGAAACTATAAAACCTATAAATTGATAAATATTTTAGAAATTTGTTAAGAGTTGGGTGTTAAATATTCCACGCCAATAAAACACAAGAATGTAGTGTCATTCACGCCAACTTGGACATCTTCCTCTCTTGAGCTAACATTCTTCTCTAGTAAGCTACCTTTCGGACTTGAATGGGTATCAGAGCATGCCAAAATAAGATGCAATGAGTTCAAATTTTATATGGATTGGTCATTTTATAGTGGTTTGAACAATCTTACTGTTGCGACTTATCGAAGTTCAATTCGGTTCAAGTTCATTCATTTAATATGAATATTGTAATGTTAAGTTTTTAGAATTTTGTGTTAAAAAGAAAAAAAAAAAACAAAATCGCTACATGTTCTCAATCTGTTCAAAGAGACAAATAAAACCACTTTGTCCCTCAATCTATGACCACTTTTACACTTCAATAACTACATTATATTTTGTTATATTTACCATACAAATTATATGGGATTTGTACTTTGTCCACCAATGCCCTTTTCCAGTTAAAAGAGTTGTTGGAAAGTAATTGACTTCGACGATGTGATACTTTTTTGAAGTAAAATTGTTTGAATTGGCGAGACATGTCTAGCGGTGTAGATAATAAGTCTATTCATTGACAGTGACACGATGATCTGGTAACTTTTTAAATTGAAAAGTAGCATGAGTGGCAAAGTGCACATCTTGTAAAATTTAGTATAAAAAATATAATAAGAAAATAATTATTGATCGAAATATAAAAAAGACCGTAATTCAAAAGACAAAATACCACCTTCTTTTTTTCCCTTTTCAGAAATGGATGTTGCGACACTTAGATTAATTTTAGCAAACTCCTAAAACTTTACTTAATGTTAAATATTCTGATTTTCTTTATCTTACATTATTACTCATAACAAAAATGATAATTTTAAAGAATAATTTTGAGAAAGTTTCATGGTTCTCAAACGCACCACCGGCTTAATTAAAACAACTTTTTTGAAATTTTTTTTCAAATATTATAAAATATTATCCTTCAAAAGAAAAAAAATAATAAACAAGCAAATAAAAGGATTTGGTGAGAGGGGCTTGTACTGTATAGCCCACGTGTATCTCTTTTGTCTTCTTTTTCCCTCTAAAAATTTTCTCTTCCTCCTCCGTCGCCTCAAGAGCACCACACTACCACTCTTAGTTAACTCATCGAATGCAGTGAATTCAAGAAAACTAAAAAACAGAGAGAGAGAGAGAGAGAGTCTCGAGAGAGAGAGTTTTAGAGAGACCCAATGCAAATTCCCAGATTACGAGCCTGAGATCATCTAGGATTTGCGAAAATGCCAATGCCGAGGCAACAATTCTTGAACTCCACCCCAAATTTCTCCCATTTCTGCAGTTCTCTCCTCTTCTTCTTCCTCAATATTCTCTCTCTGTATCCTTACATAACTTCAGCAAACAACAATGAAGTTTCTGTGTTATTTTCATGGCTTCATTCATCATCTTCTTCTTCTTCTCCGCCCCCCGAGTTTTCGAACTGGAACTTACAAGACTCCAGCCCCTGTAAATGGTCATTCATTTCTTGCTCCCCTGACAATCATGTCACAGAAATAAATATTCAGTCTGTTCACCTCGCCATCCCCTTTCTTTCAAACCTTTCCTCGTTGAGCTTTCTTGAAAGCCTGATAATTTCCGGGGCCAATCTCACCGGAACAATCCCTGTTGACATTGGAAACTCTGTTTCACTGAAAAAGATCGATTTGAGTTACAACAGTCTCTTCGGGAGCATTCCAGCGAGCATCGGCAAGCTCAAGAACCTGGAGGAGTTAGCTCTGAACTCTAATCAGCTCACCGGAGACATTCCAGGTGAGATTGGGGGGTGCACCAGCCTAAAAAGCCTCGCATTATTTGACAACAGGCTGAGCGGGAGCATTCCGGCGGAGCTCGGAAAGCTGTCGGCTTTAGAATCGTTGCGCGCCGGCGGGAATCAGGAAATCGACGGGAAAATTCCTGATGAAATCTCGAATTGTCGGAACTTGCAAGTGTTGGGCCTCGCTGAAACCAAGATTTCGGGCGGGATTCCCTCTTCATTGGGTCAACTGAAGAATCTCCAGATTTTATCGCTTTACACCACAATGCTTTCCGGCGAAATCCCGCTGGAGATCGGAAACTGCTCGGAGCTCGTGGGCTTGTATTTGTACGAAAACAGCCTTTCGGGCTCGCTGCCACGGGAGCTGGGCAAGCTTCTGAAGCTCGAGAAATTGTTGCTATGGCAGAATAATTTCGTGGGCTCTATCCCTGAAGAAATCGGCAACAGTAAAAATTTAGTGATTCTTGATGTTTCTTTGAACTCTTTGACGGGGACAATTCCTGAAACCTTCGGCAACCTCACGAATCTTCAAGAATTCATGCTCAGCAGCAACAATGTCTCCGGTTCGATCCCGGCGGTTCTTTCCAATGCCACCAGTTTGATACAGTTTCAAATTGACAGTAACCAGATTTCCGGCTCGATTCCACCGGAACTCGGATCATTAGCTCAGCTCCAAGTTTTCTTTGCATGGGATAACAAGTTAGAAGGATCCATTCCTGCGGAGTTATCTGGTTGCAAAAGCCTTCAAGCTTTGGATTTATCACGCAATTCCCTGACGGGTTTTTTGCCCGCCAGCATTTTCCAGCTGAGAAATCTAACAAAGCTTCTGTTGATATTTAACGATTTATCGGGCCTGATTCCGCCGGAGATTGGTGATTGCAAATCCCTGTTTCGATTGAGGCTTGCGGGGAACAAAATCAGTGGACAGATACCAAGAGAAATTGGTTCTCTTACAAATCTGACTTTTCTTGATTTGTCAAACAATCATCTGAGTGGAGCAATGCCTGATGAAATCGGCAACTGTGGAGAACTGCAGATGCTGAACTTAGCAGGGAATTCATTAACTGGAAATCTGCCTAGTTCTTTATCTTATCTTAGTAAATTAGAGGTTTTGGATGTTTCGATGAATCAGTTTGTTGGCCCGATTCCAAGTAGTTTTGGAGAACTTTTTTCTCTTAATACACTTTCACTCAGCAGGAATTCTTTATCAGGGCTAATTCCATTGACACTTGGGAGGTGTTCGAGGCTTCAATTGCTTGATTTAAGCCGTAACCAGCTGTTTGGTAGCATTCCTGTTCAAATCTTTCAAATTGAGGCTCTTGAAATAGCTTTGAATTTGAGCTGGAATGCCCTGACAGGGGATATCCCACCTCAGATTGTTGCTCTGAATAAGCTCTCGGTGTTAGACCTTTCACACAACAAGCTCGAAGGAGATTTGAAGTCTCTTTCGGGCCTTGTGAATCTTGTTTCGTTGAACATTTCGTACAACAATTTCACTGGCTATCTCCCTGATAATAAGCTTTTCAGGCAATTATCAGCCACGGAACTGGCTGGAAACCAAGGTTTGTGTGCTTGGCCAGGACACGACTCGTGTTTCTTGAGCAGCAATGGGCAACAAACGGGACATGACAGAAGTGTTAGGCGGTCATGGAGGTTAAATTTGGCAATTGCATTGCTAACTGTTGTGGCGATAACCTTGGGAGCTCTCGGTATTTTAGCAGTTATAAGGGTTAGAAGAATGAATCAAGAAGATAAAGATCCCGAATTGGGAGGCAGCGAAGGGTATTCTTGGAAATTCACTCCATTCCAGAAGCTGAATTTTTCGGTCGAGCAAGTACTACGGTGTCTCGTGGAAGACAACGCAATTGGCAAAGGGTGCTCGGGGATCGTCTACCGTGCGGAACTTGATAACGGGGAAGTCATTGCAGTGAAGAAGCTATGGCCAACAGCAACTGATCAAGTCAGTTATAATAAGTGTCAAAATGACCGGTCGGGCGTCAGTGGGGTCCGTGACTCATTCTCGACTGAGGTAAAAACCCTCGGTTCGATCCGGCATAAGAACATTGTCAAGTTCTTAGGTTGCTGTTGGAATCAGAATACGAGGTTGCTTATGTATGATTACATGCCTAACGGGAGCCTAGGACGTCTCCTTCATGAAAAGAGTGGAGGCTGCGTGGAGTGGGATGTGAGGTACAGAATTATTACTGGGGCAGCTCAAGGCTTGGCCTATCTACACCATGATTGCATACCCCCCATTGTTCACAGAGACATCAAGGCCAACAACATTTTGATTGGCCTCGACTTCGAGCCGTATATTGCTGATTTCGGGCTGGCCAAACTCGTGGATGATGGAGATTTCGCGCGATCGTCCAACACGGTTGCTGGTTCCTATGGTTATATAGCCCCTGGTAATTAGTTCAACTTGTTAGAGAAATATTCAACGTATTTCTTCCTTAATATCTTGAACTTTTAGATGAACGATTATTCAATACAATATTCGAGTTAGATTGAACAATTTGTTTTGGGTTCAATTATCACCGTGGCTTAGTTATGAAACACAATCTCACACACACGACTTAATAGAAAAGAATACTATTTGCACGTGGCAGGGCATGTTAGAAATATTAAATATTTAAATCATCAGATTTAGCCATTCAATACGATACTGTTTTTCACATTTCCTATGCAATTGACATTATTGGGCAATTATATATACTTTCTTTGTGATATGCAGAGTATGGCTACATGATGAAGATCACAGAAAAGAGCGACGTATACAGCTATGGAGTCGTCGTGCTCGAGGTACTAACGGGTAAACAGCCGATCGACCCGACCATACCAGACAGGCTTCACATCGTGGACTGGGTCCGCCACAAACGAATGCAGGGGACCGAGGTGTTAGACCCCAGCCTGCGCCACCGGCCCAAGCCGGAGATTCAAGAAATGATGCAAACCTTAGGAGTTGCTATGCTTTGTGTTAATCCTTCGCCTGATGACCGGCCAAGCATGAAGGATATAGCTGCAATGCTCAAGGAAATAAGGCATGAAAGAGAAGAGATTCCAAAAGTGGATGTGCTTATAAAAGGATCACAAGTTGGTGATGCACAGGAGAATAAGAGTGGGCCTTCATCAGCAGTGTATTTGCAGAGTAATAATTCAAGCTTTTCTGCATCTTCATTGCTGCATTCGGGTTCCTCAATGCCCAAATTTGGGTTCAATAAATGATAGAATGTGTGTGCATTTATTTTGTCCAGATATTGAAACTGTTTTTGTATTTCATACATATAGTTAAAACTTAACCCCCCCCCCCCCCCCGCGGTAATTTTTACACAATTTGAGGAAATATTCATGGCTTCAGATGTATTATTAGTCGCCTCTATGTTTATAAACTGAATTTAATTTGCAAATATGACTATATTTGCTATAGTTATCAAATTATTGGGCGATAACATTCGACCTATCTTATTTAAGGCCTACAAGTTGGTCAATAGAGCGGATTTTAATTCGAATTCAATATATTTCGATGAAAATATTCCATGATAGAATTAATCGAAAGTACACATAACATAAAATAAATGGTTCTGATATGAAATTGAACTGTCTCAATTGGATAATGATCTTATTCAACTCCAAATTTCAATAATATATTATTATTATTAAGTTACAACAATGTAATACAATGCTACTATTTCTTTAATTTTTTTTTTAAAAAAATAGGCTACAAAATATGTGGTAGTATAACTAACGATACATTCATTCTTAAATTTTACGCATTTTATTTAATAGAATAATTTATGTATTCTTTTCTAAAATATACTTTGTCCGTTTTCCCAATTTATGGTTCAGCTCTGAAACAGAGCGCAACTGATCCCAAGCTCCCCATATTTGGGTAATTGGGTAATTGGGCTTCTTCTGATCCTCCTTTTATTTGTGTTTTTATACTAGACTAGAAAATAAGCAGTATTGCGTGCATACAAGCGATGAACTATAAAACTACTAAATAAATATCAATTACAATATTCTTAAAAAAAAATTACACAAAATATTTTCCTTTCCTCCTTTTTCACTTAAATGTTATGTGATATAATAAAGACTTTGCCTTTGAGACAAGGAATACAGGTAAGATCATTTCATTACTCCGTCACCACCTTATTATACGAATTGTGGAGAAAATAAAGCGTCAATCGAAATTCGTCAAATTAAGAAGATTTATATAATATGGGTATTCTTTTCTCCCTATATTTAGCATACTCCAACTTTCTCTTTTATTGCCACTGGGTTTAGAGTCGAGTGGTAGATGTTCGAAAATGGTATCAGAGAGGTCCAAAGTTCGAATCCTCTTGTCCTCTACCCTTTTACTTTTGAGTGAGTGAGTGAGTGAGTGAGTGAGTGAGTGTGTGTGGGGGGGGGGGGGGGCTGTTTTTGATTCAAATCTATAAGGTGTTCCGAGATGATTGTATAAAAAAAAAACTCTCTCTCTTATCTCTCCTCAGTGTTCTTTAATCTTTACTCAACGTGATATCACTATTTTTCTTTCAATTCTCTTTTGATCTCTTATATCCCTATCATTTATCTTAGAGTTAAATTCATAAAACCCCTTGTGTTAAGTCTAAGTAGTATAAAAACCCATGCGTTATAACAATTTGTCATAAAATCCTCATGTTTTTTAAAATTAACACACCACCCCTTGGAATCATTTTCTGAAAATTTTAGCATGAAGTGTTAATTTTACCCCTTATTCATAATTTGAAGAATAACATCACATTTTCTCTCATTTCCTACCAAAATCTTCCTATAGAAAATAAAAGAGCGGAAAATCGATATGGAAACAAAATTCTAACATTCGAAATTTCCTATATATTTATCATCATTTTGCAAGACACATTACAAACAGATATAAAATAAAGGATTCATCTTACTAATTTTTAAAAAACAGAGGGTTCACTTTGCTAAATTTTAAAAATAGAGGATTCTCCTTGATAATTTTTAAAAATAGAGGGTTCACCTTTTTAATTTTTAAAAATACAGGGTTCAATTTCGAAAGCAAAAAAGAGTAATTTTGCAAGCCTAGAACACGAGCCTAGATGCAGAAAGCGGACGTGTAACTTAAACTGTCTGCGGAGCGTCTTTTTTGATAAATTTTATATTTCATAGGGTCTTTTAAACTAATTTTTATTTCACAAGGTCTTTTGATTTAATTGGAACTAACACACGGGAGTCCCATGATAAAAACCCTTTATATTACTCTATTTCTTTATCTTTTAATCATATAATCTAATTTAATTTTATGAGAATTTTGTTGTTTTTCATAAATTTAATAAATAGATGAGGAATAGTCAATACACACACATATATTAAAATAGAAATTTAATAATTTTTTTTTTTAAAACTAATTAAACACATGATTAGACCATATTTCATTTGCTAAATTTGAGGAAGGATATGAAGGGGAAGATAGAGAAGATGTTGGTAATTCAGGGTTGGAAAATTTAAATTTCTTGAGGAAGAATATGAAAAAAAGATACTGTTAACGTATATTTTTTTTTCATTTTTTGAAAAAACAAAAAAGTGGAATATTAAATAAAGGCAAAATTACAATTTTAGGACAATATGTTGCATGTTCTGCGATTTTGGAATACTAACTTAATTTCAATTTTAGGACAAGAATTTTAAACTTTTTTGACATATTTAGGATAAACGGTGTTTTATGGCCGGAAAAAACACACGTGGCAATTACGTGCCGTATTAATGCACTGCTGGCAAGATTAGGTGGAAACTTTTACATTTCTTAAAATTTTTATTCATTATTGTAATTTTATTTTGTTTATTTATTAATTTTTCATTTTAAAAAATAATAAAAACAACCCAATTACCTAGGGATGGCAATGGGTTGGGTCTAGTATGGGTTTGGCCAAACTCGACCCAACCCGTGAGACTTTTTTGGACTCGGGACCCGTTCCAGCAGGTCCCTAACCCGACCCAAACCCGGCGGGTTGGATCAGTTGAACCTGCATGGTTTCTAAACCAATCCCAAGTCGCCATGCGAACCCGCCCTAATAATTGAAATTTTCATTTTTTAACAAATTTATTTGAAACAATAATTTTAAATTGTACAAGAAACTTAATAAAAAAAATATTTAAATTATACAAAGAGCTTAATAAAACATGTTCAAGTAAAACATTTATATTTTATTAATATATTAAATATATAAATATATATAAATTAATCTTTTTATTTTTTATATATAAAAGATATATATATATATATACGGGTCGGGTTTAAGTGGACCCGAGACCCGGGAGGGTCCAAAATTTTGGACTTACAAACCGCCCTAAGACCCGTTCACCGGATCTAAATCCGCCCATAACAAGTCGGATCTGGGTCGGGGACCTGCCAAATCCGGACCTATTGCCCTCCCTACAGTTACCCCCCACCCCCACAAAACCCTATCCATCCCCTCCTTCACCACCACAACACACCAGCCCCACCGCCACCCCGGCGCTGGCACCCTCTCTTTCCACCCCCATCAACATCCTGCCCCGGCCCCTCATTCCTCCACCCCCACCCCCAACGTCGTAGCCTATTTTCTTCCTCCACCACCACCATGACGCCACCCCTGTTTCTCCCTCTTTCCCTCATTTAATCGATCTTTCTCTCTCTCTCTCTCTCTCTCTCTCTCTCTCTCCCTTCTTCCCCTTCTCTCTCTCTCTGTGTTCATCTCTATATCAATTGATCGTTCTATCTTTGTCCATCTCTCTCTCTATCTCTCTATCTCTTTGCCCATCTCTTTGTCGATATCTCTCTTTTCTTGTCTCTCTTCACGACGGGCAGCAGGCGGCGGCGTCCGATAGGTTTGTGTATATATATGTGTAATGTTTGTGTGTGTATGTATATATATTATGTATATATGTATATATATTAATTTGTGTGTATATATATGTGTGTATGTAATGTTTTTATGTATATGTATTTATATTTCATTTACACATAAGAAGATTAATTTTGTTTATTTATTAAATATATATTTTTTTATTTTCCTTCAATTTCATTCTATTTGGATTACCAAATCAAATAAAATGCCAAATAAGTGACATGTCACATATTATGTGCTCCAACTTTCCCAATTTTTCAACCGGCAGCCATATTATCAATCTAATTTCATTCAATTTTTGGCGAAATTACTAATTATGATACAAATTATCGTAAATGTGTCAAAAGTTTTTAAATTCATATCCTAAAATTGAAATTAAGTTAGTATCCCAAAATTGCAGAACGTACAACATAATGTTCTAAAATTGTATTTTTACCTTAAGTAAAATTATTAATTTGCTATGTATATACATACAAAATATATGAGAGTTTTCTTTTCAAAAAATAAAAGTGAGAGTTTCTGATAATTTGCATACAAATATACATAATTTAATTAATATATTTAAATTTTATAAAAAAAATTATGTAATTTTTTTTAATCATTTTTTATTATATTATACATTCTATTTTGAACATATTAATTAATATATACATACAATATTATATTTTAATTATAGATATAGTTGAGGTGGAATTCTTTTTTTGTTTTAAAAGGAATTGCCAACATACCTCAATTAAGCATATTGTTCACCTTGTCTAAACTTAATACCAATCCCATGGCATAAATTTTACACCAATCACATAACAAGTGTAAATTGCTCGCCATGCAAAATTATAAATTTCACATCAATCACATAGCAAGTGTAAATTACTCGTTACTTAATTAATTAACACTGATTCAATCGAACCAATAATTAACCAGAGTTCCCCTAATGAGTGTGTAGGATAAAAATCAACCAATCATATATGCCACGAATTGAGGATACATACTTTGTGACATATATTATCACCTATATGAACATAACATAATGAACAACTTATTGGGACAACAATACATAGATATATCACAGTTTGGTTAAGTAATAGTACTACAGATAGAAAGTAGTCAAAATGCAGTCTTGTCTAGCAGACTAGAAGATTATATATCACTAAGCAGGGCCCTCAACAACAAAAGCAGCCAAATATTATGTACCACACTCAAAGACCATATATAGGGGACGTGCCCTTTTAAACTTCAGTATACATATATATAACACAATTCTGGCTCTCAAACATTTCATCTCCCCAGATATAATAACTACGTTAATCGAGACAAATCAAGAACGACGCCATCCTATTTGTTCGTCGAGGCTCCTTTTCTTCTTCTTGTTCTTTTTTCATCGCACGGCCTGTTTGATTGGTGTAAGCGAAGAGGTATTACCGGCCAGGGAGGATAAGTTGCGCATGTTTCTCCTTGCCGGCTTCTTCCCCTCCAAATTTGCCCTGGGCTGTCGCACTTTCACTCCTCGAATCATCTGCATATATAATACATGAGTCGATTGTAATTAAAATAACATATTGAGAAAACAAATTATCAAAAATAATCTCATAATGGAAAATGGAGAAAATTAATTGGCCGGAGTTCAAAATAAGATGAAGCAATAAAACCACTTACATATTTGCCACATTTTGTGTCTGAGTAGATTACTATAAAATCTCCCTCTTGAAGGCCATTGACTCTCACAAAATCACCTAATAGAACATGAATCATATAATTCGAACATCAATATTATCAATTTTTCACATTAAGATCTAGAAGCCCAATCTAAAATAAGTACCAGTGTTCTCGAGGAGGTACATTCTGCTTTTGTTATTAGGCCAAAACCTGAAAGCCCCAAAAGTATATAATTAAAATGTAAATTTAGGGAAGAAAGAAACAAATATAATTATAGTCCAAAATCTTCAACATAATAAAAAATACGCACCGGTAACGCATATTCCAAACACGGGAAGTCCCAATATCTTCCATAGCAATGGAAATCCCATCTCTCGTTTCCAATTCCGGGAGATGGCTTTCGGCCTCTTTCTATAACGCATTCTCAAATTTAATCAGATTTTGCAAATCCAGTTCTCATTTCTAACCGACGACCAAAATGCAAGCAAATACATGTGCATCTAAATGCAATTAGACTCAAGTTTGTTACCTTTGGCAGCACAATTCTTCCAAGATTACCAACATCACTTTGTTTCAAGACTTTCTGCAGCAAAAATTTCAAGTTGTTTTCTGTCTTCCACCCCTATGGATAGATAAAAGCGATCACAAGTTATAAATTAATTATATCGTGTAAAACATCAGTCAAATCAAATTCGAGAAACAATAAACAAAACGAACCTGTTGTTGTCGCCGATCGGTCGAAGTCTGCCTTTGATAATTTTGCTGCTGCGTTGGGGCACGATCACCTGAATGCTGCTGAGACGCATCCACAGGTGCACCACTATTCCCAGCAGTCGACAAAGATTCACCGCCCCCCGACCAGTACACCCAATTACCCGGCGAACTAGCCCGATCACCATCATCAGCACCGTCACCAACCACATGAGGATCATTCATTTGATTTTGGTGGTGATTCGAGTGATTGTTGTGGCGGTGATGGTGTGAATAGAGCTTCCGTTGGCGGGCCATTCTCTTCTTCCTAGCCTCTTTGGTAGCCGAAGAGCCTAATCTCATCAATCTGTCCCCATTTGGATCAAATAACTGATAAGGGTTCCTGTAAATAGTCTGTTGATGAGTCATAATGTTACCACTATCGGGATATTGACCGAATTGGGACTGTGGCACGGCGAATGGCGTTAGAGGCCAAGATTGCAGGTGTTCCATCACCGGATACTCTCCAGAGTGTTGATATGGGATACCATTTACAATCTGATGATTCATAGGAGCAATGGGAATGGGGTTCGAGTACGGGTCGGTGTTATACCCAGCCATCTGCGGCGGAAAAGGTGGCTGCGGCGCCACCATGTCCGGAGGTGGCGCCGCTGGTGGCATCCAGGGGGAGGCAGGGAAGCAGGAGTTAGGATCAGATGGGACAGGGCTGCAACTGATCAAACTGGGATTAGGATTAGGGTTTTGATTAGGATCAGATTCTTGATATGCATAGGGAGATTGAGGGAGGCAACCGCCCCCTTCTGTCATCCGCTTTTTCTGGAGCTGGTATTGCTGAACCCACTCGAGAATCAGTTTCAAAAGCTGTTTTTTACCTTCTTTAGTGCTCCCCAGGCGCTTAGAAGCACTTTCAATGGTGGATCTCTTCAGCTTTATGCTTCTCATGTCCTCCGCTGAAATGTATTCCCTGTTCTGCTTCAGCCACTCGAAGAATATCACGGCGAGCTCGCCGTTACCCTGGAGAAAACTGTTGAACCCATCGTTTTCGCCGTGGTCCTGCTGCGACGCTTCTACGGGCGGTTGCGCCGCTGCTTGCGGCGGCAGTTGGTCGTCAAGGAATTCTTGAGGGTTCTCGCTTTGAAAAAGCGACGACGGATCCCATATTTCGTTGATGTCGATCAGATCCATGTAACCGAAATTCTCCATCACATCAATGCAATCCACGTCGCCCAAAGCCTGGTTCTCCGGCAGCTGCGGGATCTCCATGGAGGCGGTGGAGGACGAGGCAGCGGTGGCCTCCGCTTTCGCTTCCTCGGCATCGGACTTCATTGTAGTCGTCCAGGAGGCGGTGGGAGAAGACGACACAGCAGAGGAGGAGGATGAAGTGGCGGCTGCGACAGGCTTGGAATCCGCCGGAGTGGAGGACGACGACGAGGAGGACGACATGCAAGGGAAATCGGGGAGCGGAGGAAAATCATTGTAGAAAATCGAAGCGTCATTCACATCAAGTAGATTTTCTTGGTCCCTGTCAAGCCATAAGTCCTTTTCAGCAATAGTCCCCATCACATCAGCTTGTTGATCTTCTTCCATGGGATCAAAACCTGTCGGGTTCTCAACCACTCCGCCGCGACCACCACCCGCCCCCGCCGCCGCCATATTTTCGATTTTCACCACCCCATCTCCGCCGGCGAAATGCAGATCTTGGTGCAGCGCTTCATCTTTAACCATCTCGGAATGCATATATATATATATATATAAATATGTGCGTGTATATATATATATATATAATAATGAGAAAAATTGACAGAGAAATGGGATAGAAAAAGTGTACGATGTACGGATAGGGAATGGGGAAGAGGGGTTTATTGCAAGCAAGGAAACAGGTTAAAAAGGGACCGCTGGAAAAAAAATCTTTCAAGTACGAAGTTATGGATTTGCAAGTTGCAACATAAAGCATCTGGGGTTTCTATCAAGAACCATCACATACTTGCTAATACAAATCCTAAAGAAGCGACTTAATTTCTTTAACAAAATCCACGCTTCAAATAGCGATTTTTAACAAAAAAAAAAATTATTGCTGCTACACAAGAACTGTTCATAGATTGACTAAGGTTAATTGATCGATACAAATATATATATATATATGGGAATTTACAAATAATTATATATATATATATAGGATGAAAACGAAGAAGATTAATCGAACCAAGAGCAAAATACAGAAGAAAACCCTAAGAGGGACTAAGTTGAGTAGTGAAGAGCAGCACCACGAAACTTAAATCGTCCAACCACCACCATGAATGTTCTGGTCTGTTCATGGGTAGTTTCAATTTATTTTCTTCTCTTTCTCTCTCTTTTTTTCTTTCTCTTTTTTTTTTTTTCTTTGGTCGTTTGCAGATAAGTTCAAATCGTTTTTTTCGTGGAGTTTTCCCCTTAAGTAGGAGAGAGAAAAAAGAAATGGGGGAGGACTTGATAGAAAAGTGGTAACTGGTTTCAACTCTTGTTAGAGAGAAAGAGCCAAGAGGGAAGGAAGAGAGAGAGAGAGAGAGAGAGAGAGAGAGAGAGAGAAAGGGCAAAACAGCCGAAAACAAAACCTCGTGCCGCTACTTTCTCCCCACTCATCTCCGGTTTATACGCCTCTAGCCATACGTTCCCACCTCAATGGTTCACTCGAGCGGTGCCTCAGCCTTTTCAATTTTTTTTTACATTTGAAAATTTTACAGATACCAAAAATTAAATTGTCAAATATGTAATTTTTGCAGATCATCATAACAGCAGCTCAATTCTCTCTCATCATATATATCCCCCTACTACTAAACTACATGCTCACATGCACATACACACACATATATGCTTGATGATACATACACATATATAGATACATATACAAACATATATATACGTATGGAGAGAGAAGGACGGAGATTGGACCGACTGAGCAGAAAGGTTCTTGGCTTGCTTAGCTGGGTGGGATTGTCTCCATTCGTCCATTAAACGGCGAGGCTCTCCATTCCCTCTACGTGTCCATTCTTCCCTGACGTAAACCAAACTCATTACAATACAAATTTCATCCCTCAGCTCTCTCTCTCTCTCTCTCTCTCTACTGTGTACGTTTTCTTGCATCTACCAATGACCACGCTCAAGGCTGTTTTAAAAATTTCTCTCGTCTTATCTACCAAAAGATCAATTTGTTTTTATTTTTTTATCTACCAGTGACATTAGGACACGTTAATTTTGAGTGTTTTTAAGATTTAACTGTGTTTGATTAAAGTTTTTTTTTTTTAGCAGCTCGTGTTTTTTCATGCAGTTTTGTGCATGTGGTAAAATAAAATGGCGTTCACGTGAACAGGACAGCGTGGAGAGGGTTTGTGCCAAATGGGGCCTCGCCATGTAGTGTATGAGGTCACGATTTGAAGGGAGTTTAATTTGGACCTGATCTAGCAGGTCAATCTTATCTGTTGAAACTAATTATTTAACTAGCTAATTAAGACGACGATATGTGTAAGTATCTATCTGTAATAAATAAATATCACAACCAACATGGTTGGCGTGGTGGTTCAGCACCTCGTCCCTTAAGCATGAGGTCAGAGGTTCGATCCCTATCCATGTGAATGGAGCAAACCATTTGGCCAGTCCCCTACTGCTTAGTGCGCTGACAGTAGGGACGGGGGATTAGTTCCCTGGCTGTCGGCCGGAGGGATATCCATGGAAAACCAAAAAAAAATAAATAAATATCACTCTTCCCTCCCTGATATAAGAGACCCATTAATACAGTTTATGAGTCAATTAATACGGTTGATTTGAAATTTTTACTCAGATCGGGTTTGACTGCACCCTTTCAACCACAAGGCAAGTGGTTATATAATACTTAATTGGTCGCTCTCTTCTAAGTATGCACCAATCGCGCTATAAATATTAAATATTCAGTATATAATTAATTTCGATATGGTTGAATATGCTTGGGATAGAATTTTCCCAATTAATTTAACTTCATTTAATGTACTAATACCATGTTAATTTTAGTTTTATTGTGGCATTATAGAATTTTGACGAGAAATCAAGACGAGGTAAAAACTTGAATGTATTTCTATAGTATTATACTTGAACGTATATAGCAATTTCATACTTGAAAATATATTTGGACAATTTTACGAAAAGATTTAAGGATATATTGATGAGAAATAAAATAAATTAGTTGTATTAATTATAAAGTTGAGTAATAATGTCATTTAAAAAATTATTAATATCGAAACCTATAGATTTAATATAATCATAGGTGATTAACTAAAAGATATATAAAAATCAGGCTTCACGATGTAGTATATAAATGAGCAATTATCTTGGGAAAGTGAATATGAAAATTCTTTAGTATTACAGTAGTGAAATTCTACAAAAACTGAAAAAAAACTAAAAAACAATCAAATGAGTGTGTGATACATGCATATATATATATATATATATTGATTACTCATTACATAAAAAATATTCCTTTAATGTTGTTGTTAACCGGTGAAAGATGTTACTAATGAAATAAATTAATATTTATAAATTATTCTTTAATCATATAAACACACATTAGTATAATATTAAGTTCATTAGAGTAACCTAATTAAAAGAAATTGATCCAAAATTGTTGTAAAGTTAAAAGAAAAGAACAAATTAAAGCAAAAGTAATTGAATTTCTCTCAATATATATACATACATACATACATATATATATATACATACATATTATACTGCAATAAATAAATTTATCTTGAAGTTCTAGAGGACGTATCCTCCTAAACTAGTACATATCATGTGTAATTTATACGAAAGACTAGGATTCTTATTGTATTCTCGCAGTATTTTCATCTCCATTCACATTAACGTGCAAATTTAGAAATTTTGGTCAACATAATCCCCCCCCCCCCCCCCCACCCCTTTGTTTTTTTTTTTTTCTTTTCCCCAAAAGTCACGGTTTTCGCCCCATTAATTGCTGCGTGTCGATTTATAACAACTCAATGATGTCATATATATTTTCGCATTATGTTTGATATTCTATTTGAATACTACATACGAAAAACTATTAGTAAATAGTATAACATTTTTAATTTTGAAACATTAGTTAAAACATATTTTTTAACCTTCATTTACCCGCACTAGTGCAATCAATGCTCCATATATTCTGATTAATTCTTGATAGGCAACTATATATTATTGTCTATGAAATTATAACCCTATAGAGGCTAAAATTCATTATCTATGAGGTAATCTTTTACAACGCTAATATATATATATATATATATATATATATTTATAGACACACACACACACACATATGTATGTAGTGCTTAATATCGAGCCCGATCAACGCGTATCGTATAAGAAACTTCATATGAATTAAAGATAAGATAGTTAAATCGCACTTAATATTTCACGGTAAACAAAATCCGAAAAAAAAAAACGAAAAAACAGGTAAACAAGAGAAAGAAGAAGAAGAAAAGAAAAAGCGACTCTATTGTAAAGATAAATTGATCGGTCTTAAGAATTTGTCTCAGTGCAACCAAAATAATCTACTAGTGTATTCTAGTGTAATTTTTGATTATTAAATAATATCAAATATATTAAGATTTGAAAGTTTGGTTGCCCCAAGATTGATATGATAAATTTGACTTTGCCCTTTCTGTGCTGCAGTACGATTGCTGGATTTCATTATATGATTCCAAATAGACAATTGTTTTTTTTTTTTTAATTTTATTCTGATCGATTGGAAGAAATGTAATTAAAAAAAAATAATTATTTTCGGCGAAATTTCTACTGAAAATATTTTAATTTTTTTAAAAAAATTAAAGAAGAACCCGCCGGTGATCCGTTAGGTCTAATTACAAGTAAACTCCCTTAGATATGGGAAATTATACATATCTCCTTTGAAATTTGGGGCTAGCTGATTAACTTTCAAGCAAAAGATAATAAAATAAATTTTTACCCTTTTCGGAATGTTATTAAACAATAAGAGAAAAATCTCATGATTTAGGCTAAGTGTGATATGAATGCAATAAATTACAATTACCCACTCCAGATAAATGTATCCTCATAAGAGTCTTCTTGTTTAAATATAAATAACTAAACAAAATTTTGAATTTTTGGGGTAAGGGTAAAATTGAAATTCCACTAGAATTTTTTAATAACATTAGCAATTTTAGGCGAGTTAGTGGCCGGAATGGGCCATTTGTTAGTTGGATCCAAATCTCAAGGAATGTATTTGTAATTATCCATACTTGAGGGAGTCTAATTATAATCTGACCTAGCTTTAGGGGGTCTAGGTGTAATTTTCCTTTCTTGTAAATCTCTCATTAATTTCTAGCTAGCTGAAGACTTATTTCCAATTATTTATAATTTGATTTGCAATTGGGCTAATACCAACGGACTTCACGCCTAGTTAATGAATATTAGTGTGATATATATATATATATATATATATATATTACATGATTCTCATATTATGTTTATTGATATATGATACGTGTATTAATAAATGATTAAAATATATTCAATTTTGATTGTACTAAGCAAAGCATATGAAAGTGAAAAATATGTATATACGCCCAAAAAACAATAAGCTGAAATCCCGTAACTTTGAACGCAACAATTCTTAGCGGGGCCAGTTGAAATCTGAATGAGCAAGCTTCAAAAGTTGGACCTCATTCGACAAGCAAAAATTGTGCAACTTTTAAGCCCATACAAGACAAAGACACGAACAAAAGTCTATTATATCTATCTCAAAAAAAGAAAAGGAGAAAAAAAAAAGTCTATTTAAGTGATCCTAACAAAGTAACAAACTTGACTCCTTTGCCTTGTCCCAGCTGTGGAGTCACAACGAAACCTATTCCCAATATTAATCAATTAGGAAAAAAAATCTACAATTAATTCTAATCCATGATTGTCACTAGGCTTAGAGTTGAGTGATGGGGGTTCGAAAGTGGTACTAGGGATATTCTAAGCGTGAACCTTCTTATCCTCTACTTTTTTCTCTATGAGTGAGTGAGTGAGTGCGTGCGGAGTATTTTTCGATTGACATTTATAGGGTGGTCCGAGATGATTGTATTAAAAAAAGAAAAATCTAATCCATGGTTAATAACTAAGAGTTCGTTCACATGGATTTTTCCAAGAGAGAAACATTTACTTTTAAAAATAAAAGCACTTCAATGAATTTTCTTTTTCTTTGTGGGATGGACTTTTCAAGAAAAATTCTAAAATATATTTTTTTTAAAAAGTGATTTAAAATAGTTTCAAATAAAAAAATATGTGTTAAATATTTTTAATTACTGTATCCAACCGTAAAATTATTTAACTAAAAATAAAAATTCTATCATAAAAAACACCACTCGAAAAACACTTTCTTTTAAATCCATCTAAATGGGTCCTTAATTAATTCAATTCTTAGCAGTGAAGCTGCGTTCCAGTTCGGCCGCCTCCCGTCTGACAGTGTCGGCGGTGGCCTCCGCCCTGGCCGCCGCCGTGTCTGTGATGTTTCTGGTGGTGTGCCCAACGCTTGCTTCATGTTCCCGGTGGCATCTACCGCTGTGTCGGACATCTTTGCCGATGTGTTCTGTGTCTTTCGAGCCGCCTGATTGATAGTATCACCATACCAATTAAAAACATTTATTAGAAGTTAAGCATGTTCAAATGGGCCATATATCCTATTCGTGCCAATACAAATCAAATTGTTCTCACTCCTTTTTCGTTGTTAAAAAAAATAAATAAATAAAAGATTATATCTTTGCTGATTAATCTATGACGATTAATGATTTTATTGAAGTAGAAGGAACTATCTTAGTTTGGACCTAATTTGGCAATTTTCAAACTAATATAGCTAGGACAAAGAAGCTAGTAATTTAGAGACATGTCATGCACACAATTATAAATTTTAAATTTATTAGGATTTTCTATTTTTAAAAGGTTGAGCGGTTTTATTACGTGGTATAATGTTGATGAAATTAGTGAAATTTTACATTATTTAAAGATGAGCAGTTTTATTTTCTATTTATTTTTTTGGTAGTGGTAGTGGTAGTTTGAAATAATATGAGGATAATAAAAGAACATAATACATTTTAAGATTTTAAAATTTTATAATAACAAAATAAGAAAATATTAGTTTTCCTATATTAACCTATCCTAGCTAGCTAGTGATAATCGAATAGAAACTAATTTGATATAATATATATATATATATATATATATATATATATAGACACACACACATACATTATCTGCAGCAGTGGCAGCGTTGCTTATGAGTTGTTGGGCACTCTTGGTAGCGGCATCGACAACCTTGTTTGCAGCATCATGGCCTTGTTTGGCCGCCTCTTCATACTTAGCCATCGCACCATAATGTCTGCTCGCCTATCTCGCGATTTTTACAATAAATCCAAACAAAAACCGCTAAACATAATGAGCTCATTCTTTTTTGTTATTTTGTTCCAAAATGCATAACAAACACGAGTTTACACCAAATGCCAAAACCAGTACAGCTATGTCGATGAGAACAAGTACAAAATTACGTCATATATATTACAAAGAAAAAAAAAGTGCTTGTGATAATAATTAATTAGTGTAATATAAAAATTATAACCAAGTATATATATTAACAGTGTGTTTGGCAGAGGAAAAAAAATAGAGAGGAAAGAAAATAGGAGGATTTTAATTTTCCACAGGTATGTTTGGTTGAAAGGAAAACAGATGGAAGGAAAATAAAAATCTATTTATTTTCTCTTGTTTGTTTGAATGGAAAAGTGGAAGGAAAGAAAATGATTTATGTATTGAATGACAATTATACATTTATATCATTATAAATCATAATTATTGACGTGGCATAATTCCGACCGCCTTTCTCCCGACGAGTTCCCTTATACCCCCGATCGGTTCCCCTCGAATCCTTTCCGATCGAACTGACAGATATTGATCGGCTCTACGATCCCCTTTCCTTGTCGGCCCCAGCAGATCGTTATCGCTCCCGGCTCGAACCTAGCTCCTCGGCTCTTCTAGTTAGCACCATTGTCGACCCGGACCATGCTGGGTCCAACGGATCCCTGCTGGCATTAAATGCTCCTTCAGACGAAGTATGGGAGAGCCACCTAATCCCATACCTCATTAATGGAACGCCAGCTAGCGCCTACAGACCCTACCACTAGGTCTATGGATCGCCCACGTCGGTCCTCAATGACCTACTTGGCCTGGTGGGCCCACAGGAGCGCGGTCTACCTGGACATAGTATAAATACCCCCGCATTTATGGTAAAAGGAAAGCATTAATTACGTACAGTACCCTTACTCTGTTCAAATCTCTCCAAAATCGATCCACTGACTTAAGCATTGGAGGATCTTAGCCGAGACCCATCTCGGCTAGCTAACGTTGTCACTTTCCTTATTGCAGGACCAACTTCCCATTCGAATATCATTGCTCATCCACCCGACTTGAGGAACCGACCGGGGTCGATCAGTTCCGAATCCGACCCGCATCAATTATGTTTATGAATTTATGTATTAAAATAGATTAATAAAATTAAACTAAATAAGTATAATGTAAATAAAATATATAAATTAATATAATGAAATATTTGTTTACATTGTGTCAAATAACAACCACAATCTTATATAATTATAAATATAATTATGTCGTAGAACATTTAATGAAAATAAAATAAATAAATAAATATGTAAAATACACTTTTAATGTCTTATACAATGCACGCATCGTATTTTCTATTTAAAAAATATAAGAATTCATGCTAGTAGAAAATACAATATTATTTAAACACCTAGTTATACATATGGGCAATTTAGAAATATTATTTTATAGAGATCCTTGTGTTATTTTTCTCTCATTTTTCGTACGATTTTGGGTGGAAAAAAAATCAGTGGGCCCTATGCTTATTTTTCCATTCTCAATTTCTTTCCTTCCTTTTTCTTCCCACAACCAAACAAGAGAAAATATACATTTTCCTTTCAATTTCCTTCCTTTCCCTCCGCTTCCCTTCCTGCCATTTTTCGATCTACCAAACGAAGCCTAAGTAACAAGGTGAATGGTTATAAAATTTGTGTCTAATTTATTGTGATTTGACTATTAATTTGTAATGCCTGCCGCTATATATAGACAATATATACAATGAAAATTTTGTCAAATACCATAAAGATAGTCATTGTAAAGATATCTACAATTGTAAATTGTGAAAGTAAAAAATACTATTTTTTTATCATCATATTGTTATATTATTAAAGAATAAAAATTTTGAGACCTCATAGATAACTTAGTAAAAATATAAAAGAATTGTTGTTGAAAACTTTTCACAAGATATGGATTCAAACCGAATAATCCATAATATAAAACAAAATACGATTCCTACGAATCCATTAACCACAGGATCTTTAGTAAACAATCAAATAATGCTTAAATCATAAATCACTAACCTCGATCCATGATAGATGCAGAAGAGAACTGAATCTAGGGTTAGTGGTCTTCTAAGCCAAGAAAGACGGCGTGATTTTCTTTATTCTCTCTCTTAGATGGGGCAGAAGAGAAAAACGTCGTTCTATTCTGGCTTAGGGACCATGCCCTAATATGCCTAATATGTCATACTTTAATTATGGGCCCATCAAACATAATTCAAGTCTGACCGGGCTTCTATACATAAAAGACCCATACTTAATATAATATTTCTGTAAGCCCATTAAATTTATTTCTTAAATGGATCACATAATTGGGCTCCTTTTAATGAGATAACAATGTACAATAAATTAATATGTGAGACCAATAAATTAGAGAAAAAACCCAACAATCTCCCACTTGGTCCACATATGTTTCCGAAAATTGTACATAGTTGAAATCTTAGTGCGCGCAAACTTTATGCCATCTCAGCCTCGAAATATCCCAAAACAATCTAGTCCATCAATTGTGCTAATACAGGATCAAAGCGGCTTTCGTCACATAACTCGCAACTAAACCGAACAATGGTCACAATACTAGCAAAATTAATGACATAGATCAAGCATGGATGTGTAGCATGGAAATTACATGTAACGTGATCTCAATCATGTCTATTTCCAACTGGTCCTATCTTATGACTCAAAGAGTCCCTCAACACTTTCCAATCTTTATGCAAAACCGCAGTGGAAAGTTAATATCCTTATTTCAGAATATTCAATTAATTATGAAACCTTAGTCTGTACAGAACATAACCATAAAAAACATGTACAAAGAGCATGAAATCAAGTAGCAAACTCCCACTAACGTGGCATACCATATATCCTTATGATACCCATTAAGCTTCACAACCACGTAGCACTTTAAGTGGTGATTCTTTAGTAAGCTTTAAACTATTGAGTTTGTATTCATATGCTCTTTTGACACCCGAATACTCTGAACTTATTTATTCACAACTAGAAAATTAATGTCTATATATCAGACTTTCCCAAAATCTAGTTGTTCTTCGAATATAGCTTAGAGGCCTTATTATCAAAAATGATCCTTTATAGTGTCAACACCATTGATCACTTTCAATCTAGTGATAAATACAAGCTATATTCCTTGATTGGATGTCTTATAGCTAATTATGCATTCAACCTTCATAATTGAAAAGTTATTAGTGTCTTAACACTTTTCCGAAGTAGCTTCTCCAACTATCGTGAATACATAACGTTATGTGGATCTCTTGCTATCCAAGCATCCAACAAACGACTGAATTGAAATACCACACGATCTTTAAGTGGTTTTATTTTCAATAAGCGAGCATATATTTATTGTTCTTATAGATACCTTATAACCCATCATTTTAATGATCCACTTTTGGGTTACTAAAATATTCGCCTAACATCCCGACTACGTATGCTAAATGCATTTATGAAATTGGAGTAAATAAAGCTTTATCACCCTTTGCTATAGGGGTGTCCCCTGATGCACAATTTTGCATACCAAAATAGCTAAGCACATTACCAATATGGACTTTTTGCATTTAAGTATATTTTTTATGCAATAGGCTTATATTGTTGATTGCGAGTAGATTATTATCTACATACAATACCAAGAGGGTAAATTTGCTCCCACTAATCTTGAGATATATACACTAATTAAAGGTGTTTTCCTTGAATCAAAAGAGGTCATCACCCCATCAGATTTTCGGTATCACGAATGGAATGCCTAGACGGATAGTTCATGGACTTCTTCAATTTACATTAGGTGCTTTGAGTCTTTGGACTCAAGGTTCTCCGGTTGCACCATGTATATTGTTTCTTCAACATCTCCATTAAGCAACATTATCTTTATGTCCATTTGATGCAGCTCTAGATCATAATGAGCCATAAGTGCCATAGCAATTTTAAGAGAGTCTTTTGTCTAAACCGACTAGAAAGTCTCTTTAAAATCAATGCCTTCCTGATGAGTAAATCCATTGGCATATTTTACATCTTTCAATGTTACCATTTGAATTCTGCTTGGTTTTGAAATTATATTCATAACCAATGAATTTCATCCCCTATGGCAACTTGACAAGATTCCAAATACCATTACCCCTCATGAATTTCATATCCTCATTCATGGCCTTGATCCATGCATCAGAATTCAAACACAATTTGATTTAACTAAAAGATGTAGGACCATCTTGAAATCTCATATCAAATTTGTGCTCATGGAGATAGATGATATAGTCATCTGAAATCATTTTTCTCCTTCATCCGATGGATCTCCTTATTGGCACTCTAGATTTGAAGTTGTTGGGGTTCATCAGCTTCAATAGATGATGATTCCCTACTTGATTAGTGGGCATTTCAAATATAGTTGTGTTTTACGTAATATCCCAATTTACAAGCTAAAGAGTACTGGGATAAACTATCCAATCCCTTTCAGCTGTAACCGTAGTAGGAATGCTAACACACTCCTCTTTAAACACAACCTTGCTATTTTGATTTCTCCCACTATAACCAACAACCTCTATTTACTTGGCATTTTCTATTTTGAAAAAGGACATATGTGAGGGATCATAGTATTTAAAGTCCCTCGATTTTAAGTATCCTACAAAATAGTAACTATTGTTCTTTAGTCCAGTTTATTCTTACTTAGGCCTGTGAGGCCTAGCCTCAGCTGGACATCCCTGGACATGCAAGTGTCTAATACTAGACTTCTTGTTCCATCCACAAACTGTATGGGATTTTCGTTACTATTTTGCTTGGAACTTGCCTTATTGTATTAATTGTAGACTTTAGTGTCCCATCTAAAAGTTATTTTCGAAGATTACGACTACTAAATAATCAAGTACAAATAACCACATCGGAGTAATCATCAATAAGTTGATATCAATTGTTATCCATTCCATGATGCCGTAGGGAATGATCTACAAAAGTCTACATGTATCAACTCTAGAGATTCTTTACTCCTATTCGCACTTGTTTTCTTTATATATATATATTCTTCATACATTCTACACATTTTTTTTTTAAGTCTGAAGAATAAGAAAACCAAGAATTCCTTTGACATAAGCATATTTATTCTCTATTCAGAGAAATTACCTAATTGCTTATATTGTCACACAAATGAATTCTTATTATCCAATTTGGCTTTAGTACCAAAGTTACTTTTCAAAGGAGTCTTTTTATTTATGTTAAAGCTATCGGTATCTAATATTCACAATATAACAAACTAGAATACAAGTTCCGTTAATATTTAAATTTAGAGAAATACTAAAATGTCATTTCCAAAAGGACAAGTGGGTCTGAATTTGTCCAAATAGAAAATAGGAACTAAATTCCATCTCATTGATGGCGTAATCAAAAATTTTCTCTAAATTCAAACACAAACCAATATTCAAGAGAACATTATAGACACGAATAGCCTTCAACAAAGCCTTGTTGCCATTTTCCATATAGATGT
Source organism: Petrea volubilis (assembly GCA_026212405.1). NCBI lineage: Eukaryota > Viridiplantae > Streptophyta > Magnoliopsida > Lamiales > Verbenaceae > Petrea > Petrea volubilis. Next base: position 17,513,859 of record CM047886.1, read on the forward strand.
ATCTTTCAACACCAATTGGCACTAGACACCTTAATTAATCCTAAAGTATGAAGTACTAAAGTCAAATTAATAAAACAAACAAAATTGAGAAGTCAATATTCTTCGCACATCCATTAACATATTTGGGACAATACTTCTTTAGGTGACCAACTTTCTTGCAAAAGTAACAAATAACTATTGAATTGTGTTTCTTTTGCACTTTATGTTGGAATATCACAAGTTCTGCAGTTTCTTTAACATAAATCCTTCTTCATTTCTTAATGTCAATAGTTTATTGAGAAATTGTTGCCAAATTAGTACTTCATCCATTTTCTTGATTAAAACTAGGTCCACAAAAATATTTTTCAACATTCAAACTTTTAATTACAAGATTGGATTATCCTTTGATGTACTTCTTTATGTTTCCTTTGCATTTATACCGCATTGAAATGAGCTTTCTAAGGATAATGCCCATTTTGACCTTTTCGCTGGAACGAATCGGTCTTCTATCTTTGCTTTTGGAAACTTTGGCATTTTCTTTCTCAAAATACAACGCCTTATGGATACCGGGAATTTAAATGTTGCATGACTATTAGACTAATATAATTTAATTGATCCTACTTCTCGTATGCGGCTGTTTATCAATAGTACTAATACTAATGATTAGATTCGCAGGATTATCAAATCCTAATATATAGTCAAGTCTATGCAACCAAGCACATCATAAAGTGCATTTTTCTATTTCTCAAGATTTGTGCTATTAAGCACATGGGATGTTATTCATAATGGCAAATATTAAAGGCACTATAAAGAAAATTAAATACGCTCAAAGTAAATCAACTGTATAAAGAATGCACAAGTGTGAATAATAAATATATTAAACACATTACATGCAAGTGGGCCCATCTCAAGTTACCTAGCACAACATTGTTATTTAGTCTTTTGACATAAATAACAACTTGTAAATGGTACATTTGTCCATAATTCATGAATATTGATAGTTTCCTAAAATACCCAACACGACATTGCCATTTAGTCTTTTGACAAAAATAACAACTCATAATGGTATCACATAATTCATAAATATTTCATAATTGGAAAACGGCCTAGCAATATGCCTTTCTTTGGACCGACAAATTGCCAGCATGTTAACCAAGATAATTTTAATATTTATGACTATCCTTTGTCTTGCCAAAATAGTCTTCCTTTGGGCCGACTATCTCGCATAGACAAAATAACACAAAATTCACATATTCATGAATAAACCATCTAGCCAAAATAATCTTCCTTTGGGCCGATTATTTCGCATAGATGAAGCTAATAGGACAACTTACATATTTATGAATATCATATCTGGCCAAAATAATCTTCCTTTGGGCCGATTATTTCGCATAGATAAAAGATTATGAACAACATATTCATAAATATTAACCATCTGGCCAAAATAATCTTCCTTTGGGCCGATTATTTTGCATAGATGAAACATGCCTATATTTTCAAAAGTGATAAATTTTACCTAATAGAGGTTGCTTTGGCAACATATTAGTTCAATCTATACAATTTCAAAATAGGCACAAAATAACTAAATCTCAAATGCACTACTTAAAAGAAAACTTTATACATAAAGCTAAATACACAAACTATATTGTAATAGCAATATGGTCAAGTAGTGTGCATACTATATACAATAATTTTTTTGAACTCGAACTGTACGTGGCGTTGTTATACCAGGACACGAATCATCAAAGATGATTCTTTTCATCTGGCCATCCGGGTTTCCAGCCGATATACCGTTCTAATTCAAGAGTTCACTTTTGGTTCAATCCCAAAATAAAAACATACATATGCTGAATTGAATTTTCCTTACAGATCCAGCGATCCAAAACAAATATAAAAAATGCGCAACCTACGTATCAAGAAGGGCAATAGCCCAGCGGTTTCGAACACGTTGCCTTTACTCATCGTCTCGCGTTCGAGTCTCGCTGGTCACACAAGAATAGAGGTTTTTTTTTTTTTTTTCTGTGTGTGCGTGATACAGATTTATAATACGTAAGGGACCGAAGCACAACACCAAACAGAATCATAGCCTAGCGGCCCGGGATGCATAGGCCTCCCTGGTGGTCGTGAGTTCGATCCGCTGCAGCAGCAGATTTCACACGCCCATTTTTTTTTTCTATATTTTAACAATGCGGTTCAGCCATTGTCACATAAAATTCGTTATATCAATACACACAAAACAGACCGATGGTCCAGCAGCGGGAAGTACGCATTATGAAGTTCATGGTCTCGGGTACAAAACCCGTTCTCGCCATAACCACCCAATATATATATATATATTTTTTTTTTGTTTTTTTTTTTTAATCTGGAAAAAACGAAGAAAAACCAGAAAAATCACCCAAAAACAAAATTTTATGGATGGATTTTGATTCCCAAGATCATATAATGGAATCAAATAACATTTACGAATATAAACATACATTTACAATATATTTCCAACATAAACATACATATTGTAAAATAACTAAAGTATGTTCAAAAAACCATCTAATCGCAACCGAATAAATCAAAATAAAACATATTTGATTATTTACTAATCCTGCTCTGATACCACTTGTTGAAAACTTTTCACAAGATATGGATTCAAACCGAATAATCCATAATATAAAACAAAATACGATTCCTACGAATCGATTAACCACAGGATCTTTAGTAAACAATCAAATAATGCTTAAATCATAAATCACTAACCTCGATCCATGATAGATGCGGAAGAGAACTGAATCTAGGGTTAGTGGTCTTCTAAGCCAAGAAAGACTGGCGTCATTTTCTTTATTCTCTCTCTTAGATGGGGCAGAAGAGAAAAACGTCGTTCTATTCTGGCTTAGGGACCATGCCCTAATATGCCTAATATGTCATACTTTAATTATGGGCCCATCAAACATAATTCAAGTCTGACCGGGCTTCTACACATAAAAGACCCATACTTAATATAATATTTCTGTAAGCCCATTAAATTTATTTCTTAAATGGATCACATAATTGGGCTCCTTTTAATGAGATAGCAATGTACAATAAATTAATATGTGAGACCAATAAATTAGAGAAAAAACCCAACAATTGTTACTTATCGCTACACGAAAATGAATAATATAATATAGAGATAATTACCCTTACTTTTCTTGAGTTTAGACGAAATTACTAATAACCCATTTTGTTTCGAATATTTTTAATGCCCCCTGAATTTTGTCCCTTTATTGTTAAATAAGACAAAAAGTTTGTAATGTCCTTTTTGCCCTTAGATATTTGTAAGGGAGAATTACAGTTACATCTCATTTTCGTCTTCCCAAACTAGTCAAAACCTCTCAATAAATTTTGTCAATACTCTATTTATTTGAATTTAATTGAATAAAAACTAAATCAAATCCTAACCCGCCATTACATTTCCTCCGTCCAATTCCTTCACTACTATTGGCTCTATCTCAAAATGAATTTTCACCCATGTATATTGTTATGTGTGTTTTTTAATTTCAAAATATTATAGATATACCCTTATGTAATTCAAAAACTTACAATTCACACTTTTCAAGTTTCAAAACCTTATAATAAATAAGGGTATTTCGGTCCTCAAAAAATAATAGAGAAATTGATCGAGGGCATTTCCGACAATTCACTAACAGTAGGATTTTTTTGAAACGCTGATATATATCAGAGCGGAATATGTAGTTTTCGAAACAAGAGGGGGTTATTTGTAATTTGGCCTAAATTCAGGAGATGTGAAGGTAATTGTCCCTATAATATATGTATAAAAGTGATATTATTGCCACTAATTATACACATTAGTGACAAAAGAGTTTATCTTGTCACAAGAATAATTTGCCTCTATACAATAATTACAATATAGTGTATAAATACAATTGATAATTGGTGATATACCTATAGTGACAATGGAGATCTTGTCACAAAATTATAGTGATAATTTTTTTGTCACCAAGTTTCCGCTGTAAAGGTGTCATTAAATGCCAACAGTAACAACTAAAACACTAATTTTTGTACCACTAAATTATATTGTGATAAAATAAAAGTTGTCGCTGAATAAATTTCGTTAATGACAAAATAAAATTAAAGCATTGTCACTATAATTCTTAGTGATAATTTTTATATTTTTTCTGCTAATATTATATTTTATTGTAGTTTACGACATGTTATTATTTATTAGTAACAAGTTTTACATTATAGTCACCTAATTTTTTATTATTAATGTATAATATTAACAAAATACATGACACATATGCTACAAGAGAAAATAAATTTTTTGATAATACATATACACCCATTAAATAATAATAAATTTCATTTTCTCACGAAAATAAATTATTACAAAGTTAATAGTAACAAAATTTGGGTTTGATTTATCATTATTGACAATTAATCGATGACATACTATAGCAAAAAGTCAGTAATATGAAAACTTTGTCAAAAATCATAATAACTATTATTTATATTATCATAATGTCCGCAAAAAGATAGTAATAATTGCCAATTGTCACAAGTTAAAATATCAAGTCTCGTCACCATTTAGTTAGATTGTAAGAAGAAAAAAATTACTGTCTACTAACTTAATAAGATCAGTGATAAAATAAGAGCTGTTGTTAATTTACCATATATTATTAGTGATAATTTTCGTATTATCATTTCATCTTTTGTTATTAGTCAATATAATATATATATATTTTCTATACTGAGATGAGTACAAACTAATAAGTAAAGGTTAAATTCCATGAAAATTGTACCTGAAAAGGTCTGCTCAGAAAAAATCCTAGTAGCTTGGAACTTTGAGAGTGTGGACTGTGGAGGTTCTCTCTCTCCCTCTCTCTCTCTCTCTCTCTGTGCTGTAATTTTGACAAGTATTTTTTGTAGAGTTTATGCTGATGACTTCAATAATTTTGTTTGGTCATAGAGATGTTCTAAGATTAACCACTTATAGTGGAAACCTTTCTTTTTGTGGCGGCAGTTATATCTTTTTCCCGAGTTTAATGGTCAAAATAATGTAATGAAGTGAGGTCTCTCTAGACTTTCCTTTTTCCTTCTGAGCTTTTTTATTTAGTCAAAGCCTGCCATCATCATTTTTGATAATGATAGTTTAATTATGATAATGATTGCCCTCGACTCTTGGCTTTTGAATATTTCGCTTCAATTAAGAGCCCGTTTCAATAATTTTTTTTTGAAGGAGAGAAATACTTTTCTTTTTTTTTTAATAGAAAAAGAATTTTAACTAAAAAGTTCCTATTTGGTAGGGATTTTTTTTTCTTCTCAAAAAGTAGAAATCGAAAAGAAAAGTCCAATAATGATTTTTTATCGAAATTATTCGAAGGAGCTTTGAAATATAAGCGCTTTTCAAAATATAATTAAATTATTATATTCAAACGTAAAATGACTTATTAAAAAAAAAAGAAAAGAAAACTCAACAAAAACTTTTCTTCAAGTCTATCCAAATGGACTTTGAAGTCACTGCAAACTCTTAATGAATGCGGGTAAAATAAGACCAACTTTGGAATGCTCTTTCCAATCAAGATGCCTCTGATATTATCAATTTTTTTAATTAAGTAATAAATGCTTAAATTACATATTCCTAAATTACGTCTGCTTATTATTCTTGTAGAGGAGAATCAAAAATCCAATTACGGAATAATAATAATATGCTCAAACTTCAACAGATTGATAATTTAAAATATTATTCGTTATTTTCTTGTCTGCATATTTGGCCGAAAATTGTGTTTTCTTGCACTGGAGCACCGAACCTTAATTATTTGATGTCACGATTTGATACAAATAATGACCAATTTAGGGCAGGTTTGGATATATTTAAAAGAAAAAAAAAATGCTTTGCGAGGAAATGCATTTTTTAAAAAAAGTAAGTACTTCTCTTCTTAAAAAAAATTCATTCAAATAGATTCTTAAACAACTTTTCTCAAGGGAAAAAAAAGGAATAATTGCAATTTATGTCCTTTAGGTTTAACCTATTTTCGATTTTATCCTCTTCGTTTCAAAATTTTCAATTTTGTCCTCTCTAATTATTAATATTTCAATTGTCGTCCGATTTTGGACATAACTTCTCACCGGTGATGACGTGACAATTTTCTGGCCACAAATTGCCATTTTTTCGGTCATCACCATAAATAGCCAGAAAATCGTCATGTCATCACCGACGAGAAGTTATGTCCAAAATCGGAAGACAATCAAAACATTAATAATTGAATAGGACGACATTGACAAATTTTATAAATGGAGAGGGCAAAATTGATAAAATTGAAACGAAGAGGACAAAATTGTAAACACCCTAAATGTAGAGAAAAAAAAAAAACAATTATCCCAAAAAAAAAAAAAATACAAGACGATATAACTCATTTGGGTACTGAGAATAATATAGAACTTTTGGCCAAATAAATCAAACTACTAAGTACTAGCTTTGTTCATTCATGTGACACTTCAAGAACTCATTATTACACTAATTTCCACATGTATAACAAAAAACATCAATAATCAATTATTTATCTGAACATCAACACTGGTTCTTAAATTTATCACAGCAATTCCCGATCTCAAATCCTTTGCTAACGCAATTACTGTTGCAGCTCTGGTCGAGCTGATCCTGTCGTTCACTTTGATCGAGTCCTTTATCGTACGGGACCTCACTGCTTCCACTCAACTTCTGCTGGCATTAAATGCTCCGTCAACTCAAGATGTGGGGCATTCACCTAACTTCATACCTAATTAATTAAGAGCCAACTAATGCGACTAGACCTAAGACTTAGCGGTCATTCCACCTCATCAAATGATGACCTACTAAGCCTAAGGGTCACATCGCAGGAGGCTTACATAGACACACTATAAATACATTTTCATTTATAGTAAGACACATGTCATTAATTATTTTTTACCCAGTTACTCTACCCAATCACCACACAATCCGATCAACTAATTTAAGTATCGAAGGGTTTTAACCGAGGTTTGCCTTTCCCTTGTTACGGATTATATTTTCCCGATCATATATCTTACACCTCGCGTTTGCCTGGAGCGTTCAATCAGTGCGTCCGCTCCCAAACTCAACCCGCATCAAGTATGGTGTTTTATCCACAATTCCACAGTGGCGACTCCAAAATTGTTACTCATTGAGGTCAAAAATTAGTTATTTCCAATTTTAAGAATTCAAGAAAACTTTAAATTCTCCATGATTTTAATTCTCAAATAAAAGTGCTCTTTCATTTCAACCATAGGCACCATTAGTTAGGCTTTTTTTAACTTTTTGACAATGAGATTTTAATAAAATAACTATTATTTTGTACTTTGAAAATAAGTCAATTATATGTTTTTAGATTTTTAATATTAGGTCACAAGGACATATTAAATACTAAATATTATCATTATTTTAAATAAAATATTACGTATAAGTTCTAGTTGTTAAAAAAGAAAAAATTAACTGGGGTCATTTGATCCCACTCCTCCCGTAGCGTCGCACTTGCAATTGTGGCCACCTTAAGCTTATAAATTCACATTGTAGAAAATTAATTGGAGGAGATATATCAAGTTAATCATTGATTTAAAATTCAAAATTTTGAATTTAGAAATTAATGAAATTAATTGTGGAGAGCAATTAAGAAAACCAATTAGAGTTTATACTCAAATGTCAACAAATCAATAGTATTTACTTTTATTTTTCTTGCACGCAAACATTAAAAAAGTTTGCATTTCCTCACTCCTAATTAACAAATTCGATTTCATAATAATATCTCAAAATAGCCAATGTAAATATCAACCTTCATCAATGACGTCTTGGCCAAATAATTAAGAATAAAGCCCCAAAACTATAAAAGTATGTAATATTTGATTCGAGCCTCAGTAGATTATTTATCTTACTTTAGTGAATTTATTAATGATTATTTGTTTATAATTTGTTGGTTATTGGTGATTATTAATGAATTTACTCAATTATTGATTGAATTATCAAGTAATGATATAATTTACTTCTTCTATGTAAAAAGAAAAAAAAAAGAGGAAAATGGTAGGATTTAGTATATATAACGGGTTGAAAAGTCCTGTAATAAACTAATAATAACACACTTGCAACTGGGCTCAGAGCCGAGTGATGGGGGTTCGAAAGTGGTATTAGGGAGATCCTGAGTTCGAACTCTCTTGTCCTCTACCATTTTCCTTTTGAGTGAGTGAGTATGTGCGTGTGTATGGGAGTGCTTTCCGGTTGACATTTATAGGATGTCTTAAAATGATTGTATTAAAAAAAAAACTAATAATATCACACTTATCCGTACTAAAAGGTCACCAACTCTGATAATATTTGACAACCAATGACACACTAATTGCTGTTGTCAATCAGGGTAAGCAAATTACTAAACTTACCTAATCAGAAACAAAAGGTACAGACAGCCATTAGCTTTATAGATTATGCTGCAATTAAAAGGTTCCCATATATATAATTATATTAACAGTGAAAAAGGGTACAAAAAATTACGGATTTTCCTATATATAGCTGGGGGTTGCTATTGGACATGCATCAGTAGGCTAGCCTTAGAAGAAATCCCAAAAAAATGGCTTCCATCAGAAACTCTCTCATTGTATTGTTTATTTACATTAACATGGCTTTGCTCTTTAGCTCCAACTCGGCTCGAAATACTTTGCGTGAGTTTCTCTTTCATTTTCTTTTACTTATATATATAAGGAGGTGGGGTTAGAAATTTTTATTTGGGGACAAGAGATCAAATTTTTATGATATATATTAGTCGGTGGGCACACTTGATGTGTGTGGAAAATTATAAAAAAAAAAAAGATATAATTTAATTACATGTTTAAATTGTGAATATAAAATTAAAATAGTTATTAGATTTTATACATTATTATATATTTTTTAAATTATTTGTAATATATATATTTTATTAAATTTATTATAAGAAATAGTTTAAAATAAAGATAGAATTATAAGATTAACAAATACATAAGAAATAAAAAATAAAAAAAAAAGATAAAAGAGATATGAACATATATATACAATTAATAAAAAATTTAAGGAGTCTAATAATTACAAAAAGAGAGCAAAGAGATCAAAATGGTTATTAGACCCTCTAAACTCTTTATTAATAGTATAGATTAAAGATACTTCTATTACTCTGGTGGCCTCCGCCACTGCATATATATATATATGTGTGTGTGTGTGTGTGTGTGTGTGTGTGTGTGTGTGTGTGTGTGTGTGTTCAAACCGAGTGTTTAGAAGAATATTAGAGATCGCACTTTTAGGGCTCATTTGGATGGACTTAAAAAAATTATTTCTCAATTTTTTTTTTTCAAATGAGTTTTTTTTTGTTTTTGTTTTTTGAACCAATCAATTTTGCATTTGGATATAAAATAATTAAAAGTGTTTAAAAAGGTATTTTTATTTGAAGCTATCCAGATAGCTTCTTAAAAAAACCACATTTTGACTTTTTTTTTTAAAAAAAAAACTCATCAAAACACAATTTTTAACCGAAGTACCTTTTTTTTAAAAAAAATAAATAAATACTTCTCTTCTAAAAAAATCTATCTTGATGGGCTCTTACTCACAACGACAATTCTTTGGACAATGTTCTACAAACGCATATGGTCGAATAGTTATGTTGTTCGGTGTTTTTATCTCTCATTTTTTTTAAAAAAAAAATATCATTTTGTTATTATTTATTTATTTATTTATTGTATGTAACAATATCAGTGAAAGGTGAAGAGGAGGAAGTGTGGGTTTTTCAAGGACCATGTTCTGATTTCGGAGACTGCAACAAGCGTTGTATTGAAACGGGATTTAAGCAATTGGGTGGAAAGTGCATTAAAAATAAACCTGAAGACGGGGCACCTTTAGTTTGTGTATGCTTAGCTTAAGGATTTTATAACACCTGCAATTAATTAGCTATACCATTGAATTATATATTGAATTAATGAAAAGTCATGATTTTTATGGCCCGCGAATAATATATTGGGCATTGAATTTATTTTTCATTGATAATATGGTGAGGGAGATGCAACATCAATGGATGTCGTAGCACATAGAATCAAGTTTGGAAACAAGAATTATAGCATTTCAATTGATTAATCTATACACTATAAAATACAAATTTTGGATAATTTTTAATTATTTAATTAAATTAGAAAAAACTAATTGGCTAGATATGTATTTATATATTCATCTTAAATGCTCAGAAATCTTTTAAACAACTTTCCTTGGTATGTCCGTTTGGACTTTTTTGTTTAGTATTTTAAAATTTCATTTAAAATTAGTTTTTAACCCGTGTATTGCACTGGGCGATAACTTTAAATCTGCAAATTTGATATACTTAATTTTAGAATTGATTAATTTGATATGAATTAATACATTTCATATAAATATTCTAAACTTACTATAAATTAGATACTAATTAATATGCAAAACTTTACTTAATTAGATATAATTGTTCAAAAACTAAGCCCCTTTTGCTCGGACGGGATCCCCTACTCCAAAATGATGCTCCATCTCATGCTCCACACTCTAGATTCGTGACACGTGTAAATTTTCAAGATTTACTTAACGGCAAATTATTTAGTTATGTTAATTATATTTTTTTCAGTTATCTCAATTGATAACTAAATCTTGAAGATTTACACGTGTCACGAATTTAGAGTATGGAGCATGAGATGGGGCATTATTTTGGGGTAGAGGATCCCGTCCGCCTTTTGCTTGTCAAACGTGAAGCACCAATCAACGTCATTTTCAATTCTAAGATCTAACTCAAAGCATGCAAGCACATATAGAATCTACCAAATCTGTTGGAACCATCAGACTGATCAATACCAATTATCACAGTAGAATCAGGGTTAGTCCTCTTGATTTCGTTAGCAAAATCCCAAAGAAGCTCAAACTGAGAATTAGGATCACCTTCAAGTATTTTCAAAGCCTTATTCTTAGCATTTATCTCTTCAATGGTTATGGTAGATGATTATGTAGGCAATTTATATGAATTTATTTATGGCCTATACATAACTTATTATTATTATTATTATTATTATTATTATTATTAGAGACATACATATAGATGAAAGTGGATATATGCATGCGGTTGAAAAATCTGGCCAAATTCATATATAGTGACTAACATAAATTTGGGCTAACGTCATGGAATTAAATCAAAGAGTTTAAAATAAGAATTATAATAATGAGCTTAATCATATATATATATATATATATATATAACATTATATATATAGATAGATACTACATAATGTATAGGAATAATAGGAATTGATTAAAAAAAGTAGTCAAGATAAAAGATAATACACACACACACACAAAATCTAAAATTTGCACTAATTAATGAAGAGTTAATCATAGAAAAACTAATCAATGGATATAATTATAAATTATGTTTTTAAAAAATAAATAATAAAGAGTAATTTAGGTACTTAAACATAAATATGCCTGAAATTAATAAAATTAGATAATTTTAATTCTAGAAAGATTTTAATGTGAATTAAAGATTGAAAATATAAATATGAAAAAGGTCTTACATGGCAAAATAGTAAAAGAAAAACTTATCCACCTCAGTATCCACATAAGAAAGGGATGGACACATAAAATGGACTCCATTTTAAATATATATATATATATATATATATGTATTAAATTAGATTAGATTAGATTTGTTTGAAATGTATCAAAAAATAACATAAAATAAAATTACTCAAAATAACTTGGAACATAATCGAAAAACTGATTACATCCAATATATATTATTCACGGACCATAAAAAGTATGAATTTTCGTTACTTCAATACATAAAGAACGGAAACAGTGAAGATTGATCCATAGGTAACAAAGAAAAGTGTAGCCAATTGTAGGTGCTGCAAAATCAGTGAACTAAGCATACACAAACTAAAGGTGCCCCATTTTCAGGTGTTAGTTTAACACATTTCCCACCCAATTGCTTATATCCAATTTCAATACAATGCTTGTTGCAGTCTGAAAAATTAGAACATGGCCCTTGAAAAGCCCACACTTTCTTCTTTTCACCTTTCACTGATGCTGCTACAAACCATAAATAAATAAACAAACAAATAAATAATAATTTCCTTTAAAAAACAAAGAAATTAAAAGATTGCACAACGTAACTATTCGACCATGTGTTTGTAGTATTTTGTCCAAATAATTGTTGCTATGACTAACAGGGTTATTGCTGAAACTTTTCTAAATACTAAGTTCGAACACCATATACGCACTTAACGATTTAAATTTTATCGCATACTTAATTCATTTGGAAAACGTATCATGATATAAGGGGTAACATAATTTGAAATTCAATTCATATGTCGGGATAAATACCCTACACCCTTAAGAATTTTTCGAGAATTAATCATAACTATTACATTTTTAGAAGAAATTAACTAATAGTGATGAATTTTCCTTGCTTTTGCTAAACAAAAAAATCATACATAAGAGGTACCAGAGATCAAATTGTGAAGGTACTTAATTCAATGTTTAATAAATAAATTTACCTGAGGCTAAGAGTAAAGCCATGCAAACCAGTCCAATGAAAAGAGGTCCTGGGGTGAAAGTAACTTTTTTTGTTTCCATCTCTCAGAAATTTTCCTAACTCTGCTTCTTCAACGTGAAAAGCTGAATGATAATGAAAATCAAATAGTAACTCTGACTATTTATAAGATTTTCTTTTAAAGTATTAATGTTTTTTTTTCTTTTTTTTCGCTTTGACGTTTCACGATTTTAGAATAAAATTTTTGGGAGTGTACCAATCAGTTTTAAGAAAATGTATCAATTAAATTAGTAATTATTATTTGCCATCCGTGGAGAAGATCATTTTGACATTTATTTATTAAGAAATTTGTGTCGAATATTATTTGCGTTTTTTATGACAGATCTTGATTTGAATTATTTATGGACAAACAAAATAATAAATGGAAAATTCTTACCCGCACTAGGTTGGGCCACACCGGGACTAATCACGTGGCGAGTGTTTTATAGTTTACGGAGAGTGACCAATCACATAACAAGTGTATTAACACTTGCTGTATGATTGGTTGGGTGCAGCCAAACCGGGTTTGGACAAGAATTTTCCATAATAAATTACTACATGTATTGGCATTGTATGGAAGATCAGATTTTTTTTTTTAATGATGATTAATTTACAAATCTTTAACAAATAATCATATATCAAGGAAAATATTACGGAAATCAGACGCAATCACTTCTTGATAAAGTTTTTTTTTTTTTTATAATAAATCCTTGCTAAATAAATGGAGTTAATTGATGGATTAATGTGTACAATGAACCAAAAAAGGGAGGGATCGATAGAGAATTAGAGGACTTTGGCTACTAACTAATTACTACATTAATTAGAACAACGGTTCAAAATGCTTTTAATTGTGTGGTTTCATATATTTTAAAATGTTGATTTCAAGAGTGAATTGGAAATTATTATATTGTTGCCAACTTCTAAAAATATTTTTTATATTTATTGTGTCTTTGAACCTATAGAATCTTTTGGATTGCTAGGACTTGTACATAATTTTTGTGATAAAAGAAAATTGAAATTTCTATTTATCGCTAAATATATATAACTATATATATAATATCATTTTTATAAAAAAAAATTATCAAGTATAAATAATTAATGACAATTTTTACATGCACTTTTAATTAATGGATATGCTATCGCTAATTTCTTTCTTATTGTGTGTTTTGAACTTTATAAACCTGCCCCTAAATTGATTATGCAAAAATCTATCGGACATGGCTTTGCATTATATGTGACAAAGTTTTTGCCAATGCTCGACTAATTATATATTAAATGTAACATATGATTAATTGATCATTTTCTTTGGATACCAATTACCCATTAAGTGTATTTTACTTGTTTGAACTAAATTTTTTTTCTTCAGCAACATTTCTTTTTAATAAATCGATTACATTTTTAATATACGAATATCAACAATAATCATCTATATAACCAAATATCGATGTACATCTACAATTATCAATAATATAAATTAGCAATAAAGTATTATAAAAGTAGAAAAATACTCATGCACATATATTTTTGAGATAAATTTTAAAGAAAAATACCTATATTAATTAAAAATAGCACAAAAAATCTAAATTTAAAAAAGAAAAAAAAGAATAGTCTAAAACTGCTCATGTTTTAAAAACCAATACACTATCCCCTGGGTTCTTTTTTTTCAAATTTGGGTATGAATTTTCGATTTTATCCCTTTTTAGAAAATTGAAGAATAACACTACATTTTATCTCCTTGGAAAGGGGAAACATCTTATCCAAAAAAATGAAAGAGGGAGAAATATCACAAACCCGAACCTTCAAAATTTCACAAACATTTATGGTCGATTTGCGAGATATTGGAGTTGTTGTACATGAGATAGCACACTGGTGTGCTAGTTTTTAAGAGCATGAGGGATTTTAAACTATTTTTTTTGTAACACGGGGCTTTTTGTGCTAATTAGGATTAGTACATGGGATTTTGTAAATTTAGTGCAAGGTTAAAGAGGTAAATTTACAAACCTAAAATCTCTCATACATGCAGAAATGGCACGTATAAAATACACTATCGATCGAGAGTTTTCATTGGTGATTTTGACATTTCACAGAATCTTTTGTACTAACTTTTACTTTGCAGAATTTTTCAATTTAATTAGACTTAGAGGGTGTTTGGCTAAGCTTATAAGCTCCTCAAAATATCTTATAAGATATTTGAGAGCTTATAAGATGGTGCAAAGTGTTTGGCAAAAATTTTGGAGGTGGAGCTTATAAGCTCCTCAAATAAGATGTTTAAGAGCTTATAAGCTCTTTTTAAAAAAGTAAGGAGGTAGCAACTTATTTTTTAAGATCTACTAAGCTCCTTATTTTCAACCAAATTAATTATAATATTATCATTACTAACATCTTATAAGCTATACCCCTTTTTATTTATCCAAACACTTTAATAACTTATTTTTAAAATAAGATCCAACATCTTATAAGCTCCTAAAACATCTTATAAGATGTAGGAGCTTATAAGATGTTTTAAATAAGCTTAGCCAAACACCCTCTTAATATACGGATGCCCACATCCAAAAAAAAATCCTACATTTTTAATAGGCAGTTAAATCCAATATTTTGTAGTTTTAGATCTCAATCTCGCAAACTAAGTTAGGCATCATCGCTGGAGGAATACTTAATTACCATAAAGTGATTTATTGTGTTAGTAGTTGCGACTTAAAATATTCGTTCTCTCTTCAGAGCTTGTTAAATTGGTCGTAATAAAGGAGGGAGAAAAATTTATGGAATTTACCAACTTTCCAGCTGCGCAGGCCAACTGCTGACACTGCATTTACGTCTCTCGGAAATGCAGGTGGGGTGGGGTGGGGTGGGGTGGGGGTCGGTGTAACTTCTGAGCATTCTAAGGACTCAGTTTTTGGACCGCAAAAAAAGCGGGCAATGCTAGTTTGAATCAGTTCGGATCCTACACTATAAAACGATGTTACATCTCTTTCTACACTTATCAATACATATCACGAACAATTGAGATAAGAAAAGAGATTTGTCCATATCATAAGTTTTTTTCTTTTTTTATCTCAACCGCTCACCAATACACGTGGCATACATTGATGAGTGCAGAAAAAGATGTAGCACTTTTTTTATAGTAGATGATCCGGACTGAATTTGAATAGCATTTGAATTGACCCCCACCACCATAATAATAATAATAATAAGACACCAATATTTATTTTTTATATTCCTTTGCAAGTAATTCTCTCTGCAAATGCAATTTAATCTGTTAGGTGAAGAGTCGCTGGCAGATAACGACTAAATTTATACTGTTTCTGCAGTTATTGATTTTCTTTACTTTAACCTTTTATTTCCTGATCACCCTTTGTCGCTCATTTGCTTGCAATTAATATTGGCTCAAATGCATAAATTTGTGAATTAAAGACATGGTTTATATTCCAAAAAAAAAAAACGAAAAAAACTGGTGGTATATATTGAGTGATGAGGGTCACCAATTTATATATAAAGCCAGAAACTGAAAATTCTAATTATATATTTAAAAAAAAAAGAACGAAAATTAAATTTATTTATGACCCTTTTCATTTGTTCAGTGGAAATTTCCATAAACTAGGCGATTTCTTCGAGAAACCATAATCTTGACTAATCCAACATAAAAGTTAATAACAAAACATAATAATTAATCCATTAATAAGTGTTTTTACCACTTGTTGTCAGTTCTTACTTATAATTCATTTTAATAGAATTCCTTTACAAATCTATCACAAATGTCTTTTGCATAATGAAATTTATTTGCCACAAACTTTTTGCTAATGAAATTGGTGTTTTCTATAGTGCACATTACAAAATTTAAACTGCTAATTTATTTAATAAAGGGTGTGAATTTCCAATTTTCAATTTAGGGGTGGACAACTGGAGATAGCCAGATTTAAGTTGTTTTCGGGATACAAAACGCCAAATTTTAAATTAACATTTATGTTAGAAAATAAGATTAGTATAACTTTATGTTAGAAAGTAAGATGCAATAGTAAAGTAAAACAATAAAGTGTACAGTGATTTATCGTGCTTCATCCAAATGGGTTATGTCCACTCTTCAAATTTATTTCACCTTGGAATTTCACCTACAAAAATATTATTAATATTAGTAATGAAGTACAAGAGAAATAGGTAATAAAATAAGGAACGATACAGAGAGTGGAAGAAAACACTTCTTCCAGAGTCGTGACAAAGCAACTGGTATTTTTGCCGATATTATTCTTAACAAACTCAAATGTACCAAGAACAAATTAACACTGGGCTCTGGTACTTCCAGCTATCACAGTATCTTGATTGCTTTATACACTCATAATCTCACCACCAATTGAAGTATAAAAGAGCACACACAACTAAAGCACTCTCTTATCACACGTAAAACACTGAAAGTACTTAGCTACTGATTAATACACAATATGATCACACACTTGATCATTACACAATTATGATTTTGCTGGAACTAAGACTCTATTTATATTGTGTTGTCCTTCCTTTGTTAGTTCTGGAAAGAGTTCCAACTGCTCTTTCCTATTGGTGTTCTCCACAACGGCTCCTTCCTTTTAGTGCTGAGATTTAATGATTGTTTCCTTATTCATCCTTGATCTCTTTCTTTGATAGCTAATTCTTTGTTAACAGCTCCTTTCCTTCTTGATTAATCCAACGGCTTCTTTCTGTAGTTAATAGAGATCTCTTATCAACAGCTCTTTCATCTAATTGCTGATTCTGCAAATTCTTAGATTAATACAAAATTATAACTTAAATCAAGAAGAACAATTATAGCAGTAATTATCATAATCAAACATAATTGCGCTAACACTTTACGAAGCTTGTTTTCGAACCAAACCATTTAAAAACACCAGTCTAGTCAGTTCAAACACCTCCCGTAACTCATACTGTTAGAGCAGACATATAAATAGTACACACACTGACTCACACACACACGTGTGTGTGTATACATATATGTATATATATATTCCTCATTGATGCATGAAATTAAAATCTTGAGCAACCTAAAACTAATAAAATTAATATACAAATTCCTCATTGATGCATGAAATTAAAATGTTGAGCAACCTAACACTAATAAATTAACCAGGTAGTTTGAATTCTCCATGTACCGTGCCAATACGGCAATACTGCAAAGGAGGGCATCATCAACATCATGCATGCAATTATATATACACGGCAGCCTGCAAAATCATGTGGGTGTAGTAAATTCACTGTATATGAGTTGCTTGCTATTTCCTATCCATTTTGTCCACGTAATGTCAAGTACACTGATGAGTGATGCCTCCTAAAAAATACAGTGGCAAAATTTTTATATGAACCAATTTCTAGACCTTATATAGTCAGGAATATTTTTTTGTTGTGAGGGCGAGGGATAGCTGATAGCTCCTTAATGCATCTACTCGTCAATGCACATTATGTTACATTTTACATTATAATTTTTTTTTTTTCGATTATGAATTAAGGATGTATCATAATTTGAAAAGTAGCCAAGAGGCGGTTGAGGGGAAGGGCCCTCAAATTTATATCAAACTAACATTTAGATGCACTTTTTTTAAAAAAAAATAAATATTAACTCGCAAACTAACATTTACATGCACGTTTTAAAGAAAATTTTAAATGTTGACCCCCTAAATCATGCATAAAAGTACACTTAATATTCAATAAAATTTAAGTTTTCTCCTTCAACAAAAATTTATAAACCCATCCAAGATTTGAACCATTTGGTAATATGGAGTACATGACCATATTCATACAAGAAATTTCCTCTATAAATACGTTAAGAGTTGTGATTATTTTAAAATCTTAAATTTACGCACTCCAAATTTTTTAATCCACTACACACACACACACACACACGCACGCACGAGAAAAATTAATATTTGTGACAACATATAAAAATGACAAAATGAAAATCATCACCAATAATTACTTTAAGGGAAAATTCTTGTCCAAATCCGATTTGGCTGCACCTAACCAACCATGTAGCAAGTGTTAATACACTTGTCGTGTGATTAGTCACTCTTCCTAAACTGTACACCACTCACATTGTAAAACACTCGCCACGTAATAAGTTACAGTGTGGCCGAACCTGGTGCGAATAAGAATTTTTCCACTTTAAGTGGTAGTACCTTTCATTTTCTCACTAATTCAATTTCTTAGGTGATAACAATTTTGACATTGTCAATAATATTACTTAATGATAATACGAATTAGTTAATATTTTAATTGTTAATATTAACAATTAATGACAATCTTATAGTAACAACTTGATGACAAAAATATTATCACTATGATTATGTAACAAGATATATATGATTATGTAACAAGATATATATCTATTATCACAAAGTTGTTACTATGGCATAGAGGTATAATTCCAATTACCAATTGTGATAATTTAGACACTATTTGGTCACTATTGTTATTGTGCATATAATTCTTATTACGAAATAAACTTTTTATCCATATATAGATATATATATAGTGACAATTTTTTCACTATCTCTAAGTCATATTTCACTGATTCTCGACTAATCTTCAGTTGTTACAGAATCCGCAGGCTTTTCTCATAGTGTAAATTTTTCTAATCTTCAGTTGTTACAGAATCCGCAGGCTTTTCTCATAGTGTAAATTTTTTATGTATGTATATAAAAAAAAAATATTAATTAAACATTAGAAAGAAAAGATCAGGGTTCTCTTAAGCATGCATTAACCAGCGTACAAAATCCCCCCCCCCCCCCCAGAAAATGAACCTCACTAGCTAGAAAGAAGATTAGCAAAGCAACTATTTACGGGGGAAATTCTAGTCCAAACTCGATTCGATCGAACCAGTATTAGTGTTTAACACTTACCTATGAATGGTCGATAATTTAGAAAGAGTGGCCAATTATTTGAAAAATACAATACACTTACCATAAGATTTATGAGGCTCGCTCAAACTAAGTTCGGTTTAGAATTTTTCCTTTATACAATATATTGATACACTATATCAAGAGACTCAGAATTAGAATCTGCATTTAATCTCATGCATTGAATTTTCTCAACTACTCCGCTGTATACCCTCTCTTCTGCATGCGCCTTTAAAAAGGACACGCTAAGCCACTTTCTTTAAGGTATTATCTCAGTCTTGAGCATCTCTAAAACACAGAGAGAGAGAAAGAGAGAGAGAATGGCGAGGTGGGGTTTCATGTTTCTTGTTGCTCTTCTCGCAGCTCAACAGGCTGCAGCTAGGGTTGTGCCTAGTGACGCTGGTCTTAACGACCAAAAGAACTTCGGCTCATTCGGCGGTGTCGGCGGCTACAGCGGCGTCGGCGGCAACGGGATACCCTTTGGCGGCGTAGGTGCTGGAGTGGGTGCTGGCGGAGGCATTGGTGGCTTGAATGGCTTCGGCGGCATTGGAGGTGGGGTTGGGACTCTTCCGAGCGGCGGTCTTGGCGGGCTCGGCGGTGCAGGTGGCCTCGGGGGTGTTGGTGGGCTTGGTGGCCTCGGGGGTCTTGGAAGTGGGTTTGGCGGTGGCGCCGGTGGTGGAGTTGGTGGTGGAGTTGGCGGTGGTGCCGGTGGCGGAGTTGGCGGTGGCACCGGGAGCCTGCCATTTCCTTGAAGTTTGTGCCTCTGCGGCTTCTTTTTGAAATGTTTTGGTGCAAGTTTACTAGCAGATTTATTATCATGTTAGTTTATTAGTGTGTCAGAATGAGTTTGCTTAATTAGTTGTCTTTGTTAAATCTTTGTTTGGTTAAGTTTAATTTAATGTACTACTTCAGCCAGAAAAATAGCTGGTTGTTCGACTTATTGGAGTACTGTTTTAACTTTTAACGTGGGCATGATTATTGCAAGTTACAACAACGTTTTTTTGAATTTTTTTCATTTATTTGCATGTTATGTGCAGTTGCAACATGGGCTGTTACGAGTCACAAGAGGGATTTGCCAAACCATCAGAAGCAATACTAGATCTCTAGCCCACAAAAGATCCTTAATACATTTTTTTTTTTGGTTTTATCCACCCGATTCTAGCTCATTGGCCGACTAATTTAAATCGAATACTGCAGAGGCCCATTATGAGGGTAACCCTCCCAACCCAATAGCTTCATTCACAATGCCAAAGTTCAAACCCTTGACCTTGCTTAAGGGATCTAGCGCCTCATCCTGGGTTGACCTTGCTTAAGGGACCTTGCTTAAGGAATCTAGCGTCTCATTTCGCTAGACCAATTGGTAGTTGATAAAGATTCTTAATATATAAAGCAACAGCAAATGCTCTATAAACTAAATTAAAAAAAAAGAAAAAACAAACAAACAAACAAATAAAAGCCATATAAAGTATTTTTATTCAATTTTCATCCTCTACTCCAGTTTTCATTTCAGATTCAGGTTATGTTCAATACAAGAGATCTACATTCAAATATTTATTTAAAATATTTTTATTCATATGGCATAGCTGTGAATGAAACAAAAACTGGAATAAAGGATCTGCATTTTATGAATTTAAGTTTTAATACCTGCAATAATTAATACTGGGATTAACCTTCCAAAAAAAAAAAAGGATTACGCTAGAGTTAGTTATAAGGACCCCCCATGAGATTCAATATTATTGCAAACTCTCACTTTAATACCGATCGCGCAGAAATTTCATTATTTTTTCAATTTAACCCTAATCCTACAAAAGCTTTGTTGCATCTAGGCTGTTAATCAGTCGAGAGTGAATACTCCAGACCCCATTTATTTATTTTTATGGTCAAAATTTGAATGATTTGATTATCGTCAGCAGTGTTTTTCAGCCTCAAGTATGGCCGCGGGTGCTAACTAAAGTGTTGTCCGCTCATTCATATTTGTGGCATACGGCTTTGTGGTAAATGGTAATAATATCCTCAATGCCGCAACCTAAGCCCATGAATATATCGACTTGGGCTGTTCGTGGTCCACATACCATAATTGTGATCCCACCCTGCGCGAATTTGGAAGCTATTGGACTTGGTACATTTTATGTGCTTCAAGTCCAGCGTAGCCCACCTCAGAATTTAAACAATACTAGAGTCCTTTATATTCATCTAAAAACAATTCAATGAATAGGAAAAAGAAAAAAAAAATGGTATTAGCACTCTTTCCAAGCATACTAATCAAGATTCAACAAGCTCAAGAATGCAGCCAAATGAAACTTCCATTTTCTCGCATGAAAATGTTCCAAACTAGTTCGCAGAACCTGCAATGATAACTTGATCAGATTGAAAACACAAGTGATACAAATGTTGATAATCATCACATATAGAGCCCCTCAGGAACACCCTCTTTCTTCTTGAACATAACCTTGTCTTTGGCCTTCTTGAAATCCGCATGTGTCACCTAAACATGGAAATGGAATTTGTCACTATGTATGCAGCTAGAGTGTATGTCAAATGCGTAAAAAGATCAAGCATATCAGCAAATAATGAATCCGTGAATTTCAGTCCCTTGGAACTTTTTCATAACGGCAGTTTAAACCACCGGAAGATTTTGCCACATAGCAAGCTTCCACTTTTGTCCAAATCACGGAAACACTTCATGGAATTAAACATGAACCAACTAGATAATCCAACTTTGATTAAAACTAATGTTTAGCTATTGCGCCCACTATTCAACAAATAACCCCCCTACAGGCAAAATTACAAAATTGATCCTTTAACTTTACTCTTTTGGATTTTTAGTCCTCTAACTTTTGATTTTACAAAAATACCCCATATCTTTTGATCGTCTGGCAATTTTAGCCTTAGGCAACCTGAATTTCCCTATTGCCGGTTAAAATGTCTATGTGGCGAGTGATGTGTATTGCAAATTTGCAAAATTGGTCCTTTAACTTTATCAATTTGAGATGTTTAGTCCTCTAACTTTTGCCTTTGCAAAAATACCCAATATCTTTTGGTCGTCTAGCAATTTTGGTCTTAGGCAATCTGAATTTTCTTGTTTTCGATTAAAGGTATAAGATGCACTAGACCACATGTATAACTTATTCGATGCACATGTATAACATGCACTAGACTACACAAATTATGACCAACTCTAATATCAACAATTATATTTCATATGGAAAAACGATCTTCAATCTGTTGTAGCTTGGATGTGAGAACAATGCAATCAACTTCTATGTAAAAATCAGTCCAACATTTCCGCCTCACCAAGGAAGCTGGAAGGATAAATATGAAAATAATTGTGTTCGTCGCAAAAGGTGTGATCATGCCTTAGGGTGGGAAGTTTCTACGCGGGAATAGAAGGCAACCTTATTAATATGGAAAGAGTTCAACTTGAAAACAAATTCCCGTTTTGCCTACGATTCCTAGGACTTTTCAAAGAATTATCCTAATCCTATTAGGAATTTAATCAAGGGTTAAAGCCCTATATATACACGATTGTATAGCGTTGTCTAGACTTCTTTTATTCCAGTTTTAGTGTTTAATTTTCAGCTTTTATATTTTTATTGTTATTATGGCCATGCGTGGTTAAACTTCTTTCTTTAGTTAAGGGTTAATTCAAACCAACATTTAAACAAGGATTGTGAGATCTAATTGAAAACAGGAAAATCCAAGTTGCCTAATTCTAAAATTGACAGACTACCAAAAGATACGGGGGTATTTTTGCAACATCAAAAGTTAGAGGACTAAAAATTTTAAACGACTAAAGTTAAAGGACCAATTTTGCAAATTTTCCATACACATCACTTGCCACGTAGGCATTTTAAACGGAAAGAGGGAAGTCTAGGTTGCCTAGAACTAAAATTGCCAAACGACTAAAAGATACGGGGTATTTTTGCAAAATCAAAAGTTAGAGGACTAAAACCCCAGACAGGTAAAGTTAAAAGGATCAATTTTACAATCCCCCCCCCCCCCCGCCCACTACACAAGACTAGAAATACATACTACAACCTAAAATGTGAATCTGAGGGGCCAGCTGGACATGCTAGACTTTATGTCCAAAAATAGAACACACATATTGTATATATGTATGTACGTATGCAACCTAATGTGCACATAAGTCCCAGATTAAACAGTTAAGGTCAGGTCATATAGGCAGGGGAAAAAAAAAGGCTGACATCAAAGATAACTTCTACCCGTCTTCAAAACTTATTAAAGAATTCTCAACAATCTTAGCAAAGGAAATTTCACTTACCTTCATGCGACGTTCTCTCAAAGCAAGCAAACCAGCTTCAGTACATATGGCCTTGATATCGGCCCCAGAAAACTCATCTTTCGTCATAACAAATTCTTCGAGGTTGACATCATCAGCCAATGTCATCCTTGATGTGTGTATCTAAATATCAAAGAAAACATCTAACTTATGAGGTTGACAGCCATCTGAGATATCCACAAGGACACACCAGTGCATACCTTTAAGTTGCAATAGGCAAATCATATGTTATGCATACCTGGAAAATGCGCCTCCTTGTCTTGATATCTGGAAGAGGGAATTCAATTTTTCGGTCTATTCTACCTGGTCTAAGGAGGGCAGGATCGAGACTTTCAATTTTATTTGTCGCCAGAATCACCTTCACATCTCCTCTTGAATCAAAACCGTCTAACTGGTTCAGCAATTCCAACATAGTCCTTTGAATTTCACGTTCGCCGCCTGAGTGGGCGTCATACCTGTAGGGCCGATTATCCAATAAGTACCAAGTTACCAATGTACAAACAGCAGTAAGCATCTTGTAGTTACCTTTTTGTTACCCACTGCATCAATTTCATCAATAAAGACAATAGATGGTGAAAGCTCATCGGCAACTCTAAAAAGTTCTCTCACCAATTTAGGGCCATCCCCCAAATACTTTTGAATTAATTCACTTCCAACAACACGCAAGAATGTAGCAGAGGTTGAATTTGCCACAGCCTGAAGAATTTTATGGAAACAACAAGTTTAGCAATTACGCACATTTCAAGCAAGCTCAAAAGGACATAAAGCTGATATAAAATAAAGAAAGAATTCCAGCAAACACTGAAGGCACAAAATAGCTTAAACTGGTCCATGGGAAGCCATATACAGTAACCATCCAGGCATCCACTGAATATGACCTTTAATTATAAATGCTACTTGTAAACACTTCCACTCAGAACAATGCTCTCCACATGCCACACTACTAAGCCCATATAAGGGATCACAATATTCAAGAAATAATGCCTGATGCATGACAGCTCAACATCAGTGCTCGTAAAAATTGGTACTACTCAATCAACATATCTTGCATTTCAGTCTCCAATAAGGGAAACATGTAAAATAAGAGCAAATAAAATAAAATAACCCTTTCCCCATTTTTCTCTCAGTTGACATCATAGGCACAGCGCTAAAAACTTGACATTTGACGACACAAAACAAGATAAGCTAAAGAAGAAGCCCACTATAAGACCACTCAAGTCTCACATTAGAGGAGTTAATACGGCATATAGATATGTTGACCACTGAAAATTACCAGCATACGATTATATGACCTTTAATCAAATAGATGTACCAAAGTATCAAGTACACACCTTTGCAAGTAAAGTTTTTCCAGTTCCAGGCTCTCCATAGAGTATAACACCCTTGGGAGGTTTAATACCAATATCTTCATACAATTCAGGGTGCGTTAGTGGAAGCTCAACTGCCTCTTTGATCTCCTGGATCTGGGCATCCAGACCACCAATATCAGCATAAGACTCCAATGGAGCTTTCTCAACTTTCATCACAGACACCATGGGATCGACTTCGTCTTGAAGCAGTCCAACAACAGAAAGAACCTGCAACAAGGCACGGTTACAAAAGATAAAGTCCATTGATAAACAGAGACAGTATAGGATCCCCCTCAGCAACCCCAACATTTAACTAACCAAGGTACCCCCCCCCCCCCCCCCCCCTTCAGCTAGAGTAAATATTGTCAAAATTTCTTTGACGTAAAGTATCTTGTTTACTGGTTACAAAGTCCTTAAATATTGTCGAAATTTCTTTGATGTAAAGTATCTTGTTTACTGGTAACAAAGTCCTTAATACCGGTCACAGAATAAATTTATAAACTGTATGAACCCCTGGTCTTTCCTACCATTAACTAATTCAAGACTAATTAAATATAGCTCATTGGCCCCTTGCATCTGATAGAACCCAGGATAGAAGATCCCCATATTCAGAACTACTAGCCACCAATATACGGGCAACAAAAATTGTTCACAAAAAATTTGATTGGAATGTATCATCTTCTCAATGAAGTTCTTCCCAGTGCCAGTATCCATTCCCTCGGTCCATAACCCCATGGTCATTCCTGACCCACCAATATATAGGCACCACACATACAGCAGCAAGAGACCAACCACGTGGTAAATTCCTAATTTGTTTTAAGAGAAATTACTGAAGCTGCTCCATCAGGCTTACAATAAGCCCCACAAATTTCATGAATGGCAAAATAACACTGCGAAATGTTCATAAGAATTGCAGAATTAATCTATCTCTCATGCAAAACACAAAGAAAACGACAGCCCACAACCTATGAGTTCCGTCTAACAACTTCATTAATTCTTACCTAAATACAATTTGACAAATGCCTAATGCAGCTGCCTAGAAGCCCAGGCTACAGCACCAGCATCTAATCTTGGGCAAAAGAGGTAAACATAAGCTCCAATTAAAATCCTAGCTAAACCCACATGAGTGGGTAAAACAAATCTATATGGAATTAATTATCAACTAATAGACAAAAACACCTGAGACCGGATTCAGATTTGTCATTCAGTATTAAAACTTGCAAAAGTTAAAATACATCTCCAGACCACCTCTTCTTTCCCCCCCAAGCCAGATGCCAATTCACCCTTTTCTCTGAAATGTAATGTACCAAATTTCACTGCTGAAGAATTTTGATAAAAGACTTTCTGTTGTTCTCCATCTCTAGGAAAAATAAAAGAGTACACTAAAAACCCCAATTTCTCAAAGCCTTAGAAATTCAATACACCCAATTTACACAACCAAAGTATGAAATATACCTTATTGTGCATAAGAATAGCACATCCAGGCTCGAGCTGGTCTTTATCCACGAAGGACAAGATCCCAACATAATACTCCGGCCCCACCGACGAAGAAACAATCGCATGATTCTCATCAATCAACTCCTCCAAATTCCCAACACTCATAGGCGAGCCTCGCAAGTCATCGACCTTCGATCTATCCTCCTCCGTTTTCTCCTCCTGAGGCTTCAATCTCTCTTGATTCGCCACGAACTCCTCTTCCATGAGCAAGTAATCCTTGATTCGCTCCAGTTTCAAAAGCCGCAGCTTGCACTTCGTCAGAGGCGTGACCGTGGGTATCCGAGCCGCCGCCTCGGGTCCCTTCTGTTTACGCTGCTTCCTGCCGACGCGGGCCGGTGGCGCCGCCGGCTCGAATTTCTTTTCTTTCTTGTCACCGTCATTTTTACGGTCTCCGGGGAGTTGACGGTTTAGACCACCGGGTGTGCCCTGACCCATAGTTCTGATGTGTGTTTCGTTTGAGATCGGATTTTGGGGATTATTGGTTGTTTTAGAGAGAGAGAGAGAGAGAGAGAGAGAGAGAGAGGGTTGTCTTTCTGCTCAAGAAAGAAAGAGTGCAGATATGGTAGAATTTGAATTGTACAAAACTTCAACATATTAGTATAACAAATTTAAATTTAAGGAATGATTACATCTTATTTACCAAAACAAAAAAGAATAATTACATCTACTAACCGCGAAAGCTTCAAAACTACAATTCATATAATAAATTTAAAAATTATATACACCCCTGCTCAGTCTATTTTCAAAAAAAAATTCTGAACTATCGGTTCTGTACCTACATTTCGTAATTTAAAAAAAATCATTAAATAACTCCAAAAAATTTAAGGTGTATAATGACAAAATTTATCATTTATTCATCCCTCTAAAGTTTCGAAACTATAATTAATCCCTCAAAATATCTCAATATTACCAATACTTACCTTAAAGAATTTGAAAATTGCATACACCTCTTGGTATATTTAAGTATGATACGAAGCCATAAATTTATTTTCATGAACTAGTTTTGAAATCTTATAAAACAATGCTTAATGAAATAAAAATACATATGTTTACATCTCACTTTCTAAAGTATATATAATTTGTGCTATCAAATAAATGGCACAATGTTTCCATATCCAAGTTGAGTAGGTGAAAGGTTTTTGGTCATTAAGCTTGTGGCTTCTCCCTCTTTAGAGTTGTCTCGTCTTTGCATGAACCATATATATTCATTTCATTTTTCCACCACGAACGGATAACACTAATGTGAGAAAATCATGTATTGGGTATCAATCAAATAATTTTTTGCAGTTTGCTAGTGTCTCCACAACCTTGATAGTGGGTTTCCTACCACAATGCAATTTTCCCAAAAAAAATTTCCTACATCTCAACCCCAAAATATAAGAAGAATTAGAATAGAGCATTGTGAAAAATGTAGTGAAAAAAATGCAGCTAAACAACATAAATATATAACCTTTTTGTAAGCAACGGCCAAAAAACAAAAAAGAAAAATTTACATTTACACCCTATGTTTGGAAATTACAATTCATATCCCTATGTTTGTTACTATTACAACCATTTACTCTACTAAATTTCAATATTACAAAATAGGTCCATTCAAGTAGGATTCCGACAAATTTCATGCGAATTGACCGATTTGCCCCCACTTTAAAATTAATTAAAAAAAACATCATAAATTTAGGATGGTTGAAAAATTTTCAAAACAATTACAAATACACCCCTACTAGAAATTGATAACTATAGACACACCCCTATCAAATATTGATAATCACAAGGGACATCATTGGAAAAAAATTGGCTAGAACCCTACGCAAGGGTACTTTGAGAAATTCAAAAAAAAGTATGACAAACCTCAACGAAAGATAGTTGGAACCTACCCGAATGTACTACCTTTTGTAATATTGAAATTCAATAAGGCAAGTTTTAGAAATATTCCTAAACATAGGGGTATGAACTGCAATTACACGAACTTATCATGGGTGTAGATGTAAACTTCCCAACAAAAAATACGAGTAACAACTATTTTTTAACATATAAACTTGCCTAGAAAATTACATTTTCCATCTATAAAAGATGCAAATATTACAACCACCCCCTAACGAGTTTTAAAATATTAAGAAGGCACCCAATGGAATTAAAAAGGTACGGAAAGTAGGGTAAGGCAGGGTAATTTTGTTTTAGAGAGAGAGAGAGAGAGAGAGAGAGATTTGTCTTTTTGTTCAAGAAAGAGATAGTGCAGAGAGAGGTGAGCGAGAGTCGGATTATAGGGTAGAATTCGAATTGTATAAAACTTCAATATATTAGCATGTCAAATTTAAATTTATGGAATAATTACATGTACTAACCTCTAAAACTTCGAAACTACAATTAATCTTTTAAACTTTTTCAATATTACCAACAGTTATCTTAATAAATTTAAAAATTACATATATCCCTGCTCAACCTATTCTAAAAAAAAAAAAAAATTGAACTTTCAATTCGACCCCTATATTTTGTAATTTAAAAAAATCATAAAATAAACCCAAAAAATCTAAGGTGTATAATGACAAAGTTATCTTTTTACTCACTCCTCTAAAATTTCAAAACTATAATTAATCACCCAAAGAATTTCAATATTGCCAACACTTACCTTAATGTATTGGAAAATTACATACACCTCTTGGTATATTTGAGTATGCTACGAAGCCATAAATTTATTTTCATGAACTAGTATTGAATTTTACAATGCTTAATGAAATACAAATACATATGCTGACATGTCACTTTCCAAAAGTGTATATAATTTGTGCTCTCAAACATTCGGCAAATAAAACAAGGTTTAATGCGATAAGTTTACTGAACAATGCTTCCATCTCCAAGTTGAGTAGGTATAAGGTTTGTGATCATTGAACTTGTTGGCTTCTCCCTCTTTAGGAATTGTTTCTTCCTTGCATGAACCTTATATCATTCATTTCATTCTTCTACCACGAACGGATAGCACTAATGTGAGAAAACCATGTATTGGGAACCAATAGAATAATTTTTTGCAGATTGTCAGTGTCTCCACAATCTTGATAGTGGATTTCCTACGACAATGCAATTTTCAAAAAATTTCTTTCCTATATCTCAACCCCAAACTATAAGAAGAAGAATTAGAATAGACCATTTGTGAAAAGTGTAGTGGAAAAATGCAACTAAGCAACATAAATATATAGCCTTTTTGTGAGCAATGGTTAAAAAACTAAAAAAGGAAAACTTACATTTACACCCCTATCAAGTTTGGAAATTACAGTTCATATCCCTATGTATGGAAATATTACAACCATTTACTTTACTGAATTTCAATATTGCAAAATAGGTCCACTCTAGTAGGGTTCCGACAAATTTCGTGTGAACTGACCGATTTGCCCCCAATTTAAAATTAATAAAAAATAAAAAAAACATAAATTTAGGATAGTTGAAAAATTTTCAAAACAATTACAAATACACCCCTATTAGAAATTGATAATTATAGACACACCCCTAACAGATATTGATAATCACAAAGGGCATCATTGGAACAAAATTTGGCTAAAACCCTACGCAAGGGTACTTTAAGAAATTCAAAAAAACGTTTGACGAACCTCAGGGAAAGATAGTTGGAACCCTACTAGGGTGGACTCCCTTTTGTAATATTGAAATTCAATAAGGCAAGTTGCAGAAATATTCCCAAACATAGGGGTATGAACTGCAATTACACGAACTTATCAGGGGTGTATATGTAAAATTCCCAACAAAAAATAGGAGCAACGACTATTTTTTAACACCTAAAACTTGCCTAGAAAATTACATTTACCACACATAAAAGATACAAATATTACAACCACCCCCTACAAGTTTTAAGGAATTAGTTCTAAAAACTCATAAATTCCTAAAATTAAAGTGGTGCCCCTTGTGAAGATTGTCCCTTCACAAGTGTACCTCTAAGGCCATGTTTACTTTTATAGATAACTCATGTTTAAGTCAGTTATCCCACATTTTTCGATGTTTACTTTGTATGGTAGTAGGCCCCCATTTATGTCTCATACGCGCTTCTACGCACGGCAATGCTAGTTAGTTCTAACTCCCTAAATTGGGGATTTTAATTTATCCCTTATTTTGTCCACTTGTGTGAAATGATGATATGAACCATAAAATCGCAATAATTACGAACATTGCCATTCAACATCCCTAATTTTTGTGGCAAGAGACCAAGCAAAATGCAATTACCCTTGTCTGCAGCAAGCAAGAAGTCTCCTTCTTTTCTCCTTTACCTTCTTAATCTTTTTGTTCTATTTGTTTTTTTTCTTCCTCACATCTTTGCGGCCAAACTCAAACAAGCGCACTATGCAGCTTTCTGGAGGTCCCAAATCGTAGGACTTCACCATGGGCAGCAGCTCCGGCATCAGTGCACGTTGCTGCAAAGGGAGGCTTCGACCCGGTATCATCATGGACTAGTATGATAGGAAATTTGGCCCAAAAGAGCATATACAAAATTTAACACATATATTAGTAATTTGTTGAAGAAAAAATTCAGTATATCCCACTAGAATTTTGAGCTCGAGAGTAAAATGAAGGTGTTTTGTTTCTTGTTTTCATCTGAGCTTATTTTTCTTCTTGTTGTCGGAGATGAGTGTATTATTCATCAGTGGGGGAAGCTCCATCAACGAGAACATATATAGCCTTGCTTCTAATGGTGAGACCTTGATGGTGGGTTTCCAAATTTTCAAAGGGCAATTTAGTAATGTGCCTTCCTTTTCAGTTAGGGTTGGGTTTTTCAAAATAAATAAATTGGAATATTTGAGTTGGATTTTGCTGAATTGATAACCCAAAGTAAACAAGATTTAAGACATAAATAAACCAACCTAAACGGCAAAACAAACTTTTCGGGCTAAAAACGAGAAGGCGACTAAGAAAAGTAAATGAGGCCTAATTATATCCCTGGCCCAAGTTTTAGCATTTTCACTACAACCCTACGAGCCCACCAATCGAGGATTGCAGGCCGAAATCGTCGAGACTGGCAAATACAAGCGAAGCCCGACTTCGCAAAAGCAGACATTGAAATTGAAAATCTTTTCGCTGTTATGCTTCAGAACTCGAGAATTGCAGAGGCGATTATATGATGGGGCCGAAAAAATGTGAAGTTTGCGACGAAGCGCAGTCGAAATACAAGTGTCCCACTTGTTTAATTCCCTAGTAAGTTGATTCTGCATTGTGTGTGTGTGTGTGTGAATTGTTTTTGGGAAGAATCTTACTTCCAGCTTCGAATTTTTACTATCAGTCAATAATTTGTTCATGTATATGTATCGAATTGTGGCAACGGCTTCAAGTTGTTCTTTGGGCTGTTTCAAGAAACACAAAGGTAATGCCTGTTGGGTCATTTCTTGGTGTTTTGTATGCTTGTTTTTGTTTCTGTTTTTTGTGTGTTCAAATCGTTTATTGGACTGGAGTTTGTTGCGATGTTCGTGCAGAGATTCCTTGCACAAAACCGGAACCTGTTAAGGAAGAACAAATTTGTAAGTATGAGGTTACTTGTTTCGCATCTCTCAGTATCGGTTCTTGCAGCCTTGTAGGTATATTGTATGGGGGTTGAGGTGGTGTTAAATGTTAATATAAGTAATTGAATTAATTAATTCTGTGAGAATGGTTTTTCGAAGTTGTAGTGTTCTTGCTTGAGCTTTGTTTCAAACTGGGGCATCGGTATCTGAGTTTTAAAGCGAATGATCGGTCTTGACCATCCTATCTTCTGCCTTAAGTGCCAAATATGCTCTAGTTTCTATTTTTTACTCAAATCCTTCTTCTGTATATAGCACATATAAGGATGAGCAAATGCGCTCCTGTGGCTGCATATTGAGTTATTCCGAACGATTTTGTTCCCTTTCCTTTGAAACAAGACTTTGAGATTTGGAAAGCCTTCCCCTTGAGCTGGTGTTGGCAATTAATCGGTCCTGTCCCTCGTCGCCCCCCTCTTCCTCTTGTCGTTAGTTGATTGTATTAGTAGGTCTGGTTAGTAATTTGTTCTATTTTTTCTTAGTGATTGACTTTGCTTTTCTGTAACCGCTACATCCCCGCCCCCCTAACCACCACAAAGAAAAAGAGAAAACAAAGGAGAAAACACTACCTAGAAGAGGGATAAAAGGAAATCCATCAACGATTGAGCAATGACTTTGTGGTGTGGTCTTTGGGCATTCCAGCTGACTAAGTAGACAATTTCTTGCATTTTACTTCACTTGGCTATGTAACACTTTGATTATTGTACCAGATCCTAGTGCAGCAACAAATGATGAGAAACCTATTTATGTTGATGAGCAGAGTGAGGCGTTGCAAGAATCTCATCTACATTCTGTTGGTAGGAATCTTACTAAACTGTTATACATATTACAATTTCCCTCGCTAAAGATTTCGAAAGGCATCGAATTCAAGAATCATCAGCATTGCTGGCTTCTTGCATACTACTTGTGTTGCATTTTTGCATCTTTGTCTGGTGGGTTACATCTATGCATGCACGTGTATCCCAACTTGTTGATGCTTTTGAGAATTTGTTTGCATTCCAAGAGGAGGCTGGATTAGAATTCAATAGTATATTTAGTTCAACGAATTTGATGGCATGGAATAGGAATGAAGCTTAGTTTCAAAATTGCTTTTGAGGTAGGTTCTTCTATTTGTTTGACTTCTAGGTTGATGCTTTTGTATCTGCTTACCTGCCAAAACTTAGCAGCATTTTCAGTGACAACTTTGATAGATATCAAGGCGAGGCCCATTTTAATCTGACACTTTATATAGTGATTATATCACGCCAAAGGAACATTTCAACAACAGCTGACTTGGACTAATGGATTCGCCATATGCTTATTTTTCTAAAACATGCATATCATCTAGTTCATTTTTGTTTCACGATGGTATAAAATTTTACAGCTGCAGTATTTTCTACGAGAGTCCTAACTCCGGATATCCTTTTGCATTTGTGGCAAGATATTTTGGTGTTTAGGACAACTAATTCTTTTTACATTACTCTAGAAAGAGGTCTGAGAAACTCATTCTTCTCCACTTGTTCTTTCTCCTTTCTTGATTCTCTTGCAGCTTCATCCAATGAAATTCGTGATTCTATAAAGGATGAAAAGCTTCAGAAACTTATATACAATATAGATTGCTCTGGTGATCCTGAGAACGTAAGTGTGTGATTAATGCTAACACTGCCAAATTTCTCTCAAAAAACATGACATTTATGTCAACTTGCTGTGTTACTAAAACTGTTGAATGCGTTTTTGTACTTTCATAGGAGCTCGATAAAGCCATGGAGGACGAGTCTTTCCGCTTATTTACTGAAAAGGTAATACTTCCTGCTAATGTAAATGTCAAATTTGAACATTCCTTTACTGTTAGTTATCAAATTTGACATAGGTTAATGCGATAACATTTGCAGATTTTGTCTACCATTAGTCCCTGAAGCATGGATGTTCTGGACAGCGGCAGATTTTACTATGATATCTTTGTTAAAGATAATACTGTAAATCAACTCTTTAGCTCAGAAAATTCAACAGTGTTGTATATTAACTGATTAGTGATCAAGAATTCCTTACACAATTTTACTTGATCGTGTTCTTAAGTTGATGGCTAAAAGGTTCACTAGTATGCTTCCTCACTGTCATTTACTTTGTCTCGTGCATTTCTTCCTCAATGAAGTCAATTTGATTGTTGTTTGTTTCTTGTTAACACATCGGCATGGCAGGTTTGGTGAGAGCAAAGTCGGCCTCAATTTACACTCATAAGCTCTACTTGAAACAGCCAAAAACAATTAAGAATATATAAATTCTGACATATGATCCTCCTGTACCTTTTTGGTGAAAAAGATGGTACATTACAATCATTTGCTACCATATTGCTTATTCTCAGTGCTGCCGGCTTCTTTACTGGTAATAGGTTTGATGATCTGATGCATCGCTGCTTTATTCTGAAAGATCCATTGACACAACTCGTCGGTGCGTAGTCTCAACCTGAATGGTTTTCACATACAAAAATGCGTTAATCAGTAGGCGGGGAGGCTTGCCTGTGGTACTGATAATTGTGCCTGAGAGAAACCAAGAAATTGTTGGTACGGATCAACAAAGTCTTGCATTCTTGGCTGGTTTGCATTGACTACGGGTGAACTTAGCATAGATCATGATGGTTAGATGTCTGAATCCCGGGAGGATCAGGTGCAGGGACTTGAGGCAGATGGAATGCCGGAATTTGAAACCTAGAACCCATATGTGCTGCAGCCGGTGCCGGTGCCAGTATCGTAGGCGGATATGTCACTATTGGCCGGTTCATGCCCATTCCCATCCCCATTAGAGGCATGTATTGCTGCATGCCAGGGTACATCGTAGGGACTGTGCTGCATCCCATGGACATCATCTGCTGAAATAGTTACAGTGGTTTTATTCTTTTAGTGATTTAAGGAATTGAAAGTAGGAAAACATTTGAGAAGAATTTTGTACCTGTACTTGCATTCGTAGTGATTTCAAGTACTCAATGGCCTCGTCCAACGTTAAAGCCGTGTCCGGCTGAAATTTTGGGGGGAAAAAAAAATCGGTAACTTATACTCCAGAGAGACAAGCATGGTAATGGAAGATCAGACTTTCAAACCTTGTTGGAGCGAGGTATGAGTTCTTGCAAAGCTATCATCTTTTCATTTATCCTGTCTCGGCGCCTCTACATAGGTCACAGTATATTGATTGTGCACTTGTGCAGCTCGCGATCTGTTTGATGAAGCTGACCCACGGGTTTTTTTGCCTCGGCTGCCTCAAACTCGATATCCTAAAACAACACACACACACTCACACTCACTCACAAAGGTGTTTTCTAGAGATATATGCTCACATAGAATTAGACGTTATAGCTACATGGAGATTCTTGTACGAAATGCAACACATTCGAAGGTTTGTTTTTTTTTGCTATTTCTTGTAGGCACTCAGCGTTGTCCTATTTAAATTATTTTGAAATATTTGATGTTCTTTTATAACTCCATTTAGATGTGATATGGCAATTCTACTAGCAATTCCTTCATGTGAAATGGCTATAGCACCGAAAACTTGTTAGAACATAGGGAATTGAGCTTTGAAAATTTAAATTAGTCAAGATAATTAGATTGGCGTAAACGCATTGACCAGATGCAAATCAAGATTGAATGAATTTAAATTTATTTATTTATTTTTCATGTGTTACAAGTACACCGCGAATATGCGTATTGAGTTCTTAATTCCAATCATATTCTTTAACAAACTTGTCTGGAGAGCTAATAGATTGATAAATACCATTAATTTTAGCCGTCCAGCAATAATCGAATTATGGTTTGACATTTGATTTGAAAGCATCAAAGGCTTTTTGATTTGATCCCCACCATAAATGGCATAAAAATAAAGTTTTATGAATGACAGTATTGCATAACGTCCACTAAAACTCCTGATTGATTTTAAAAATTTTAGGGTACGGATACTGGCCCCTTGTATATATATGATGACTGATTAGGTTTTGTTTTTATGTTGCTGGTGTTGGTGAAGATGGTAATTGGCTGTGTTAAATGATTGTTTTGGCAGGTAAGATAAGGTCCAAAAAATAATATGTATATATATATATATATATATGTGAGCAGTGTAATAATAATACAGAGATAATTGGGAGGGAGAATAGGACCAAAGAATTGGCAGTGGTTTCTGTCATTAAATACATCTCTCGAGCCGTGCGTCATCTAGCTATTGCACTCACCAATGCAATACTAATATTTTTTTCTTTCTTTATCTCAATTGTTCACTAATATACATAACGTGAATTTATAAAAAAAATCTCTTTCGTGGATCATTTTGAGTATCACTAATATACTTTTTTTTTTTTTTTTTTTTTCTGGAAGGGTGTATGGATCATTTTGAGTAGTCGAATTGTACCTACTATTAATATTGATACTCTTGACGTCCAATATGAGTCTGGATAATTCTTAATGCCGTGCTTTCTCAAAAATCCTATCGCAGCACATATTTTTCAACACTCATCAATGGCATCACATAATTACTCTACTAAGATAAGAAATTTGGAGTAATAAAAATTCTATATATAGGAAGTTTTTGAACATTAAAAGTAACCGTATATGCACACGCACACGCACACATATATATCTTGGATGCTACTACTAATTAATACTAATTTAGATACAGATTCACTGTACCTCTAATTCTTACAGTGTGTCTGTGTGTCTTTGGATTAATGTGCATAATACGGGCCAAATCGACTTTAAACAAAAAAAAAAAAACTTCTCGATCAATGGCTTTTATAGGAGAGCTTTCTTTTTTTAAGCCAAACAATATTGCATTTGAATACAGTAATTAAAAATGATTCAAAAAGTGATTTTATTTAAAATTATTTTGAGATAACTTCTGACTTTTATATATATATTTTTTAAAAGTCCATCTAACCGTATTTTTTTTTTTCTAAAGTGTTTTTCTCAAAAATTAAATACTTGTTATCTAAAAAAGCCAATTCAAAAGTGCGCCAAATTTGACTGGCAACTTTTACTTAGCCCCAATTTGTGTCACCAAAGCTAACTTCACACTAGCGGACTTTTTTTTTGGAAATAATTACACTTGCGGACCTTAAAATCACTATAATCACTTAAAAGTGGGGTCCGTACGATCATTGGCTCATTGCATTCTTTACATATAGTCCCTGAAATGTGCTTGTTTAAATTTTTTTTTTTGTTTAAATTTTATTAAGAGAGTGTTTGGTTAAGCTTATTTTATAGAGCTTATAAGCCCGTAAAGCTTATAAGATATTTTTAAAGCATATTAGAGTTCCTATATCTTATTTTAAAAATAAATTTCTAAAATATTTGAATAAAATAAAACTTTGTAACTTATAAGTAGTAATTTTATTTGATAAAAACTAGAGCTTATATATATTTTTTTTAAATGTAATAATAATCGAAAAAATAAAGTAAAATTAATTTCTTATAAATAAATATTTTTTTGAAGAAATGTAGTATTATAAAAAAAATAAATATATTCGTGTTATTTTATCTTTTAACATTAGACAACTTATAATCTATTTGAAAAAAAAGTTGAGGGAAACTAACTTTTTATTTTTAAACTTATAAACTCCTGACAATTTATTTTTGAAATTTATAAACTCATTTATTAAAAAAATTAACACACATTTTTAAGAAACTTATAAGTTCACAAACTACTTATAAGATATTTTTGAAAACTTATAAGCTTAGTCAAACACTCTCTAAGTTGAAAACGGTACTAACAACCCTTTTGGATGAATTTTTTTAAAAAAAAAAACAAAGAAATACTTACTTTGTCAAAAAGATTGACTTTTTGAAAAAACAGAAGCCAAAACAGAAAAAAAATGCAAAATATGCTATTTTTTCAAAAGTTATCCAAAACAATTCAAATAAAAATACTTTTTAAATCATTTTCAATTACTACATCCAATCACAATACTATTTCACTTAAAAACACACTCTAATAAACAAAATACAATTCAAGAAAAACTTTTTTTAAACATTTTTTTTTTCAAAGCCAATTCAAACGGCCCCCAAAGGGCACAAACTGAATGTCTACAACTAATTATAATTTAAAAGGGTATTTGGCTAAGCTTATTTGAGAGTTTTTATAAGTTCTTACATCTTATAAAATATTTCAAAAGCTTATAAAATATTAAAATCTTATTTTAAAAATAATTATTAAAATATTTGGACAAATAAAAAACATTTATAGGAAATTTGTGTTTCATTCCAACAATTTCTTCCCCACTATATGCACCTTTTTTCAAATCCAAATTTCGATAATCACGACCCATACGGCCATACGGGAGCTCACTGTGTATAAAAGTATCAATTTCAACAATAGCTGCAAAAATAAGATTTAAGTTATGCTTACATCCTCCCACCTCAATATAAATACACGTTCATTTCCGAACCAGAGCAAAATCCCTCGGAAATTTAGAATTACGAATCGAAGGAATTTCGAGATCAAAATAATTTTCTTTAGTAGCCCATGCCGCCCATGCCCCATGCCGCCCATGCCTGCGCCCATCGGTGGGGATTCTTTCTCATCCTTGGGAAGTTCAACAACAACAGCCTCCGTGGTGGTTAGCAACGACGACACACTACATTGCCGTTAAATTGCCATCAGCCCAAAGTAACAATGTAGTCAGTCTCGAGAATAGAATATGAGTTGGCGGTTATTACCTTGCAGCATCTACCAAAGCAGTTCTAATGACCTTCAAAGGGTCAATTATTCCAGCCTTAACCATGTCAACATACTCACCTGATCAGACAGCCAATGAGTATAATCAAACACAAGAGCATGAGACAAGTTACAAATACTCTCAAGAACCGAGTTCACTTTGGGAAATGCAAGGGCATTGCATACCTTTAGCTGCATCGTATCCAAGTTCCGGATTGTCCTGCTCCAATAGCTTGCCCACCACAACAGATCCCTCGACTCCAGCGTTTGATGCAATTGTATATACTGGAGCCTGGAATAATAGAACATGTGAATAATGTAGTTGAGCCACAGATCAGAAGAATGTATCAACAGACAATTACTGTTGAGTAACATATATGACTTCAGTTCTAGAAATTGAGGGCTGAAAGAGGATAAGTAACATTCTATACCTTGAGAGCGTTCTGGATAATCTGAACACCAACGTTTTGATCGAAGTTGGCAGTTTGCAACTTCTCCAGCTCCTTGGATGCATATAGGAGAGCAACACCACCACCTGCAGCAAGCAAAAATGTAAACTAGAAATTTAATCTTACACGCATCACTTTGTCCACACAAGGTGGAGAGAAAATTTAGCTTTTGAGGGCGTTGACAGTGCATGTCAATATGCAACCCTTCATCCTCATCCCGCTAATAAAGTTAAGAAAAGAGCTTAAATTACCAGGTACAATGCCTTCCTCAACAGCTGCTTTTGTTGCATTCAGCGCATCAGTGACTCTATCCTTCTTCTCACCAACCTCAGTTTCACTAGCTCCACCAATCTAACACGGATGGATAAAGTTGCAGGTTATAGGAAGGAGATGATGAATCTATAAAACATATATATATATATATATATATATAATCCCCCAAAAAATTAGTAGTCTCACCTTCAAGACAGCAACACCGCCAGAAAGCTTAGCGAGTCTCTCTTGGAGCTTCTCCTTGTCGTAATCGGAAGTGCTCAACTCAATCCCTGATCGTAACTGTCAAAACAGAATTCATGAGTTTGATATTGGTTCTTATGGGGGGAAACATTATAAAAGAAATACAGATATAAACAAAACACAAGACCCAAGAATATTATCAGCATTGACCTGCTCACATCTTTCTTCAATAGCCTTCTTGTCACCTGCCCCATCAAGAATAACAGTGTCATCCTTTGATACTGTTACCTGATGATTCAGTCCAGATATGCAATATCAGTCAACAAGTTAAGAAAATAAGATAATTTAACCAATCAATTAATCAGCAGATCTAAGTAGAATATGATAGACACGCAAAAAATTGTTTTATTTCACCTTTTTGCATGAGCCAAGCATGTCAAGAGTCAAATTCTCGAGGTTCAACCCTAGCTCACTGGTGATGACCTACATTTAAACAAGTGTAAAGCAATAAGTGCCTCCTCATCAATACCCAACTAGGATCCATGCATGCAAATAGGAATGTGTGATGCCTGCAGTATCCATGTCTAGAGAGAGAGAGCGAGAGGAGGGGGGGGTCGCAAGAAATAGGAAAGTTACCTCGCCTCCTGTTAGGACAGCTAAATCCTGTAAATATGCCTTTCTGTTTTCTCCAAATCCAGGAGCTTTAATGGCACAAACCTACATATCCACTCAAAATTTAGAATCCTTTTTTACAAAGATGCATTTCTGGAACACCAGCAGTTGCTGAGTTATGACAAAACACATAATAATGTACAACTGCAAAATGATCATAGACACACCTTCAACCCAACTCGAAGTTTGTTTAGAATGAGAGTAGCTAGTGCTTCACTCTCCACGTCTTCAGAAACAATCAAGAGAGGTTTTTGCTTCTGAGAAAATATAAAGAAACAATAATTATTTATGAAACATAGACTTGGGGCATATTTCAATTATGCTAACCATCTTACCTTCAAGGCCAACTCCAGCACTTTAACAATGGCATTTAGGTTATCTATTTTCTTCTCGTGAATTAAAATAAGAGCATCCTCCAATTCCTATCAAAAAAAGAAGAGAAACATTAATAGCAAATAAGATCAGCAGATTGTTTTGGTATCCACTCATGAGCTTGAATTCTTTGGATAAATGTGCCACAGCTGAGTAAAATATGTCTTCAAACTTACACATTTTTGGTTCTTCTGGTTGGTGATGAAGTAAGGTGATATGTAGCCTCTATCAAGCTTCATTCCTTCGACCACTTCCAGTTCATTATACAGTGTCTTTCCATCCTGAACCCATTATTATAAGGTATTCAGTCAACAAAAGGTTTTTCGTTTAAGAAAATAAACATTGGATGGCCAATATTACTTACTGCTATGGTGATAACTCCCTCTTTGCCAACTCTTTCCATAGCCTTGGCTATAAGCTCACCAATCTCTCTTTCTCCATTTGCTGATATTGTACCAACCTACCCATAATAAAAGTCGGATGTCATCCCTTAGCACAACAATAAACTCGGTATTCTCTGCAACAAGGCTGAGAAAACCCTCACCAGCTTAATATACTAATTGCTGAAGCCTGAAACTAACCTGTGCTATCTCTTCAGATGTGCTGATCATTCGCGCTCTGCTCTTCAAGTTCGCTACCACCGCATCAACTGCCATGGTGATACCACGTCTCAAGTCCATTGCATTCATTCCAGCTGCAACTGATTTGCATCCTTCAGAATATATTGCACGCGTAAGAATGGTTGCACAAGTGGTACCTGAAAAAAATTGAAAAGATATAACGGTCATTTTGTGCAAGAGTCTAAAGTTTAAAAGTCAATAAACTGGGGGAAAAAATCCCAACAAGCAACCAGTAATTAATCAGACAAATGCTACCCATTGTCATTCTCCCAAATGAACCAGCACAATATCTCATTCAAGCCCAGGAAAACTTCACTTTCTAAAGCATGCACATGATAAAGGGAAAAGAAATTGCGAGAGCAAGAGACTTACCATCTCCTGCAACATCATTTGTGGCATTTGCAACCTGCTTTACAAGACTCGCACCAACATTCATAACTTTATCTCTGAATTCTATGCTTTTTGCCACAGTAACACCATCCTTTGTCACTTTTGGAGCACCAAAGCTTTGTTCCAGAACAACATTGCGACCCTTGATAACATTATCAAGCAATTACATAAACAAACAAAATAACAAAAAAGAAATAAATCTGATTTCCTAGAATTAAAGAAAGTAGAACAGCATCCAGCATCCACAGGATATAACGCGCTACACGATTTCAAGCTTTAGCAGGCCAAGCATCAGCCCAGATCAACTTTCAGTCAAAACTTTCAAATGTTCACAATTTTAACATAAAATACTAGTAGTCACAATGTGACCCAACAACGATTCTCTTTTAAGACTGAATTTCAATACTTAGATCTTTAGTTATAAACCACCATCATCTTAACCACTACACGGTACGTTCAGATACATATAATTGAATAAAACATGACACTTTGAAGTACAGAAACGAAGTAATCAAATCATCAAACCGCGGCTCTCAAGCTATCCAGCTTCTAATCACATTCAATCAGCCAATCAAACAAGACAAAAATGATCCCTTACTTTCGGCCCCATTGTAACTTTGACGGCATCAGCAAGCTCTTCAACACCCCTAAGCATCGCAGCCCTGGCCTCTACACCAAACTTAATGTCCTTCGCCGCATAATTTCTACTCCATGACAACCTACTACTATTAACCTAAATAGGGTAAAAGTTAAACGGGGTCGGTATAACAAAAACGTAGAATTGAAATCCCAACTGGAAAGCCATAAAAAGATTCAAGCAGAGAGTACCAGTCGGCTGCTGGTCCTGGCGATCCTACACAATTGCAAAAACAAATATCAATAAATCATACAAAAACTAAATCACAAACAAGCAATATTGATCAAAACGTGAGATTAACAATGAAAAGTACCTGGCTTTAGAAGCGAGAGTAGTGGCAAAACGATACATGGTGGCTAACTCGCTATAGACTGACTTGCTCAGAATTCACGAAGCGCGGCTGAGAGAAACTATTATTTGTTAAGTGGGAATTTAAAATGGAGTGTCGCGCAAGCAAATGAGCAATAGAGACGAACAAATTTCTAGAAGGAAAAAGGGGTAGGGTTTAGGGTTTTAGGGGTTAGGAACGAAAATGAGTAATTCTTTTGGGGTGAGAAAGCAAATACAAATTGTCAGAGTGCAGTTTCTGGCGGCGGAGCCGTCAGCGTGCTTTTTTTTTTTTTTTTTGTTAATTTATATGTATTTTTTTTTATATTATATATATTGCATCTGACTCAACTAAAATCTACATGTGATTATAATTCATATAAATATCAACATTGTTATTTATAAAGTTACTACGAGTAAAAAATCTAAATATGATTATAATTCATATAAATATCAACATTCTTATTTATAAAGTTACTACGAGTATACAATAATTGACGAACATATTCGAATATTCTTAT
The DNA here is from genome assembly GCA_026212405.1 of Petrea volubilis. Taxonomy (NCBI): domain Eukaryota; kingdom Viridiplantae; phylum Streptophyta; class Magnoliopsida; order Lamiales; family Verbenaceae; genus Petrea; species Petrea volubilis. The sequence continues at coordinate 17,557,111 of CM047886.1, forward strand.
CCAGGTTAGTAGAATAGAATCTTAGAAAATCTCTCTTTTGCCATTATCCATGTCAACAATATGAGGTATTTATACAATCTGTTTTTTTTTTTTTTTGGAAACAAAAACGTTATGCTTAGTCATTTTGTATATATTTTGAGAAAATAATTATAGCAAAACTAAAACGTACATAATTTTAACTGGCATGGCCTCTCACATTCCAGCCTTCAGTTCCCATAGCTTGCATTAAAAATTCAAGGTTTGAAAGTATAGATTCTACATATAACACATTAACACAATTACCATTTCCATTATAATAGGATCGTTTCAAGTGCATGACAAAATAATTAAATCAATACCTATCAATTTTATAACACAAAAATCATTAATATGGAATAGTCATTGCTCCAATACATGACATAAATCTTATATGAGAAAATGCATGTTGGGGAAAATATGATTTCACTATAGGCACAAAATGGTACAATGATCACTCGTTTGTTGGCACACACTCAACTCAAGTACACTTCTCAAAACCAAATTAATATAAAAAAAAAAAGTAAAACCAAAAAATGAATGAACCTAATAGAAAGAATTTCCATCCAAACCCAACCCTTTCCTAGGAGATTTTTTTTTCCACACAACATATACAATGAGGCACAACAAATAATCATCAAAATTAACAACCTCTAACATACAACACTTCTAAACTAAAGCCAGCCCAACCGGCCATCAGTGCGTAGCGGCATCAATTGGAGTGCCCATCCTGGCCTGTGATATTCGGTTGGCGTAAATCGTCACCAACCGCAGTTGTGTACTGTTTAGTCCCTCCAGATATGGCAAAAATGCTTTTCCCAGCATGATATAAATGTCAACTAGACAGAAGACGACGGTCTGCAATCCCATGAAAAAACCACATCAATTCGAATGTCCACATAAAATGATGATTTGCAAATTTTAGATAGACAAGTTCTCGAAAACAAAAACTCAAGTTAGACAGTAAACGCAGTGTGAAGTAAGGTTTAGTATTATTCTTTTAGAGTTTTTATCGATAAGTAAACTAAGAATGACAACAATCACCTTCCGAACATCAGCACTCTGGTTTCCAAATGCATCGAAAAGAGCTGGCAAAAATGAGGGCAGTTGAGCCATCAGTTCCTCTTGGGAGAGACGGCCCACAAGCTGCATAAAGACATACAAGTAACATGATAATCCACTAGAGGAGCTCAGAGTTGAAAAACAGCTTAAGCTCCATATGAATCTCACAAATCCTCAGAAGGCTACATAATTTGCACACAATCAACAATTGGGGACAAAATAAAAGTGGATCTTGAGACTAATAAATAGCTTAACTGCCATTTATTAGTATAAAATACCAATCCTGTGTATACAATAAAGAAATAAAGTAAGGATGAAAAACGATAAAACAACATAGACTGAAAAGTAACATTGATGAACTGATGATGACGTGAACGAGGACACTAAAAATAGAGCAGATGCTGGTTCCGCACTTCATATAAAGGCTGTTAAATCATCATCTCAAAAAACTCAGGCAGAATATTATGATGGTAGAGCAGATAGGCAGACATTTGGGAATAGCAGGACCGGTCAAAATTTATTGTGTCATGGTTTAAATGCTTCTGTTTAGCACTGCCTCAATTAAAAGTTTAGATTTGTTTGAGAAAAGGCAACTCAAGTTACCAAGATACATCCACAAGTGCCAAACTCAAATGAAGAACAAAACATTTCTGTATGAAGAAGAAAAAGGACCAAAAATCTAAAGTCCTTTCCAATTCTTTATAGTAGAAAATCGGAATGCGACCATCGCTCCAGCTCATTCTCACAAGCAAAAAATTTCCTCAAAGAGTTTACCTTTGTCAAACAGTTTATGCATGCGACAAGAGTTCTCTCATCTTCGGTTACAAGCAAAGGAACAATAACCTGCAACAGTTACAGATATCAAGGCAAGATCAAATTTTAAAACCTAGGTCACAGTAACAGATTAATCAAGAAAAAAATTCTGGACACAGCGGTATCATGATGTAAAAATTCCATTGGTAGTACTTACACTTAAACATCCAAATGGGTCATATTGTGACAACAGCATTGTCAAGCAACGCTCTGATTCACTGGACACCTGAATTGGAAATATGATAGATACCATAAGACACAGAAAAACAAAGGACAAATTGAGATTGTCTGGGAAAGATGGGGTACTTTTGGAACACTGTCCTTTGTCATGTGAAGCAGCTTTTCAATCACAATCTCTACAGAATCTGCCATAGAATCTTTCTGCCAAAAAAAAATGTTGAGGATAAAAAACCGCTAAATAGGGGAACAACTTCAGTTTATATCTCTAACAGTGTAGATATAATAACAACAGACCTGATTCTTAAGCATCTCAACAGTTAATGCAAGAGCCAGCTTGCGAATTGATGAATCAGAATCATCCAGAACTTCAAGTATGGCTGTCAATATTTGATTGAAGTACTGAAATATGACAAACATTATTTATGAGATGCAATGTTACATATCGAGCAATTATCTGCTACCAAAATGAGCATAAATGATGAAGAACTGTTTTGCAGCAACATCATTAAAGGTAATACTGTCTCCAGGACTCCATCATACAAAAACAAATACATGTACAATGGAAGGGGAATACATCATGTATTGAAGCACAAGAACCCCAACCCCCACCCCACCCCACACCAAAAGATAAAAGTTAAAAACCCAGCAGAAAAGAAACTGAACCAGATGAAAATGAAATCAGAAATGCTGAGAAGGAACAACAATAATTATGAAGTTGCAGGAGTCTGTACTAATTTTTGAGCTTGTCTTAGTCATCCCTCCACCCCTCAAAAATGAAAAGGGAACCAAAGATAACACATATTTGAAGCCACTGTACCTTAAAAGCAAACTAAGATTGATAACAGACCAGGATAATAGAAATGGGCATTTGCAGAGAGCAAGGCCGGGGGGAAGGGGGGAGGAGGATACAGGCAGGCTTGGTTGGGAGAAATACTGGACTATCGATCATACCTTGCTCCAAATAAACTTATCATTAGATATGGAAACTTCAATCAACTGCTGAAGTGCGCCACGCTTGCCTGCTGCAGGGCTCCCGTCACTCCCATTACAAATCTACCCAGAGTAGGCATAAAAGCGAAAGATAATAAGAGAGAGAGAAGTATACATCCTGAATAAAATTGCATTTTTGCCACTCTCCTATAAAAGAATAACATTGAACATATGTGGATACAAAATGAGGGGAGTGAGGAGCATATAGAGGAAAATAATAGATATATGAATAACACTGAACATGTGTGGATACAAAACGAGGAGAGTGAGAAGCATACTGAGTAAAATATTCAGGGATGAAATTATGTTAAAAACTTACCATATGAATGATCTGGGGAATGCTTGGTCCTGGTTCTGCAGCAGGATTCACTTTCAAATCGGGGAGTTTAGGATGATCTAGTGTCAGTTCAGAGGAAGCCGCAATATCAACTTCAAACTCTGCAGACTTTTGCAGATGATTGGATCCAATCAGACCACTGATGTCAAAATGTGATGTTGAAGAAACTTCAACATTTTCATGGGTAACCTCAACATTGGCATGGCTATCCATCGCCCAAGGTCCAATATCATCAGTCGTGGAATTAGAGGAATATTTCAAACTTTTGTTGTCCAAAGTAGGAAAATCAAGGTTTGAATTAGTTTCCAGCACATGATGATGCAAATTCTCCTGGGCACCATCAGATGTTAAATTACCAATAGAGCTTGTAATATAGGATGCATCTTGAAGAGAACTCCACTTTTTACCACCATCGCTGTCAACAGAAGCAGAGGAATACATTCCAAACAAATGGTTCTTTGATGTTTCAATATACCCCTCTTCGGAGCCCGTTCCAACCACATCAGATGGATCATATGAGAACTTTCCACGTCTCTCTTTCTTGCTTTGCAGAAAGTTCATCAAGTCTACTTCTATGCGAGGAGTGCACTGCTTTAGGGCTCGTCTCAAGGAATTCTGTTCTTCAACAGATAAGCTAAGAATAAAATTTAATACTGCTACTGAGTCAAAATGAGTATAAACAGATATTATACAAGCTATGGCTGCTTCTTTCAGTTTTGTATTCTTGTCATGGACCAATGGTGTCAATTTTGCAAGCCATAACTTAAGGATGCCAGAATTGGCAGAACCCTCAGTATTTGTTGCATGCTTGTTAAATGAACCTATAGCGAACTCAATAACAGCCAATTTTGCCTTTGGAGAACGCTGCTCATCCAATGAACGAAGCAAAGCTGGTAGAAGTGAATCAGTACCATATGTTTTGCCAACAACACCCAAGGTAGTCGAGCAAGCCTGCCTCACTATTTCCATTGGATCTATCAACCTCGAGAAAACACGAGGTAGAATCCTTTCCACGTAACTTTCAAATGGTTTTCTGCAAGCTGGAATAAAATCTGCAAGAGTTGAAAGGGCCGCCTGTGCAACTTTATGATGGGGGTCATCCAGATGCTGGAAAAATAGCTTCATGACCTTCTCAAAACTCTGCACTATTTCTTGAATGCCTCTTGGGCCTTGTTGAAGAAGAGAACGAGTATAATTAAACGCAGCAACCCGGGCATTCCAATCGGAACCAGAATTGAGCCCCTCACTCAGAGCATCATTAAGAGAAGCTGGACCATCCGCATAACTTGATACATCTCCCAAGGAGAGCTGACTATCATCAAAGCTCCTTCTCCTTCCTGCAGACATTCGTCCAGTTGTATATTTTCTTAGAAGAGGACGCTGAAAATTCGGTATGTGGTTCTGTGAATCCCTATGTGGCATGTCCAAGTATTGCCTGTCAACATGGGAGTTCATATATCGCCTTGGCTCCCTAAAATCAGTATTTTCTTCAACAAATCCTCTGTCTTGGCCTTTTTCGAAGCCCTTTTTGGCTGAATAAGAAGAATGAACGGATCGAGGTTCACTTCCAACATTGCTATGATATGACAATTTGCCCAAATCTTTAGAAGCCTGAATTTGAGTTATGATATCAGACATCACCAAACCTCCATTGCGAATATTTCCTTTTGAAATGCCGGGTATAGAATCTACTAAGGAATTTGCAAGACTGCTTGAGGCTGGAACAGCGAGGGGAAATGGTGGATCACGAGATGATGGTGGATCAACTCCTGCACTCAGAGCAAACAAATTAATAGCTAGCCACACAAAAGCTTTAAGGATAATCAGCATCAGGAATTCTGCTGACAACCTTTTGTTGACAACTTCCGCAACGTATTAACAAGTTGCTTCGAACTCAAAGAAATTGGCTTTGTATACCAGAATATAAGTACGAGTTTAAACAGAGAAAGTAGAAGAGAAGTAAGGCCTCGAATGGTTGTATTCTCATTCTCTATTCTCATTGGCATTAGCTGATTTTTACGTTGTGTATTGGTTTTTTGTGTGGAAAATGAAAATATGATTGGATGTGTGTAGAAACGTTAAACAGGTAGGACAAAACTAATATCTAAATTAACACGTGGGTCCTTGTAACATAAATAATATTTAAATGTGATAGGGATTTCTATATGTGAAATCAGTCAAATCATGTTGGAATGAATGTTATTATTTAATTTATTGTGGTCTCCATTTTGAGAATGAAAATGAGTTGAGTTTTTTGCTGATATGGGACAAACAATCATATTTGTGTTGAAAAAGTTGTTGAAGATGGAAAATCACAATTCAAGACACAACACTTTCAACGCCTAAATTCAATACTAATACCTAGGTCCAAACTGGAAGATCGGCTTCTCTCAGATATATTCAAACCCCTCAACATACTTTCTATTGCAGTGACCTTCTGTTTGCTGGAGTGCAGGACACTTTCCAGACTGCATTCCGAACCTTTAGCGTCAGACTTTGCTTGTGAGAGTAGTAGTCCAGAGGTAAGAGATGACCCTGTAGATAAACTTGCAGTTCTATTCATTGCAACTATAGCAGAAGTACCATAACCAGGTATATTTGAAGGAGCAGATGTCTGAGAGATGAATGACATGTTTGAACTCCTCTCGCGAGTGGAAGGAGAAGCATGTCTTCTGTGCAATCCTCCATCCTCATCATTTATTACCTAGACAAGTATTAGTTTAGCCCATAACTCTGACAGCATTGAACGGTGCAGGATGAAAGCTTACAGAAGAAAGCATGTACCCTTTGAACAACAGGATCAAAGGACGAAAACAAGCGTCGCGAGCGCTCAGGCCATGTTTTTGCAAACATCCTATAACAAGACCTTGCAGTAGATCGTACCTGTTAAATGTAATGTGTCAAGTTATGAACAATGCTGCAGCCCAAGAAGAACAAAAAGAAGTAAAAACAGTTATTAAGTACATGAGATTCAAAGTAGGCCCAAATATTCATCCAATAAAATGATTATTTACAACACAACAAGCAAGTCACTCACCATCCATATTAGAGATATAGAGAGAGTGTGTGTGAGAGAATACAATATCTATACCTCACTCATTGCATCTGCAACACAACATCGAATAAGGTCTTCATAAAGGTCAGCCAAGCGATGTATTTCAGGAGCATCAGCCCAATATTCAAGAATTAGAAGTGCATACTCACAACACCTGATTTAGGAAATGGAGACATTATGTTAAAAGCATAAGCATAAGTGTACAATAATCTTAAGGGAAACAAAATAACACCTCGCGCGAAGTACAGCATTACGGTCATTCTTTGCACAATCAACTATCCGAAGAAGTACCCGGGGAACTTTGCAATTGCGCAACATCTGAAGATCAAAATTAAATTGTCACAAGGACATGTCATAAATAAAACAAGCTTCTGAAGAAAACAAAGCATTACCCTTTTGATGCAGTTATCTGCAGATTCTGCAATTACAAGCACTGTTATCACAACAAGCTTAAAAAGGACCTGGGTACAGAGCAGAAAGTGAGAAACAAAAGAATGTAGCATACCAGACGAAAGACACCACATACAAGAATAGCTCTCACCGGAATAAACATCTCAGCACATGCCTCAAAGTCCCCCAAGAGATCCTTTGATAAGAAGCTTAACAAATGGCATGCCTACAAAGTGAAAAAAATAAATAAGTAAATAAAAGCAAATTGACACCTTCAACAAAATAAAGCATCAATTTTGAAAAATTTGATGTTCAATTTAGGTAGAGTAAGTTGATAAGCCACCCAAAATTAGCATCCAGCACAATAAAGTTAGTACACTTGTTTCCCTCATTAATCATATGATAAAGCCGGCATCATTTGGTGCCCTTCCATAACTATAAACTTCCAAGAAGTATATCAGCAGAGAAGAACAGAAATGTGGATGAAACAAAATATTGTAAACACTTGAGCACACTTCACCGAGATGCATAAATTAGTAACTTATATACCAATTTTCAAGATAAAGCTGATAACAAAAAGTGCATATTATTAAGAAAAGCTATGCCAATCCCACTTATGTAATATAAGTACTCTTCTGTTTGAGTGGAACAGCTATGAAATCAACTTCTGGCCATACCTGTTTCACAATGCTAGATCGCCTATCAGATAGTTGTGCGCTCAAAGGAGGAACCAACTGCTTAAGAAGCCCAAGGAAACAGGGGTAATCAGCTGCACCTGAATTGTAGAAGTAAAATTAATATACATTTTCATTTCCCAATCCCAAAAATAGAATCATTCATAGAATGGCATAATTTAGTTAACATAAAGCATAGATTCTTTTTATAAATATGTAATTGACATGTGCCGAAATTATTAGCTGGCTCACTCCAATAGATCCTGTAGCAGTTAAAATCATATGTTAGAAAGTAAGTAGTAACACGAGCAATCAACAAACCTCCAATTACAAGTCCTTCAACTCTCTGCATGGCAGCTATACGGACAGACCAATCTTTATCAGGGACAAGGGTGGAAGCAATCTTCTCAAACTCCCTGATAAGCTCCTTTTCTGAATAGACCTTAATCGGTTCAACAGGTTTCTCTGTGATATCACCATCTGCTGCTCGGGGTCAAACGGCGCAAGATGTTAGCAACAGTAATATAGTGAATGCAGTCATTTTTCAATATCTTTAAAACCATAAATTGGACTGACAATAGTAACGTCTTTACATGAAAAATAAACTACTCATAATACGATCATCTGCTCCTCACAAAACATAATTTTCAGACATGTCTAATACATTTAACTCATTAATGAACAAAAGAACTATAAGATGCAATAAGCCTGTGATGCCAAGTAGCAACTGATCAAAAAGGAAAATCTTAGAGAAGAGTGCCATGAGTGGATATTAAAATGAGTATACACAACAAAATATTCCTACTATATAGTCCAATCAGTACTAACCTCCAAAGAAAGAAACCTCGCGTGTCGAGCTACGGGCCTTCGGGCTGCTTCTTTTTGGATTAAAGCTTGCAGGCTTAGTCTCACGAGATGAGTAATTGCTAACAGTAGCATCCGAAGAGCGAACCTTTGGCTGAACTTTTTCTAATCTGGCACTAATATCGTTTAGCTGCAGCCATTATCATGTCAAAAGAGTAAAGGTGGAATCATTTCAACCATCTAAAGTTCAATGTTCAAAATCCTGCTGTATTTTCCCATTTTGTACTCATATTGCACGAAAATCAACAAAACTGGAAGCTTCTTGGTTACCATTGGTGTAGTTAGATGATGCCGTTGCAATTCTTCAAGGAACTGAGATCCTACCTGAGTATACATCTCCTGGGGGGGGGGGGGGGGGGTGTAAAAAGACAAGGAAAAGAAGATCGTCAAACAAAGAGAATCAAAGCAGTCCTTGAGTGATTGTATGATGTTGATTATCAATAGGGTTTAAATTTCAAAGCATCTTAGCAGTAGCAAAAGAATAACTCGATGGACAATAATATATACATATCTATACACACACAGACTGCTAACTATATAAATGTTCTCAAACTAAGAATTCCAAAAAAACATGTGCTGCTAAAGAAATTCCTCTTTACGATATACAGACCCAAGGTCCAGAGGCCCTGTCAACTGCAAAGTAACTTTTAATGCCAGCTGGATGAACTAAAACACTGTGTTGAGTTTGAAAAATAACTCAAAACCATGAAATGGTTGACCAAGTGGTTGAGCAATTAGAAGCATTAATTGAATTGTTCTCCAAATTTGAATGCTGGACCCGGTCTGGATATTTGAAAACATGATTATGATGTCACAAAAAGTTAATGTTGATGAGACAAACCATTCAAACTAAAGCATTGATCTGATGACAGATCATGGGAAGCAATGTTCGCCCAAAGAACACCAACCTATTCAAACCTAGAAAATCATAAGCAATTACAACAAAACTAAACCACGTCAACCCCACCATCTTGAAAATTGAGTGCGTAATAGGAATCGATGCCATCTTTTCAATTGAATAAACACAATGAACCCTAGGAATGGTAGGAGACTAAATTAAAAAGAAAAAGGACGAGAAGATTGATAAATCCATACGAGAAGGAAACCCTTCACACCTCAATCAAAATAGAGCTGATATCCAGAAATTCCCTCTAATTATACCCTGCATCAGTATCAATCAAATGCTAGAAGCAAAGAGGTGAATGGAACAATACTGCTTCCTTGAAGTATACTCCAAATTTCAAAACCATTTCCACCAGAAGAAGAACATGCATTCCGACACATGATTTTTCAAATAAAAGACAGACTCTACTTGACCAAATAAATTTAGGCATTCATTCTAGAAAAGAATCATACTATTTAGCTATGTAAATAATTCAGTAGAGGATCAACTCTACAGATTACTTACCCATGACATGATCTTCTGAGACAGAATGTTCTACATGAATAATTGCAGCATATTCCCATCCATCTAAGAACCTAACATATAGGACAGGGATAAATTATCTAAACAACTTCAGCAAATGGCTTCCACACAGCCCTATAGCAACATATATATCCTCAGTCCAACCAACTAAATAACTCATAAAATCATTACATATGTCATCCTCACAATAGATAGATCCATCTAAGGTGACTCTTAGTTTAGATGTCTTGATGCAATAGCCATTATCTTGCTTCTGAACCTACTTATTTAAAAAAACAACAAAAAATGAACTTTCAACACTAATGGAAGCAGTACTAGCAGTATCAATGACCAACCAACTAGATAACTCATAAAATCATTAAATATGTCATCCTCACCATGGATAGATCCATCCAAGGTGACTCTTAGCTTAGATGTATTGAAGCAATAGCCATTTTCTTGCTTGTGAACATACTTATTTAAGAAAACAACAAAAAATGACGAACTTCTAATACTACTGGAAGCAGTACTAATGGTATCAATGATTAAGGCAGAAACAATTAACCACGAATTTTCCTTACCACAAGACACGAAGTAGCTGCTTCCCTCACACCATTATTTGGATCATTCAACATCTGCAAAATCTGTCATCCAAGAATACAACACTGAAGGCCACTATTTCTTTTACCAGAAATCATGTCAGACCACCAATCTCGTTTCCTCCTAAATTTCATCCTAACATGTAAACTGAATTTACTCCCAAGAAAATAAATGATGTCAACATACAGGTGGTAAAATGGCACGTTGAAGAGGTAGCTCAGTAGACGCAAAGAGACCAATAGCTGATGTCAGTGTACGAGCAAACTCTTCTCGAACTCTCCAGCTTATGTGCGTCCAAGCATAAGAACCAGCTCTTTCAACAATAATTGTTGGGGAAGAGACCTGCATCAATGTCAAAATACTCATTTCTGAGCCTGAACCAGGCAGAATTAACAACATCAAGGCTATGTTTGGTTTAATTCCACCAAAAATCTTTCACCCACCAAAATAAAACCAATATCTACGAAATACAATTCCCTTGAAAAAGAATAAAAAAAAATCCCAACCATTTCAAATTAATACACCAATGCAAAATATATGTATATAGTTATGTATTCCAGTCATACTGTAGCAATAAATATCAGTTTTCAGTTATTATACTGCCATGATAATAATATAACAATATAAAACTTTGATTTTAGACCACTAATGAGACAAAACTAACAAGAAGAGACATCAACACTGGAATATGTCAGCCAAAAGTAAAATCAAACACACTTGTATCCCACACAGTCGCCAGATCCACTGCCAAAATACATCTCGGAAAACATATCCCCCAAAACACCAAAATGAAACCAAATATAGCCTCAATTTCTTGAGAGAGATCGTAATTTCTTAGGCTGCATTATATGAATGTAGAATATGTTAGTGGGGCCTCTAGAACCGTAAGAATGATGGTCCTTGAAACATGATCATCAATCATTATCAACAGATTTTATAAAGTGGATATCAAGCTTGTAAGTTTAGAGTTTAGACAGCTACTGATTTAGATTGCGATATAGATACAGTTGTAGATCATGAGCAAGCAACTACATCCAGCTGCTAATATTGAAAGACAAAATCTAAACTAAAAACGAGCACTGAACTAGAACCTTCAAAATTCTCTTGATTTTCGTTCTCAAGCACTAAAACCACATTAAGGTTTCATAGTGAGAGAGAAGAGTTTCTCCTGAAGTGAGGAATCCTCAAATATCTAGTTTGGTGTGACGCTGTCGTTGGGAGGATAGATTGGCTCACAAGCAAGTAGAACTAACCCTTCAGTTGTTTTCGACGATAAAAAGTAGGAAGGAAGTAGCAGGGCAAATAAAGAAATCACACCAAGAAGTGATAAAAGAAGGGCACCTTACCCCTCAAACCACATTTTTATCTCTTTAAAATTAGGAGGAAGGAAAAGAAAAGCATAAAGAAAATGGAAAAAGATAGCTTAACAACATAGTCTGAGAAACACAGGTATGCTAGCACACAACAGCTAAAAAGATTTTCCCTTACCACTGATCTTTCTTTACCTCTATAATCCTCCTTGGAAAATCTAAGAAATAACAAAGTTGAATGCCTAATTTTTATGAAGATAATACGTAAGGTTTATCCCAATCTGTCGTAAATTTGGATTCAGGACTCTGAACACATCATAGAACAATAATTGCTATGCTCAACTTTTACACTTTTGAGGTCCATGGCACATGGTGATTTAGGTGATTTGATTGTTTAAATTGTTGCAACTTATGAGGAAACACAAAGATGTAAGTTCTAAAGGCTTCTTTTCAATCATTGTAGACTGAGATACAAAAAGGAGAAGTGGTTCGCATAACAAACATAGTTGATAAATTGGAGACTCTGGAACAGAATTAACTCAGAATTCGAAAAAAGGGAAAAAAAAATGCAAATTTCATATTAATATCAATAATTATCCAAATAAAGTAGTAGAATGAGGAACTCAGAAGTATGTGGGAGAAAAGCCTTAGAAAAACTCTTTCCTCCAATATTTTGGTTAACATCCATGTTGCATGATCCAAACAAAAGAGTTGCAGAAATCAGGACCTCAATTTAAAATAGTTCGTACATGGACTTATGCAATAGATAAATGACGAGACTTTCTTGAAGAAGTAAAATATTGATAAACATGAAGTCCACTGTCCACACAAATTTCAGCCATAAGCGATGAGCGAATACAAAATGCGGATCCATCTATAATTTGGAAATAATTGTAAAATTAAAAGAGGCATAAATCAACCAGCAAAACTTATTCAATATTTGATCAACAGAGGGTTCAGAAGACGACTAGATGTGATAGGTTAAATCGAAAGCGAATCCATATATTGTTTCACTAAATAATTTTCCCACCAACTTTAAAATCCACGTGACTACTCATTCTAATTGCTTTGATCAGTAAAAGAAACCAACACAGACACAACGCAATTAGAAACGAAAAGCACCAGTAATAATTGAGGGAACAAAATGCATAGAACGACGCCGCATTCACAAGTACATCAGTACGTCAAACAATTACACACTCACCTCCATGAGAGTAAGCAATAGCCTCCTCGCAGCATCCCTAACGGGCTGTTTGGCGTCCCCCAATCTCTCAACAACTGCGGGGACGAGGGCATTGAAGTGCAACTTGAAGTGATCGCCAGAGAGCACTGCGGCGGAGGCGAGTGCCTGCAACGCGCCCTGCGATACACGGAAATTGTTGTCCTTCAAGAGATCCAAGCAGACGTCGACTAATGACGCCACCTCCGACGGCGACAAACCCTTTCTGGAAGCTTCGAGGAGTTGGTGGAGATGCTCTACCCCCGCCATTCTCTCCTTGGTGTCCTTCGCACGCGCCAACTCCAAGGCCTCCTCCATGGCGGAGGGGTATTTCGGGTACTATAATAAGCCGGAATGAGGATCGAATCAGCGGCGAGGTGGTGCAAGTGAGAGAAAGGGGAGTGTGAATGTGTGTGTGTGTGTGTGTGAGAGAGAGAGAGGGTACTGCTAGATCGACGGAGGGGAGGACGAAGCAATGTATGCGGTTAGTGCAGTTAAATAGTGATTTCACCGCTGGTGAAAATTGATTTGTTTACTCTGCCTGCCACTGTGTCAACGGCCCTGGTCTTTCCCTACCCTCTTTCCTTTTTCGTGTATTTCTTTGCGGAAGGGTCTCAATTTTTTTTTTGGGGTAAATTATGTACTTTTGATGTTTGAAGTCGATTGCACTTCTCTTAATATTTATGTGAAAATGTCTTCTCTTTTTAATTGATTGATCGTAGAAACCCCTTATTTTTTATTTAAACAGCATCTGAAAAAATAATTTTGTCACACGTGAAGGGTGCGTATTTATTAAGAGCAAAATTGATCATTCACAAATAATACTCTTCGCACAAAAACAAAAATGCGCAAAATGCGACTACTGACATAGATTTGGCAAAAAAATTTCAATTTTCATTTAATCGTTTGTACACTTAAACCAATATTACTTAAAAATAAAAATCAGTCATCATGTCACTCTACACCAACAAGATCAAACATTACTTAAAATCCGCATCTTCATTCTTCTTCACCAACTATTATTATAAAATATAAACCATAATCAGCTATTATTATGGGGAAATTTTAGTCCAGACCCAGCTCAGTCGAATCAATATTAATCATGTTGCGAATGTTTTATATTTGTCCTATGAATGATCAATAATTTAAGGAGAGTGACCAATTATTTAGAAAATACAACACACTTGCCATATGATTTATTAAGTTTGGCCAATCCAGGTTTGGATTAGAATTTTTCATTGTTATATTGGGCATTTTCAGTATATTCAGTCCCATTATTTTAGGTCCTGAAATTATTGTAGTTTTTGTTTGCACTCGGCAGCATTGTTCATTGTTGCTGGAAATTAAGGCAGACTCATTATATATTTGAAATTACATATCCCAAAAATATGAAAGCATGGACCCCCCACCCCACCCAACCAAAAAAGAAAAAAGAAAAAAGAAAAAAGCAAAAAAGGCTCTTGCATGGAAAAACAGGTTGTGGAAATTCGGATCAAGTTGTATAGATGGGTACAACATAAATCCATTCAGAAATCCTTGTAAAACGTTTTTTTTATCAAATAATTAAATATTCAAAACTATAAAACTCTAATTCTTTTATCCACAAAGACGCACGTAGAATGATGTAACATTTATTTATAATTAAATTAAGTTTCATAAATTTTCCAAGATTACCCAATTACTAAGTACATGAAAAATCTGTCATTGAGCTTATAATCGAGTAATGGGATTCGAAAATGGTATTAGAAAGGTCTTGAGTTCGAACCCTCTTATCCTCTATCCCATTTCTTTTTGAGTTAGTGTGTGCATGTGTATGGAGGTATTTTTGGATTGACTATTTATAGGGAATTTCGAGATAATTATATCAAAAAAAAAAAATACATGAAAACCTAAACCTAATATTTTCAAAATCGAGAAAATCCGTGTGACCACAACGTAGAGAATTAGTTTCACCAAAAACAATGGTCGAGTTTATGATGATTAGTGGCCTTTGAATGTGTCCTGTCATGTTTGTTATAAAATTAGTGAATACAGGTGGTGATCAGTTTTCATGATTAGCATAATTATAGTTCAATTAAAATGAAGAACAACTTCGTGAGAAAGCCAAGCCACCAACCACTTTTGGACATAGCCCAAGATAAAGAAAAGCTTTTAAAATTGTCTACGTTTACTTTGTTTTAAATTGTGCAGTCCAATTAAGGCGTATGACAGCGATTTATCAAGAATTAGTTGATCTTTACAGCTTGGCAAACTCAAGGTTCTTCTGACATTCTGACAAGTCAAGCGATATCCTTAATTCTTTCATTTGTTAATATTATCTAATGCGCAATCATGTGTGTGTGTGTTACTGACCAAAAAAAAAAAACGCATGTGTGTGTGTGTGTGTGTGACACAATTTAATGGGAACTTTAGTAAATCATAATTTGGATGGTTCTCAGTTTTATGATATTTTTTTTATTTCCTACGGCAAATTCCACTTTACCCTATTATATTTTGATTCTATCTCACTTTATCCCTTTACACTCTCAATTGCATCACTTTACCCCCTTTACTTTTAATTTATTTTTCTTCAATTGTTATACTTCATTGAATATCCATTTATACATGTATGTGAAATTTGAATTAACCTCCCCTAAGTTTCTTTCTATAAGCATGGAATCCCCAAATATTTAAAAACGGACGTAAAGTCACATTCCCGTTATCTTTTGTAAAAAAAAATTCCAAAAAAAAATTGCTCGTAATCAATACTTTGTATTATAAAAAAGGATAATTACACTGGGATACCTTGATGTTTGCCTAAATTATAAATAAAATCCTCGATTTTGGAAAATTACATAACAAACTCTGGAATTTGCAAATGTTTTACAATGTCAACCTTCCGTCTACAAATGTTATAGTTTGTAAAGTAAACCATCAAATTTTTGTTTCGTTCTTCTTATTTTATCATTTTGGTCAAAGTTTGAACATATTTGATTAATTTTTTAGGACTAAAATGCCCTATTGGTCAAATCTGATTTTGCAATAACCCTTATTACTATTAAACATTTCTACATGTATCAAACCCAGAAAGCATTTTTGTCCTAAAAAATTAATCAAATCTGTTCAAATTTTGACCAAAAGGATAAAATAGGGAGAACAAAATAAAAATTTGACAGTTTCCGTTACAAACCCTAATGTTTGTAGGCAAAAGGTTGACATTATAAAACATTTGCAAATCCCATAGTTTGTTAGGTAATTTTTCAAAACGGAGAGTTTTATTTGTAATTTAGGCAAACCTCGGGGTATCCCAGTGTAATTATCCCTTATAAAAAACTTGCTATT
The DNA here is from genome assembly GCA_026212405.1 of Petrea volubilis. Lineage (NCBI taxonomy): Eukaryota > Viridiplantae > Streptophyta > Magnoliopsida > Lamiales > Verbenaceae > Petrea > Petrea volubilis. Next base: position 17,573,346 of record CM047886.1, read on the forward strand.
TTTGTATATTTAATGACTTTTATTTTTAAGATTTATAATTTTTGTTATTTTTTAATTTTATTAACAAGAATATTAGACTGCATGCATATCAATATGTAAAATATGCAATTCATTTCATGAATGTATACCACTAATGCATGTTCTTAGTTCAAATAGGTTTTGGCCAATAATCGTTTTATTGATATTAATTATCATTTTTGTCTTTTAGTTTATTGGAAATAGTTCTCAACAATTTCTTTTTGGCCAAAATACATTTGTTAAAGTGATAAAAATTATTTTCCTCAAAAATTTATAAATTAGCCATAGTATTTTTGCAAGATTTTTTCGTTGGTGATTTTAATAAATAAATAATTAAAACCTGAAGATAATAAATAAATTTTAAAGATTTTTTTTTAACTATGAAAAAATACAATATTGTGAAGAAATCTGCTTACCAGAAACAATTAAACTTAAAAAATGCAATAAATATGTATTTATGAAAACAAAATTACATATCATGCATGTAAATGTGCCTTATATCATTTATTATTCCGCCTATCAAATATAGAAAATATAGATAATTGATCTTTTAGAAAATAGAAATCGCAAGGTATTTCAAAAATGATAGACCAAATGGAATAATTAACCTTTTTATAATACTAACTATTGGTCATTAGCATTGTTATAAATAAAAAATAATTAATTATTCTTTTAAAATAATAACAATGGGAATGTCGGTTTATATCAATTTTTTTAAAAATATTGGGTGATGCTTGTTGATATTAAAAAAAATTAGGGGTTGTTAATATAATTTTGATTAATATAAATAGATAAAAATTCAATGAAATAGGACAATTGAAGCAAAAATCTAAGAGGATAAAGCAATGCAATTGAAAATATAAAAGAGTAAAAGTGAAATTGAGTTAGAATACAAGGAGGTGAAGTGACATTTGCCTTATTTTCGATAGATTTTTTCTCGTGGCCATTAAATTGTATTGCCAGCTATTGTAAGTATTTTATTTAATAATTAATGTCAAGGTTGTCGAACGATACATAAAATAGTTGTAGTTAATATAGATCTATTCAATTAATGTCCAAGTACAGAGAAACACAACTCAAATTCAATTTGGTTGAATTCAACTAATTATATAATATGCATTTGTCCCACATATTACGTGATTAATCATTCTCATTTAAATAAAGGAATATATACCAATCATATAATAAATACAATTCAATCGTTATATGATTAATACTAATCCAATCTAGTGAGATATGAGTTAGAGTTTCTCATCCCCATACATTTGTATATTCAATTTTGATTGTCAAACTAATGACGCGTGGCCTACAAAATATCTTATTATAAAATCTCTGGACTAACCGAGGAATAAAAAAAGAAAAAAAAAAGAGAAAAAGGAATGTCTCAGGATGTATTGTTTTGTTCGTCGATCGGTAGTATGATAAGTATGTACTTTGCTTGTAGAGATATGAAAAAAAAAAAAAAAAAGAATGGAAAAATCTATCTGTACTAATCTAACTGGATCACTTCGAGAATCGAGAATAACCCAAATATAGGCCCAATCCATCTCCAGGATAGCATCACGACAAACTGTAACTTGTATTTTTCTTCCAAAATTCAACAATGCAATGGTTTTCTTTTTTTTTTTTTTGGTTTCCCAGGATATCCTTCCGGTTGACAGTCAGAGGACTAATCCCTCGTCCCTACTGTCATCGTACTAAGCGGTAGGGAACTGGCCAAATTGTTTTCTTTTTAATGATTACGATATTAGTTTTTTGATCATATTTTTGGCAAAAGAACAGTTTAATTTTTACAAGTATAAATTATTGATGTAAATATACCTGCTTGGATGAGCAAACTTCATTTAATTATTAATTATGTAGTGATTATCGGTTCACATGATTGATAATAGGCCTAAACAAATTTGAATCTAATATTTAATGGGAAAAGAAATCAGATGAGAATTAAATGTAGAAAAGAAACTAAAATATAAAATAATATTATTTGCAGGAAGAATAAGAAAAAACTTTTTTTTATTTTCATAGTTCTGACTCGTTGGTCAACCAATCTGAATTCGAATATTGCAGTGACTTATTATGAATCGAGTATTGCAGGAGTCTATTACGAGAGCAATCCTCCCAACTCAATTGCTTTATTAGTATTTTCTTTTCAGAATTTTTAAGAATGAAACATAGTGTTAATGCTGGTCCAAAAAAAAAAAAAAAAGATGGTTGAGGGGGTGGGGGGGTGCGACTTTTACGTGTCTCGTGAGGAACTAAATGCGATTTTAGCTGTGCTAGCCCCTGAGTAAACTCACAAGTCGCACTGTTTCATTCACTTCCTCGCGCACTCTTCCTCTGTAAGACTTTTTCATCCTCCTATTTCTTTTGGCTTATCATTTATTAACATGAAGTTTTTACTGAAGTAATTATGTTGCACAAAAATAAAATCGTTCTTTGTCACAAGGTCTTTCAATCAATTTCGTGTTCGTATCATAGATATTGAGCAGTTTTTGCTTGATACTTGATTAACAGGTTTTTTCCTCTTGCACACCAACTGTTTGATAATTTGCTCATTAGCAAATTTAAGCCTTTTTTTTTTTTTTTTGAATAAAATGATTTCATTTGAAGATCCATTATGAACCCGCAACTCCCATAACCTGGGTTTTCCTTTGTTTAAATAATGGTAGGAAATTGTGTCGTCAAAGAGATGAGCAGCTTAGGAAGCTTAAAGAATGTTCTGGCTCAAGCAGCGCTAAAAGGAGTTACTGAGGCGAGGGCTAGGATTTTCGGGCATGTGCTCAACCCGACTGGGCAAAGATCTCCTCACAAATTACTGCGCAAAAAGCTCATTGGTGACAAAGTCGCTGCGTGGTATCCCTATGACATCAACAAGGATGATCCCCTTGTCATGGCCCGTAAAGAACAAGAGTAAGAGTTTATTCTTTCCATACGTGATGTGATAATTTTATTGGTGACTTGTTTATGCTTGTGTTAGTAACTTAGTATTCGTGTTTGCTTTGATGTCGAGAGAAGGTGAGAGTTGTTAATGATACTGTCTAATCTTTTGGTGTTTGAATATAGCCTATGCTACTCTTAGAAGGGAGTAGACACCTAAATAAAGCACTGCCGTCACTTGAGGGGCAGTCATATCAAAGGCATTTGGACTCGGGATAGGAAGTAAAAACCTTAATATGTTCAAAATGCATATCTTATTCAGAAAATGCATATCTTATTCAGTCTAGAAGTGCATTCAATATTTTGGAAAGAGTGATCGATGATGATACTTGTTACATTTTGGACATGATTTTAGAGGAGTGCAGTGGATAATCCTATGAAATTGAGTTTATTTTTGGTTGAAGTAGATCTTTCTCAATGATGCCACACAAGTTCCATGAGAGGCGAATGAATGGAATTAATTTCCCAAGACTTCACCAGTTACCCACTCAACCCAATTTCTCGGTCCTTGATTTAGCTAGTTTACTATGACGATCAAGAAACATGGCAAGATATTCTCCGTACGGAGTTATATCAACAGAAAGGAATCTCTTTGGAAAGCAAGTGTTTCTTGTGGAATAGTTTTCTTTGCACGTATGCTCAGAGAAGAGGTAAGTGGGGAGAAACTAGCTAGCCTCGAGATGTGATCGGGAAATTTGATGAATTAATATTTCTGATCAGGAGTCTTTCTTGTTAACATTGCATCGGTCAGTTATTCTTTTGGCATCTCAATATTGATCCTATTGGTTTTTCCAAAGATATTGCATAGTGGATTTGTGAACATCTTGTGCAGATTTGCTATTTGGATCTGATTTACTATGTGATTCTAACTTAGTCGATGATGGCAGGCGATTGAACAAACTAGAAATGTTAAAACGTCGTGGAAAGGGACCGCCAAAGAAAGGTCAAGGCAAGCGTGCTAAAAAGAGTAGCAAATAAGGATAATCCCCAACAGCCAGCATCAAATACAACTATCTGCATTTCTTTCTGAAAGGGCAATGCTATTTTGCAGCGCTCTTGTAGTATTTACGTTTGTGATTGTTGACATTTTTTGATCTGCTATGGTTTGTCATGTTTTGTCTTTTGATGGAGCATTGGAGCTAGCTGCTAAGGATATAGTTGACGCGGGTTAACTAGCACACTCTCTCTTCCCTCTGCTGATTTTATTTTGGTGGTTTGCCATACTTAATTTTTTGCTGTGACTTTTTGTCGACAGTGGTACTGGTAACACAAGATGATAGCATCGAAAATTCTTGTTTTGATTTGACATCAGTGGTACTGGTAACACAAGATGATAGCGTTGAAAATTCTTTTTTGACAAGATCTGAACGAACACAGTTAATCCTATAACAATTGTTACGGAGTTTACTATGTGTTAATCACTTTGGTTGGACTATGTATTCCACCCTATATTTGGTATAGTCTAGATAACAAACGGTACAATCTAGATAATGGATGACATGCTTGTAAAAATGATGTATCAATTTTAGTTTGTCGACTAAACCAAAAAAAAAAAAAAAAGAGAAAAGAAAAGTAATTTTATACATGCGCATGTTCAATCTCGTCCATGATATTGGACAGAAGTGCAGATCTACAAGACACGCAACCCTTCACATTCTTAGTCCAAACACCAAAGTCTATATGTGGATCAACTTACTTCTAGTGCCCTACACCCAAAAACATGCATACAAATGACGCATTTTGCATTTGGATGTAATAATTTAAAAGTTATTTTTTAATTTTTTTTTTGACTTCTGCTTAGAGTTTTTTTTTTATAAGAAAATTCTAAGTTTTTTATGGGGGGGAGGGGGGGCTAAAAACGCCCATGCAAATGGGCTCAAATTTTTTGGGTCTAGGTGATGTAGTGATTTTTTTTAATTCGTGGGCCACCAACTTTTTTTAGTTAATTTTTGATTGAAGAAAAAAATGTTTATGATAATTGAATATCTATACTACATATACTATTATATAAAAGGAGGTGATCATTGAACAACCTTGGTCTGTCAGTAGTTTTGTTCTGTCAATCCATATCCTATTATCTCTCTTTTCCAATTTAATGTTACTTTTTTTCTTTATTTTACTTTCTCAATATATTGTCTTTCCTTTCTCCCATATATCACACTATTTAATATTTTTTTTTACTTCTCATATTTAATTATTTTTCTAATCATATAATTTTATTTTATTTTAAATGAACTATTTTCCTTTTCACTTATTGTAAATTTATTGAATAGTAAAATGTACTCACATATAAAATTCAAATTATTTATGATGAAATTTATTAAAATTTAAATACATAATTTTATTTTTTTTAATTTTACACACGCATCTAATGTACACAAATAACTATTTTAAGTAATCAATATTAATTAATATGAGCTCTCCGTTGAAACTGAATACGGGAGTTTCTTTGGCTTAATAAAACAACTAGGATGCTATGTCTAGAAAGTTTCAGAATATTAAGCTTCACAAATGTTGTGGGTACTAAGTCCGTGTAACACTTCCATTTTTTTAACTATATAATTGTATTATATTTTTTACTATACTCATAAATAAAAGCGTACTGGTGAACGGATCTTCTACTATATAATTATACTATGGACATGTTTGATATTATCTTATGTAGCATTTGCACTACATTAAATTACTTTATAAGCATGTTTGATTTGGTATTGGATTTTTTATGAGCCGTGTGACTTGAAGTTCGGCTTGAATTTGAACATGGTGTATGACAACCTCACTTGTGAAGTGAATTTCACAAATTTCAATTAAAATAACTTTTATTCCAAAATAAATACACGTAACAAATGATTAAAATTTGGGGTTCATCAATTTAAGAAATTTAACATCTTATACTTCTAATGCAATATCGAACACGTCTGACATTTTATGTTGTACTTATCAAGACACATCGTGTGTACCGATGAACGATTAACATAAAAAAAAAAGAAATTTATAAAAAAAATTCCGTATTATAAAATTTTCTCAATCCATGTCATAATTCATTTCCCATTTTTCTTTTTTTGTATAATTAATATAGCATCATTGTAGGGGTTGTGGTGATAACCATATATCTAGTGATAATACCAGAGCAATGTTCATAATACCAAAGCAAAAATTATGTAAATACCTTTTTTAGCCTTAAAGGTCAATGCACTAAATCACACTGAATTTACTTTCCAATATGACTGGATTGGACAATGAAGAATTAGTCTTACAAGTTACAACTAATATTAATCTTTATTATAAATCTTGTCGATTTTTTTAAGCAATTGCAAGGTCTATAAAAACATCCAAACTTATAGTCAAAATACTATATAATAAAGTGAAGAACAAAGAAATCTAATAAATAATTAGGTGCAAAAAATTAATTAAAGAAGAGAGAAATAGAATATTCTTTCACTCTTGAAGATATTACATGAAATTGATAGAACAAGAATTAAAAATATATGTAATTTTAAAAATTGACCAAGAAGAGCAAAAGGACAATTAACTAAAATGTGCTCCAATTTAATAGATCATCCCCTGTAATTATCAGTAGCCTATCCATATTATTTTATTAGCCTAGCCCTCTTAAATATAGAGCTCGTTTGGATGGATTTTTTTTTAGAGAAAAAACACTTATTTTAAAAAAAAAAGCACTTCATACATGAAAAATTGTATTTGTATAGACCTTAAAAAAAAAAAAAAGAGAAGCTAGATAAAAAGCCAACTTGGGGGTTTTTTAGAAGTTACTTTAGAGTAATTTCAAATAAAAGCACATTTTAAAACACTTTTAACTACTGTATCCAAATGCAAAATTGTTTGGTTTAAAAAAAAGTTCTACCATACCATAAAAAGCACAATTCGGGAATCACTTTTTTTTTTATGTCCATCTAAACGGGCCGGTAATCAACTCGTAATAAAAGGTTCAATCATTTCTACAAGATTTACTCCCAAAAAATCGCTAAGTCGGATCCTTTATTTTTTTTTTAAAGTATAACAAATAATCATGTTACATTAGAAATATGCCATTTATTGAATGCTGAGATTACAAGAGATTGGATAATAACTTATTTCCATTTTGTGCTTATAAAAAGAGCAGTCACGTCTTGACATTTTTGTACTCGTTGTATGTACAGTTAGAAATCAGTTTATTGTCAACAATGGCTTTTGGTACTCAATCGAACCATTTCATGGGATTTTTGTGCATCATGTTGGTCCTGATTTCAGGTTTGTTTTTTTAGTAAATTACATTAAACACTCTAATTTTTAGAGTATTTTATATTTTGATACTTAATTTTTATGAAGGTCTGATCGTATCGTTGTATCAAACCTTCATCATTTGTACTTTGATGATCATTTTTTCACTACTTTTGAATGAATATCGCCCAAAATATTACTAGATATTCCATAAAGATTCCAGTAGAATAGTGAAAAAACAGGCCATTAACGCACAAAAAATAAAGATTGGATACCACAATCGCACTTTCACAAAAAAGTGAGTACCTAAATGCCAAACACCCTCAAAGTTGAGGTCCTTAGTGCAGTACACTCTTGTTTTTTAATTATTAACCTTTCTCAATTATTCATTTTATTTTTCATTTCTCCATTTATTTGTTTATATTTTATTTTATATTTTAATATTTGTACTATATATAAAGTAACAACCCCTCGTGGTAGTTACTTTTGATCCATTTAATAATGAACTTCCCAAAACACCCTTACTAATATTTAACTGCTCGTTTCTCTCCTCTATCATCTCTCCAACAATGTGTTTTGGCTTTTTTTTCTTTTTTCTATTTTCTATTTTCATCTCTCTCCTCTCTTACGTTCCTCTTTGAATTTTCTTTTTCTAATTTATATTTATATTTATATTTTAATTAAAATAATAATTTTATTTTGAATTTATTTTTTATCACTAATTTAATATACATATTGTAAAATTAAAACAATAGTATAAACAATAAAAATATTTTAGTGAGATATATATTTTACATAAAATTTAATTTTATGCTATTGAAATATTAATTACTTAATTATACTATTATTTTTTGTTTTTTTGGGATACGTATCGAGCAATGTTTTCAAACCCGGACCGGACCGCCCGGTTTGACTGGGAACCGGAGGGCTGTCCAGTCCGATTGACCCCAAAAAATCAGTCCTCAATTGACCCAATGTGAACCAATTTGAACCGGCTAATAACCGGTCGAACCGGTGTTGGTTCAACCAGTTGAACCTGCGGGTCAAGTTAAAAAAAAAAAAAATTTGAAACTCAGCCTTTTTTTTTTAAAAGGTTGAGAATATAACATTTATATCCCTAAATTCTTGGTTTGTCAACCAACAACACACAACCTCTTCATCTTCTTTTATTTTCATTCTTTTTTCTCCTCCCAAAAAAAAACAACAAAATTCACCCTTTTTTTAAAATTTTTTTGAATCGATCTATAGTAGAGAAAAATAGAAGATTCAAGATCGACACCAGATGCAAGATCAAGCTCATCCCCATTAATGGCGCAATCTAGTCTAAATACTTGTCAAATGAATGATATAGCTTGGAAGCATTGCCATGAATTTTTATTAAATAGTGTTGTTATATGTAGTAAATAGTAGCTATTATAAAATTAAGATATCATTTAGGAAGAATGACTAGAATTTTGAAAATTTCTTGTTTGTTTTTTTTTTTAATCATTATTATTGGGTTTTCTTTATTTTTTTTTTATGTATTTATGATTTTTTATATAAAAATTTAATTTAATAATTATTATATATTTATAACGTCATACCGGTTGAATCGGTAGTCGAACAGATAACTAATAAGGCCACAGATTTTGTGTCCGATCCGATTTTTAGAACATTGGTATCGAATATGCCTATTAAATTAGTATAAAATTAAATTGCAGGGCAAGTGGTCAATGGGCTTGGACCGAATCCATTTGTTTGCATAGGGGATTGTGGAAGCTTCAAAGATTGCAATGGAGCTTGCGTCGGCAAAGGATATAAACTTGGGGGAACTTGTATTGGTTCTTCAACTGCAAAGCTTTCTTGTTGTTGCACCAAAGGTTGATCAATTAATACCTTTTGCTAATTTGTAATAATAAAATAAATAAATAAACAACTTATGAAAATTCAAGCTCAAAAGAAAAAGGAAAAAAAAATTGTATTTGAGGTGTTAGTACTGTTAATTTGGTAGATTCTATGTTTTCTCTAATTTTTGGGTTAGTATTAGGCCGTAAAATTTATATTTTCTCTGTTTAATTTGACAAAATCACAAAGGATTCTCGTTTTCCAACACCATTCTAAAAGCAATGACTTTTCACACAATAAAAAAAAATTAGCAGATTGCATTCTAAAAATATTTAATTTTGGCATTAATGCACCCTCATCATTTTTAGGTAAAAAAATCCATTAGAGTTGACTTTTGTGAAGGTAAAATTGTCAGTTTTCCTCCAAAATCACGGATGTGATTTGCAAAATCTATTTGAAGTATTTTGCCATTTAACCAAATGGAAAAATAGAGTAGCAATCTCCAAAGAAAGACTAGTTATTTTTTTTTTTTAAGTTTTGGTTGCAGCTAAAACTATTGATTTTTCAAGTAAGATTTGAGGAAAATTTCAATAATAAATCCAAAGATTTAAGTATAAACTGAAGCAATGGTATGAAAATTAAGAGAATTACACAAAATTAAGTTTATTGTAAGAAAATTTATTTGCAATTTATTATATTGAATATATTTTTTGAAAAGTTTCGTTTACATATGGTGAATAATAGTTGCATTAATCTATATCAAAATGCCAAATGGTGAATTTTTTTGAGACCATTAACATGAAGTTAAAATTATTGCTTTACTTACTACTGATTGTGGTCCTATATATTTCTTTTTCCTCTGTTAATTAATTTCACTTGCTCGTTTAGTAAAAAACTTTTTTCATTTGTATTTTAACTTCAAATATTTTCTAGGATGTAATTTGTTATATATGTGTGTGTATATATATATTTGAGAGTGTAAAGTAGCTATTTAAGATATTTATACGATGCAAAGTGTAAATCACCTTTCAATTTTCTTAAAAGAACCAAAAATAGTTAATATGATGGTTTGATACTTTATATATACTAGCGGGTGTGACACTCTTTATAAGTGTCTAAAATAAAAATGAAATATAATTTGATTAAACGTTTAATAAGTTTATAATTTTAAAGATTATGAAAAATAAAAAAAATGATTGAAAAGTAAATTTATATGTTATGAAAAAAAAATGATTGACTGAAAGTTAAATTGAGTTTTATTATTAAAAAGTAAATAAAAAGATAAAGTAAAGTGATATTGAATATAAAGATATGAGAGAAGAAGAAGAGAAGAAAATAAAGAAAAATAAAATATCACATTGAAAAAATGAGATAGAAAAATGAAAGAAAATAGGAGATAGAAAAGAGAGAGAGGCAAAAAAAAAAGCCAGAATCCATATCAAATACACAAAACAGTTATTAGAGTGTACTGATAATTTATAAATAAATTATAGATAGTATGCTTTGCTTTAAGATTGTAAACTAAAACTTTTCTATTGTACTGACATCTAATTTAAAACTTTAAATCTTTTGTTATATTTTTGAATTATATATATTTTATTACTTTTTTTCTTAATTTCAATCGCTTAGAAATATATATGGCCTGTAATCGTCAGCGTAACAAAGAAATTTTGAACGAAAATATAACAAAAAAAAATCCGAATTCCAGAGTGGAGAAGTGCGAAAGCAAAGAAGCGCCTAATAAACTTGATTTGGCGTTCAAATACCGGAACCATGAATAATCACAATTGATAATTATATTCACCATCATCCCTAAAAAAAAGCCAATAAAACATCTCCATATTCAAGATTAATTATTAATTATGACTCAATTAATAATGAAAATTAATCAATCAAGCCCTGGAATCCAATTTCATGATAGCACTAAGATTCATAGGTGCCATGTACTTGTCTGAACCATCAAACATCGTTCGCACGATAATCCTGTTGGCCTTTTCCGTCGGATGAAACGCATCCCAAAACACGTATTCGTCTCTATTTTCGCATAAATTCGAAGCCGTAGTGCAAAGCCCGAGCCCGTTATAGGGCCCTTGCCCGCAACACGCCACCTTGGATGTCACAAAACCTATCCAAATAATTACAAGTATGCACAAAATAATTGGTTACTATATTACATATATAACTTGAGAAATAAAAGAAAAAAAAAGTGACAGATCACCGAAGGCTTGTGGATTGTTGATGAAATCGTTGTGCATTGCCATAGCATTGACAGTTATGAATATGTCAGAGCCGAGTTCTTGATTGATGGTTGCGATCATTTTGATGAGCAATGGGTTGAAAATGGCGGCTGCCCGTTGAGGCTCGGTGGCGCATTGGCCGTTGGTGCTCCTCGCGGCGATTTCAGCTGGCACGCAGCCCAGCGGCCCCATTCCCGTCACCAGAACTCGTCGGGCTCCCAAAGCATATAGTTTCTGTAGTGTATATATTAGTTTCACAAAGGTGTTATGGGATGTTGGAAATTGTTGCTAATTTCATTGATTTACCGGACACTACTCTAATAGTTACGATTTTTTTTTTTGGAATGGGGGCTTTACCATTAAAACGATCTTATACTCGGAGATGAGAAACTGGCAGAAATCTTGGAGATTGTATTGAAGCCTTCTAACGGTGATCGGTGTCAAGAAATAATTGTTGACGAAATCATTTCCACCCACTGTGACAAGAACTAGACCTTTGTTAACCAGCTCCTGGGTCTGTTGTTGTCCGATTAGTGAGCGAACTCGGCGCTGGTACTCCTCAAAGAACTCCAATTGTTCGTGAATTCTAATTATGCTCGCCTGAAATTGTTTGCGTATTCTAATTAATTGTGATTTTCTTGATAACCACATACATTAATGGCAATATATAAATCCACAGTAATTCTTATAAGTACGTATGCACAAATATAAAGTGTGTTTATTAATAACTAGTTGGACTCACAAACTGAAAGCCAGTATCATTGAGAATGCCAATTCCGGCGGAGGCGAAGTTCGCTCCGACGAGCAGTTTTGGCCCTGTCAACTCCGGGTCCAAGTATGCCAGGGTTGATTCGGCACCTAGCGCCTCGCCTATACATACACAGAAACTGACCATTACATGCCATTATTATGTAGCAGAGTACAAAAGAGAATAAGAACACAACTTTATACAGTATTCTTTTAAAGAAATTGCAGACATACTGACTATATCAGGAATGTTTTTGCCATTGGAGAACCTTCCCGTCGGGCGGTGGGTCGGGTAGTCAATGCCGTAGGGCGGAGAGTCGGCCCTGGCGGTGGTGGCCAAGAAGTTGTTGTTGCCGTTGTCCACCAGAGAGTCACCGAATACAAAGAAAGCCCGAGCACCCTCTGCGGGTGCCGCCACCTTGGCAACACCTAAAACAACACCCAAAATCATGAGCAAATGAGAAGACATGGGGAGCTTATGCAACAAAACCTCTCTCTCTCTCTCTCTATCTATATATATATATATGTGTGTGTGTGTGTGTGCGTGCGCGTGTGCGTATTTAAATATTTCTGTCTGTAAAGGACCTGGCAACTGATGGTTTTATAAGAGGTTTTAGGGAGAGTTAAGAGGTTTGTTAGGTTGAAAGTTTAATCAATAGACAGTAGGTACCAGCACCATGAGAATGAGTGTAAAGATAAGGACCAAAATTATGCAAGCAGAGACAAGCTTAAGTACCAACTTCTTAGTCAACTGGCAGGTAAATATTAATTGCCTGAAAACTTAGAATAAGCTGGTGTTAGTATTTAAGTGCAAGCTGCTAAAACTTTTCGATTCAAAATTTAAACAGGGAAAGAACAGCCTTGCAGCTGCTTCAAGTTCACAAAACATTTACCTCGTCTCCTCATATCAGTAACAAACTTTAGCTGTCCAATATAATGATGTGATTAATATTAGTATGGTTGAATTGGGTCAGACCATTATGAATCACCGTCAGTCCTATGATTAATGAGTAATTTAAAGAGGGTGAATAATTATTTGTACAATATATTTATTATGTAATTTGTGGGATTCAATCCATGGAATTTTGATTTTGATTATGAAATTAAGAGCCCAACTTTGGCCCATGACCCCTGCACTGAAAGTTCAAAATTAATCTCTAAGGCCCAACAAAAATTGGGCCCAATTGAAAAACTCATGAGTCACGTCTCACGAATTATTTTTTTGGGTTTGGATGTCACACAAATTATTTGGAGTGTGTTGAAAAATTTAAAAAATGTACTTTTTCTATTTTTAGCATCAAAAAAATTCTTTTAAGTATTTGATTTTATAATTTCGATTTAAATTAAATTATCAAAAAACAAAAGTTTAGGAGAAAACTGCTATGCTTCTTGGTATTTTTGTAAATAAATTGAATATTTTTCAACTATTTTTTGTCAATTATTGGCTGCTTTTCACTTTTAATTCCAAGCACTCCACACTTTTACTATCAACTTTTAATTTTTATTTTCAAACACTCTATATTTTTACTATTTAATTTTTTTTTCAACAGTAATTCCAATTTTTCAAAAAACAAAAACAATCTCAAACGCACTTATTGAATTGGAAAAAGTAAATTACCCATATATCCCGACAAAAAAAAGAAAAAAGAACAGGAAAGATAATAAAATAAAATAAAGAAAAACGACACATGAGGCTCATCCAATTTCCCAACTCAAAAGCATATCTCTCTCCTTTGTAGTTTGTACAATTGAATTTAGGGTTTCTGAAAATCCCTTTGTCTTTAATCTGATACTCATACCCCCAAAATTTATCCAAAAAAGGAAAAATATTCAAAACAAACCCACAAATGCGAACCCCATGTTGCCATACATTTCTGGCATGCATCCTCAAATTCCTGATTTTTTTGCAGACATTTGTTGGTGTAGCGATAATTATATACTCTGCTTATATGCTCAATCAATGGCAGCACCACGGCCACCTGTTTCCTCCGCCGGATGCATCTGGAATTCGGCTTCCCACCGATGCCATTAGCCCTCTGAGCTTGGCGTCGAAATCCCTTCCAGCTCCTTGGTACTGACCATTCACATATTTTAAGTATTTGTTTGGTGTGATGGTTTCTTTTACGATCTTGAATTTGATACTCTTGTTATTGTTATGATTATGTTTTTCTGGAGAGGAATTAAGGTTGAAGGGGTGCGTTTTGTTGACTCTCATGTGATTATTTGGTTTCTTGCTTGTTTCCATGTTTGTTTACACGTCTATATTTATGGGCAGGTTCATATTTGCATTTATGGGAGTCGGAATTCTGGTATGTCTTATCAGTTGCATTGGTCACATTGGGGCGGAGGCGATCAATGGCTGTTGTCTTTGCTTTGTATCTTTTTTTCTGTAACTCTGGTGACATATGCGGGAACTACAAGAAAAATGTTCCGTTTATTCATGGTAGTGATGTTTGCAATTATATCTAACTGTGCAGTGATAGTTCAGCTCAAAAAGTTTTAAAATTTGTCATGTTTTGGGTATGAACAAGTTTTTAAGATTCTTGGGTCTTGTAAGGTATTAGAACAATGTGAACTTTGGTTTTACTTTTTTGGATGAGATGATGCAAACACTCCATGGATGTGGACTGTGGAGTTAAATACATTTCCAATCTAACTATAGATCTGAAATTTGGTGTTTACTAATAAGTCAGAGATGGCACTGATTTTTATTTTAGAAACTCTGCAACTTAAGCAGTAGATTAATGAGAAAATGAAGCACCGTTTCATTTTATTTCTTTCCTTTTTCTCTCTTTTGTTGGGGTGTTGTGGGGTGGGGTGGGGTGGTGTGTGGGTGGGTGGGGGGGAGGGTGTTGAATTAATTATAAACTGAGCTATCTCTTTTTCAAATTATGGAGGTTATGGATATGGAAGGTCATGGGTTTTAGAATGTTCTGCACCACATCCTATATTATAACAGGCTGTGGTTTGAGGCGTGAAATTTCTCGTTGGGAAGAGTGTCAGAGAATTTTTCAGCAGATACAAATCCTATATTAAATGTGACACTTCGATTTTTCATTTCCCAACGAGAGGTTAGTTTTGCAACTGAGTGAAATAGTATCTTGTTTCTGCATATCTTGTTTTCTGCTTTCAGACCTTTTCTTCTATTTTTGTTTTTTACTTTTATGCATAAGAAATGGAATTTTGGGGAATCTAAGGCTTGTTTGCTAAACCAATAGTGTAATACCATGTATCCTTAACCACTTAAAATCTCAGTATGCTTTACTGATGACCATATTTATTCTATTGGAAGTGGGTTTGGTGGCTTTCATTGCTCTTGATCGTCAGTGGGAGAAGGTATAGTCTTTGTTAATATTTTGATACTGATTCTTGCATAATCTGTTTCTCTACCTATGATATCAATTCTTTTCTCAGGATATACCCTTTGATCCCACTGGAGGACTTGACAGTCTGCGGACCTTTTTTGAAGACAATGCCAATGTCTTTAAGTGGGTTGGCATTGCTATTGTTATAATACAGGCATGTTTTTAGTCCTTCATATTGGTATATTAACGGTAACTTTCTAATGTCCCCTTATTATTGGTGAATGATACTGCTGAAATTTTTGTCCATGTGAAGTTGGTTTTTGTGTAACAAGGATGTTAGCTCCTGTCCACTTTATAAAAATTTGAATGCTTAAGAAATTGAAGGGTGTTGAAGAAGCTAGTTGCTTCTCCTTCTCAGGAGCTGGTTATTCCTGATGTGTATTGATAAGTTAGTAGTGCCTAGTGGTCAAGTGGTATCTCAGACTTCACCAAGAAACCCTTCAGTACTTCTGTTGGTTAGCATGAGAGTTAATGGTGTTGTCCATCCAGAGGATTTAATGCTCTATAGTGTACCAAGAGCCCATATTTTCAGTAAGTTTAAGGCCTTTGTGAAGGGTTTATTGCAAGTTACAATCCGGTTGTTCGTAAATTCTTCTGAATAATCATTATGGTTGTATAATGGCCATGTAATTTGTTATAGTTTGGGATACTCTACCTTCATTGACCCCATGACTTCTGATAATTTACACCACCTCTTTTTGAGGTAATTTGATATAGCTCATCTTGGAATACCCAGTATCATCCTTGGTTTCAGAATTGCCCTGTCATTACCAGTTGCTGGGGACTATACCGAGTTTTTTCCAGCATTTTGTACATATATCTTACAATATTTGTAAATTTTGTATAAAAGTTACCAGCCTTATCATAAAAGTTAATCCAACACTCTTTAACTGTTATTCTCGTTAATTGTACTAAAAGAGTCATTGCCTACTATGTGAATGGGAGGCTAAGTTAAGATGATGATAATTATCTACAAACTTTTAGATAGTGCATATTGTGGCATATATGTAATTATTTTTTAGTCAAATCTGGCGTTTCTTGATTGAATACACATCATTTTGTTCTTTCAGGCACTATCCCTACTTTTTGCTATAATACTGAGATCCTTGGTTTCCGGCCGGAACCCAGATGACGACATTGAAGGAGATTATGGTTCTAGGAGTAGTGCAAGGGAACCACTGATTATCCCGTATTCAAGCCAAGCATCTGGTTCAGCTAGAGGTGATTCTGATATATGGAGTTCAAGGATGCGAGAAAAGGTAGGCATCTAATAATAAGTGAGTCCATTCTTTGTGCTGGTTGGAATGTCCTACATTCATTTGAAATATCCAGTTATATGTTTGCAGTGATGTTGCCAGCAATTAATGCAGGTTTATTGCATGCACATCACTTGAAACTTAGGTAGCTAGGGTCGAGCAGACATGTGAGATAGTTTGAACCCATGAAATGAATTTGAATGTGCTGTTTATCAAAATAATGGATGGGAAGAGTTAAAAGACTAGCTGCTTTAAGGGGGCGGGATATTGTCAGCTATGCCTTGGAGGCTTGGACGTAGAAGGGATCGATTGACTAGGTCCAATTGATGTTTAATGCACCATTATTATTGCATTCTCAGATGAACCATTAATATGAATAACTAGGAAAAACACTGAAGAGCAAGCATACAAAGAATGCTAACTTGGCAAACTTCCCGGGATATCTATGGTTGAGTTGCTTGCAAAAGAGTTGCATCTAGACTTTACCATGTTGACTGTACTGTTCTTGTCATATCATACATGTCATGCATGTGGCCAAACCAACTGTTTGAGAAGAAGTGCATGGTCCATTAATGCAAGTGGTTCTCTTACTTCGTCGGCCTGTTTGATTCTCCTTGGCGTTTCTGAGTGAATGCAATTATAAGCCTTCCGTGTCAGAAAGCAACAGAGAGAGTACAAACACTGATATTTTGAAGGGTGCATAATCAGATAAGAGTAGTTTTTTTTTTTTTTTTTTAATTTGTGACCCTCCAGCAAGTATTTCTGATTGTTGGCCTATGAAATGCTATAAAATTTTAGCAGCTAGTATATGGTTCTGTCTTTGCATGTAATGTCTGCTTTATGATAATGCTTCAGTGACCATCAAACAGGTGAAGCTTCAAAACATACGTCCAAATGGCCCCAGCTGGTTTTGGGCCTTTTTTATGGCTTTCTGTTTTCACATGAATTGGTCCTATTTTATTGCTTCGCTGTTGGTCGCCTTCATAATTGATATTGTTACTTGTTCTTCTTTCGCTTGTACCTGTTCAAATGTGCTAACAAATTTTTGCATTGCAGTACGGATTGAATAGCAGTGACGTGAAACACAATTTACCAAACCAAAACCCTTCCTCGGATGTGAAGCAATGAAGTTCTACTACGAGAAATCTCTTTCAAGAGCAGCAATACTCTCACTCGGTGTGTGTGTTTCATGTGTGCCTCTTCTTCTTCTTCTTCTTTTTCTTCTTCCTTTTTTTTTTGGTTTGGTAAGCAAGTTTTTTGTAAATAGGATTTCCAACGATTTTTTGTTCCCCTAATTTCCAGTGTATATTGATAGGCAAATGGTGTGAATGAGCACTGTAGTCGTCGTAAAAAAAAGACGAAAATGTTACTGTGAGTGTGCTATATGTTGTTGATGTGATTATTGAGATCCAAAGTGTTTCTTTCTGGATACGGGTAACTCACTAGTATAACTCTTTTTGGGGTGAGATGCAAATACTTCTCAACCACAGAATGTGATCACACGAAATCAATTTTTTTTTTTGTGGTGAAATACACGAAATCAATTTACACTAGCCTCTAGGTAAACAAATTTTAAAGAGAAAAATGCTAAGTTTTTTCCATAAAATAGATTTTTTTTTGAATTTCATCCCATCAATTATGAGTTTTTCACATGGTTTCCTAAATTTGTAATTTTCTCGATTTGAGTTCTTTTAGTTAAATTGTTAATGGTTTATATATGTGAGTTGCGCGTCACTGTTAAAATGGGAACGAAATTTATGAATTAATTGTATTTTAGTCCCATGTCACTTGAATTTTTTTTTCAAAAAAACCACCCAACACAAAAAATAGATAGAAAAACACTCTATTCCACCACTCAACAACTCTTCATCTCACCCACTATGGCGGTCCCTAAACTTTGACATAATCACTAACCCGATCTTTTGCTTTTCTCTCGAATTGTATCGATGTTAATTGTATTGAAAAAAAAAAAATGTTGTGTTACTATGTCCCTATCCTCCCTTTGCCCCCGGACCGGAGCAATATTTCTTCTCCACACATCTGAATACACGACAATGATCTTTTAAAATGCATTACTCATCTCACACTTTTCAACCAAGTTGTTTCTTGTTATTAGTGGACAAATCATAGGCTGCTATACAATATTCACAAATCTTCCTCAACCATCCACCAAGAATTCATCTTAAATATTACGGAGGCCAAGTGAATACCTCGGAAGAGTCAAGGATTGAGAAGATAACAAAAGGATGGCTCAAGTCGAAGCAATAGATACAACAAGCCCCTATTTTCATAGAATGAGAAATGCATCATGGTGTCCGACTGTAATCTAGGTCATCAATAAGATTCAAACAGAAAATTTACATAAATCAATAAGAAACAAGATACGACACCTATCATACCAAAGTTATTGCGTATTCATATATTCACAGAATGGACACCGACTCATAAACTATGATACAAAATATATTCGCACATTATTCCAATTGAAAAGAAAAGGCGTCATAATAACAAATTCCATAAATCTCGACGACTTTTTGCTATATCAATTAGTACGAAAATGCAAGAAATATACATCATTCCACCAAACATTTGTCACATAATTGGAAAACCAAAAAATTAACCAAAATCTTAATCCTGATGGATATTAATCTGATTATTGGGCAGTAATTAATATTTAAAAAAAAAACAATAATCGAACCAATCCAAACTTGCAATAATTTAAAAAATCCCATGTGATCTTGGGCATTCAGCGTCATTGTCATATTTAGCTGTTTCCTACGGACATAAAATCTCAGTGCCATATCAACTTTTCCATAGCCTTTATCTATGCAATCCACAGTTATTCATTTATTATTTTTAGGGTCAATTCCAAGTTATTTTAAATGGGGAGATATAGGGATTCTACTTTATTCACGGGATTTCTCAGTCTCGGCTTTTGCGACAGGACCTGTATTGCAGTATGGCATTTATTTGGCTCTTAGTAAAAAGTTTCAAAAAAGTACACCTGCTTTTACTGCCTACCCAAGAGAATATTTCTACTGATAAGAACTTTTTATCTTTTTGTTTCTGTCCTTTTTGATGAATTAACTTTGTCCACCATAGTCCTATACCCCAAGAGGTGACAGAGCCATAACTTCTTTTTTTTTGTTTTTTCACTTACTTGCCCCTTTGGTCAAATCTTTCCAAATCATTTGTTTTTTGAGGGCATTTTCTCACATGACAGCCAATTAAGGCGTTTTTTTCCTCCCTTTACTTGAGCCTTTTCCGTCAATATCTTTCAAAATCATTTAAATGATTAACTACTCACTCTTCGATCAGATTTTCAAGATCTAAAGGGTCCCAATATGATAGAATTTGCAAACTAACCAATGCATCTTTTATTTATATATATATATATATATATTTTGATAACTATAATAAAAGACATTATATAAAAATATTATAAAAAATTAAAATTGTCTTAAACAGACACGAATGCACATCATTTTCTTACTATTCGTCAATTAGGTTCTTGTTCTTTCTAAGATAATACTTGCATCATCTATTGATAAATTTGGCCCTTTTTGTGCTTTTGGTGCTGACCTAGCATGCGGCCACGTGTTGTTTGGTACTAATTCATAACCCGTCTCCTGTTCTGTGTCATTTATTTGTCAAACCTTCCATGCCTAAATTTCTTCATAAGGACAAATTTGGCTAAATAGAAGCCCAACTTCAGAATCATGTCAATGGCAGGTCACACTCCGGTGGCTGTATTGAACTTGTCTTGAAATTTACAACACTATGTATAAAGTATTCCCCGTTTAAAAGAATACAAATTTACCAACTTTTTACCGTAATTATAGCTTCTCTTAACGTCTGAATCTTAAAAGACGAAAAGAGAAAACATGCACTGCAAAACCGCACATAAATAGGCTACAATAGGATTAAAGTAAGCCTATCATCTGACTTTGGAGCCACTAAACAGCTTTAGTCAGGTGATAAAGTTAAAATGACCAGCTGAAAAGCCACTCCAAGAACCCACAATAATACCATTGGCAATTTGCATTACTGAACAATTAGGGATGGGTTGGGGGGACCATTATCGTGTAAAAACATAATACAATAGAGTTGTGAAGTAAATAAAGAAAGCATAAGAAGGTTAACTGAAAGAATGAAAAGCCTCTTCATGCGCTACTGGTCAATTCAACCACTGCCTCCTGCACAAGCTCTTCCAACAACTTTCCCTCGATATCATTTCCTAAATAATCCATCTCCAATCTCAAATGATCCATCCGCCCCTTGCCCACCACCTCCTTTCTCACCACCAGGCTGTTATCGTCTCCACAATCATCCCACACACATCTCACCTCACCAGAAAACAGTATGCTCATGCGGGCCCAGACCTCATCCACTATTGAGGACGAAGAAGCACTCTCCAATATGCATTTGTAGGGCCCAAAACATGGAATGGCTCTTTGGCCAGAGTCTGACCGATATCCTGCGATATCCAATAATGCTGCATTTACGCAATCAAACACAAGCTTTTGAACCGATCTCTTTTGCCTACGCTTGGCCTCATGAAATGTCTCCTCATCTTTGGGATCGATGCACTTGTCTCTTAATGATGGGT
Source organism: Petrea volubilis (assembly GCA_026212405.1). NCBI lineage: Eukaryota > Viridiplantae > Streptophyta > Magnoliopsida > Lamiales > Verbenaceae > Petrea > Petrea volubilis. The sequence continues at coordinate 17,594,560 of CM047886.1, forward strand.
CCAATGGGCTTTCGGGAGAGTGCCATCTTCTCAGAAATGAGTTAGATTGCACCTCACCTTGGAGACCAGCTGCAGATAATAATGTCTTAACAAAGAAAAACCATTCTTGTTCTTCTTCTTCCTCCTCTGTTTCTTGAGTTATTAAGGATTCAGTAGCTGGATGCAATGAGGCTGTGTCTACACATGAATCATCCCATGATAGGGTGCGAGCAATGGATCCTATAGGGGGGGATTTGTCAATCACGTTTGATCCAACAGAATTAAGTGGTGACTCAACTCCTACATTGGCAGTAGGACATAATTTATTAATGACCCAATTAAAAGAACATTAGGGAGAAACATATATACATATGTATATATGTATGTATGTGTATGTATATATAAAGAGAAAGTCAGGCTATACGAGTTGTACCATGTTTGTCAGGCTTGACATAATGTGGAAACACTTTCGTTGTATGTTCATCCTCTTCAAAGGGTTGATCTAGGACCGATATTGGGCTTGGCTGGTTTTCACCAAGGCTCCCAAATGCAATAGGTTTCTCAATGGCTAATTCAGTCTGCAAAAGTAAACAATTGTATATTATAGTCTCCTAATTGCCTCAATTGAGTTTAGAAAATGACTTGGTCAATAAAATTTCGAGATACAAAACAGTTTTGACACTTTGACAACCGGCAACGACAGGTGGTGAAAACCTTGGGAGAAGCTGGCAGCGTCTCTTAGTCAAAACCCATTACCTTTTAAAAACTAAACCAAAATTGATAAAAAGTATGACGTAAAAAATGCAACCTCATGTCTTTGAGATGTTCACCATTTTTACAGTAACCATACCAATTCTGGTTCATTGGACACAACTCACGATAAAATTTATTTAGTTGCTAAAGCTAATAGCTGTATTAACTCTTTTCACTGATAATTTTTTTGAAGAATATAAAGGCCAAAGAATGTATCTTGAAAAGCCCTGTTACTAGCAAATGCCTAATAACGTATCCCATCAGCGGAAAACAGCAAGAGAGCAACATGCAAGGCTTCTATTTTACTAACATCACACTCGTGACAACCCAAACAGAAGCACGTCAAATAAAATAGAGAATATTCAAATTGGGCCAAAATTATAATTGAAATTACCTCAGGAGATATCATTCCACGCTTATCAATTAGATTAGAGGAAGATGATTTACTTGATGGCTCCAGCAAATCAGGTGAAGCATGATCAGACCTTTCGTCATTAAGACTTTCAGTTCTATCATTGCCAATTTCCCCAGGAAACGAGTGAAATTCACCTTTTGCTTCAGATACAATAAAATTCCTTTTGCCAGCTTTTTTGTTCCTTGAGAAAAACAAACTTGAAACTTTCTCTTTGATTGATGCTTTAAAACTGCTTGCCTTTTTATCTTCCTTAGGAACTTCTTGTTTTCCTTTACCTGAAACTGAAGCACCTATACTCAGCCTATTTCCAATCTCAGTAGAAGATGCAGGAACGGATTTTGACCTCATTAGATTTCTTGGTGAACTATCCAAATTTTCTTCTCTCCTCTGTTCACCTAAGAGAGAATTTGGATCTTTGGGTTCTTCACTAGAACTGCCTTCTTCACCAGGAGAAGCTGCCTTCATTCTCCCAGAAAGAGCAAGCATTTCACCCAATGTGCTGGAGCTTCTCCGTACATGTCTTCGCTCTTGACAACCCCCATTAGCTGCCATCATGGCCCATCTTTCAGAGAGACGTTTCTTTGCTTCTCTGCAAACTGATGACTCTGGAGAACAAGATGCCCGACTAAATGAGGAGGATGAGCAAGGACTACCAAGCCTATTAACATAATCCCAAGAACGCCTAGATATAGGCGACATGACTTCTGAATGACTAATATTACCATTTGCATACCCGATTTCTGATTTATTGAATGAACTCTCGTCACCTACATAGCCATTGGAGTATACAGAGGAAATTAATGTTTCATCTCTGTGGTGACTGCCAAACTTTTCACGCATTTGTTGTGTGATTGCTTTTGCAATTTCTCTAGATTCTTGATTCTCATCATCGTCTACATCCCCAAAGAAGTCTTCATTGTGTAATACCCTTGGTGGTTCAGACTGCGGAGAACCCACAGCCTTACCATCATGTGGTTTCCCAACACTTGGTTTTAGAACCACTATTCGCGTTGGTTGAGTGGGATTTTCACAATACTTGAACCTTGAGGGAGGGGAACCCCCTGGATGGATTTTCTCCAAACCATGTAGCTGAAGAAATGCAGATTTTTTCTTTTGTTTTCGATCTTTATTCCCAGCTCCAGTAAAGTCATTACTGTCTCCCATCTTTGACGGTCTAAGAACAGTGATTCGCTTTGTCTCGGGAGGATGGAGAACATCCTGCTGAGTGTACAGATGCTGAGAAAACATTGCATTTGGTTCTTGCAGGCACTTTAGGAATAAGTCTTTATTGGAACTCAAGACTTCTAATGCATCTTGGAATTGCTTAGATTGACGAAGTTTTTCATCTGTAGACAGGCGTTTAGCTTCGATGAACTTCTGACGAACAAGAGCCATCTTATTGTCATTTATAGTCTCCTCATATCTTCCCTTATTTGGGGATTTATGTGATTGCTGCCATATTTCAAACACATCTTTGTATTCAATTGGATCTACACAGGGAAAAAATCCATTCCGTTCTTCCCAGCAACTCATGGGGATGTCTGAATGTCTTCGAGCATGACATCTAGAATGGCTTCTTTGTCTGGCTGAGTCAGGCTCCTGCCGGGGTAGGGCATCAAGCCCCATTAATTTGGCAACTAAATTAGGTGGTTCGTGTCTGGAGTCCACTTCTTTGGACATCTCTTGGGCGATAAGCATTTTCATGGGCATTACATTTGCTTCTCTGTTTGGAAAACTGTTCTTCAACTCTGATACAATCTGTAAGCCTCACATAACGCAAAATATAATTAGTATATAAGCTTCTATATGTTGCTTTAACTTAGTGATACCAATAGTCCGAAGATGTTACCACTTTTTCTTCCGTTGCATCTTCAGATGGGCCCACCCTTGACACATCTGATCTGCTCCTCGAAAGGGGGAAACCTGTTAAAAGCTACTACAATGTCATCTGACAATCTTGAAATCATGATCCATATCAGTACTATCAGGAAGACAAAAAAATTCTACTCATTAGCCCTTAATGAAGGGGAAATATGAGGAAAAAGCATGGAACCCCATCATATGAAAAACACCTTCACATTGCCAAAAATCATGTAGGGCCATTCAAAACCTCATCATTTAGTTTACATTATTTATCTGTCAATAATTCAGCCCAGAAGCGTGAAAGAACAGTAGAAAACAAACTATGTACCAGAAGAAAAGAAGCCTAATAAAAACTATAGTTATAGGCCAAGATAACCTTCAAAAGCATGCTCCAGATCAGAAATCATTTGTTTAATTATATTATAAACAAGATCTAATCAGATTCCTACGCAGTGCATTATTGTCAGGACTCTAATTTCAAGTAAAAGTCCAAAACATAGTACATAAAAATAGAAACAGTAAGCACCATCCTGATGCGGCTTATCACTGAGCAGCCTGTTTGCAGATGCCCCTATGTTCAACTCGAAGAGGTTCACCATTCTTCCCAAGCATCCTGGATGTATTTTCTCAAAATTGCTGTTTCTGCCTTTCTGGTAAGTACCATTCATCTCTATACCTGGAAGAGAACATTCATCTGCATCAGTTAACCCAAATTCGGAAAAAAAAATCGAAAGGTTCTGCGAGAGAATAGGTGGTAAGAATAAAAGGCCAAAAGAAACAACAAAAGTTGGTGAGATCCAGCCTCAAGTTAGTCGGACCGAATTCTACATGTTTGAGTTGAAAACAGATGAATTTAAGCTACTTTTGCAAATTTTAAACCTCCACCCACACAGCACAGCCTCCACACCCCCAACCCACCAGATGAGAGAGGGAGAAGCAAAATTAGTCTTCCATACCAAGCGAGACAGAGCGAGAGAGAGAGAGAAGCAAAATTAGTCTTCCATATCAAACGAATACATGATGGAGGGATAAAATAGAGGAGGGAGAATGATAGAAGCCGACGACTTTTGCTTTAAAGAGAAAATTCACTACAGGCCAAATTGCCTAGATTAATGTGAAAAGTGAAAGAGTGCAGAAAGAATAACAAAGACAACACTTCTCTCCGCACACTGTCCTGTAAATGGGAAGTAAGCATATTCCCATGAAATCTCACGTCAACAACTTACCACTCTCCACCAATCCCAGAATGAACTCCAAGTTCCTCAAAAATTCTAATAAAATTGCAGAAACCGAAAAACCATTCACACTACATTTCTTAAAGTAGACAAGACAAATATCAGGACCAGTATCTCTTTACTTTTCCCAGTCAATCGCCTCCAAACTCATAATGAACCCTAATTACATTTATTTCAACACAAATGTCTCTATGAAAGCTCAAAACATAATATTTCCAACTAAATGAGCAGTTAAAGGTTAATATCATGGGAAAATGGAAAATTAAACTTAAATTGTGTCAGTAAAACAAGCGAACCACAACAGTAATTACAAAAAATGCACTGAACTTTCTAGCATAGAAAAAAGTCATCAAGTTATTAAAAATCATTACGGGAAAGGAAGACCAGAAAAGAAAAATCAAAACATAGAATCAGACGCGATATAATTGATTTACCTTCGAAAAGCCAGATCGAAGGACGGTATAGAAAGCCGGAAACGCAGCAAAAAGCACCGCCGCGACTCCGATATCGTCACGTCGCTAAAGGAACAATAAAATTTCACGGCCAACGCCCAACAATGAGAGCAGCGAAACAATCCACAAATTCTTCTTCTTTCTCCACACGCAAAAACGCGTGTTCTTAGACAGAAACACTCGCCGAAGAGCTACAGATAATGCACGCAGAGTATTGTACGGAATCGAACATTCCGGTGAGAATGTCCCCGGAGATTCGCCTGAATTTCACACAGACAGAGCTTGTTTTGGCCCGAAGTGAGCTCTCGTACTTTTTTTTTCCTCCTCCACCGACTCCCTGTCGGGACTCCACTCGCTTTTGTTTATTCGGATTTATTTCTCACTTTCGATTATGCGTATGGCATGAGGAGCAAATTCGGAATATATATGTTAAAAAAGTTACGTATTTGAACGGGAACATTAATCAAAAAAATTTGGATGATATTAGGATTTTTTTGGCCTAATGGTCCTTGTTCTTTGAGTTAATTCTTTATGCCCCCTATAGTTGTATTAATAACAGTCACTGTGATTATCCTTTCAATTGTTACATGGTGTGGCAAGTTTCTAGTTTAGGGCTCTTAACAATTTTGGTAGTTAGGTTTTTTGAAGTTGGAAAACGTTATGCATTTATAAATATTGTGTTTCATTTGAATAGTATTGATTTTTCAACTTTATATGGCTTTAAAATACTTAAATATATATATATATACTATCTTTGTGTCAATGAAATTTAATGTCTAATTTTTATAATTGATTCTAATCACTTTGAAATTATTGCATATTTGGGAAGAAATGGATATTTCTTTAGATAGTGTCCTCACGTTTTCTCAAATCTTACTTCTACAAGTGGTTGATTATCGAATCATCACTATATATATATATATATATATATAAGGATTTTCTCCATTACATATTTTTTCTTCTCTTTTCATCGATTATGAATATGAATGAAGATGTATGCAAAAAGCTCTAATTCGACAGATATTATTCATTAGCTTCACTCACTTCACTTACTCCAAAATAACAAAATAAGGGTAAAAAAAAGAAAAAAAAAACAAGAAAATATATCAATTTTGTTCCTAAATTTCTATAAAGTGTTAGATATTGACTATTGAGTTTAAGACATAACAAATTCTTAATTTTTTGCCTAGCCCATATGAATTACTCTTCACTTTATTGCAAGTTCCTCCAATTGTAGATGAATGCCTCATATTTGAGAGGTAACAAACTTAAGTATCTAATATAATTAATTGAGACGTAATCAATTTGAGTTTCATTAATATTAGTTTCTTTGATTCATTCTATTTAAATATGAGCTCAGACCTCTAAAACAGAAAAAAAATATAAAAGAAGAAAAAAATCAAGCTAGGTTCGACTTCAGTTGTTTTAGTTCTTAGTAAAGACTCCACTGGAAAAAAAAATTATGATTACACCACTAATGTATTGATAATTATAAAAGTTTGAGGGGAGATATATGTAATTATGCTATCTTAAAGGAGTATGAGTGTGATATACAATTAAACAAAAGAATTACAAATTGACTTTTGTCCTTTGTATTGACACTAAGAGCTGACAACTAGAGCAATGTGCCAAAAAACAATAATAGAATAGGTGCCTGATCTGGGATTGGTGGGTTATCCTTTCGTGGTTCAAGTGTTTATATTTTGGATTCAGATTCAATCACGTATTATATATTAAAATTTTTATAAAATATATATAACACGTTGTTAAATTTGGATCACATAATGTATGAATGAGGCTTATATATTTGATCCATATAAGAATTTTTCGGGGGTTTGGGGTGGAGGGCTGGTTTCCATGCAACTCTAGTATATAATTATAGTTGCATGACAATTATTATTATTAGTTAAAAAAAAAAAAAACAAAGACATTCTTAATCACCGTGATAAACAATCAATTATTTTAGTCTCCCTATGATTAGCCGTATAATGTGGTCCTTTTTGGCTTCACATGCTTAGCTTCGACTCTATTTCACAAGTTTATATTGAAAACTATGTATAAATAAATACTCCAACGGTTTAACGATTGGGGCCGACTAATTCCAACCGTTGATCTTGAGACGTTGACGCCTAAAGTTAGGGTACAGCAGACCCTACCCTAACTACCACGGACTTAATTTGCTAAGATTGTCTTAAATAAAGAGCATTAACGGAACTTATGGCTTATGTTGTGGTACATTTTAGTTCACTTCTAATCAATAGGAGAAAGTGGCCAATCAAAAAGAGGGATGCAATAAATAAAATTGAAAATACTTGACATTTCTTTGAAGAGAATGTCACTTCTAATTAAATTTATTTGTACTTGTAGATTTTTTACGTTTTTTGTTGAGTAATGATTCGAATTTATTTTGTACTCGAAGAATTATAAATACATATCTTTTTTTTTATAATTAATTATGATGATATTGTATTTTTGTTTCAAGTCGAATTAAATTAAGAAATTTGCTTAACTTATAAACCACATCCCCTCTCTTACCTTGCCATTCTTTGAGTTTTGACAGAATTCCACGGCATTCAAGTGTGGAATAATACCTCACAAGGTCGAGCCTCTATATACGTCGATATACTTGGACATCTTCAAATTATAATCCACATATTAAATAAAACATACGAATTACCATACAAGTTAGAATAATACATTAAATTGGTAGCCCTTTCATAATTCAAATCTTTTGCAATATAATTGTATTATATATTTTTCATTTTATTTTTTCGTACATGTCATGTGTGTTGATTGATAGTTGTAATAAAAAAAAAGAATAACATAATTGTGTTATATTTTTTAATATAGTGAATATTTGTATCGCGTGTATTGATTTTGTGTGCAATCAAAATAAGAAAAGACAAAAATAATAACATAGGAAATGAAACACAGAAACTGTATTTTCTTATTACAATTATTGATTAATACATGTTGCATGAAACACAAAAAAGGGGGAAAAAACTAAGCATTTTCTCCAAAGCAAATTATTCCAACAAAAGTCTATGAGGTCCACTGTTCTTGCATGTTCAATTGGAGAGGGTAAAATCAATCCAGCTCTATTGACATGACAAGTCTCACGAATACTCATAGTCACACTGCACAAATAAATATTTTTTTATTATGCTTTTAACTTAGTATTTGTAAGTTGTATAATTATTCTTTTTTATGACTTCACATGTCCCATAATATTAATTGTTTTAGATATATTTTTTTGTCCCATGATATTTTTTATTCTGAAGATTTCAAGAGAGTATTAATTTTTTTTCCCCTCAAATTTATCCTAATTTATTATTTTTAATGAAATTTGATGAGGTATAATGAAGATAATTTTGTCAAATCATTTTAAATTTAACTAAAAAGAAGGCTATTTCTTAGAATAATTGATTTATATAAAAAAATATAGGACGACTAATATTATGTGACACAGGGAGTATCAAGCAGTGCTACAATCAATAGCTAATAAATACTATAACTGAAATAGATAAATATTTACAATTTTTGAGGTCGTTAGCGGTAAGATTGTGAAATGATTTTTACAAATTCCCAATTGGAAAAAACAAAAAAGAAAAAAAAAATGATTAAAGCCAGAATAGAACTAAATAAATGACCCGGCCCATGGGCCGAACTTATTATACCTACATGGCTACACATCTGACATTGATGTGCACCCAAGAAAGGGAAATATTAAAAATTCCCAATCCAACATTGGGCTTTACCGTCATAAATCTAAAAGGCCCAATAAAAGCCTGCGGCCCACAATATTTACGGATTTCAAACCAGATATAGCACATTTTAGACACCCGCATACGTTTCTCAACATTTGATAATTATACCAATAAATTTCAGAAATGAATATACGACTGAAAAATGAATCGAGCTATTCAAATACTTGGCTTGAGACTTGATTATTAAAAGTTTATTTGAATTCGGTTCGTATGCATTACAAATCAATGTTGAACGCATTTTTTTCGTTGAATAAATTTGAACTTGGTTCGAATTCGAATCGATCAATTAAAATATGAGAATATATATAAAATATCAAATTGCTCGAACTCGACTCGTTTAATAATTAAATCAGACTCAAACAAGATTTCAAAACTTGATAAGAAATTCAAATCAAATTTACACAATACTTTATTTGGCTCGACTCAATTTGTTTATGCCCCGAATAATTACATTGATATTAGACTAGGAAATTAATTGCCAATTGCATCAAATTTTTATTTCTTCAAAAAATAAATAGAAGGCCAAGAGGAAAAAAAAAAAAAAAGGCAAAAAGACAAGAAAGTAGAAATGCATAGAGATGAGATTATCCAAAAGAACGGGATATGGTGTCCAAGTGGCACTATCCAAGTGGCTAACTCAACCGCGTGCCCGCCTCAGTCCTCACAATGATCCCGGTCCAGAAAAAAGATATCCCCTCAATTCAAAGCCTCTCAAAATCTACTTTACTTGTTCCAGATTTTATCTCTTTTGTACAAGCTCTGCACAATCAAAGCGAGAGAGAGAGAAATTAGAGAGAGAAAATGGCGACGAGCAGCATGGCTTCTGCTGCATGTGGATTTGTGGTGGCACCAAATCTCACCTCCAATGCTACAACCTCCCAGAAGAGCAACATGCTCTTCTTTTCTTCCAAGAACAACAGAAACGCCAGGCTGGTGGTTCGGGCCGCCGATGAGGCGGCGGCGCCGACACCGGCACCGGCACCACCCCCGCCAACTGCCGCTGAAGCCTCTAAAGCGGCGCCCAAGCCACCACCAATTGGCCCCCCAAGAGGCTCAAAGGTAACTTAATTATTTCCACTACTTTCCAAGTAATGATTTTACTCATTTTAGTTACATGGCATCATAATTATCAAAAGGTTGTGAGTATATATTATGTTGATTTGTAATTGTTAGACTATATTAAATTAGATGTTCACAATTAGAATTTATTTCCATTATCTTGTTATTAATTACGGAAGAAGATGGAGGATATATAGAGAAATTATATTTTATATATTCATCTAAGGCAATAGTTAATTAGAAACTTATTGAAAAGTTCAAGAGAATGTTGTGTTTGGCTAATTTAAAATTTAGGGTATATTGTGTTAAGCACCCAACCTTTGGGTGTTTTGTATTTTACCATTCAACCTTTGTAAATTTACATTTTGCTATTCAATCTTTATTATTTATGCATCGATGATAATTTTTACATTGTTTTGATGGAATATTCCTTAATATTCTCAAGAATATGTCCGAATATTCCATAAAGATTCCATCAAAACAATAAAAAAGTACCATCAACGCATAAATGATAAAAGTTGAGTAGCAAAGTGTAAATTTAAAAAGGTTGGATGTCAAAATGCAAAAATTCTAAAGGCTGGAGTGGTTATTGCAATATACACTAAAAATCATAACAAGAATGCCCTCCACATTTGTTAACCCAATCACATCACTCGAAATTAAAATTTATCACAATGTCGCTCCTGAGATTAGATTGAAATAGTTAGCACGGGACAACTTAACATTCAATTTTCTCATTCAGACATCATAACACACTAAGGTTAGATGAATAGAGTTTGCATGGTACAACTGAAAGAAACAACTATGTCACGTTTAATTCTAAAACTCTGCCTTACTTAGGACACTGGTGTAACATCTCATAAATCAAGTTAAAAAGTTTGCAAAAATTGTTACTTAGTGTTGATAATTTTTACTACTGAACTTGATAATTAACTAAATCGAATCAAGTTGAATGTTATTGAGTGGATATGGTTGATGCCTCAGGTGAGAATTCTCAGGAAGGAATCATATTGGTACAAGGGCGTAGGCTCAGTCGTTGCTGTTGACCAGGTGAGACACATGTATATTCATGTTAATACGGACATGAACTTAAATGTGCACGCTCGTGCGTGTGTTTGTTTGTGTGTGTGATTTTGATGTGTTAACTCGAGCATTGTGGCTACGTGACAGGACCCCAAGAGTCGGTACCCGGTGGTGGTGAGGTTCAACAAGGTGAACTATGCTAATGTGTCCACAAACAACTATGCTCTGGACGAAGTCGAACTGGTTGCATGAGCCATGATATCCTAGATCACTCGTGTTATTTTTTAGCAGTTTTTTGTGTTTTCAATGTTTGATCCCCCTTTAGCTGTACACCTTGTGTATGTTGTCTGAGATCTGTATCATACATTTCGCAATCAATGGACTATGTTCATAAATATTAATTCCCCTGCACACTTAGGAACTTCCAAATGATAAGGAAGTTTGAAAGATTTCTTGAGAGGATTGACGACCTAAGCTTCTTAACATGTTAAAATTGTAAGGTTGTTTCTGCGAGTATGCACTGAAATCCTCAAGAAACATGTGACATAAAAGTTGAGCAAAACAAGAAGTTCTTTACAAGACACACAACTTTATTGTCAAAATTTTGACCCTCACTTGTAATAATGTCTCTACAGGTCTGTTTTGATCGTTCCAAACCAGATTCAACACTTTAGGAACAGACCAAATCTTTGACATGTAGGGGAGGGGGGGGGGGGGGGGGGGGCGGGTCACCGGTCATTTTTGCCCATTATACCATCAGCAGAAAATCGGTCCTTGTTAAGAGAACTAGTGCTCGAACATGAAAATAATGGGAGGATCTGTAACAAAGATGTGAGTACATCATAAGGGGTAACAGTGGGGTACTTTTGCTACTTTTGCTCTGTGATAGTAATATGTACAAACCGACAAAGCTGTCTGATGCAGAGCTAAGAAAAGTGTAGATTGGCGAAAGTTGAACCTTCATATGTCGGGGCAGAGTAGTCAACTGCTCATAGAACTCTTCCATCCATGCCGTCAAGAAGACCAGACCATATCCCCTTAACCGGTGGTAATTGCGCAACAAAGGCATTCCAAGGTGGATAGCCAACACCACTGCCCCTAACTCGACCATCCATGCGCAGAGACAAATACCTAAACAACCAAATTGAGATGCAAATTTCAAAAGTAAAGCTCACCATAAATAGATTAGATGACATATAATGGACTAATTTCAAAATTTCAATTGGAGTTATTTCAAATCTTCCATGGGACAGTGGTTAAAGTAGGCACTCACAACGAGAAAGAAATTAGTATGGAACAAATGAATTAAGTTGCTATGATACAAAACAAGATTCTGTAACTAAGAACAATGTGATATTTAAGCAAAATTTAGGATACTCACACTGGAGATTCAGGAGAAACGTTAGCCAGTTTCTTTTGTTCATTTATCCACCTGTCGGTCCATACAAAAAAACAAATATTATAATGTCTTTACTTTCCTTCTCTCATCAACATGCAATCCTAAGTAATGACAGAGAATCCTGATAGCTTACTTGGCCCACTCAGCAGTATAGAGAGGAGTTAGCTGCCATAGCCGTTTCCTTTTGGAATTCATCTCCTTTGTCTCTTCTGTTTCTTCAAACTCAAACCTAGGAGAACCTCCATCAGTAGCAAACGGCACAACAAGCACCCCTCTTTCAATAAGACCCTCGGAGAAAGGTGCACTGAGTTTGAAAGACTCTTCGATGAAAGATGAGGGACCCGCCAGGATGACGAGGCGAGCGATTCCCCTAAGTGCATTGAGAGGAAGGATCCTCTTCTCATCCACACGAAGCTTAAGATTTGAGAGACTTTCCTCTCTTGAGAGTCGAGCCATTTGAGCATTTTTAGCATTGTTCTCCCTGTAATAAAGAAATGCAAAAATAGAGACCGCTCCCAAATCTATGCCTAGACCCTTGAGGATTTCGGGAACTTCAGCCGCTCTTGATGGATTTGCCAGAGCACCAATTACCTGAGTGAAGGCTATCAATCCTCCAAGGGAACCACTTGCGATAAAAGCAAGATAAAAGAACATTCGAACAGAGCGAAAAGGAGAAAGAACTTCACTTCGTATTTTGGCTGCAGAACTGAATATAACAAATATAAAAATGATGATTACAAGGAGGCTTCACTTTTAAACAGGGCCTGAGCCCGCAGATCCTACATTCTGTTTCTTCGGTACTATGGCTAGAAATTGAGATTTACATTATGTGTGTGTGTGTATGTGTGTGTGAAACAGCTTATCAGAAAACCTTCACTTAAAGCTTCACAGTTCTTTGTAATAGGAGATAAACCTCTAAAGATAAGATATAAGATTGAAATTCAGTCATTAATATCTCATGAGACCATTCATTAAGATAATACGATAATCCAATGAACACACTCCAGCACATAAAATTCCGTTGTCTTTGTCCAAAATTAAGAGCCCGTTTGAATGGCTTTTTTTCAAAGAAAAAATATTTATTTTTTCAAAAAAAGCACTTCGACAAAAAAAATTATGTTTGGATTAACTTTTTCAAAAAAGCAAAAGCAAAAAAAAAGGGGCAAAAAGGACTTTGTTTTTTTTTTTTTTAAATTATCTCAAAATAGCTTCAAATAAAAATATATTTTAAATTATTTTTAATTATTGTATTCAATCACAAAACTACTTGATTTAAAAAAAAAAAATTATACTATAAAAAATACAATTCGAAAAGCATTTTTTTTTTCATCCAACCGCCCTAAGTTTGCTTATAGTCAATCCAACTACCACTATCAGATCAAATGTACCTTCAAGTAATTGCTATGAAAATCACCAAAACTAATAATACGGTGTTAATCTCTTGATTCGAACTTAATTAGACCAAAACCCTCTTTCAAATGACGACTACCATTTGAAGGGGACGAGTTAAACGAAACACAAAATGGCAAAGAGGAACCCTCCTAGCACAGCTTAATTATTTTCCGGCTCCTTACTGAAAGCCACACGATTATGAGATAAATAAGCAATTTAAGTATCCAAACAACTGAAATTAAGGGAATTAGTAAATAGTAACTACAGCCAGTTTTTTTTTGGTCAAAATTGGTGAGAAAGGAGGGGACCTGATCTCCGACGACGACGGCTCATTGGAGGCGGAGCAGGTGATGGCGGAGGATTCTCGACTTTTGCGGCGGCGTATGGAGTCGATAGCTGAGACGGCGAAGCTGTATCTTTTGGCGTTGATGTGGCGGGAAAATCCGAGGCATCTAACGGCGGTGGGATTGCAATTGGGGCAGGTAATTATAAGAGTGGAGAGCCGCGCCACCGCGGCCATGGGTATTCTCCGGCGAGCTGAGCAGCAGTAGAGACTGGTGGTTATTACAGTTGGCCCGAGTGCCCGCCTATGCTTTTGAGGCTCTTATTTTCTTGGCCTGGATGATCTTTATGCAGCCACGGTATTGTTTTCCTGACATTTATTTTATTTTTTTTATTTTTGTAATGAATAGACTTTTGATTCATCTTCTTCTTCCTTTGATTTTATTATTCCTTGAATTATAGTATAATAAAATTACAAATTTTTTAGTATTCATTAAATTACAATAGATAAAAATCATATAGTTATATTATATAATTAAAAACAATTAAATAAAAATATTAAAAGACATTAAGTAGTTATAATGAGTAGCAAAAGAGGAGAGAGATTGAGATGGGTAATAAAAATAGCACTTGTGACATAGTGGAATGAGAGAGAGAGAGAGAGAGAGAGATAGAGAGAGAGGAATAAACAGACTACAATCTAATAATATTGTCGCGCCCAAGCCTCACAATTCAATTTGTGAACATCCTAATTGCATTTCTTTCATTATTGCCGAAGATAGATTACATGTTACTAGAGTAACCAAATCAGGAACACAGCCGAGAGGAACAGTGGTTAAAATTCCGAATTTACTAAATAACTGATTTTCTTGTGATATATACTAATCACATGGAAAATATAATTTATTTGCTATCCGCAAAAATCGAACCCAACAAGCAATGTGTGATACAACTCTAACAATTCCCAGGACTTTAGTCTAATGGACATGTATCCCGTCTTTGGAGACTGTGGGTAGTATAATGTCGGAGTTCAAATGCTAACATGTGCTTGTGTGAGTATAAAAGAAATTGCTTCCACTTTTAATAACACGAAAAAAATGAGTACACACGAGAACAGATGCCATATTTTTCATTAACCCTTGGAGATATACATCCATTCATTATACACACACATGGCAAATGTTGCATAAACATAAATTGTCTTCGAACTCAAAAAACTCTCTTTACTTTTTAGCTCCAGCAGCCGAAAGCAAAGACTCAAGCTGCCCTTCTTGATATAGCTTAACAGCATCTGCGTACGAAAAAAGAAAATAAGAACCTGTATAGCCCTTGATGCTTTGGTATTTTTATGTTTCAATACGGCAATTTTGTCGCTGAAGCGATCTGATCTCCCAACACGTTGATATTTCAAAATAACAATATAAGAGATCATGTAATTCTGGATTAGAATATCAAGGAACTCCGGTGTCTTTTCATGACGATTTGGTTTATATGGGATCAAAATTTCTCAACATGTCAGTACTGAAAATGTTATATGATACAATAGCACACTCACAAAATGGATTTAAGAAATAACAAAAATCTAATTATTATTTGTTAGCAACATTAGTTCTAAGTCCAAAGAAGAGAATATGGGAAAGAAATTGAATAAAGCAAGTTAAAAGTGACACAAGGAAGGATGCAAAGCATCTTGGAATGGTGAAAAACACGATTAAGTATTTTCCCGAGTCGGTTGTAAAGACTATTTTGAGACAAAGAAATTGATAAGCACTTCATATACACATTGAACTGAGTAGCTAGCCCCTTTATATTCACTAGTTATTGTTAGTTTAGCAATCGTTAACTTCTTTGAAACTTCACTGACATTTATTTTCTAAGACAACAAGAAACTATAATCGAGGACGAGGAGATTGCTCGTAAATAAGTACCTGAACAGCCACCAATATGCTTGCCCCCTGTCATAAAGCAGATAGCACGACTATACGTAAGTATAAATAAGGATTTCTCCGAGAATCAAACAAGTATAAATAAGGATTTCTCTGTGAATCAAACGATACAATACAACACTACCTCGTGTCCCGAAATAATGACACTTGTTTGACAAGGAACAAAGTTTTACAAGATAGTTGAAAAATTGTAGGTTTTGTTACTTTAGCATTGCAATAAATTTGGACTGAGTAGTAGTACATCTTTATTTTACAACCCTGATTCCTGATTTTATTAATGTAACCTTCTCTAGAAAACACTGTAGCCATTGATGCATAACAAGACGAATTCATTCTCAACTATAGCAAGTTACATGCCAATCTGACGATAACTTGCTAGTGCTTTTTATCTGAAAGTACCTAGTGGTTAGTGTTTATGCATAAAAATGAACTTCTAATACTTCATACCTATAAACACGTTGGGAACAGTATGCTGTCCAGTGAGTGCTTCCAATGTCTTCTGCAGTTGTGATCCTTGAGAACCTGAAAGGAAGAAATTTCAGGTAAAACTTAGTACTCATTAGGTTCATACCTCATTTTGATGTTAGTGATACTAAAGTTACAGCATTTTCTCCCAAACATTGGTCCTCTGAGCAATAGATTTTTTTTCTAACTATTAAAATTGAATATATTGAAAGCACAAGTAATATTGGTCTTATGAGCATTAAATCATGGTTTTAGGTTGCAGCTTCAACATCAAAGCTAGCTTACGGCTTTGCCAGTTCGTTTATATTCTTCTACAGAAGCGGCATATCCTATTTGCACCTTCAGTTCATTGTCATCATTATTTAATTTGCAATTGGAAAAATAATTCTTTTAATAACTTAAAAGACATGCTAAATAGCATAAATCAGTACAACACTAGAGAATCACCAGAGATGAAAATGTTATTTCATAACAACAAACACAAATTGAAATGATTTACTCATCTTCATCAAACAAGTAATAAGAAGACTCATAAATAAGCATGGCTGAGGAGAAACAGAGCAAAGCCTTGCCCAAAAACTTCAGTATGTCATAAGCAAGGAGTAAAACAGCCCCACCACCCAGGGAGCGAGCCACCCGAGAAGCAACTATCAGCGAGCAGCTGGTGCAGTACGGAGTCAAGGAGCAAGGCAGTAGATAAGATATCAGAAGAGACCAGGCTCCCGGTGGAGGAATGGAGATGGTTAGAATAACAAACTTGAAATGCAACAGGGTGAACAGTTACGGGAAAAAATGCAATATATATATATATATATATATATATCCTATTATGTAATCATAAAACATCTGAATAACTGTACTTGACATTGAACTCTTTACTGACAAGAGAATGATGAACAATTTGAGATTTAAGAACTGAAAAAAGCAACCACCAGAACTTTGGGAAAAATACTATTTGCAAACCACAAAATAATCAGAAGGAAAACCAAAATTTAATCGAACAAGAACCATGGAAACCCCTACCAATAATCACATAGTCTTTACAAAATTTACAAAAAAACAAAGATCAAACAATAATGAATAAGCAAGTCCAGTATCATACCTAATTGGTCCAATTCGATGACATACGGTTCCACACCAAGTCTCTTGAACAAATATTTCACCTCCGAAGAGTACCTAAAACCAGAAATTTCAAGAAACCCACTTCACAACTCCACAATCCAATAACCAAACTCCCAACAAACATTTGAAACCATAAACTAAAACCAAACGAAACAAACCCGTTTGCACAAGAAAACAAAACAAATGCAACAATTTCAATTTTCAAATGAATAAATAAGTTTTTCACAGGGCAACTTACGAACACCAAGATTTGGAGTAAACTACAACTGGGTTTTCACCAATGGTCTTCTTCACAGCCTCCTCCAATTGGGCCCCGGATGAATCGGAGCACATGGATCGAATCCTGGCGGGGCCCCAATTTCTGTAGCGCCAAGCTTTGATGCTGGTACAGTAATTTGAGAATTGTTTGGGCCCGCGAGAAACAGAGGGAATCTGGGTGCGAATAGAAGAAGAAGGACGAGGTGAAAGCGAAATGGAGTCGATGCCTCTAATGGTTAAGCGATATGCGGCCATTGACGCCATCGACGCTAAGTTTGGTGAACACTTGAAGTCACTGTTGTTTTTTCTTTTTTAACTCTCTTCTCCGGTAGTACGATATCGAATATTTTTCAGAAAGGGTTTAAACAGCTATGGTCGGTGAGAATTAAGAAAAGTGGTGAATTTCAGTTTGCCCCCTCAAATGTACACTAATATCACTTTGGCCCTTCTAATTAAGGAAAAGAATTCGTTCTTTTAATTCTTTTTAATTATATATATATATATATATATATATATATTCTTTCCTCTTCAGAAAAAAACTACAAGAATGTCAGTTCTATAGTATTGAAAATTTATTTCACATATTAAGCTAAAAGAAAAACCAATTTATGTGTGGATATAATAATTTGAAAGTGCTTTTGTTTAGTATCTACTTTTAATAACTTTTAGAAAAAACTACTTTTGTACTTCTTTTTCTAATTTTTGTTTTTCTGAAAAAACTCTGAAGCGAGCTCTCATTTTTTTCACAAAACTATTTTTTTATTTTTAAAAAATAAACGCTTCTCTTTTATTCGACAAAAATCCATTTAAACGGGCTCATAGTCTTAGCTCCAGTGCCTCATTATCAACCAAAACAGGCTAGTCCCATCTCATTTTTCGTCCCTTGGACTGTTGGACATTAGATATCTATTAGTCAGTGCCTAGCATCATAGTTCGGATTGTAATTGGGCCTACAAGAAAATATCAGTAGCCCATATTTATTCGTTGGCATATTTACAAGTGTTAGAAGATGGACCCACTACTTTCCAACGAAAGCCCAATAGTTTTGGGTGCGCAGGGAGTGGACTCCATCTTGGGCCGCCAACTCGAATCCATTTGATTACATATTTTGCTTTTGTTCTTTTACTTGAATGGGGTAGGTTGGCAACACCCATCCGGATCCTCTGTTACATTTATTTTATAATATTTTTTGTTGTACTCATTAAGACACACCATGTATATTGTCAAGAAGGTCTATGATATGATTTTTGTTTATTTTTTTTTATTTCAATCGCTCATTAATATACATGTCGTATATTAATGAGTGTAACATGAGATCTGAATTGTAGTGACACCTCTTCTTGAACATAGAGAGGTCTCATATATGGTTGTTTACTCTTTTTACAATGCACTTCAATTCTATAGTACGTACATAATTTTTTTTTACTATGTAACTAATACTGGTATAGCCAAACTTTATTATATAATTTTTTTTTACTATGTAACTAATACCGGTATAGCCAAACTTGGTTTGATCTAGAATTTCTTGATAAGCGACACTAATTTTGCAAGAATTTCCCGACTATGTGTCCGCATATAGGAAGTTTTTTTTTTTTTTTAAATTTTTTTTTGGATAATTGCATATAGGAAGGTTTGAAAATTGAATAATAGAAACTGCTAGACACCATTATAATTGTAGTAATTTTTGCTTTCTTTCTCTTTATTTTTCACAAGGACAGAATAGACAATCATTTGCCATGTCAGGAGGAAAAAGAAAAAACATCTGAATAAAAATGGTATTTATGGTGGTTCCCAATCTGGGGTTTTGAGATCTGAATCATCTCATCACTCTTTAACTCTCAAGTCAATTCATGCATCTTCCCCTATATTTATCAATATTAGTCCTCAATCCCATCAGACCTTTACACCTCATTTGCCTTAAAATTGCCAATAATAATGCAATAATAACATTAATATTATATGATTGGGATTAAAAGCCTGCTACTTATGAATATCCAGATAGCTAATATCAGAATTGGTACATTTTAGAAAGGTCAGTGTGTGGAGCATCTCCAGCTCACATGTACATACACTTGTCTATTTCTTGCTTCAATTCATGGATACCAAATTCTTGTCTGCAATCTATTCTTGTTTTCGTAAGATTAGTTCCGGATATTGATGTCTGAACTAGATCAGTATTGTTGGACGATCATATCTTTGTGAGGTGTTGGGAACTTGTACGGAATTTTACACCATTTTTTCGTGCTTTGAACTTCTAATTTTCAAATGGTAGTATCAGAAATCTTTGATTTGGTATAGAGAGCACTGGGAGGCATTAGATGTTAAAATCCCAAGAATAATTGACCAAGGAACAGTTGTGATTGTTGGATTACAATCCACAAGTGTACAAATAATAATCCTATAATTGGACACAAACAAAATGCACATTGGATCTCTTTATTTTATGTTAAAAGGATAGAGAGGACAGCCAACTTAGCAATCTCCCGTATGCATAATTATAAGCGTTTTAAATGCACTGTTGTAAAATGTCTAATTTGAGCTATAGTTACTATTCAAAGGCAAATTCATCCTCACAATACACACACACACACACATGGTTCGCCATAATGGTCGCAGGGAACGGAACAGAGGCTGCCGTTCTAGTTCCGTTGCAATATCATGGAACGGTCACGGCCGTTCCGCACGTTTTAATGTCGCAAGCCACAATAAGTGTTCCTCTTCCATCTTTAGTAGAGAATTTCTCAGTCTCTTTTCTTTTGTTTTCTTTCCAAAGTTAGTCAAGTGCTAATCTTTTTCTTTTGTTCATTTTCATTCAACAATCAAGTCCGACCGTATCTTGTTTACCAATTTTCCGACCGTTCCAAGCGTCACAACATTCCGTTGCTGCGACGACGCAAATATAAGGTGGAATGGGCGTTATAACGCCGTGACACCTTCGCTGCGACAAACACCAGAACAATGGAATGGAGGCCGGCGTTCCCATTCTAGTTCCGTTCCAGCCGTTATCACGGCGTTCCGGCGAACCATGTGTATACATACACATATTGGACATATTAGTATAGAGTTTCTCGAAAAAAAGTATCTAGAAATAGTCCTATAAAATGCACACTAGACCTCCATATTTAAAAAGATAAAGGGAGGGCGACCAGTATAGCAATCTTCCTTGGACACAAGCATAAGTCCTTGGTTGCTTTAAGATGTTCAATTTGAGCTTATTTACAGCTGAAAGGACATTTCCTCACTAAAAGATATACATTGGGCATCTATGGATAATGTTATTCGCAAAAAAAAGTATGCCGCCTAATTGTCTAGAAAATAGGCCTCCTATTGGACCCAAAATGCGCATTGGACATCTTTCTTTTATGTTAAGAAGGCAGAGGAGGGGCGATCAGCATACGATTTCTTCCTCGCACGTCATTCAGTCATTGTAACAATCCCCCACTTGCTATTACAATGTTGAACCACAGCTACCGTCCAAAGGGCAAAACCATCCCCACCGAAAATATATATATATAAAATAGAATTCCCTGAACGAAGTACCTAGAGGACTTATGAATTGTGCAGTCCATGTGGTTAATCTGCAAACATAAGTAGGGATGTCCGAAGAAGAAGCAGCCATAGCCCATAGCTGTGTTGACTCACAAGAGCCAAATGAGCCAAAAACAAAAACGACACCAAAAATGCGATTGTGAAATATGAGTAAAGGCTGATGTTCCAAACATTTATTAGCGTTGGTGTAAAAACCATTTGATGGGCCATCAAGATCACAAGTTTTTGGGTCATTTCTTGATTCATGGCATGGAGAGCCATGTGGGTTGTTTTTTTTTTTTTTTAAAATAAATCTAGGTTGTCTCTTAAAAACTGAGGAATAAATGATATCTGCGGCAGCACATTGTTTCAGAGATTCAGTGGATAAAATATTGTACACTATTCTTAGCTTTTTCAAAACATTTTTCATGTTCTAGGTAGTGATTTTTCAACTTCTAGCTATCCACCCACGTTGCACATTGTTTTCTAGAATTTCAAAGTCAAACCATGGTGCACGAGCTCTAGAAATTAAGTGAAATTGATTGTAGATCGACTATTCAAAGCTCACATCCAATGATAGCCGGATGCAAATCATTTTCTATAGTTTATAATGATTGATTTGGATCGAACGAGACATGAATGAAGTTAGAAATCTGAACAGGCAGTGTACTCTCCATTCTCCAACCCTCTATCTAGCTTCGTCCTCGAATATATTTATTTTATACTACAATTTGTCATATAATATGAGTAGAGTAGCCAATCATATGATTGTGTTCAAATCTGATTTGGATGTAAACTGTTTTCGGGCATAAATAATACTTTATTGGACCACATTGGACGAGAAAGTTGCAATTGCGTTTCGGTTTTGTTCTCATCGCGATTACGTATTCGACGACAACAGCATTAAGATGAGAGTAGCAATGAGGCTTTTCGTGGGAGTTGACGTTCAAAATAAGGCTTTTTCAAAAGGAACTAGCCTGTTTTCTCTATCTAAGATACATTTGAAATGTTTTGGGGAGTATAGGGGTGATGTTAAACGAATTGAATATGTTAATTTATTTTATATTCGTATTCATTTAATTTTATTGGATATCGGTATAGATATGGATATCAAAAATCAATATCCATATCTGTATCCGTCGGATATCGAATGGATCTCGAATATATCCATATCTGATTGTAATTTTTAAAAATTAATGTCAATTATAAAAATTTGAATATTTGTATCCGACTATGAGTTATGAATATTCAAGTATCTTACTCAATTGTAAATAATTGATATTCAACTGTAATTAATTGAATATTTGAATTTGAGTGATACACTTTAGCCATATTTTTTTTGACATATTATCCACTTATTTACAAAATATTATATATATACACATATACATACCTAGATATCATACACTTTCATTAATAACACCTAAGTTCATATATGTGTATTTATTTATTCCTTTTATATATTTGTAAGTTATAAAGATATGATATTCATTAAAACATTCATGTATTTTATTTGAAACAACAATTTATTATTATCATTCACATAATATGAACTACTTATTTGTTATTTCTATATATCTTATAATATATTAAATATAATGCAAATGATTATTAAAAATATAATTTTTAAAAACTATTAACCAAGAAATAAAATTTTCAAAATTATATCAATAAATAAATCAATTAATTTTAAAAAATGAAATATTACTAAAAACGCATAAAAATTTTAGTATACATATACTTGTTTTTTTCAAATATTATTTATTGGATATAATTAATGGATACAACTAAATTACAAATAATCATACATATAAGTAGATATGTATTCAGAGCATATATTAAACGGATCGGATATCTAATTACCATATCCGTATCTATTTATAATTGAATATGGATAATAGCCGCTTGAGACGAATATGGATATTTTGCCTTATAAATTAATACGAATGTGAATGATAATCAGAATTTAGGTTATCCATTTACAGCCCTAGGGGAGTACATGAGATTTCAGCATCACGGGCTCTCTTTCAAATCAAGAAAACTCCAAAGTACACCTCAGAGCAAAAAATTAAGTGGAGGCGATATCATAAATTTTAGGATAAATTATGTCTATAGTCTTTGAGTATAGTGTAACTACAAATTACTTACTTTTTCGTTTTAAAAACTCCAAGTATCCTATTGAAATTTAAAACCTCTTTGTAAATATTAATAGAGATGCCCAAAAAAATAACTTTTCTACCGTCAAAGTAATCAACCCAACTATTAAGAAATGCATTTCATTGAGTCTAGAGAAATCCCCTCAATCAATTCCGTCAATCTTCTTGAAATAACTTCATTTCATACCACCACAACCACCACTAGCCGGATATCACCATCTATAATTTAATACTACCACTATATATATATATATATATATATATATATTGAAAATTAACTCCATTTATAATTTCTACGAAATTGACTTGTTAAGACAATACGAGTCCTACCTCAAAACCCTACAAAACATACTAGAAATATAATTTGCAACTATGTTTCCCCTTGATATGGGGGATGAATTTTGCTAAAGCAATATATACATCTGGGGGTATTTATAACTTTTAAAACTGTAAGGATTAATTTATAATTACATTATATCTCAAGGGGTGTGGATATAATTTGCCCTAAATTTTGACATTGATGGATGTGATTAATTAGATTCTTGCCAAATATGATGAGTAATTCATTTGATTGTAGAGAAATAAAATTTTGAAATTTATAAAAAAAAGAGGAAAAGTTATTGAAATCTCTTTCAAATTTATTTTTTGTATAAGAAAATCATAAATTTTACTCCATTCTAGATGAATTTATCATTTTCTTACATTTTTTTATACATTTAATTTTTATATAGTTTTATTTACTTATACCAATTACATTTAGAAAGTAAACCTTTATAGGAAATAATAATATTTCAATCCTTTTTAGTTTATTTAATTTTTTTTAAATTTTTTTTACACATCCTAGAACTTAAGTGGAATATTTTTCGTAATCTACAAGTCATACCATTCAAGAAGCTATTTTTTTTTATAAATAATTTATTACAATCATCCTTGATACAAAAATCTATTTAGAAAAAGAAAACATGAAAAGAAGTTTATATTAAAGAATAAATTCATTGAGTTTTTTACTCACCCAAAAAAAAAAAGGTTTAATTGTTATGCTATTTCAGAAGGAAAATTAGTGAAATAAGATTTTTGGATCAAAAATTATTTTTTTTATAAGTTGGTGATCCACTTAAAAGATTATCTTACAAAATCTTGTAGCAATTCTTTTTTCCCAGAAAATATACAATTTAATCCAGACTTGAAAAATACATTTATCTAATCTCAGTAACATGTAAGCACGAGCTTCGCAAATATGTATAAACTATAGTCTATATATATATATATATATATATATATTCAAAACACATGCATATAATGAGCAACTGCACAATTCTAATTGGCCAAATATCTATACTTTTTTTTTTTTTGGATAAGTGCCAAATATCTGTACTTTTTTTTTTTTTTTCAATTTTTGGATAAGTGCCAAATATCTATACTTTGATGTGATACCCTTCTAACTTCAACGATAAGAATGTATTGTTATATGCGTTTTTAAATCGCTTGGTAACAAGCAGGTGTCGTGGTGTAGTTGGTTATCACGTTAGTCTAACACACTGAAAGTCTCCGGTTCAAATTCGGGCAATGCCAACACGTTTACAGTATTTTTTTTGAATTACTCGATGGATATTAATTAATTAAATTAAAAAAAAATCCTACATATATTTGAGATTCCTTTAACACAAATCCAGCTAGTTCCATCTTGGCAATTCAAAATTTACTACTGTTTTGAGTGCTTTTGAACTGTAATCTGAGGATGAATCACGATGTACGGGGAAGATTATCCGCTAATATTTACTAATGATTACGCTTTACAGACAAGAGTTAACGGTAAATTTCACCATAATATCAATCTTATTATTCTTATCCATGTGCTTCTCCGCAGAGAATGTATCATATTCTAGTCATGAGCCAAACACAAAATATATATATATATATATATATGTATGTATACACACACACACACACACACACACACACACACAATAATAGTTGCACATAATGTAAGAAAATAACAGCCAGCTAAGCCTGCATTAAGGTTATTGTCACAGGGCCGAATTTAGCACTTGATTTTTTGCTAGAATTCTCGCACTGTGCGGCTAAGGTCTCGCACCTTATCAGCCTTCTCTCAATCTCACGATTTTACCTCTCGTGTTTAAGTGTTTACGAGTCAAGCAACACACAAGCACAAGTACACAATGCACAAGGCGGAACAAGCACGATGCACAAGTATATTACGGGAAACTCCCAACCTTTGTATTACTCAAGCTTTGTAATTACAACAGGATACAAGTAGTGTGCTCAACTCTTTTCTGTCTCCAAAACCGAGCACCCTACCATCGTATTTATAATACATTTGCAGTGGACAACTCCCAACTGCTGAGTGAAAACCGGCTATCTAGGATTAGGACAAGTGTCGGAGCAGTTTTCCCGCAACTGCTCCTAATGTCTTGGAACCGCCAGTCTGTCTCTGTCCAGACCCGGGCAACCGCTTCAAGGAACAAGGAGAACCGTCTCAGCCTTTCAAGGAGTCAGCAACGTCATCAAGAAACCAACTCTTAACCGTCACGGTCACCAGCATGCATGCGCCGTGCTCAGCACTCGCTCGCTGCCTTGCTCGTGCAGGCGCGCGCACTAGCTTGCGCACGCACCCGTCCCGCCTCGCACGTCCGCCGTGCAAGTCCGTTCATTCCATCCGGAACGCGTCCAATCCTTCACTGACCGAGTCACCCTCGAGTGTGCGTCCTAGGCTGCACTGCTCGCACGGTCATGTCCCGAGCTCGCACCATTCCGCCTTAGGAGCGCACGAGTCGCACGCGACCACCTGCTCGCGCACGAGTCAACTTGTGCACATCTGCACGGGACGCACGAACCTGCTTGCCCGCAACCCATCTCTTCCGTCAAATTCACCGAGTCACATTCGGAACACCGCTCCGCATCGATGCTCCACTCGTCCCAGCACGCAACACATGCATGCTGAGCCGAGTCACGCTTCAAGGGGCTAACAAACCACCCCCACCAGAAGAAGCCGACGTCCTCGTCAGTGGGTTAGCTTCCCTTTCAGCAAAATACGAACCAATCTGGTCCTCGAACTGCCACATGTTCACAGCTTTTTCCCAAGTAGCATCCGCTTCAGATTCACCTTCCCATTGCGCCAAGAAAATTGTACGCCTGTTCTTCTTGCTTTGTCCCATGGTCCGGTGGTCTAGAATTTTCAGCAATTTCTTTCCATACTCTTGCCGAATAACAGGAGGTGCTCTCGTTACCTGCCTGCGTGACTCATCAAGTAAATCTGGATGAAATTTCTTAAGAAAACTCACATGAAATGTCGGATGAATTTTCAGTCGATCCGGCAGCTTCAACCGATAAGCAACCTTGCCTACTTTGCTGATGACTTCAAAGGGACCATCATACTTCGGTATCAGCCCACGATGAGCAGTCTTAGCACTGATCTTCTTCCAAATTTGGGGAGTCAGTTTCAATAACACTTGATCTCCAACTTGGAAATCAACATCTCTTCGACTCTTGTCCGCATACTTCTTCATTATGCGTTGAGCCTTGATTAGACTATCTTTTGCTTCATCTAACAGCTCTTGCTTTTCCTTCGCGAACCGGTAAATTGCAGGGCATTTACCTCCGGTCCTTTGAACCACTACTTCATGAGGTGCTAGAGGCTGTTGTCCGTGCGCTAGCTCGAACGGACTCATTCTCGTTGCCGAGGATTTCTGTAAGTTGTATGAAAACTGTGCCACATCAAGTAAATCCACCAATTCTTCTGACTTGCCGAAACATAATGCCTCAGGTACTCCTCCAACAACTGATTCATCCTCTCGGTCTGACCATCAGTTTGGGGATGGGCAGCCAGTCGAGAATTTCAAATCTGTACCCAGCATATTAATTAGTGAAGTCCAGAATCTTCCGGTGAACCGGGTATCCCTGTCACTTATGATATCTTCAGGAACTCCAAAATACTTAACCACATGTTTGAAAAACAAGTTAGCAGCAATCTCGGCGGGACAGTTATGAGGAGCCGCGATAAAAACAGCATACTTCGATAGTCTATCAACAACAACAAGTATTGAAGCCATACCATTCACTTTAGGAAATCCCAAGATATAGTCCATGGAGACCGACTGCCATGGCCTGTCGGGAATGGGCAGCGGCTGCAGTAGCCCAGCTTATTTCTTCCTCTCAAGCTTGTCCAATTGGCATACGAGACAAGTCTTGACGTAGGCTTCAACGTCGTATTCCATCTTTGGCCAGTAATACCGTCGGGACAGCAATGCTAGCATTCGGTCTATGCCCGGGTGACCAGCCCACTGAGGGTCATGGGTTTCCCTCATGAGCTGCCTCCGCAACGGGTCGCTCGGCACGTACGCTCTTCCCCCTTTTGCATACAGCAAACCATCCTCGATCCAATACTTCCGTATTAGGCCAGCTTTCACATCATCAACGATCTTTTGATACACCGAGTCAAGTTGGGACGACTCGTGGATTCGGTCTAGGAAATCCGACTCCACAACAGTCAATGCGGCCACAAAATCTTCTATCATTTTTCGACTCAAGGCATCAGCCACATCATTCTGCTTTCCCGGTCTATGCACCCAATCAAAGTCGAACTCGCCCAAGAACTCTTGCCATCTCGCCTGTTTGGGAGTTAGCTTCTTCTGGGTCTTGAAATAGGTGTTAGCAATATTGTCAGTAACCACTACGAATTTGGTTCCCAACAGATAATGCCTCCACGCATCAAGGCCATGGATCACTGCCGTCATTTTTTTCTCATGAGTGCTGTAACGGACCTCAACATCTTTGAACTTGCGACTTTCAAATGCTACGGGGTGTTTGTCCTGCACCAACACACCTCCAAGAGCACGATCCGAAGCATCAACCTGTACCTCAAAAGGTTTATCGAACACAGGTATCTTAAGAACAGGGGCTGAAATAGTAGCTACCTTCAACCTGTCGAAGGCATCTTGACATGTAAACGACCACTCCCACTTCGAATCCTTTTTTAACAAATCCGTCAAGGGACTAACTATTTTGGAATAGCCCTTGATGAACCTGCGATAATAGTTGGCCAATCCCAAGAAACTCCGCAACTCGGCTACTTTGGTTGGAACAGGCCACTCCGCAACAGCCTGAACCTTTTTCTTGTCCATCATAACTTTGCCTTGGCTGATGATGTGCCCAAGGAAAGTTATTTGATCGCGACAGAACTCGCATTTCTCCTTCTTTGCATAAAGACTGTATTCCCTCAGTTTGTTGAACACTGCTCTCAAGTGCATCAAGTGTTCTTCTAGGGACTCCGAGTATATAACGATATCATCCAAGTAAACAACCACAAACCGATCCAAGTAAGCATAAAGAACATCATTCATTAAGTTACAAAAGGTAGCAGGGGCATTGGTTAAGCCGAAAGGCATTACAAGGAACTCGAACGACCCATATCTAGTGACACATGTGGTCTTCGGTTCATCACCCTCAGCAACTCTCACTTGCCAATAACCCGACCTCAGATCGATCTTTGTAAAGTACCTTGCCCTTGGCAGCTTATCAAACAAATCCAGAGCATTTGGAATAGGATACTTGTTTTTGATAGTAACCTTATTCAAAGCTCGATAATCCACACACATGCGCATCGAACCATCAGCCTTCCGTTGAAACAACACGGGGGAACCATAAGGAGCTTTGGATGGCTGTATTAGACCGGCCTCCAACAGTCCATCAAGTTGCTTCCTCAGTTCAGCCAACTCCGACAGGCACATTCGATACGGCGCCCTGGAAGGGGGCTTTGCACCAGGTTCCAGCTCTATCTTGTGGTCAAACGCACGCCTCGGAGGCAACTTCTTAGGCAATTCAGGGGGCATCACGTCCTCGAATTTCTTAAGCAAGTCAGCCACTGCATCCGGGACTTCATGGTACACATTCGGCTTCGTCTCGATGAATGCAGCCAAGAAGGTCGGATCACCATGTTTTAATCCCTTCTCAACTTGCAACGCCGAGACAAGCGTGGCCTTCTCAACCAGCTTCGGCATTCCCTCATAGACGCCACGCACGAAGGCGGGGCAACCAGTACCACCTA
The DNA here is from genome assembly GCA_026212405.1 of Petrea volubilis. Taxonomy (NCBI): domain Eukaryota; kingdom Viridiplantae; phylum Streptophyta; class Magnoliopsida; order Lamiales; family Verbenaceae; genus Petrea; species Petrea volubilis. Next base: position 17,623,718 of record CM047886.1, read on the forward strand.
TCAACATTCCGCCTAGGTACGACATCACAGCAATCCTTGCATGATTAAGAAAATCGTTACCCAGAATAACATCAAAATCATCAAGAGGGACAACCATTAAAAGACACTGTCCTTTCCATGGTCCAACTGTCAATGTGACGTTGGCCACGCCCTTTATGGGCTTTGCTTCCGAATTAACAACCTTTATTTTACTAGGGTGGGGGGTAAGATTCAAACCCAATTTTGTTACTTCACGATCAGCAACATAAGTGTGAGTGGCACCGGTATCAACCATTGCCATTACCTCACGTCCATTCACGCCTACCGGTACATACATCAAGCCATTCTGTGCACGGGGCTTCTCTTGTATCGCATTCAGCAACTGGAGAGGATTGACCCGAGGGGCACTCTCCTCATTCTCCTCAGCCATCTCAGCAGCGATCAAGGCATTAAGCTTTAAACGTCTGGGACAATCTCGCATCCGGTGGTCAGCACCGCACAAGAAGCATCCCGGGTTGTTCTTGTCAATAACAACCGGGGGCTCCTTAGCTTTTCCACTAGAGCCTTTCTTCCCCTTCTTTTTCTTAGCTCTCGCTTCTCTCTTCATTTTGCCAGTTTTCCCTTTCTCGCCTCCAGAATCCTTTTTCTTCTTTTTGTCATCCGGACCGCTAACAACACGGTAGTCCAGCAACCGATCAGCAGCAGCAATGGCGGACGACAAATCCTTGACACCTTGCCGTCTTAATTCGGCTTGGGCCCAGGTTTGAAGTCCGGCCATGAAGTTGAACAATTTGTCTTCTTCGGACATCTCACGGACATCTAGCAATAGTGAGGAGAATTCCTTCACGTAATCTTGAAACGGAACCAGTCTGCTTCAACTTGCGAAGGGCCTCCCTTGCAAGCCACGAAGTATTGCAGAGGAGGAATTGATCCTTCAATTCCTTTTTCAGAGACTCCCAAGTCTCGATTTTCCCACGATTTGTGAGGGCCTCGTCGGATAAACGAGTCCTCCACCATAACTTAGCATCACCGGTAAGGTATATGCTAGTAATAGACACTTTTTCTTCTTCAGGGACACGGGCAGCCTGGAAATACGTTTCCATATCCCACAGAAAGTTTTCAAGCTCTTTGGCGCTTCGGGCACCACCAAAGGGCTTTGGATCAGGGACCTTGACCTTCGTGGAAGAGGGTCGTTCTTCAGAACTTTTCGACCCCACAGCCTTCTTCAGGATGTTCAACTCTTCCTTGAATGCATCCATCTTCAAATCACAGGCATCCGTGAGGGCTTCAATGTCCTCACTGACGGACTGGATCCGTCCTTCCACGAACTCGGGCAAACCAGCAATTTGCGGGAACAATGGTGAAGTCGGAGACTCCACGGGTTCGCCAACCAGGGTCTCTAAACGTTTCATCCTTGTCTCGAGAGCAAGGATGCGATCCAACAACGTTTGCTAAGCCATTATTAAACACGAATTCGAACCACGTTTGTATCAACCGGGCTCTGATACCAACTGTCACAGGGCCGAATTTAGCACTTGATTTTTTGCTAGAATTCTCGCACTGTGCGGCTAAGGTCTCGCACCTTATCAACCTTCTCTCAATCTCACGATTTTACCTTTCGTGTTTAAGTGTTTACGAGTCAAGCAACACACAAGCACAAGTACACAATGCACAAGGTGGAACAAGCACGATGCACAAGTATATTACGGGAAACTCCCAACCTTTGTATTACTCAAGCTTTGTAATTACAACAGGATACAAGTAGTGTGCTCAACTCTTTTCTGTCTCCAAAACCGAGCACCCTACCATCGTATTTATAATACATTTGCAGTGGACAACTCCCAACTACTGAGTGAAAACCGGCTATCTAGGATTAGGACAAGTGTCGGAGCAATTTTCCCGCAACTGCTCCTAATGTCTTGGAACCGCCAGTTTGTCTCTGTCCAGACCCGGGCAACCGCTCCAAGGAACAAGGAGAACCGTCTCAGCCTTTCAAGGAGTCAGCAACGTCATCAAGAAACCAACTCTTAACCGTCACGGTCACCAGCATGCATGCGCCGTGCTCAGCACTCGCTCGCTGCCTTGCTCGTGCAGGCGCGCACACTGGCTTGCGCACGCACCCGTCTTGCCTCGCACGTCCGCCGTGCAAGTCCGTTCATTCCATCCGGAACGCGTCCAATCCTTCACTGACCGAGTCACCCTCGAGTGTGCGTCCTAGGCTGCACTGCTCGCACGGTCATGTCCCGAGCTCGCACCATTCCGCCTTAGGAGCGCACGAGTCGCACGCGACCACCTGCTCGCGCACGAGTCAACTTGTGCACATCTGCACGGGACGCACGGCCCTGCTTGCCCGCACGCCCGCAACCCAGCTCTTCCGTCGAATTCACCGAGTCACATTCGGAACACGGCTCCGCATCAATGCTCCACTCGTCCCAGCACGCAACACATGCATGCTGAGCCGAGTCACGCTTCAAGGGGCTAACTGTTATCCACGGAGCAGATGAACGCTGTTGGTATTGGTGCATGTATAGACTTTCAAGAAAATGCAAAAACTATTCAAGAAAAATTAACTTGCATTAGTCGGGACTGATGATAAGTCATTATTACTATTATTATGTTGGTATTGAGTACTATGAAAATGATATAAAGGATAAGCAACAACAATCGATCAAACTCTGCATATCCTCATTGAACCGCTGTTAGATGTGCAAGTTGGTGATAAAATGCTGGACCATAATTGAAAATAAAAAAAGTATGGTTCTTGTGATGGTGAAAGAAAAAAATAGTAATGGCGTGTAACTTAACACTTGTTTCGAATAAAATAAAAAGTATGATTGATGGAGCTTATAATATTGATGGGGATAACCAGTTTAGAAAAAGAAATGATTTTGATGTGAGTTTCCCAAAATTGAAACTTGTGATTTGGAGCTTGAAAACAACTGGACTTTAAGGGACATTCATTCTCTTTTGATGACTTGATCTTATCACTCAATAAGCCAGGCACTACCTTAAATAAATGTCATTTTCTATATCTGTCATTTCATCTCCGGAAACTCAGAAACTTCTGCTGTGTTTGGACCTTAAATTATGATAGAAAGAAGTCGAAACCGGACAAAAAAGTAAAGCACAGAGTACCATCATTTGAGGGGACGAAAGAAGTTAAAAGATAATTCATTTGATCCCATGAATTTGTAATGCAATAAAAGATGACAAGATTGGAGGAAAGAAGGAGTTGTGTATTCATTGGAATTTTTGTATCAGTTAAAATTGTACAACTCTACAACAAGTAAGTGGTACAAAAAAGACAGGCAAAAAAAGCCTCATCATCCTGAGTCATACAAAATGCCCAATATTTCAAAAACTTGGGCTCTTTCTGGAGAGGGCTGATCGCTAGTGCTATCTGGTTTTTCTTTTGTAATTTTTACATTGTTGTCTGTATAAACTGCTGCGAGTTTCTTTTTTTTGTGCTGTCTATGATCAAGATTTTTGCCACAACTGGGAAGGTGAGAACGATGATCAGAATGTCGAAATGCATCGTCTGTGAGTGGGGACTTTTTGCTTCTTCTGCTTCAATTCATCCTTCCATACGTTGGCAATATCTTGTGATATTTTCACAGCATCAGCAGATGCACCAGATAGCCCTCTCCTTGTGAACCCAACGGCGTAAAGCCCGTCTTTTCCTTTCCACCCGTTTGGGAATGGAGCCTTGGGGAAACCATTCTTGGAGAAGAATTCGGATTCCTGTCAACACAATCAAATCAGATACAAGCTCTTGATTGTATATATTTTCAAGAAACTTAAACAAACCAAAATGATGGAACTTATTCTCACCTGTAGCCAGTAAGGTACATTGCTCTTGTATCCAGTTGCCAAAACGACTGCCTCAATTTCGAGCTTTTGGCCATCGACAAGCTCCACTGTGCCACACGAGAATTTCTTGATTCCAGGGACTACTTTGATCTCCCTGGATCTGATCTTCTCAAGTGCACCAATGTCAAGAACAGGGGTCTTGCCTTGTGTGTTCTTGAGCTCCAACGGGCCGACGGAGGGCCTTTTCAGCCCGTATTTCTCAATGTTACCGAGGATCAGCCATGCGAAAACAAGCATGATCTTGTCCACCAGCCACAGTGGCAGCCATTTCATCATAAACATTGCCAACTCGAAAGTTGACTTACCAAAGACTTCTCTAGGCAGTACATGAACCTGAAATATCAAGAAACAGAACCCCATTAGAACCTATTAAATAAACTATAAAATCCCATAAATCAGGAAATGAATAATTTTTAAAAAAAAAATACTCACCGAGCTGCGACCAACCATGGCGGGCTTGGCATCGTGGTTGCAGAGGTCAAGAGAAACCTCCATGCCTGAATTCCCACAGCCCACAACAAGAACTTTCTTGCCCTTGAAGCTCTCACCTGACTTGTAATCACAGACGTGGATCACTTCGCCGGCGAACTCCTTCAAGCCCTCGATTTCCGGCAAGACTGGGGCCGCATTTTCGCCGGTGGCCACCACCAACGACTGGCAGATGTACTCAACCTCGGACTCATCAGTCGACACGGTCTTCACCATCCACAAACGGCACGCTTCGTCGTACTTAGCCGACTCCACGCACTCGTTGAAGTTGGGGCGGATGTCGAAGTGGCTGGCGTAGGACTCCAGGTATTCGATGAATTGCTTCTTAGAGGGGTACTCGGGGTAGTGATCAGGGAATGGGTATCTGGGCAGCTGGCAGAACTGCTTGGGCAGATGAAGCTTCAAGCGATCGTAGGTGCGCTTTTGCCAGAGCGACGCAATGCAATCGGACCTCTCGAGGATCACGTACGGCACGCCCTGGTCTTTCAGGCCGGCGGCCACCGCCAGGCCCGAAGGCCCCGCCCCGACGATGACGGGACCGTTCACCCAAACGCATCTGCGGGATGAGAGCATATCCATATCTGTGAAACTAAACATTTTATTTGTTTCTTGTTTTCTTGCTGAGAATGTAGTATGGTTATAGGATTTTTTTCCTTGTTGCTGATTCAGTGTAAGAGAGAGAGAGAGAGAGAGACAGATGTGTGTTTGTTTGAATTTGTTGCTGGTTTTGGAGTGAACAGAGATGATGGGGGTGGAGGGGCTTAAATAGAGGCGCTGCCCATGACTAAAGAAAAGGCTGTATGTGATTGAAGGTGGGAGTTAATGAGCATGAGAGTGAGGCCATTACAAAATCTATAACATCCTCTATTTTAAAATAGTATTTTATCTCTTATTTTATAATTTATATCTATATTATATATAAAATTATTTTTTTAATTATACATTTAATTTTGAATCTTTACACTGAACGTATATTCATAATTAGAATAGAAGAACGATTTGAAATAGAGTATCTCGTGTGACTACAAAATCATAAGCCAAAGTCTCCTTCTATTATTTTATTTTATTTTTTTTAATTTGGAGTTTAGGTAATTGGGGTGTTTGATTAAAATATTATGGCGGGGGTTAGCTTATATTTTTTAGGTTACTTTTTCGCGTTCATTGTGTACACTTTTATTTTTAAAATGTGAATCATATGATTAACTAATTACAAAAGCGAAATCTATAACATATATATTCCAAAAGGGGGTGCCATTAAAAGTTGGAAATTTTTAATTTTAATTTTAATTTAGCATTTTTTTGATCTATTACACGCCAATTATTAATTATATAAACACTCTTGAATGAAGATTAGTAGACTAATAACCGTATTGGTGGAATTCAAACTCATGACATCATGATTATCGAAAATTCTTGCCTAAACTCAGTTTAGTCACACCCAACCAATTATGTAACAAGTATTAATACATTGGTCATGTAATTGATTACTATCCCTAAACTGTACACCAATCATATGGCAAGTGTAAAATACTCACCACGTAATTACTCTCAGTGTGACCAAATCTGATGCGGATAAGAATTTTCCCATGATTATGAGGCATGTTCCTTTTCCAATAGTATCACTTCCACAATTAAAAAGAAAATGATGCCACTTATGGTAACATTTATTCTAAAAAAAGGGTATTTTTCACTGTGCAGTGTGTGTGTGTGTGTGAAAACTGTGTGTAGTGTGTGTGTGTGTGTGTGAAAAATGTGCTGTGCGTGTGTGTGTACGCACGCATGTGTGTGTGTGAAAACTATGTGCAGTGTGTGTGAAAAATATGTGTACAATGTGCGTGTGTGTGAAAAATGTGTATGGTGTATGAAAATTGTGTGTAGTGTGTGTGTGAAAAATGTGTGTACAATGTGCGTGTGTGCAATGGCGGATCTTGACTAAAATTATTGAGGGAGCCAAATTAATTAAGAGTGGAATTTATTCAAAAAGCCTTATTTTAAATGAGAGCGTGAGATAGTCACAAAAATTTGAAAGTATTCGATGAGACTTTTTTTGTAAAATTTATTTTCATTAGAATGGTTGATCAAAGATTTTTTTTTTTAAATTCTCTTTTGTTATTTTAATCATCCATCAATACACGTGGTTTGTATTAATAAGCGGAGGAAAAAATACAGGACAATTATATAGTAAAAAATCTGAACTGTTATGGGTTATGGGTAGTTGACTATTGCACTTTAAAATTATGAATGGGTTCTTAATTGTAACGGACAAAAATAGATCAAAATTTTATTAATCTTTTTCTATATATATGTTGGGTCCTGGATGATGGATTAATGGGCTTTTAAATTATGATGGTTTTCTTTTCTAATCATAATTGGTCATTAATTATATATATATATATATATATATATATATGACAATTAATAGAATAATTAGCTAATGTTTCAACCTTGGGGGTGGGGGTGGCCATGGCTCCCCCTTGTCACTATTACGATCCGCCAGTGCGTGTGTGTGAAAAATGTGTGTGGTGTATAAAAACTGTGTGTAGTGTGTGTGTGTGTGTGAAAAATATGTGTGGTGTGTGAATACCCATTGGATAATGATGTGTGTAGTGTGTGAATACACATTGGGTATCATTACCTAATGGGATCCAATGGGTAGGAACGGGTAAGGCCTTATCCTAACCCATTCATATGTAGTAGTATTGATTAGGATAGGGTATATGTAGATTTTAAAATTTTAGGGTATGAATAGGGTATGGGTAGAGAATGAATCTGTATGGCTAAGGTAAAACCTACCCATTGATAGGCCTAGGCCTGTAAATAGGTAGGATTTTACTTTATTTATATATATTTATTCTCTACTCATACTTTATTAGTACTCTAAATTTTTAAAATATACTCATGCTATATTCTAACCCATACTACTACAAATGAATCGATTAGGATAGGGCCTTACCTGTTCTTATTTATTGGGTAATAATACTCAATGGGTATTCACACTGTACATATATTTTTTACACACACTGTACATACATTTTTCACACATTGTATATATTTTTCACACACACACTGTGCACACATTTTTCACTCACACACACACGCACTGTACATATATTTTTTACACACACACATATTGCACTCAATATAATGCCCTTTATGGTAAATTTCTCTTTAAAAAAGTATTTAATTAAAACTTATGTAACTCAAACTTGAACAAATATCTTTCAATATGATATGTCATATATATCCCAAATTAAATTATAACTTTAATAGGATTTAAAAAATTAAAATCTGGATACGATATTATCAACGGTATATTATTTCTTCTTTTTATCTCTATCATTTCTTTGTATATAGTTTAACACTATATGAAGATTTTATCATCAAACGTTTTTTTTTTCATTGTCGTATCTTTTATCTTTAATTTTTTTGGTATTAAATTGTCGACATATTCAAATTTTATTTATTTATTTATTGTTCTTTACTTTCCAATGAACCTATTTTATTTATTTATGGTTATTTATATAATTTAATGCTATATGTACATTATAAAAAGTTTACATCTAATCCAACGATATTTGATCAAAATCATCTAATAAGCTACAAATTAAATGATTTTGATAGCGGTCTTTGACTGTAATTTGGTTAATTTTGATATCTCAAATTTTGAATTTCTTAATTAAAAAAAAATTGATTGGATATGTCTTTTGAAATAATAATAATAACAATTAAAAACTTCATTATCCCACTCATCTACTTACTTATCCCCTAACATTTTCAATTACGTACTCCCACTTTTCTATAATTTTTAATTTTTACTAAGTAAGATATTTTATATTTAAATTATTCATTAGAAAACAAATTGAAATACGAAAGGAGATTATTTATTCAGAGAGAGGGAGATATATATATATATATATATATATATATATGAAAGGAAATTTGAAATGTTTACAATATCTAAAATTAATCTTATGCAAGTTTAGGGTGAACGTTTTCTTTGGAGATGTAAAAGAAATTTCACGGCATCTAATATACGTCAGGAGTACTTGGTGTTTTATAATTTAATTATTATTTTATTTATATTTATATTTTTATAATTTTTCTTTTTTTGTAAACTAATATTTAATTTTAATTTAATTTATAATGATTCACATTCATATATATTTAGGTGTGTAAAAAAATTATAGTGACACGTCTTCCATTCTGGTAAATAATCCATTATTTTGGAATTTATCAACTTACAATAGCTCATAGTTTAAAATTCATAACTTTAATATATCTAAAAATTTTATTTATAACTTTAGTTTGGATCATATATTTAGATTTTAATATTTTTTTTCAATTTTTTTTATTTGATTTTTTTAATACAACAATACTTTTCTTTTTCCCTTTTAAATTTAAAAGCTTTAAATATGAGTAAATATTATTTTTTAATTAATTAATGAACTGCATTGAAAATTATTTAGAGTAAACGTTATTTCACATGAATAGTATATTTTATTTTTATCTTTTTATGTAATACAATAAATTACGATATTTATACATAGCACGAGATACATGCTAATATTATAATAAAACTGCAAAAAATTCGTGCATACTGTATTTAAATGATCTTGTTGAAAACACTAAAAGATAGTGACTAAATTAATTCACATCAATTAATTAATGACATTTGCTTGATAAATTTGTGACAATATACGTTGGAAATTGCAAAATTGATCCTTCATTTTGTCCCCTAACAAAAATTCTCCAAAATTGCAAAATTCGTCCTTTATTTTCCCCGGCCAAAATTTTTGATTGGTCGAACAAAATCGAATCAAAATTGTTGAAATTAAAAACTTAACATATATTTTTTTAGAGGTAAAATAGAGGATTAAAGTCTTAAATGACCGGTTAACTTTTAGAATAAGTTTTGAAATTTTGCACAACCAATACAAGAAAGTACCTACGTTACTAAAAGAAAATTTGTGATTAATATATTCTTTCACAAATTTAAGATATTTGTGATAAATTAGTGATAGATTGTGATAGAATTTAATGTACGTAAAATTAAAAAATAATCTATGACAAGACATTTAAATTTACTAAATAAATAAAATTCGTTATAAAAGATAAATTTATAATATATTGTCTTGTCAGCGAAGGAGACACATTCTTGTCGTCAATGTGGACCAGTTAATAAATCACTTTGTTGGATAATTTTTAATTAATATAAAGCTAGCTAGAAAGCTCTAATTAGACTTTATTAAGTATGTTAAACCATAATAAATTAATAGTTTAAATTTGACACGCGTCGCCGTGATAACTAAAGAGAGTAAATTAATCCCTCGCAACAATTTAATTATCATTTTATCGTGATTAGTTGGGGTTACTTGTGTGTTAATTATATAGGTTGATCAACCAATTAATTAATTTTTTTGATTGTTAATTAGTTAAGTAAAATGAAGAGTACTTAGTTAAGTAAAATGAAGAGTACTTAGGTACGTTTATATATAGGTAGCTTTAAAAAAATAAATGATTGAAGAGGATGGTGCGCAGCCAGTAGCCACCCATGGGAATTTGAGAGAGGGATGCATGTGATGTGAATTAAACCTCGGTTTTCATGGGGGTCTCTTCTTTTCATGGAAAAAGATTATTGTCACCTATGAGCTTAATTGCCGTTTGTAAGCTTATGAGATTTATGCGTGTGTGTGTGTGTGTAATTGACACTTGAATTTTCTTGAAATTAACCCAAGCATTTGTACATGGTGAGGAGTACATATTGATAACCCCATACACGTTTTTATGTTTTTTTTTCGGTGATTAATCCCAGAGACGATTTGATAGGGAAGTGAGTTGTATTATTTATTATTTGTACCGCGTAGTTATCGTAGCCCACCAGCAGCACCCTTTTTGTGTGTGTGTGTGTGCGTGTGTGCGTGCGTGCGCGCGCCCCCACAGCCAGGTTGTGAGCATCCTCTGGACCTAATTGCTACTTTTGGGATGATAAATATTTATATATATATACCAGTACTAGTTTAATTTCATATATATATATATATCTATATATTCCTTTCATATCATCCTTTTTGTGTCAATATATAATTAAGGATGATAAATATATAGGTTGCTAGGGCTTTCACGCCCTTACTTTGTATGGTCGGCTCTTGGAAGAATATATTTATACTAGTGCTTTTTGGGAGATTATTAATAAAGCATCGGAAAAAGTTATAGAAATGTATGAGTTGTAATCACGCGTGATCATACTTGTTAAAGTTTTATTGGGGAATTAATAAAATTAATTGCTCGATATTTAAAACTCTCATTCTTTAAATTAAAATTAGGGAAAATTACATCCACCTCCCCTGAGGTTTGGCGAAATTACATTTTAACCCACGGTTTTTTATAAATTACAAAAACCCCCCTGAGGTTTATTCCGTCTAACAATTTACCCCAGCCGTTAATGACCGTTAGGGTTCCGTTAGTTTTTGTACGTAAAGTTCCGATAGTACCTTGACGGGTTTTTTTTGTCATATATATAAAATTTTTGGGGTTATATGTTATGTATTACATCTTTGTGGGGCTAAAAGTAATAATATTGAAAAAATTGCTCCGTTTTCCGAGAAGTTTTTCGGTGAACTTGAAGCGGGTCTTCAACTTTTTGACGTGGAAAACACATTGGTGAGGTTAATTTTGGGCTAGAGTCGGTTTTATACATTTTTCGTTTATCACTTGTAATTATTACATATCACATGGGGTTATTGTAATATACACAAAAAAATATGGGTTAAATTGTAATTTCTCCAAACCTCAAGGGAGGTAGATGTAATTTGCCCTATTTAATATCAGCAAAAAATAAAGGGCAAAACGGACTTTTTACACTTTCCGTCCATAAGGCTGGGGTAAATTGTAATTTTGCCAAACCTCAGGGGTTTTTTTGTAATTTACAAAAAATCGTGGATTAAAATGTAATTTCGCCAAACCTCAGGGGAGGTGGATGTAATTTTCCCTTAAAATTATATTAATAGTGTAGTGTAGTAATAGTATGGCGGAGTGTTGTTACTTCGTGGAAAGTTGGGGATTGTCAGTACTGAAATATATATATATATATATATATATATATATACGTACGCAGCTAGCTAGGTGTTGGCGTTGGTATATCTTAAATAAAGCTGGTTGTAGATGGTATGGATAAATATATGGTCGCTTTCGGCTAATTTGGAGTTTAGTAGAACAAACATTCTCTGATTTCATGTACTCCTACGTTGTTGGGAGGAAAGTTCCTCATAGGAGAGAGAGCTTTGGCATGCAGGACTAGGCTGTGGCTTGGTTGGGGTGGAGGGCTGGACAATATACATATATAATTTTCACACACACACACACATATATATATATATATATATTTCTATTTCTACATTTTTCAATAGAAATTATCCTCCAATTTTACTGTTGACAATTAATGATATATGTATAATGACACTTTGATAAGAATATGTTCTATCACTAAATAACTGTCATACAGAATCTCATTAATTATTAATGATGATAATTAATTGCCACTATTAAATTGTAGGGCGAATTACATCTACCTCCCCTGAGGTTTGGCGAAATTACAATTCAACCCATGTTTTTTTATAAATTACAATAAACCCCCTGAGGTATATTCCGTCTAACAATTTACCCCAGCCGTTTAGGACCGTTAGGGTTCCGTTGGTTTTTGTATGTAAAGTTTCGATAGTACCCTTGAGGGATTTTTTTGTAATATATATAAAATAGTTGGGGTTGTATGTTATGTAGTACATCTTTGTGGGGCTAAGAGTAATATTATTAAAAAAAAATTCTGCCTTTTTAAGAGTTGAAAATGACGGATAGGTAAGAGAAGAGAGAGATCTAGATACATACATATGCAATGTATATACACATAAAAATTGAGAAATCTTACAATTTTAATTCATCATAACTCACTCATTTCTTCTCCAAATCGCCCAAGTTGTATGTCAAAATCGATCACCGCGACGAGAGGAACATGTTGGCTGTAGTAGTTTCGGGTTTCGTCGGACGGTGGAGGAACAGTGGCGGCGGCAGCTGCAGCAGCAATGAGGTGGTGGCGGGTTTCCGTTTTCCTACAAGTTTTTCAGTGAATTTGAAGCGGGTCTTAAACTTTTCGATATGGAAAACACATTGGTGAGGTCAATTTTGGCGTAGAGGTGGAGGAATTGAGGCGAAGAGTGGATTTATACATTTTTCATCCATCACTTGTAATTATTACATACCGCAGGGGTTTATTGTAATATACACAAAAATGTGGGTTAAATTGTAATTTTTTCAAATTTCAGGGGAGGTAGATGTAATGCACCCTATGTAATATTAGCAAAAAATAAAGGGCAAAACAGACTTTATACATTTTCCATCAATTACTTGTAATTATTACGTACCTCAGGGGATTTATTGTAATTTACAAAAAAACGTGGGTTGAATTGTAATTTCGCTAAACCTCAGGGGAGGTAGATGTAATTCGCCCTAAATTGTATTGTGACAATATAGAATTTACACTATAAAAAAATGCAATTTTTTTTATTGAAAAATACCAGTAGAACCCTGGTAGCCAGCATGCTGGAAATGTATAAGAACCGGCGGAAATCTTGTAGTTGTTCGGCAAATCTGAGATCATCAGAAAAACCCTTGCCTGTTTTCAAAACCCATCAAATGTCGTGGAAAAATATCATTACTGACATAATAAAATGTATAACCTCATAAATACTATTATTGACAAAATAAAAAGTATATTGCTTAAGGGTTTTGCACAAGAATTAAGAAAAATGATTAATAGTCATAATCTTGATTAATATGATCAATTAAAATACTCTGTTAAATAATCACTTAAATAAATACTAATTATACAACACTAACTCTTATTCCTCACCCCATTAATAAGTAGAAGTGTATATTAAGAAAGAATTGATACATACATTCTTAAAATTGAAAATGACAAATATTTCGAAATAAGTATTGAAACATCAAGTTTGGATCCTCTGCTACAAAATGATGTTATATTTTCTCCTATACTTATTAATACATGTCACGTATATCTGTGACCAGTTGAAATAAGAAAAGAGAATTTTCAAAAAAAATTCTATTTCATAAATCTTTCTCTTTTCTTATCTCAACCGTCACCAATACACGTGGCGTGTATTGATGATTAAAAGATCCGAATTGTGAAGCGTATCTTGTTAGGTAAAGGGAATGAAAGGAGTATACATTATAGTTATGAGAATTTTTACATTATTAGTAACTTTTTTGTCATTAATGCTATGTTATTTTGTAGTTAATTAGATCGTTATAATTTGGACAACAGCTCAATTTGCAAAACTTTAATCTACACTTACTAATCTCCAAAACTAAAGAAGTTAAATGAAATAATTAATAATGTTTTGCCAAACGAGTCTTAGTAAAATAGTAAATTAAAGTGATGGTTGTGCGAGTGCAGTATGAAATTTCCTGGCAATTGCCTTGTTGGAATGTTTGGGCATAGCCACACTTATGCTAATCACCATTTTAAATTGCTTAATCTCTTTTATACTCCCAATCATATCCTGCCACGTACCTCCAAACCAATATATTTAATTTTCAATTGTTTTTTCTTTTTTCTTTTCTTTTCTTTTTCCCCCTGAAATAATATTTCAAGGCTTCCACTACAAATCATGGTCCCCTGACGTGGCAAGTACATACTCCCTTTAGTCGATTTGGAGGGAATACATCCTCAAATATAGTTGCAACATCATTGTAATTATTATCAAGAATAATACACACACACACACACACACACGATATATTATGGAGTTAGGTTGATATTTATGATTGCGGGAGGGACCTATGAGATTTCAAGAGCTTTATATGTAATCATTTGGAAACTTTTAGCTTTATATATATATATATATATATATATATATATATTTGCAATTTGCATTTGCAACATATTTCTAATCTTATATCCAACCAATTTTATATTATTCTTTTTATTTTCACATGGTCCGCCTTTTATGATTTGTGTTATTAATACTAGTATATCCTTGCACAACTATATATATATATATATATATATATATATATTTGCACTTTAAGTGATATAAGTTTATTAATACTTGTTTTTGCTTTCGGATTTTATGTACTCATACTGACTTGGAGGGGTTTTGAGTGAAATTGAAAAGTAAGATTTCACTTGTAATCTTTATGTTTATTTTTTTTCCCATTGAAAATAGCATAACCAAAGCTCATTCAGCGTTATAAATCTCATTACTTTAGATAACTTGACATTTGGAGAAAGAAAAAAAAATGTAAGAAATAAAATCTTATTTATGCTAATTTCATATAAACCTTGAAATGCTAATGTAGCGAAAATATAAATATTTGACAATACCACTTTAACAATTTCAGAAACATTAAAACAAAAAATCAATATATTTGGGATAAGCGGAGTCATTGTTTTCACATATATTACATGAAATTTACTGTAAAATTAAGAATCACACAAAATTCCAATGCTCGAATAAAATTCAATCAAAATTCTGCGACTAACGAGTGAATTGAATTTATTATATAATTAGTATATATTTTAATAAAAACAATCGATAATTATATATATATATATATGCAAAGTACAACAACAATCAGCTGTACATAATTAGCTTGATGTGATCGAACCTGATTGGAACCAATTTTTTTCGAGAATCATATAGTCTGGGTACGTTGCTAGAATGTGTCAAATACACTGAAGAATGCCTGCGTTAGATAATTTTAAAATGATAGTTTTGGGATGATAATTAAGGCACATGGTAGTAAGCGAACCTTTGGAAAGAACAAAACATTAAATTCAAAAAAATAGACGTAAAATCTTTGCAAATCTAACCGGTCACATTCGAAATTTAGAAAGATTTTGCTAGATCCTTAGTATATAAAGGTTCTTTTCCATTATCTTTATTCTGACTCACTAAATCTCTCAAAATCATATAAAAAAAAAAGTCATCAATGATTAGAGAATATGGCCATTAATTTGTTAGCTAGTATTAGTGGAACAACACCCCAATATTCCTTTAATTAATCAATTATGACTAGAGAAAAAGATCGAAAATTAATTAATCATATGCAGCCCTTGTGAGGGTTTTTTAATTTAGAAGAATTACATTTTTAAATATAATTCAATATTTTTTTGGAATCATTTGAAATGACTAGCAAAAAAAGAATTCAAAAAGGGGAAATAAAATTAAAGAAAATGGAATCAGCCATTCTTGATCAGCATTGAGGATCCCAAATTCTTGTTAAGCCCACATGGCATAGGAACATGGAGTAATATGTTTATTTTATTTATAAAACTTAGGTTCAAAGTCAGTGCTATAATAGAGAGGTAATTAATGAGGCTTGGGAATTAAAGCTGTTGTGTATGGCTCCAACAAGTACAATTTTGGATAGAACTATTTGCGCGCCAGTGACATTTTTCTGCGCACTTGCATAGATTAGGCAGAACACTTTGTGCATGTTCGCACAAAATTTGCGAACCTGCACACAGACAGATTTTTGGCAGTTGCAGAATTTAAATCCTATTATAATACTAGTTTGTTGATGGTTTCTATGTAACTTTTACAGTAGATTTTAGAATGGTTCTAGAGAGTTTTGAGAGCACTATTGTTACTCTATTTTGTACCTCTTTAAAAATAGTAAAAAAATCTCTCTTTTTCTCGCCCGTCGATGTAACCTGGATTTGGGTGAACCACATAAATCATTGGTCGTTTTATTTTTGCTTTCGATTTGTGTTTGTTTTCATAACAAAAGCTAATTTATTAAATATCATAAACAAATATATTATAGCTAATTCCACATCAATATTGTAATGTAAATTTGATTTAATTTACTTCTTTTATAATTTGTAAAAAAAATGATGATCAAAATCAATTACACCAAAACAACATTACGTTAATGCCATTATAATTTTTTTTTTGAAAAAAAGATTTCATATATATATTTTTTAAAATTAATATGGTTCCATTTAATGACATGCACAATTGCCAATGCAGATGTCGGGGTCGGTATGTAACCGTTGGATGCAAAATTAGTGATCCAAATACCATGTTAGAACCATTGCACCTGGCAAAACAAGGTTCTTGCATGTGGCACTTTTAAATGTTATTACTATATTTTTTAATTAATTACTGCATTGCCATAATGTTATTTATCTCTAATCAAGGTGCCGCCCTCCACCATGGTTTTAGCGCTCACACATAATAATTAAAGCCACTATACACATGTACTCTATTCTATTCTTAAGTCTTAATTAATAGGAATATATAGCTATTATGGGAATTAAAGTGGGTGAATGTACAAATTACAATATATGGGGTAAAAGGGTTCATTAATTTTATCCTCCTCTATTTTCGAAAGGGAGCTAATTGCCCCTTGTGTTTTCCGAAGGAACATATGGACTCTATACTCTTTCCATGTTCTAGCAAGTGTCCCAATGCATGATTATCTCGTGATCTTTATAAGTTTTTTTGTAATAATTTGTACATCCACCGTTAAAAATCTAATAAAAATTAGTTAAGGACAGAAATTGAGAAAAATTGAAAGACATGAAATATAATGTGAGATATATTTGTGTTCAATGTGATCAAAATCGAACAGTTTCTAGCGTATAAGGCCAGATATAATGTGGCGAATTACAGTTACATCTCTTTAGATTTTACATAATTACGCCTATAAATTCTGTAGAAAACACACGGAATTCTAGAGAATAACAGCTGGGCAACTTTGGCCCAAGCATATGCGCCAAAACAAGAAATTTTTTTTTTCATTTTTTGCCAACAATCCCATGGAAATTCCGTCAGAATTTCAAAAACTTAAAAATACTATTATTTTTATTTTTTGATGGAATTTTCATAGAAAATTATGCTGGAAATAAAATTTTTAAAGATATATTAAATATCCCGATAGAAATTCTATTGTAAATCAAAAAATTAAAAATAAATATTAAACATTCCACTAAAATTTTTAAAAAAATATTAATTTTTGATTTCTGGTGGAATTCAATAGGAATTTTTGTTGGAATTTCAAATAAAATTAAAAAAAAAATTAATTTTCATCATTTAGAGGAATTTCGACGAAAATTCCGTCAAAATTTGAAAAATAAAAAA
Organism: Petrea volubilis; assembly: GCA_026212405.1. Classification (NCBI taxonomy): domain Eukaryota; kingdom Viridiplantae; phylum Streptophyta; class Magnoliopsida; order Lamiales; family Verbenaceae; genus Petrea; species Petrea volubilis. The sequence goes on from CM047886.1 coordinate 17,641,216, forward strand.
AAAGATCAAATATTCCGACGGAATTTTCCGCGAGAATAGCGCTAGAACATTCGAAATAAATCTAAACGCTTCTCCATTTCCACCATGTCTCTCCTTGTTTTTCTTTCTCTTGTTTCCAAAATCCACCACCACCGTAAAAAATGCAGCCCATTCTTCCCACCGCCACAGCCACTACTTTTACTGCCGCCATCTCCCTGCACGATATTACCCCCTCCAACCACCATAATGTAAGTATAATATATATATATATATATGCGTGCATATAAATATATATGTAGATATATGTTATATGTATTTCATATATATATATATATGTAAATTAAATTTGTGGATTATGTATGTAAATAAGTATTATAAATATGTATAGTGTATATATAAATATACATGGATATTTACAGCTGTGTATATGTGTAATATTATATATATTAGTATATTTTACATATATATATATATATAATATCTATATCTTTATAGAATAATATGCATATTTTAATTTTTTATTTTTAATTTTTTTTAATTTCCAACAGAATTTCTGTGGGAATAATATTTTGGATTTTTTTAAAATTATATATATATAATGTATTATATATGACGAGTATCCTAATTATAATTATATTTGGTAGAGTTTCTTTTTGGCCCCTTATGAAGCTCAAGCCTTGTCTCTTATTCATCAATTTATGCAATAGTCCATCCCAACATGAGGGTGAGATGCATAATTCAATTGATTTAAGTTGACCTAATATAAATCATAATTTGTTGTATTACCCTTAAATTTATGAAAGCCCAAATTTAAGGGTTTTCCACGCCCAAAAACATAAAATCGTGGCTAGACAACAACTCAATGATTGAATTTTGATATGAAAAAACATATGGTGGACAGAAGCATAGAGCACAAAAAGATGTTTCCCTCTATTATTGAAAAATAACTCCTCCCGATAAATATATAACTCCTACCAACGCAAAATACATTAACCACTTATTTCTATATCACATGATTTGTGTTAGTTTTAGTGCTCTACTCTTGAAATACCCCATCATCACAATTCACAAATAACTAAGACTCCACAAAAATGTTTACGTAGGTTTTCTAGGTTTGCCCGTGTCCCATGAGATGCATGCATTTTGCGTCCATCTATGTAAAGTGCAGTTTTTCATGCTTTCATCCCGTCGAGGTGCTAAGACACGGCACTATAACCATCCTCTCTCTCTCTCTCTCTCTATATATATATATATATATATATATATAAATAAGTGAGCGCTTACTTGTGTCTATAGAGACGACTAGTTTAGGTTGCACATGGCTTGCACTGCCCCCCTCGCGATGACTTTGGTAAATTAGCTATCTTTTCTTTGCTTAAAATTGAATTGAACCGCCCCTAAAATTTAATTTATTACATCTTTTACAAACACGGAATTTTAGTCCATGTGAAATGTGACCCTCCCCCGATGAATTCCACTATTTTAATTTTTTTTTTCCCTCTTTTGCAGTTTTATTTGATAAACTAATTAACAAAGTCAAGGTATGTAAAAAACTACTCGATCGGACCGTTAGTCGATCATTTATTTTCTAGAAAATTCTAAAGAATGTAAAGAGACTACATAGCATGTATATTAATTAATTGATTTGCAAAATAAATGATTGGTCTTATCACTTGTTGTAAACTCGGTATGATTATAATAGTTGCCATCTATTTATAACAAGATTGGTTTATTTATTTATAATCAATATATCCATCTAAAGGGCAACCATATTTTTTATTCTTATCACAATCATCATATATATATATATATATATATATTATTGATACTAAGAATATTTTTTTTATGGAATCAATATATTATTATTGATACTAGTATTATTATTTTTTTGATATAAACAACTTGAGACACTTTATAAATGTCAATCGAAAAAACACCTCCACACACACGCACACACTCATCCAAGCGAAAAGGGAACAAAGACAAGAGAGTTCGAATTCAGGATCTCGATTCCAAGCTTAGTGGGCAGTGGCATTATTTATATTATTATTATTAGGTTAATGACTTCATGGTTACATACGCATAATCACGTTTATGTTAATTGATAACCTAATAATATGGTCTAGCTAGTTACTCCCTCCGTCCCATATTAGTTGTCGTTTTAGGAATTTTTTTTTTGTCCCATAATATATGTCGTTCTCACATATCAAGAAGAAATTTCTTAATTTTTTCCTAATATAGCCTTAGACTTTAATTAATATCTGATGCAAATTTCTAAAAAAAAATCAGCAATTTATTAATTATGGGTGACTCAATTCCTAAAAAATCTCCCAATAACACTAATTGTCTTTCAATCTTCCATATTAATGGTTATTTTCATTATGAAAATCATTGGAAAGAGATAAATGGTTGATGAAAGAGAGATTAGTAGCGTAATTTATTAAAAGGGTATTTTGGTCAAAATAATTTATAATTAATGTTCTTAATCCATTTTCTTAATTCTTGTGCATAACCCCAAAACGACAAATAATATGGGACGGAGGGAGTAATTACTCCTAGTAAATTATATAGTCAATAGCGCCGTTTACGTTAGCTAACTTGTCTTAAATTAATCCATGCTGACTGTGCCCTCAAGAGGATAAGTAATTGTTCTTTCCCAAAGTAATTAATTTAGCTATTTCAATATATTATAAAGTATTATGAGTAGATAACTACAATAACTGCAAGCAAATACTTAAATCCTAGATCATGTATAATAATAATTAAGTGTACATTCTCAATTAATTAATTCAATTACTATATCATATATATACAAATATTTTCAGAACATGACTAGGATTTGATCTTGTAAATGAATTATTACGTCTGAATTAAGTTTGACCATATATTAGAAGAAATGTGGAAACACATGAGACCACATGGATTAGCCATTTTCGGCTGCAGCTCGGAATATTTAGGCATTTAATGGGACTGTTAGAGAGAAATTAGTCAAACCATTAAATTATACACCTCTCTCTCTCTCTATACACACACACACACGCATATTAGCATAATTTTGTGTATTAACATAATTATAATATGTGCTTATACATACCGAACTAACATGTGAAGGAAATAATTTTTATGATTTAATAATTAAGCTCTTCACCAACCAGCATTTGATGCATGCATGATTAATTAATTAGTGGGTTCAAGGAATAATGCCATGATTCTCCTGTTTAATTAAAAACATCAATTCAGTTGCTAATTACCTGATTTTGACCCAAAGATGCAAGTTGGACCATGGAATATAATGAGATACTTACAACATGAAAATGTTTTAATTTATAGATTAGTCACGATCAATTAATAATTGAACTGATTATAGTTAGAGTTTGACCTAATAATATCTTAATTTCATGGGGAAAAATATAAAAGAAAAAAAAGGCTCTAAAGTTGCGGCGATGTTGGTAAACAAAATATGAAGCAAAATCATTTCAAAAAATGTGACGATAGTTAAGTTCAACACTTGAGTTACGCCCGATTATGCTTCGTAAGCTATAACAAGACAAATGTTAACCTAATTTTAATTTATTTCAATCAAGGTATAATATCATGTATTTACATTGAACCTTCAATGAACTAAGAACTCACACTTGTGAACTAATTATATATCCTTCATTAACTAAATTTTGTGGAGAATGTATTATTTTGTGACTAATATTGATATTTTTAATTAGATTATTCATGCCTCTTGGTTAGGGTTTATCAGTTGATTGTGTCTCGAATTTGATAATATTATCAAATTAATTTAATTTATTCGATCAATTTACTATAAAGTTATATTAGAAATTTAAAAGTTCACAAAATACTACAAGAACGCACTTCCTTCAATGACGATATTTTATAAATTTAGTTTCTATAATGGATTTAACACCAAGATTGTCATTGATTATTTTTTTAGTTATGTGTTTGGATTCTAGGGATAATTACATTGGGGTACCCTGAGGTTTGTCTAAATTATAAATAAAACCTTTGATTTTGGAAAATTACTTAATAAATCCTCGGATTTGCAAATGTTTTATAATATCCACCTTCTGTCTACAAACGTTAGGGTTTGTAACAAAAATCGTCAAATTTTTGTTTTGTTCTTCTTATTTTACCCTGGTCAAAGTTTGAACATATTTAACTAATTTTTTAGGACTAAAATGCCCTATGGGTCTGATACATATAGAAATATTTGATAGTAATAAGGGTTATAACATTTGATAGTAATAAGGGTTACAACATTTGATAGTAATAAGGTTTACAACAAAATCAGATTTGACCCAAAGGGCATTTTAGTCCTAAAAATTAGTCAAATCTGTTTTAACTTTGACCAAAATGGTAAAATAGGAAGAACGAAACAAAAATTTGATGATTTCCATTACAAACCCTAACATTTGTGGATAGAAGGTTGACATTGTAAACCATTTGCAAATCCTAAGGTTTATTTGGTAATTTTCCAAAATCGAGAGTTTTATTTGTAGTTTAAGCAAACATCAGGGTACCTCAGTATAATTATCCCTAAATTCTATCACTACTTCATCACAAAAACATTAAATATATAATGATCTCTCTGGCACAAATTTTCAATTAATTAATGAATGGGGTGTTTTCTTGCAGTGAATTCATCCCTTAATTAATGTAACAAAGCTACTCCTTTCATTTCATAAAAAAAAAAAAGAAGAAGAAGATTCAATGTCACTACCAAAGTTAGATTTTTGTGACCCAATCCTATGTAATATACGAATTAGAACCAAGATTGCTAATCAACACCAAATTTAACCAAACAATATCTGTCTGCAGCACAAAGGGAAATATAATCCAGCGCAAAGTCGCATTTTCTCATCGCAGGGAGCAAATTTGGAGCCAAAAAAAGATAAAATTAATTAATATAACCGCGTGATCCTCAAATGATATGAATTTTAGGTGCGCTTTTGGCCTTTTTTCAGAGGGTGAAAAACACGACTATGAAGACACGGATTTGCCACCCCCAGTTTTGGAATAGTCGCTGACCGATAAAAGTGGGATTCTTTTGACAACTTGTTCATACAGTGAAGGATTTGCTTTCTTTTGCCAAATAAAACCAAGAAACATTATAGAATCCATCGAATGAAAAGGTACAATTTAGCTAACACAGATTTTTGCCTATTTTCAGGTGTTGAATAGTTTATATTTAATATTTTGTGACCAAAATAAGTGTAACATATAGTTGCATTGACCATGCTATGATTGTTTATGACTCGTCACTAATTAGGGGCGCTTGATATCACCCTAGCCACACGAAACCCTAGTCCATTAATGTTTTGGTCAAGAACAAATTTATTAGTTCTTTGATTTTAATTAATTGAAGAGGACTAAAAGTAGCGAGAAGGTATCTTGAGTAGTTGCAATAATTTGTTTCTTTTAGGGGTAGCAATAATTGCTTAACAAGTCATGTAATTTGGTGATATATATGTTTATATTGAGCAGGTTTGGTGCAGGGGCACTGATCGGTTATTTCATTGATTATGTTTATATATGAAAATTAATTAATACGAATAAGAATACGAAATCCAGCTATATAAAGATTGATAGAAGAAATTATTATGAAAGTAGACTAATGGTCATATTTCTGATGAAATCCACATATACAAGACTCGTCATCAGTATACTTGGAACAAATTTTATGTAGGGATAATTACCCTCATCTGCCCTGAGTTTAGGAAAAATTACAAATAACCCCCTTTTATTTCGAAAATTATCAATACCCACTTGACATATATCAACGTTTACAAAAACACACCATGTCGTTAGTGAATTACCAAAAATGCCATCGGTCAATTTTTTTCATCATTTTTTGAGGACTGAAATACGTTTTTTTATTGTAAGATTTTGAAACTTAAAGGGTGTTTATTGTAAGTTTTCGAATTACATAAGGGTATATCTATAATATTTTCGAAATAAAGACACACAACGAAGGGCCGCACTTTTCGACTGGTTTTTTCAGTGGTATTTGGAAGGGTCTTGAACTAATTGCAATGAGCAATACATTGGTAAAGCCCATTTTGGGATGGAGTCGATAGTGGCAAAGGAATTAAACAGAGGAGATGTAATGGTTAGTTAGGGTCTGATATAATTTTTGTTCAATTAAATTCAAACGGATAGAGAGTTAACAAAATTTATTGAGGGGTTTTGACGGACTTAAGGAGACAAAAAAAAATAGTGTGTAGCTTCACCATCCAGATAATGGCGATATGGCGGCGAGGCGAGGTATTATTCATATTCAAAATAAGAAGGGGTTATTTATAATTTTGCCAAAAATTAGGAAAAGTGAGGGTAATTCTCCCTTACAAGAATTTAGGAAAAAAGGGCATTATAGTCTTTTTGTTTGATTTAGTAATAAAGGGATCAAATTCAAGGAGATATTGATAATTTTTAAAATAAGAGGGACTTATTTATAATTTTACCTAAATTCAAAAAATGTGAAGATAATTATCCCTTTTATGTAAATTTCATCCCGCTAGCTCTTGCTAGCTACTTGTATCTCAAATTCGCTACTTGAACAAGATCATACTAGTAAGTGACATGTAGAACTCATTATTTTTTATTTCAAATATGCAACACCTAATATATATATATACATACACACACACACTCTCTCTCTCTCTTAATTTATCACACGTATCCCGGCGTGAAAAAGTTTAGCGGCTTTAATTTTTGACTTAATAAGAGAAAATATATATTTCTTTTCATTTCATGCATAATTTTTTGGTGTCGAGCAATTGATGGATGTAGTCATAATACTAATGCGTATTCAATTAAATTCTAAATTGTTAAATTAAATATCTGTTTTTTACTTTTGTTTGCATAAATTTCTTCCTGGCCGCGCCGAAGTGGGCGCTCAGGGTTCGAACCGGCCGAGTTCGATGGGAAAACAGCCGATTCGAAGTGAGCTTCTTTGTGTTCGGGTGCGGGCGTGCCAGTGTGCCGTAGCACACGAGTGGAAGTCTTGTGGTTCAGAGTGAATGTGAGGTGGTTCGAAATGGAATTGATGTGATTCGAAATGAAACAGTGATGCGCCTAAGACTTCTATCTGAAAAGCGATTGAATTGGAGTAGGCAAACACTACCCCTGAGGTTCTACTTGCCTACAACTGAATGTAGGACTTAATAATTTAGCACTCTCAAAGATCGAAAAGGGTCAGAAAGCTTAAATCGAAAAGGAAATACATTAGAAGACGATAGCTACTCGCCATGTGGACCTTACAGGACTCGACTACATACACACGCATTGATGACTCGGGCCATATCTATGACAGAGATGCATTGAGCAGTCCCTAAGAACTCTAGCTACAAATCGGACACATTGATGACTCCGGCCATATCTACCTGTGGTTGTTTTCAGAGGCTGTTCACTCCGACGAGCATTGATTGACTCCGTCTGCACTCCCCTTCATGCATGCGCTCGATATGAATGCTGGGTACCACTCCGCCGCATTGATATCTCACCTCGAACCGGGCCCAATCCGAGTGAGTGATGGCTACGACTTCGTGACGTTACGGAATGAATGCATTGATATCCTCACTTCGAGCCGAATGAGGTATGGCTACAAACACCCCGTAGCGGTTTTCTACCTACTTGAACTAAAGCTATTCTTTGTTCATTTAAACTAGAAAATCAGAGAAGTGTGGACTTCTTGATTGAGAGAAGTGTTGTTGTAGTTGATTGATTGATTCATGTGTTTTGATCTCCCGGCTCCTTTTATATACTTCAGGCTGCAACTGCCTTCCTTTATTCTTGGAGCTGGAAAATGATTTATTCAAACATGGCCAAAAGATAAGTGGCCGGCCTTATTCCTAGGAGTGGCAGTTGCTGCCATTTCAAATTTCAGCATCACATGGCCTTTATTTTAGGCATGTACAGATGCCTATTTTTAGCCATCCCTTAACAACCCCTAATTGTGAGGGATTTTAAATCTATTATTATATTTATTTTATTTTCCATTTTTGGCCGATTGGGCCATGGGCTTTGAATACGGGCTTATGGACGTGTCGAAGTGGTCTGGGCCTCACTAATTCATTTCGGCGTGGCGAAAAGGACCAAAATCAGCTCACTCCAAATTTATACAAAAAATTCAATTTTGGGCCCAAACAATGCCCCCCGCAAGTTGTGGTCAAGTGGTAAGACTTTGACCATAACTTGATTTAAACTTTATTCCTTTTGCGCCATTAAATTTGGCGGCTTTTTTATTCGTGCTTTTCATAGACATTTGAATATTTTCCTCTTTTTCTGCTTACCTCGACTGACGGCTGTTACTGGCGCCATCATGATGGCGCCTTTTGAGAGTCCCAATACTAGCCGTTTCCAGTGTTTTCTCACGTCTGAAACTCTAATTACTTTTCGACTCCCAATCTCCCAACCATTTAAAACTCTTACGTAATCTCCAGAAAAATTAGAAACCTCCTTCAGCCGCTACCTTTGATTCTTTACAGAACCTTCTCCTTTTTCCCAGCCAGCCATCTCCGTCTCCCCCATTTTACCCCCAAATTCGAAAAAAACCCTAATTCCACATTTACCAATGGCGTCTCAATATTCTACCATCTTCTCCTGTGAGGGTTCCTATTCTTTGGGTCCTGTTATCAGCAGGGATATCCCTCGCGACCATCCTCGCGACTTAGCCCGCTTCGAAGAGCGATTGCCGTATCCTGAGGGCCATATTTTCGGCACTTCCGTCCGAAATTGGCCATGGTCGCCCAATTCTTCCGTCCACCGTGACTTCACCAATTGGTGCGCTCGCGTTGAAGCCGTATACGGCCAATTGTGGAGAAGCATAAGGATTTATGAACCTATTCAGGTTTCGAAATCCCCATATGCTCTTGATATGGGTTTCCTTCAGGCGGCGCTGCCGTTTTGGTGTCGTCTTGACAATACATTCCATTTCGCCGCCGGTCCCATGACTCTCACCCTCCTCGATTTGGAGCAGTTAGCGGGTTTTAGTTCGTCTGGTCGCCCAGTCAGCGTTGATGTCAAATACGAGGACCTTGATATCACGGAGCTTTCTCACCTCTCCCGTGAACACAAACCCCTGACGAGCTATGGGCACATCATTGCCCATTTTATTAACAAAGCCACTCCAGTCACAAACGAAGAGCACGTGCGATTTCTTGCCCTGTGGCTGTGCAGGTATGTATTCTGTAGCCAATCCTGCCAGCAGACAATGGAATTCTACTACATGGCCGGGGCAATGGCTGCTGGTGCCAATTTGGCCTTGGGCCCAGCGGTACTAGCTTTCGTCTATAAGGGGCTGCGCAAGTTGGTCAAGGTGAGGCAGGACCCCAAGAAGAGGGAGATACATCACGGCGGGCTTTGGTTGGTGCAAATGTGGCTTCAAGCTTATTTCCCCCACCTGTGTGCCAGAGCCACTGATGTGAGGATGGACAAAGAGCTCTTTGCCACCTTTCTGGCGCGCACCAGTGTCTCTACCGTCAATCCCGAACGAGCTTTCGTTCGTTTTTACCTTCCACAGGATGGCAGCCTTCCCGATTGGAACGTGCTGTGCAGTGGTGACCCGGCGTTCTACCGCCAAGGGTCTCATTCTGTCCACGCCAGTGACAAGAAGAGATGGGCTTCCTTCTTGACCGCTAGGGACCTACCCTATTGCTTTCGTTTTGACAACATGGTCTCTAGCCGTCTCTTACCATATGCCCCACATTACGTGGCCCGTCAATTCGGCCTGGTCCAATCTCTGCCTGCCCCGATCATGACGATCAATTCATCACGGTTCAAATTGAACAAGTACAAGAACCGGGGGGTGCAAGTTTTCAAGGGTCTCACTGACAGCTCTTTGCGCCGTATGGATGAATTCGAATTCGTTTATTTCGCGCGAGACCCCAGGGCTACTTCGATATTTCAGTCTTGGTGGACTGATTACCTGAAGTGTTCTCGATCAGAGCCTGCACATGCGGCCATGACCCGTTTCTCCTTCTCGACTATGCCTCCGAAGGTGGCCACTGATGTGCCCTTTCCCGAAGATGTTCCTGTCAAATCCACTACAGGCAAAAAAGGTATTGAGAAATTTGAACGTTTTTACAATGTTACCTGGAATCCCCTTGATCGGGATGGCTGCATTAGTCAAGCTTCGATTACTTTTTTCGAAAAGAAGGAGAAACTGATAGCTAGGGCCAAAGAGCACTTTCATATTGCTAGAAGAAAATTAGAGGACCGTGCTCCACATTGGTCCACTTTTTATAAGCCACTGTGTTTGACTGCCCCCCCTTTACCTGACTTCGTTCCATGGGTGATCATACCCGACCTTCCCCTTGAAAGACCCATGAGCTTCCATGACGAGGTTACATTCAGTGGTCTATTTGCTGATGACCCCATGGGAGTTCGTAGGGTTGAACTCTTTGGGCTTGCTGTTCCTTTTTGAAGTAACGCAGTAACCATAGAAGGGGAAGGTACTCCCTTCTGCCTTGCTTCCTGCACTTCGGCTTTGCTTTTGTATGATTACTGATTTTCTTGCTTGATTCGCTTTTTGTAGGTGCCCGCAAGAAGACTGAGGCCATGGTATCTGCTGCCACTGCTATTCTTCCCGGAATTCCTATTCCGGCTCCAAGTCCTGCGCCTGTGTCCGCCTCTGCATCCGCGTCTGCCAAGGTGGGTACTCGTCGTTCTACTCGTTCTACTCGTTACTTCCGCTCTACAAAGGTCGAGGGAGTGATTGAAGTGTCTGATTCTGAGGATGACGAACTTGATCATGGTATCTACTCTTTGATCTTATCTTTCTGTTTTTCACCTTGTTGATTTCTTTTCCCTGCAGGCATCCGGTCGGAGCAAACGTACCATTCCAGCCGAAACTGGCTCGAAGCGGCCACGCATCAAACAGATGGCCACGAAGAGGCACCTAGTGATACCTGCCTCTTCTTCTGAATCCTCTCCCACTGGTACCCCCTCTGCCTCTGTTGATCCTCCAACTGAGAGTATTGAGGAATCACCTTCCGAGGAGGCAGACGTTGACGCGACTATTGACCGGATCCATGCCGATCTTACTGAAGCAGGTTACACACCGGCTGACATTCCAGGCCTTCTTCCCACCAAAAAGGACATGCCGCCCCCTCCTCCTCCTGTCAAAGTGACTGAGGTAACATTTCTTTTGGCCCATTCCGACTCATTCGACGTCGTTCCTTCCTGACCCTTGAATCCTGCAGGCTGTTTCCCAGCCCGCGGCTCAGGCTCCTTCTGCCACCTCCTCGTTGCCAGAAACTCCTGCTGGCAGTTCCCAGGTAACTTCATCCCTCCTTGTTATGCTCCTTTGTTGGCTTCCTAAAATCTAACTTCCTTTTTCTCTGCAGGCAATCTCTCCCCGATCGATGTCAGGTTCGACGCCTTTGAGCAGTGCCAAGGACATGGTGGACCTGCTGGATTCGATCTTGGGAGATGCTCCTGTTCCTGAGGTGGCCACACACCTCTCTGATTCTCGCGTCCAGGAACTCAGAATGCTCCTTACAGGAGTGGACTCTGAATCTGCGCCGGCCATTTTTAGGACAAAAAGGGACCTGCTTGACCAGATCCTTCAGGAGGTGGCTCGCCTCACCATGGCGCCTAGTAAAAGACGTTTCTATGAGGACTTTGCGAGGAACCTCCCAAGTCTTGGGACGAAATGCGGAAAGCAACCACGCTCTCATCCAAACTCCTCACGTCTCCAGTACAGGTCCTCTGGTCGATGACCTGAAATCCCTACGAATTCAGTTGCACCAGAGGGCTGAACGGCAACTGGAGCTGTCTACCACGCGAGAAACTCTCGTTACAGAGATGGAACGTCTGCGAAAGCTTATCGAAGAGGTGGATCAGCAATTATTCCACCTTTCCGGTGAGGTTGACCAACTGAAGGCTGACTCCGACACGCGAATCAAAGCCTATCAACAAGCCAAGGAAAGGGACCTGGAGCAGAAGCGTCAAGTTGAAACTGCCTCCGCTGAGCTTGATGAGGTAACCACTTCTCTACATTTATTCTTTGCTCGATTCCGGGCCGATTTCCTGGGCGAAGGGACCCCAAGAGTCAGGGAGGTGGGAGGATATGGGGGTAGTCACATGGCGGAGGCCACTTCGACTTCCAACCAACCAGCCGGCGATGCGGCTGGTCCAAGTGGTACTGCTCAGGACAAGGACGCCCCGGCCACTTGACTTTTTTAGTTTAACGGCCTGTGTGCCACTTATAAATGGCAGCCTGTTGCCAGAACACATTTTTTGCCCTTCATGAGATTTGAACTTTTTAAGCCATTTTTGGCTCAATTTGTTTATTCATTTGATTATTTTAGCCTATCTAAATTCATCATGTTATTCGATCTGCTTACTTCAAGATTTCTTCAAAAAAAAAAAACATTTTCATGTGGAAAAGAAACCTCATGGTTGCATGAAATGACATGATTGAACTGAGATAAACAAATGAGCAAGAAATGCCCTAAGTACGATTGGCCTTACAGGCCATTTTGACTTAGGCTAATTCGGCGTTCTAATGGCAGTGTCTCCCATAAGGTAGGGTGATACTTCTTTAAATATTTGCCATTAATTGGATCCCTGAGCAAATTCCCTTCCAGGTTTTCTAGTAAATAGGCTTTCCCTCTAGTTATCGAATGGATCGAAAAGGGGCCCTCCCAATTGGGGCTCCATTTTCCCAACGTTGCATCCTTTTTCTCCAAAGAAAAAACTACCTTCCATACTAGGTCTCCTATTTGGAATCTCTTGGCCTTGACCTTTTTGTCGTAGGCTCTAGCAACTTGCTTTTTCTGAGCCTCGATGGAATCTAACGCCTGTACCCTAATGTTCTCTACGGCGTCTAATTCGTCTATCATTTTGTAATGGTACTCCTCAACGGTGAGGTTATTCTACTGGGCTATTCGTGCGGACCTCACGTTGATTTCCATGGGCAGAACTGCATCATGGCCATAGGTGAGTCGAAATGGGATGGTTCCCGTACTGGAGCGCTTGCTAGTTCGATAAGCCCATAGCGCTTCGGAGAGCAATAGGTGCCATGCCCTAGGATTTTCTTCCACCATCTTTGAGATGATATTCTTTAAGGTCTTATTGGTGGATTCGGCTTGTCCATTCCCTTGTGCATAATACGGTGAGGAATGCGTGAGTTGGATGCCATATGTGGTGGCAAAAGCCTGAATCTCCGACCCTGTGAACATAGTACCCCTATCCGTTACGATAGTCTGGGGAATCCCAAATCTATGTATCAGGTGTTCCTTGATGAATTTGACTACTGTTCCCTGATCGGTTTGCTTGAGGGGAATGGCCTCTACCCACTTGGTGAAATAGTCCGTGGCGGTGATAATGTGGGTATGCTGTTTCGACGAGGAAGGGAAAATGGCCCCTATTAGGTCGATGGCCCAACATCGAAATGGCCAAGGTTTCACAATTAGATTCATCTCTTCGGCTGGTACTCTTTGAATTGGACCATGCAGCTGACATTTTTCACAGCCTCTGGCCAGCCAATGGCAGTCTTGCACCATTTTTGGCCAGAAATAGCCATATCGCTTGATCAACCATGCCATCTTGCGGCCGCTTTGATGAGCTCCACATACCCCCTCGTGGACTTCCATCATGATTTTCATCGCCTCATCTTGTCCGACACATTGCAAGAGCACTTCATCATGACCTCGTCGATACAGCGAGCTACCTCCTAGAACTACATAGTTGGCCGCTCTCATTCTGACTCTTCGAGGTGCTCCTTGAGAGGGATCATACAAGTAACTCAATATGGGCTCGCGCCAATCCTCAGTTTGCTTCATGGTGCTTTCTATGGCGCAAACATTGGTTCTTTCTAGATGAGAGGGATAGGCCTGCCTTGTGATGGTATAACTGGCGGCCATGCAATTTTTGGGAAGCTCTACTCCAGTGGCTATCTGAGCTAATTCATTGGCTTCGAAATTGGATTTTTCTAGCCACATGCTGAAATGTCACTTCGTCGAATCCCATTAATAAAGCATTTACCGTGGAAATATATTTATCCAATATGGGATTTCGACACTGGAATGTGCCCTGGATTTGCTTAATGACGAGCTGGGAGTCTCCAGTCACATTGACGCTAGATGCCCCCAATTCACGTAGTAATTCTAATCCAAGAATCAAGGCCTCATATTCGGCTTGATTATTGGTGCATGGGAAATCAAACTAGACTGACATGCCAGTTTTGATTCCAGATGGTGAAGTGACCACAATGCCAGCCCCAGATGCTCTGTCTGTTCGCGATCCATCGAATTGAAGGACCCAGGGTTTCACGAATACTGATAGTATTTCGATTTGCTGAGCTACTTCGTTATCTATTTCGACACTGGGGTGGTCGGTGAGAAAATCGGCCAAGGCCTGGCCCTTCACAGCTTTTTGTGGAACAAATTGTAGTTGATACTCCATCAGGTGGATGGCCCACGGCCTATCCGACCACGTACTACTGATCTCGAAAGCATGTACTTGACCACATCGATGCTACTGATTACAAGAACCTTTACCGGTAGCAAATAATGTCGTAGCTTGATACATGCAAAATATAAGGTCAGACACACCTTTTCGATCGGATGATATCTTTGTTCTGTGTCGCTCAAATGCCTGCTCAAGTAGTACACGGCTCGGTTCAAGACAATTTTGTCGTCTTGAGCCAAAAAGCTCCAATGGTCTTGTCTGCTGCCGAAATATAAAGCTTAAGCGGTTTCTCCTTTTGTGGCGGCATCATCACAGGAGGGGAAGTCAGAGCTTCCTTGATCTTATCAAATGCCTGCCCATGTTCTTCTGACCATTCGAAATAGTCATGGGTCTTTTAACTTTAATAAGGGTGAGAAAATCTTGGTTTTACCTGCAAGGTTCGAAATGAAACCTTCTCAAGTAATTGACTTTTCCAGAAATTGTTGAAGTTCTTTCTTGGTTCGAGGAGGCTGGGCGGCCAAAATGGCCTTTGTCTTGTTCGCTTCCACTTCGATTCCTTTCTTATGCACTAAGAACCAAGAAAATGGCCTGCGGCACTCCGAACACGCATTTTAGCGGGTTTAACTTCAACTGGAATTTTCTCTCCTGTCAAAGGCCTTAACCAGGTGCTCTAAATGCTGAGCAAAGCTAGTAGACTTAATGATGAGATCGTCGATGTAGAATTTTGCCGAAGTCATTCATGTAGTCATGAAAAATGCCAATTCATAGCTCGTTGGTACGTAGCTCCAGCATTTTTAAGGCCAAACGGCATAACCTTCCATTGAAAGGTACCAATGCCCCCCGGGCATTGGAATGCCAGTTTCGGGATATCCTCTTCGGATACGAAGATCTGATTGTATCCTGCATTGCCGTCGACACAGAGTTAGGTACTCATGCCCTGCGACGGCATCTATCATCATGTCGGCCATTGGCATTGTGTACTCATCTTTCGGAGATGCCAAATTTAAATCCCTGAAGTCTATGCAAATTCTCAGTTTGCCATTCTTTTTGATAACTGGGCACGACATTGGCCACCCATTCGGGATATCTGGCCACTTCGATGAAGTCTGCTTTAAGAAGCCTTTGAATCTCTTCTTTAATCAACACACAGACTTCTTCGGACATGCGCTGTAGAGGGCTGTTTGCGTGGCTTAAACCCAGGCAAAATGGGTCTTCGATGTTCCACCAAATCCTGCTGAGACCAGGCATTCATCATAGTTCCATGCAAAGCAAGTCTTTGTATTCTTTGAGTATGTGATCAGGGCCTCTGTATTTCAGGCTTAATAAAGCACTAATGTAAGTGGGCCTATGATCGTTTTCATTGCCGAGCTCCACTTCGATTACCGATCTTGAACTTGAATCCTAACGTCATCGAGCTTTGCCGGAGCGGCCACTCAGTTCTTTCAATCGTGTCTCATCTGTCGAAGTGAGATCTTGATCATGCTCATAAATTACATCCGCATTACAACTTGTAGTAATCGGAAGATCTTTGGCCATAAGGCCAAAGTGTTATTTATTATTATTAATCCGGTGCTATCCGGAATTATTACAATTTCGTCTATGTCAACGTTATTATAATCACTTTGAAAAGTAGAAAGCGGCCTTCTTCGATTGTGCAAGGCCTGCTAACCTCCAATTACTCAGTGCTACCTCTAAACTAACTGGCGCACGAACTGAAGTGGCACAAAGCGGACGGCCATACTTGTCCTGTCGATAAACCTATATGGTCCGACTTGTCGGAATAGTACCTAGCCTCTACTACATTCACATTGGCCGTGAACGGCCTTTCTCTGCTGTTTTACCATTTCTGGTTCGTTCTCGCCATCTCCAAAAATACCAAGAAATGGTGTAAGGTTGAAGGGAATGCACATGGCGGAATGGATCCAATCCCTTCCCAGCAAGGCATTGTAGGATGTCTTTGCGTCGATAAAAAAAAAGGCGGAAGTGACTGTCTTACTTCCAATACTTACTTCGATTGGCAGAATGCCCATTATGTCTGCTTTACCTCCAGCAAAATTGCTAATCACCACATCGGTCTTGAGAAGATCAGCCTTCTCCTTTCCTATGCGTTTCATGGTTTGAAGAGGCATGATATTTACTGCGGCTCCATTGTCAACCAAGCATTCTCCCAGTAGGCTTGCCATCGAGATGGCCAGCCACGAAGAGAGGTTTTACATGTTTCTCCATACTGGCGGCGGTGTCTGGAACAAAGCCTTGATCTCTTCGACCGTCTTGCTCTTCTGGACCGTTTGTTCGGGATTGCTGACAAAGAAGGCTATCCGGCTCACTGTCATCCCAGACTTCACTGCTCCCTTCGTGTCATCCTGAAAATTATTGTTAGCATTAATATCGGGAGGGAAAGCCCACACCATGTTGCATTCCATGTTGATAGCATCGCCACTGGATGACGGTATGTCCGTGGTCTCCATTGGCAATTCTTGGTCGATCTGATTTAACTCTTCCATCTTTACAATCATTCACTTCAGATCGTCCTCTCTGACATTGTCTGGTCTATCCTAGCATCAATCTTTGATTCATCGGTCTCCAACATTATGGATCGGCGACCTTTCTCTTCGATGAATGTCAGTCGGGGTGACTATTTGGCTTTTTAGCTCTGCTGACATCACTGCCTTACCCTTGATGGGTTTCGTTGTTTCCCTTTTGAGTATTTCAGCTTCTTTCCGTTGCCTCAAATGTCTTCGATACTGTGTTCTCGTCATCTCTCGAGGACTTCTTCCGTTTGGGAACTTAGGATGTCTTACTGCCGTCCAACGTCCTTCCTGGACTGCTGGCGGTTAATGAACCTGGAATGGACCGGTTCTCGAGTTGGTTCATGTCTTCGAGGTGGGCTAGAGGGTGCTCTCCTCTTATCATTTCTGTCAGTCCTTCGGGGAGGACTTCGATTCGCTTATTTCATTTTCCTGTAATGGACCGCCATTGGCACAATGCCCCCCGAGCATTGGAGGAGATATGGCACCATAGGCGGCTGTGGAACCATGGGAAAGTTGGCCATGGGATTGGCCCAAGGATAGTAGGCGTTAACTGGATAGATCCATGGCACTGTTGCCATTTCGGAATGACATCGGCAAAGGCCTAATTGCCATCCTGACTTATTATTTCCTGCTCAGTTTGTTGGTTTTCCTTTTCGGCTGGGTCATCCTGAACGTTGACCATGTTTACTCCCTCCGCCTGGAATGGTTCTTTGTCAATTCCCATTTCTTATTCATCCATTCCGGCAGAAAGCGCAACGTGCCGTTGTCTAGGCAGCTCTGAATCATCCACCTGAAAACCAAACAATCATTAGTGTTATGAGTCCATGCATTATGAAATTTACAGTACCTTTGCCTTCCAGCTCTTTGGCCGTTGCATTCTATGATCATTAGGCACTTTGATTTTGCCATCAGCCAATAAGTGGTCAAAAATAGCTTCGGTTTTCGATACATCGAAACCCAACGCCTTTCTGTTTCAGAACGAAACTCCGGTTTATTCAGCATGCCAGGAGGCATTTTGATGTGAGGCTGTAATGCCCTTGGTTTTATTAAAGCCGGGCAAACCGTGTTCTTTTGGCAAACGACTTGGGCTAAGCCCACTTCGTTCTCCCATTGTTCTTTTTCGACGCTAATCAAGTCATCTTGGACTTCGGCTTACCGTGATGCCCTCTTCGATTCTCTTCTCTTAACAATTTCTCATATTCAGTGACATGCCTTATTAAGTCAAAAATTGATGCAAATTGTTGGCCAAACATTTTCTTTTTTAATTCGAGGTGCATGCCTCCTATGGCCAAGCTTATGTAACTTTCTCGGCCATGATCACTGGGAAAAGTGTCTGGCCGGACGAATCTCCCCATGTACTCTTCGGCTGACTCCCCGGGCATTTGTCTCATATTGGTTAATTCCGATATGGATACCTCAGGGGTAGTCGATAGAAATGACTATGGAAGAGATTCTCCATTGTTGGCCAGTCGGGAACAGACCCAGGTCTGAGTCTAATGTACCACAAGAAAGCTTCTCCAGTTAATGAATTCGGAAATAAACGTAGCTTTAAGTCACCGTCCATTCCGATCTCACCACATTGTGTGGTAAATTTAGCAATATGTTCAATTGTGGTTTGTGACCCATCCCCACTAAACAAAGTAAAAATAGGGACCCTAAACCCTGGGGAAAAGGAATCGTGTCGATATGAGGGGGGTAGGGACGAGAATACCTGGGTGGCGAGGCTGACCGTTTATGCCTTGCCAACTCCTGTCTCAACATTTCCTGTATCTCTTGTCGAGACACGGCTGTGTTGTCATTTCGATTGGTGGGATTTGCGGCAGTGGTGGCAGGTTGGGGCCTTCCGCCACGTGTGGCATGGCATAGGGGATCTCAGGTCTTTCGAAATGATTCTCTGGAGCCCGATCCTTCCCCTTCAAGAGTATTCCTCTGGATTCAACGCCACTCTTTTGCCAGTATCAACGTTAGGGTACCTCCACGACGATCATTTCCTCCAATGTTCAGTCGTTCTGGCCGTGCATCGGCGAGGTCGGGCCTGTGATGCTGTTCGGCCTCATTTCGTCGTGGGGTTTCTCTTACCTTGGAACGTTGTCCATCCTTGACGCCACGCTGCGCAAGTTCATTCCGTAATGTGGATCTGTACTCGGAGTGATTAACATAGAGGCCATCTGTTCGGCCCTCTCCGATTCTCCTTACGTTGTCTTCCATCAACTCCTGGAATCTCCGGTTGGACTCCAAGATCCACTTTTCCATTACATATAGCGCGTCTTCGCCACAGTTGGCCACTCTGGCCAGTAAGGCGGGCTGTCTTGAATCGGCGCCTCTTCAGGCGCTCTTTGATTTCGCTCGAGCCTGTCAATGATGGCTTGAACGTTGGGAGGTGATTATTTCCACTCTCTCTTCGTTCTGATCACTGGTGCCCCTCGCTTTCATTTGTCTGAAACCGAGGTCAGCTCGAGTTTGGCTCCTTAAGCGTGGTGGTGCCATGACTTGCTGTTTTGAATTTTAATTTTTAATTTTTGTGAGTTTTCAATAAGAATGCAGTATGCAATTGACCCGAAATAAAACGTGCTTCCTA